>OX104064.1:227246326-227475567 GCA_944474145.2 Dicrocoelium dendriticum
ATCTGGACAGCAACAGTTCGTGAATCTACATAACCTAATCGCACGCAACCCAACCCCCAGTACCACCGTCCTTTTTTAAGCGACACTAAAGGATATGGTCCACCGCAACCTAATTTCTCTCAAAAATCGCCTATGTTCAGTACAGCCCCATCCAAACCGCTGGTTTCAGTCTTTCGGGTAGCTCCAGCATTCCCCAAGTTGCCGCTTGGAATGTCGATGACAAATATTCAGCAGTACCAAACTTTGCCATTCCATGAACACCTATGTGCGAATCGTTCACCTAATAAACGCAAATATAAAGTCCCCAACCAATCGCTGACCCTCCTCTCCCACAAACGTGCGAATTGCTCACGTTAGCCCGCAGTTAACGCTCTCACATAGCGATCCGCTTTCGCAGTCAAAGTGCATTGACGATCCGGTCTTCCCCCCATTGTGATGTTTCATCCATCCACACTGGGTCTACTCTAGGGACTCATTAACCCCCATCTACGTCCCATCACCACCAAACCAACCCTGCACAGGAGCTGACAATAATCTACTGCATGACCTACACGCCTACGACAATGGTGCTGCTCCTGTTACAGCAACCCCTTAAGTGGCAGTATAAAGTTTCTGCGCAAAGGAATGAGCCGATAGACCCGTTACCTTACCCAATCTCTACCTTGCAGTCGTGTAACAACTCGCCAGCGGACAACCTGTGTGCTCACAATAACCTATCAGGCCAGACACCTCAGTGCAACTCCCCAGATCGCTGTGGGGTAATAACTGCAACATGTGCATTACCTGCACGTGAAACACCTGCTTCACTCTTTACTGACTCCGCCGTTGTAACACGCAGGGATACTAAACACGACCCTGACTTCACTCCGTCTACGGACGCACGCAGTCGCACCTGCATTATGCTCTTTATCAGTGCACGACTCATCAACCACAAAATGCACTACATCGGTTCATTTGTTCTTCTCTCTTCTACACAAATTGTTCTGCTCACGAAAACCTGGCAATTCTCAAGCACCCACGACAACAATCTGAATATACCAGAATACACCAGGTTCTGCAGTGGACACATCAATCAACGCAAGGGTGGATGCCATTTTACGCACGGGATGACTTTAATGCCCGCCTCTGCGTTAAATAAATAAATAATTAGTTTATTCTGAAATTTATAGACACCGGAATCAGGCATGATAAAGTTTTACAGGCAGTTGTGTATCACATCGATATCTCGGGTTTAATCTTGCGTAGCTGGAAAGGTCAAAGCACTAAAAGTGCAATAAAACGGTGCACGTAGACGGAGAGTATCATATTCTTGCACTGTCAGGAAAAGTTGAAAAATGAGGTTCGTCGACTTGCCGGTATGTATTTGTGAGCAGTGACTTCATTCAGTGGCGAGTCACATTCGCCAAGTCGCAGTGATGTTTAACAGACATTTGTGGCTGTTCGTAGGGAGAACGCTTGCCAGCCGAAAACCCACCACGTCCTGCAACACTGCCGTAATGCCATTTGAACACTAATGATTAGCTGGCAAAGCCGCTTGACGACTGCTTTCATATTCCCTTATTCGCAGCCAAATGGCTTCCAGTTTCCTCTGTTGGTTGGACAGGTAGTTTGCTCAGTGCCTCCATAATTGTTAAGGCCGAATGAGGATGGGAACCTCGCGAATAGTCGTCTTGTTGCGTGTCCTGGTGAGCAAAATTTTAAACTTTCTGCTGTTTGGATTTTCAGATGTATACGTTGCGTGAGTGTAAAGATGTGTCCAGCTCTCCGTACTTGACAACGGCTGTGGTGTGTACAGTTCAGTTCATTTTGTGTACAACCATGTTCCATGTAGGTCCATGTCGGTAGTTACGTCCGATTTAGGCGAACGCTGTTCCAATTGGAGACCCAGGGGGTTCAACCTGGATCCAGATCAATGGGGTAAACTTGACCTCCTAATTGGTTGCGAATACAACCCCCACATGCGTCTAATTCCAAGCTACATGAACTAGTAAAGCTCTTCACTGATATCTCCACAGTGTCCCAACGCTACAAGATAGTGGGCGGTGACTTTAATATGCTACAAATCTCTTGGAATGGCCATAATGCACCTCTCATACAAAGAGGCTTTGCTGACACCATATATACGAACAATTGGATTCAGTCCGTCCATGTTCCGACGAGGCACTGTAACACTCTCGACTTAATTTTTATGCTTGGCATTTGGGATGCTGTTACTAACGTAAAAGGAAACATCCCAGGAGGCGACCGCAAGGTAGTTCATCTAGAATTTACGCGCTCTATTTCACCCCATTGCTCAACTGGTTTAGCTGGTGAATCGCGGATGTTCAGAAGTATTCCTTGAGATAACTTTTCTATGCTTGTCCGAGCAGCTAACTTGGATACCTTTTCCTTGTCCACGGATGTGGACACGGCTACTCATGAAATCTACAACAACATCACCAACGGCGTAAACGTGGTCGCTCTGTTAATGCACAGCCACAGGTCAATACCGATAACGCGTTCATCCCATCTAAACAGGGTGCAGGTGAAGCTTCGAAAAATGCGTCACCAATACCCTAAGGCGCATGCATGCCATATCCTTGTTCGCATAAACAGTCATAGACAACTGGCAATACTGCCGGGTAAATTTACGCTAGCTGAAGAGCGCACTGCCTATAACAACAACAAAATCAAGTGTTTCACTCAGCTATTGAAATATAGAAACAATAGTACAGTAAAATACATCATCTCTCCAAGACTCTCCGATGAGTCTGTAATTAGCTTTCCGACGGAAATAGCTGAGATTCCTAATAGCCAATTCTGCGATTGCTTCACTGGCATCAACTTGATCTTGCCAACTGCTGTGCCTAAACTTACCTACGACTCGCTAGACATTATAACCTTCTACCTAGGTTCTAAAACCCAAGTAATTAGATCCCTTAAACTGTCATTACACCCTGGCCCTGGTGGTCTCCCGTCTGCACTGCTGACACTCGGCGGCCAGGATCCTCCTGTTCTACTTCTTAACTTATTTACACTCTCAATGAACTTCGGCATGTATCCAAACACGTGGAAGCATTCCATATTCATCTCTAGACATAAGCAAAGTAGCCGTCAAAACATAGAAAACGACAGCCCCATCAGCCACACGCCTATTGCCTCGAGAGTGATGGAAAGAATTGTAAAGGAGAACTTGCTGAACTTTCTACTTAGTCGCAACCTTATCAGTAAACAACAACATGGAGTTTTGAAGTCCAATTCTTGTCAGACTTGCCAATTTGAGTTTCTTAACAATGTGACTGCACAGATTGATACTAAACAAGCAATGGTCCCAATCTTACTTGACATGAGAAAAGCTTTTGCCCGAGTACCACACGCGGACCTATTAGTAAAGCTTGAATTCTACGGAATCTCAGACCGCCTGCTCTTATTGTTCCAAGTTTATCTCATCTCTCACGCAAGCAGTAAAGGTGGACGAGTCTATATCACTCCCCAAACCAGTCAAAAACTGCGTTTTTCAAGGCAGCTTATTGGGCCCACTGCTATTCTTGCTATATATCAGGTAATGCAATATGGCAAGTCCTACCTGTTTGCCGATGACATCAAAATAGTGTTCTCTATTCACCCATCAAGCATGCAAGCCGGTCTTTCCCAGCTTCAAAGCGACCTTAGGGTTCTGGATGTTTGGTGCAACACTTGGAATCTGCCATTCTCACCGGCAAAATGCAACGTCCTCTCATACAGATGCATCGTCCCACCCAAGGCGTTAGCGCGTCAAGGCACTCCGCTTGTTAATAGCCGCGCAGTTCGAGACCTAGGTGTACATTACGGCAGTTCTTTGAACTTTGCAGAGGAAGCCAGCCATTGCTCAGCAAAAGCACGCTCACTCATAAGCTGCATATTCAAATCCATGGCACTGCAAGATTCTAAACTTGCTCGGTACAAAACCTGCGCCTGACCTCTGCTGGGTTACTGCTCCATTGTGTTTACCAACTCCAGAAAATGCGACAGAGTAGCCATTAAAAATGTTCAACAATCGTTTGCCAAACGTATCTGGGCCACTCTACTCTCAATCGCCGCGGTCGGGGCAGCGAACGTGTGCTAGGGCCTTTATAAATAAATATATAGATATATATAGCTTATTCTTGACCATGCAAGGCACGCCCATGGAGGCATGATCAGATATGTACAACTGTACAAACATTTTATGGCAACTGTAACAGTGACTGTGGAACATTGTTCATATGTCCATGATTGGAACTGTACAATGGTGAAAATGAGAAACAATAATTTGGCTGTCATGTGATACGAAACCTCAGCTTATAATAGATTGAGAATGCTGAATGATCCATTGGAAGGTAATGGAAGAGCACGCTCTAGATATATGCCGATAGAGTGAGTTGGTGCACAAGTAACGCAATGGTCAACGTATCGTAGAAAGTAAAAAGACGACTGTATACGCAGATGTAGAAGCTCCAGTGTAACGAACTTATGTAGAATCATGACGCTAGTTGACCTGCCAGTGCAGTTATGGGCTGTGACTTTATCCGCTGGCGAGTCACATACGCCACGTTGCAGTGTTGTTAAAAGGACATTTGTGGCTTTTTATAGGGAAAACGCTTTCCAGGCGAAAACCCACCACGTCCTGGAGCACTGCCGCCAATCCATTGTATAGCTAATTGTAACTAGCTATGTTGCCTGTTGAACGTTTGTTTGCTCGGTTATTCGCAGTCAGGTTGTGTCCCATTTTCTGGTGGCTGATGCCTTGGCTGGTTGCCTACTGCGTTCCTGGGTCCTGTCCATCGGTATGTCGGGAACTAAACATTCTTTTTCAAGATTATGTGTTGATCCTTTGCAGAACCACGTGAAGTCTTCTCTCATTATGTATATTTGCCGGGGAGCGAAGCATTCGTGCCAGCTACCCTCACTGGACATCGGTGGTTGGGTGCAGATGGTTAGAATAGAAGTGATGCCGTGGAAGTGCTGCCATGCTTGGGCTGAAAATAACCTCATCTTCTTATAGCAGCTTTTCAACAATCCCTTTGCGAAATCAATAACGCCCTTCCTATCATTTGCCAACATTTTGTACCCACTTCGTAATAGACCGCGCTCTATTATCCTGCCGGAAGCGCACAGTAGTACGCTTGCAAACTTCTACCTCTACGGATACGCGTAATGTGTGGAATCGGCTTCCACATACTGTTCGGGCATCTGATCCTGTAATTCAATTCCGTTCAGCACTTAATGTGAACCACATAATCAGTCATGTTTCTACTTTGGTAAGCATTAACGAAATTGAATACAAACTGTTGGAAAATGGACCTGACCACACATACGCCTCTTCCTCATCCGACCTAACTCAACTCTGTGGAAAAATAGTGCTTGTCCTCAACTCCCCCGTATTTCCGCCTCTCACCTCATGACTGCCAGCAGGCATCTGAGACCATACGCTAAAATATCTACATCTCATAGCAGCTCTCCTGTCATATTGCCTATCCTGGCTAGACATTTTAACATTTTGCGGAAATGCTGACTTCTGTGCAGTACTTAACCTCCTTATTTTATGCTTAGGCTTTGCGTTTTAAAGTCCTTGCATCTCCCATTTTTGGCGCTCTTTTGGTAATCATTCTTATCTCATTACGCCTGCGCACAGCCGCTCCTTAGCCTATTCTTTTAGACCTTCATCTTTTGATTACATGCTGCAGCACTTGTGACACCTTACTATGTATCAGTCCAGCACTCACTAGCTATTCCTGCCTCAGTCTACCTTAGCACACAAGACGGATTTGAGTATCTGCACGCCACTGCGCCTTAGCTATGACATATTTAACCACCTTAATGTACGCTTGGGCTCCGCTCGTTCGTAGTCCTTTCACCTAAAATGTTTAGCTCCCTTATGGCAATCATTCATATCTTATGATATCCGCGCACAGCTACTCCCTAGCCCCTTTTTAGCCATTCCTCACCTGCTGCAACGTCTAAGCTACTTACTTATATTGAAGTCCACTTCTCTCATCTGCTTTTTTCGGCTCAGTACCTTAGCATTCACAACTTAGCTGATCTTTTGACCTATCACTTACCTCCACTGGCCTATAGATACCCTCATCGACCCTATAGGCATACACCAACGACAAAGCGTCTGTTTGGAATTGCTGCATCTGACGACTGAGTCACTCCTAGCGCCAACATCTGTCGGTCGTCATAAATTCGGCATTTCTCTTCAGAAGTAGCTAATGGCCATTGGCCCCATGCATATGCGATGATCCAGTGCTTGTTAGTAGCCACCCCGTATCTCAATAACCTTTACTCCTTTAGAATACCTGCATCCAGTCCCTTCGCTGCCCTGCCACCAATTGATCTTTAAGACTCTCTCGCAGGAACCTATTTATTTTCGCTTATTATGCCCCCCTCTCGGATTACACTAACTACGTGCTGTTCATGCACGTGACAATCACTACCAACATTCTAACTCTCTTTGCTCTATCCCCACACAACTATCGACTCATATCAAACGGATACTCGTACTTTACTTACTGGTGCAACGCTCTTGTCCCTACGCAGGCGATAGCAATCCACTTATACGGCTAATGATTCTATAGGATACTCAAAAGACATTTTCAGCATAATTATTGTTGCACAGTGTACATGCTTTTGTCTCAAGCCCAAATGTTATAACACAAGACATTAACAATGTTCAACTCCATGCCTGTTCTTGCGGTCTTCTCTCGGTTGTCTCTCACTTTCCCTTTTCTCTGAGGTCCGGGACATCTTGGCGATCTGGGATTGGACTGAGGAATAGTTTTGGCCCAAGACGGACGTAACAACCCACAAGAACTGACGTGGAGGATGGTAAAACTCCACAAGGACCGACCTACAGTCACCATAACCCTTGTCCAATATGGAGAACTGGACATATCTTCATACTCCCATCTTCATACTGCCATCGATTGAGGTTGTTAACGGTATAAGTAACGGCCTCATGATTCTCGTCTCCGTCCAAATTTATCTGTACGCTTGATCCATCTACCTAAATCGAAAGATCATGTCCTAGATTAATCTTGCCTCTCGGCTCCACTATCATTCTTCTCAGCTCACAAGTATCGTCCCCCTCTCTTGTTTGGCCTCTCTTTTGGTCCATATCGCATCGGTTCAGTGACGGTATAGTTACCTCTAACGCCAGCGCAACTTACTAGCCCTCGCTTGATTCTCTTTGCTACTGTGACACTCATTATTAAACCTACTGGACTTGTCCGGACTCTCAGGCTCCTAATACCCATCGGGCTCAAATCAAGGCCTCTCTCATTCGAGCATCGGCTGCCGTCGGCAAACGTTCTCATTTGTATAAGTAACTGCCTCACGTACTTGCCTCCGTCTTGTACATTACCTGCATGCTTTGTCCTTCTGCCGAAATTGAAATTTCAGGTCCCTGGTTGAATTTTGCCTCTCGGCTCCACTCTCATGCTTCTCAGATCACAATTATGTCCCCTCTCTTGTTTGGCCTCTTTTCTGGTCCATATCGCATCGGTTCAATGGCAGTTTAGGTTCCCATATCGTCAGCACAACATACTAGGCCACATTTGATCCACTTTCCTACTGCGCCACGCACTCTTAAACCTCCTGGACCGCACCGGCCTCCGGCTCCAAATGCCTATAGGTCTTAAACAATGGCTTCTCTTCCTTTGAGCATCGATAACAGTCTCATTGGCATAAGAGACAGCCTCATGATACTGGCTCATTACCTGCATTCTTGGTCGCCTGCAAAATTGCAATTTCAGGTCTCTGATTGACTTTTGCCCCTCGGCTCCACCATCATGAATCTCAGCTCACAATTACGTTCCCCTCTCTTGTTTGGCCTTTCTTTTGGTCCATATCGCATCGGTTCAATGGCGCTGTAGTTATCACAAGCGACAGCTCAACATCCTAAGCTTCTTTTGATTCCCTTTGCTACTGTGGTACTCAGTTTTAAACCTCTTCTACTACTCCAGCCTCTCAGTTCCCCAATGCCCATAGGCACCAAACCAAGTCCTCTCTTCTTTTGAGGATCGGCTGCCACCGATTAATTTTCTCATTGGTATAAATAACTGCCTTATGTGCTGGCATCCGTTTGACACATTATCTGCATGCTTGGTCGTTCTACGGAAATTGCAATCTTAGGTCCCTTGTTGAGGTTTGCCTCTCGGCTCCATTCTCATGCTTCTCAGCGCACAATTACGTCCCCTCTCGTGTTTTGCCTCTCTTCTGGTCTATATCGCAACAGTCCAATGGCGGTATAGTTATCACTACTATCAGCGCAACATCCCAGTTCTCTTTTGGTTACCATTACTTCTGTGCGTCTCATTCCAAAACATTTTGGCCAAGTCAGTCCTCTGAGGCTCCAAATGTCCATAGGTCTCAAGCCAAGGCCTCTCTTATTTTGAGCACCGGCTGCCATCGACTCAAGTTCTCATTGGTATAAGTTATAACCTTATGATACTCTTCTTTGTCTGAATCATTATCTCTATGCTTAGCAACGCTCACCGAAATCCGAATTTCTGGTCTCTGATTGACTTTTGCCTCTCGGCTCTACTATCGTGCATCTCAGCTCACATTAACGTCTTCCTCTCTTATTTGGCGTCTCTCTTCGCTCATATCGCAACTATTCATTGGCAGTATAGGTACCATTAGCCTCAGCTCATCGGTCATTCCATTGATTTCAGCCAGCACAACTTTACCATAAATTTTATATTTATACAATAACATAGTCCTGTTCAATTTTGTTGGCAGTTTGCTCGGTCCGTTTTTCTTCTCACCCTTGTTCTACAGGATAACATTACCTGCACCGAACACCGCTGAAGACGTACCTGCGACGCTCCCGTGGACACGGATTCAATAAAGAACAAAGAAAAACCCGCACTTCATAATCATGGCACACTAAAGAACCTAGGAAACCGATCAATTCGATACAAGTCACCTGAGTCGTCCGATTTCGACAGCCCCAACCACTTGTAATGGACTCCGAAGGCGACTACACAGCCATAGGAAACAAATTGGCGTTGCGTGACTGCGAATATCCGCGAGGGTAATCGGTCAGATACCATCTTGCCAATGTATATCAACAGCCGGCAGTGTTCCAGGAGGTGGTGGGTCTTCGTCTGGCAAGCGTTTTCCCTACAAAAAGCCACAACTGTCTGTTTAACAACACTGCGACGTGGCGGATGTGACTCGCCACTCAATAAAGTCACCGCCCCTAACACATTGGCAAGTTGATCGACACCACATTTACAAGTTCTGTGCATATATTGGCTCTCGCATGAACACGCCTACATATCTGACTAGCGACATACCACGATTCTTAAGTATTTTCCACCCGTTTCCTCATACTTCACTCACTGACCTACATTGCTTACGGGACCTCATCGGACTAGTTCCTCATCAACATACCATAAAAGTGATCTGATCACTATTTTTACCTCTCGCAATCTGTGTTCATGGACTACATACAACCTTTGGGCTCTATGGGCCCACACTACTGTCTCCAACTTTACTACTCCCACTGTTGGTGCTGCTTATTCCGCTATCATGTACAATAATGCAATATGCTGATCATGCCCAAAAAGGCGTGTCTCGCTTTGTCGAGAATAAAATATTTATTTATTTATTTACATTATACATCTAAAAAATCTGGACAGGGGAAAAATTGAAACTTCTGCTTACCTGGACATACAACAAGAAGAAAAATCGCGATGTCCCTCTCCTCCACCGACCTCAAAAATCATGGCGACCCAGATCAAAATACCCTGTCCAACTAACAGAGGAAATTAGAAGCCATTACCCCGCGGAAAACCGAAGGTGAAACCAGTCGTCAAGCGGCTTTGCCAGTTCAACATTAATGTTCAAAATGCTTTACGGCAGTGTTGCAGGACGTGGTGGGTTTTCGCCTGGCAAGCGTTCTCCCTATAAAAAGCCACAAATGTCTGTTTAACAACACTGTGACGTGGCGGATGTGACTCGCCACTGAATAAAGTCACAGCCCACAACTACATACTGGCAAGTCGACTAGATTCACATATCAACCCTTCTTGACACCGTTTCAACTACACACGATTGAACCCAGAGTATCATCGTGATACACAACAGTTTTTAAGCCTTGATCATGCCTAAGCTGGTGCGTCTCTATGAAATTGACAATAAACTATCTATTTATTTATTTTATTATGGACATACGACCAATTTTCTACTATTACTGTCACAGTTGCCATAAAATGTTTGTACATATCTGATCATGCCTCTATGGGCGTGCCTCGCACAGTCGAGAATAAAGTATTTATTTATTTATTCCTGTTTTCTGTCCATTTTCCTTCAATCATTTTGCTCTTTGTTCAGGTGATGTAACTACCTCAGTCCACTTACTGTATGCGTGCATTCTACCTGTCTGATTTCCTTTTTTTGTTGCATCTTGTTTAACTCTCCTCTGGCGAACTACCTTATCTCATCTGGTCAGCGCACTGCCGCTCCTTGATAGATGTCCAGCTGTCACTTACTAGTCTGTAACACCTAATTAATTGTAGTTCAGCTCTCTCACCGGCTTTTCCTAGCTCCAGCTATTTTTGTAACCTCGCGTAAGCACCCTAGCATAATTTGATTATCTGCGCGTCGCTGTAGCTTAGCCTCTATGTTCTGAAATATTTAGCAACCATAGTGCATGCCTGCACTCCTTGTGTGCGCCGTGTCTTCATTCTGTAACATTTATTAGCTCTTTTCTGTCCAACAAACATAATGCAAGTATTCCGCGCACAGCCGCCTCTTTCTAGATGTTCAGGTATCGGTTACTCGCTACGTCTATGACACCTGCTTATACTGTATTACATCTATATCACCGTCTTTTCCGGCTCAGGCTTCCTTGCTAGATTCACAGCTGTCACCTTCTTATCTGCGACACCTAACTACTTGTAGTTCAGCTCTCTCATTGGCTTCTCCCGGCTCAGGCTTCCTTAGTTATAATCTGTTAGCACCACAACATGCTTTTATTATCTGCCCGTCGCCGCGGCTTAGCCTTTCATGCTGTGAACTATGTAACAACCCTACCGTATGCTTGCGCTTCATCCGTTCGCTCCCCTTTATTCAAGAAATTTTTCTTAGCTCTCTGCTGCTGAGACAACATAACTCATGTGGTCTGCGCACGATTGCTCCATAGCCACTTCTTTCCAAACTTTCCTTTATATGTTGCTTTGTGCAACGTCTGTGATGCCTGCTCATGTAGGATTCCAGACCTATCACCGGCATTTTCCGGCGCAGACTACCTTAGAACTAAAACCTTAGCATCCTAACAGGACTCAGTATCTGCGCGCCTCTGACTTATGCTGTGACGTCCTCCATGTATGCATGCGTTTCGCCTGTTTAACCTCCTACCTTCACGTAACCGTTCCAGGTTCCTCCTAGCACTCCTTCCTAACTCATCAAGTCAGCGCACAGTCGCTCCTTAGCCTCTCAACTCTAGACGTTCTCATACCTTCAATTGTTGTAACGTCTCCGGCTTTTCACCTGCAAGCGTCCAGCTTTCGGACTAGCTTTTCCTGACTCTATCCAAAGTAGTGTTATCCCAGCACCCTAGCATGAATTGTGTACCTACGCACTGCCGTGCCTCAACGTTATGTATGTATGTATGTATGCTTGCATTCTTCCTGTCTGCCGTCTTTCCTTAATTCAACCTTTTTAGCCCCCTTCTGGCCACCTTCCCTATCGCATCCGCTCAGTTCACAGCTGCTCTTCGCTAAATGCTCACCTGTCACTTACTCGTCTGCGACACCTAAGTAATTGTATTGTAGCTCTCTCACTGGCTTCTTCTGCCTCAGGATCCCTTAGTTATATTCCATTTGCACCCCAGCACGAGTTGGTTAGCTGCGCGTCGATGCGTCTTAGCCACTTATGCTTTGAATTATTTAACAGTCGTATTATATGCTTGCGCTTCTCCCGTTTGCTGTCCTTTCATCACGAAATCTCTCTTAGCTTTCTTCTGCCGTGCAAGCACATCCATGTATTCAGCGCAAGCAGCTGTTTAATCTCACATTGCTAGATGTTCATTTATCCCTTACTCGCTGTATTGTCTTAGACATTTTTACCTGCACTCCACCAGCCCTCGGGTTAGCATCCCTGGCTCTATCCAGCTTGGTACTGTTATCTTAGCACCCCAGCTGCTGCGGTTAGGCCTCATGATCCGATGTCCTCAGCACCCTTCATGTATGCGTGCATTCCGGCTATTCGCTGCCCTTCCGTCATTTAAGCTTTCTTAGGTATTTACTTCCTCACTCCTCGCATCTGGTCAGCACACGGATGTCCCTTAGCCTCTCATTGCTGGGTAGTCATGTCTAACTTCCTTGCTGCTAGGTTTGGGACCTTTACTCATGTATGACGCAAACAGCCTTACTGGCTTTTCCTGGATCAGCATACCCTAGTACCTTTTTCTAAGCGCCCTAGAATAACTCGTTTTTCTGCGCGACGCTACGAATGCATTTGTTCCGCACGTTCGTTTTCCTTTAATTGATATTTATTACTTTACTTCTATCGATCAATCTTATCTCTTCTGGTGTTCTGTGTCCGTTTTTTGCAGCAAAGGTTTCGACACTTACTTGGGTAGGAGGAAAGCACTCTCACAGGCTTTTCCCATCTCAGTCGGCCATAGCACTATATTATTAATACCCTCGGGTCGTCTTTCCATCTTGATCCCCGAGGATTTTTACTCAGCCCTCGAGTCCTATCTATCCACTGACTTACCATTAATTGACCTTTGAATCCCTTTTGTCACAAATCATTTATACCTTCACTTACTTATTCTGCGCTCCCTATCGATGTAGGCTGGCTACCAGTAGTTTAGCCACCATACAAACGCCGCTGATCTTTGAGTAATGCTTTTTGACTTTCCACGCAATATTTCCATCATAGCAAACCGATACTGTGAAGTTTCCTTACTAACGCAACGCTGTGTATTCTATATAGAAGGCAGCAGCCAACCTATACGGCCATTGCTTTCGTAGAACATTCGAAAGACACTTTCAGCACAAGCATTCTTAAACATTGTATATCATTTGTCTCCACCTAAAATGTTATAACATAGGACATTAACGATGTTTGTTTCCACGCCTGCTTTTGCGGCATTGGTTGTCTCTCACCTTCACTTTTATCCGAGGTCCGGAACTTCTTGGGAATCTGGGATTGGACCGAGTAACCGCTTTTGCCCGGGACGGGATATAATGACCCACAAGGACCTACAAAGAACACGGCTGTACAAAAATGGATGCGACTGCACTCACTACTACGACCGTTGTCCAGTAATAATAGCTGGACATGAGGCCTTCACACTCCTGGAAAGTATATATAAACCTGAAATACCCTGACGTGACAAACTGACGATTTGCTCACCTGGACACACGAAGACGATTCTTCGGGAAGCTACGATCCTTTATTGACCTCAGCCAATATGGCGGCCTGACCAATGTACCTCATAAACTAACAGAGGAAATTGGAAGTTATTTGACTGCGAATAATCGAGTGTGAAATCAGTCGGCAAGATGCTCTGTCAGTTGTACATTAGTGTACAGAGGGTTTCGGACAGGGTTCCAGGACGCGGTGGGTTTTCGCCTGGCAAGCGTTCTCCCTATAAAATGCCACAAATATCTGTTTAACAACACTGCGATATGGCGGACGTGGGTCACCGCTGAATCAAGTCACTGCCCACGGCTACATACTGACAAGTCGACTAGGATCAAAATTCTATATTTTATCGTCGGGAAAAATAAAATACTGCTTGTCTAAATGTATTGCTTTCGCTGCACATATGGTACCCTGACTGTTTGCACGACGCACGATTGCACCCAACGTTTCGTCATTGCTTGATGACTTTATTTTTCACGAATGCTTTTACAATTTCCGCAGGCTGCATAACGTTCGGCGTACTCCCAATTACCTACCTTGCAACTTGTTTGTTGCGAAACATAATTGCATGTAAATGTCAATCATGCCTGTTTTGGTGTCTCGACAAATTCGAGAACAAGCTATTTATTTATTTATTCACAAGCTGCTAACGTGCTTTGAGTGTTTGGTTGAGAGCGTTAAAATGCAGTTTTATCGGTCGGAACCGTTGTATTTCCCTCCGGTCGCTGAGCGGTCCCATCCATGGGCTTTCCCTTTGTATCCACCCTTTCGCTCGGAAGTGGAACATGAGACATTCCTATTGAAGTTAACTAAAGCCGCGGGATAAGATGAGTTACCTCCAACGTTCTCCAAATCTTAGGGACTTGCTCTTTAATGTGATTTTTACGAGTTACTAGTAAAACTGAGCAAAGTGTACTGTCCCAACCGATTGAAACCGCTCCGTTATCGTCTCAGGTTTCACGAAAGGCTCAAAATGGCAATGCAACAGAATCACCAAGCATCACCAGCAGCTGCAATTTGCTTGCCTTTGTCATCCTTCACAAATGGACTGGCAATCATGTAAGCCGTATTCGTGAAGAGCAAGTCAAGTTTTGTCGAGGTGTGGCTGCATTGACTACCTCTTCCCTGCGTCACTTGTTGAAACACCCTCACATATCTTGGCGGCCACCGTTATCGTGTGCCTGGACGTCAAATGTGCATTTGATTAAGTTGATAGACGTGCACTTAGGGACCGTGTACTCAGCAAAGGTGCACCTGTGTGATAAGTAAATAGTACAGAGGAGTGTACTTGCGTACCTCAGATACAGGGAAGGCTAACGGCAAGCTGTTGTCACCCTTTACTATCTCCAGCGTCGGGAATCAAGGATGTTTGCTGTCAGCTTTCCTTTTAAACTACGCTATTGATGAAGTAAACGCTCTCTCATTCACAGGACTTGACGTAGGAGGTGTGGGTCTGCTCCAAATAGAACAACGGTTTGGCTAGTAACATGCTAACGAAGTGGCCTTAATCTGTGACAGCTCACTGACGGGCCAAGCGGCACTGGACAGGTTAGCAATGGCTGTCCGTCACTTCGAGCTATGCTTTGTACCGCAAATTGCAAAGCCTTCCTCCAAGATTGGCTTGGAATTCATCCTACGCCTACCCTTTGTGGGAATCAATTAGCAGTCGTACAACAATTCAACTACCTGAGAAGTGGTATCAGCCCCTGTGTGAGTGAAGATGAGGTCCCGAACCGTATGGCGAAAGCTCGAGGGCTTTTACTAACTTTTGCTACTTATGCGCCGGTGCGACATTACTCTTGCCCTGAAGGGTAGGGAGTGCCATGCAACGGTACGTTTGATTCTAATGTACCGTGGTTAAACCTGGCCCCTTAGATCAGCGTACATAAAGAGACTAGTTACGTTCGACCACCGGTGTCTTCGCAATTTAGTTCGCACCTACTGGGAACACCGAGTGACCGCTGGCGTGTTCGACGCCTTGTTTATGGTACTGGCAATGGAATTGAATCGCTCAGCACCGATAATGCACGCACCAGGCTCTGGTGGCCCGGTCAAGATTTAGTCATATCAGCTAATGGACATCCTCCGTTGCTTTGTTTGCGCCCCGGGAGTGTGGACGGAAGAAGTGGAGGGTCAGACGTGCCATGACAATGTCGAGAGGAATGAAGGCCCTCACTTTCAAGCGGGCCTCAGTTGGAACCTCTCGGCTTTTTGCTTGGGGTCCGAAAGACGATGAACACGTTTAGCTGGATACACTTGCTGACCTGGCTAGGATCCGACCTCAGTGGCCTTCGTGCTTTGCATTGCTGTTTCTCACCCAACTTCTTATCTTCCCCTCCAACCTGGATCTCACTATTTAGCGTCATAGGTTATTGCATGGTAAATTAACTTTTTGCTGCATAGTAGCCGGCTGGTGGCTTGCAGGTAGGATACCCATGCGTTACCGATAGCTCAGCTGGCTTGCACCAGTGGTATTTTATTCTCCTTTTTATTTTATATATTGCGGTACTGTAGCTGAATTGTATCCCACCTATGGCTAGCGTGTACATTTAGGATGATCTTGTGTTCTCCATTGTGAATTTGGGCAGCGTAGCGTATTGTAATGAATAATGTGCAGGCGTCTAGATGTCTTTTTACGAGTAAGCCTTAATAACTCTGGCTTATCCATCGTACTAAAGTAGGAGCTGAAGCTGGTTGGACAGATCTGCCTTGGGTACGTAAGCATGTGTGGCGTCACGTAGTTGTGGAGGAAGCCTCAGCAATATACTCAGCACCGTTATATCCAGCATCATGTTCCGATTGCTGGGACACGTGTTTTGCATTCCAGCCTACTGACGCACCCAAGTTGCGTTTTTTACGCGTCGGTGTTAAATTAATAGATAGTTTATTCTAGAATTTATAGTCACCAAATCAGGCATGAACAAGGTTTATAGGCAGTGGTGTATCACAACGGTTATTTGGGTTAAACCGTGCGTAGTGTAAACGGTCAAGGCACTATAAGTTCAGTGAAACGGCGCATGTAGACGGAGAGTATCATATTTTGCACATGTTGGGAAACGTTGGGATATGAGGTTCGTCGATTTGCCAGTATGTATTTGTGAGCAGTGACTTCATTCAGTGGCGAGTCACATCCGCCACATCGCGGTGTTGTTAAACAGGCATTTGTGGCTGTTCATAAGGAGAACGCTTGCCATGCGAAAACCCACCACGTCCTGCAACACTGCCGTAAAGCCATTCGAACAAGAATGATTAGCTGGCAGAGCCGCTTGACGACTGCTTTCATATTCGCTTATTCTCAGTCAAATGGCTTCCAATTTCCTCTGTTGGTTGGACAGGTAGTTTGCTCAGTGCCGCCACAATTGTTAAGGCCGAATGAGGATGGGAATGGTTGTCTTGTTAGGTGTCCAGGTGAGCAAAATTTTAAACTTTCTGCTGTTTGCATTTTTCAGATGTATAATTTGCGGGAGTGTGGAGACGTGTCCAGCTCTCTATACTGGACAACGGTTGTGGTCAATGCTGTTGGGCGCCGTTGGTATACAATCATGTTCCATGTAGGTCCTTTTCAGTTAGTGCGTTCGTCTTGGACGAAACCTGTTCCTCAGTCCAATCCCTGATCTCTAAGTAATTCCGGACCCCAGAGAAAGGGAAAGTGAGGGACAACCGACAGAAGACCGCAAGAACGGGCGTGGGGTTAAACACTGTTAAAGCCTTAGGTTAAAACATTTGGAGTTGAGACAAAATCATGTACACTGTGCAACAATGATTGTGCTGAAACTGACTTTTGAATATCCCATAGAATTAATAGCGTTATGGGTAGGTTGCTAACGTCTGCGTAGAGACAAGAGCGTTGTACCAGTAAGTAAGCCATGAATTATCAATTTAGTATGAGGCAAAAGTTGTGTGGGGAGAGGGCAAAGAGAGTTAGAAGACTGGTGGTGATTGCATGGAGCTGGAGCAGCAAGTAGCTAACCTAATACGATAGAGAGGGCAGAATAAGAAAGTTAAAATAAATAGCTTGCCTTGAGAGAGATCTAAAGATCAATTAGCGGTAAGCCGGCGGAAAGATTGGACGCAGTTATTCCAAGAACTAAAGTTTATTGAGATACGGAGTGGCTCCTAACAAGTTCTGGATGATCGTAGATGCATGGGGCCTACGAGCACTAGCTGCTTGTTTAAGGGAGTTGCCGTAATTAAGATGGCCGACAGATGGTGGCGCTAGAAAAGACTACCATTTGCCGGATGTAGCCATTCCAATAAGACCCTTGGTCTCTAGTGTATGCCTACAGGCCCACAGAATGCCTTAACAAGCCAGCGAAGGTAAGTGATACAGACATGCCAGGAGAATGTAGGATGGAGGGACAAGCAGTGCATCCCAGGGAGCTCAGTTTCTGCGCAAAAGAGGCATGTAGCGTACGGCGAATCGCTGCAAAGAGGTGAGGAAGGTAAGAAGAGCGACAGATAGTGGCGCTAGGAGAGCGAGTATCAGTGGCCAGCAAAGGCATTCGGACTAAGCCTTCTAATTACCAGTGGATACGTACAGTGACAGAATAGGTCAACAACCCAGAGGAAGTATATAATGCAAACAGTCCAAGTGAGTAAGTGTTGGAGAGATAAGGAGTGGCTCCTAGCGCAAACGTGTATGCTACCTACAATGACTCGCTGCAGCTGAAAAGTTGTGACGTATGTAATACGAAGAACTAAATAAATAAATAAATAAATTTTTATTCTCGACAATGCGAGGCACACCTTTACAGGCATGATCATACTTAGCTAACATAGTGTGAACAAATTGTACAAATGGACATGTTTAGCATAACAGGGTATGTAAGTATATGGGTGTAAATACGTATGTAATTGTGTAGGAATGTAGCTTGTGTTTTTGAATGCGCCGCAGAATTTTTGACTGTTTGTTATCGTCAGGAATGTGGGAATAAGCGACTGATTTTCGTGGATTGGATAGCATTTTCCGAATGTCCACGGGCCAGTGACTTTAGTTTGTGGCGAGTCACATCCGCCACGTCGCAGTGTTGTTAAGCAGACATTTGTGGCTTTTTATAGGGAGAACGCTTGCCAGGCGAAAACCCACCACGTCCTGGAACACTGCCGCCGAACCATTTGCTGGAACGGGTTAAAGCCGAACCACCCAGCTGGCACCACGAGGAGGTTGTTCGGCTAGCCAGCCATTGTTCGGCTAGCCAGCTAGAGCTGAGGGTCAGTGATCAGCGATAGCATTTGGATGAAGCTTGCTTGTTTCTAGTGGATACCTAAAGTGTCCCAGAATAAGGCAGCGAACAGCAAATGTATGTGACACAGGTAGTCCCAGAGAGTAAAGGTTGGAGGAATAAAAGAGTGGCTCTTAGCAGGCTCCGGATAAGCGCAGAGTTGGTTGGAGCCTACGAAGAATGGTTGCTGCTAAACAGAAGTGCCAGAGGTAAGGCGAAGAACAGATAATGTCGCTAAGAGTGAGAGTAACAGTGCTCAGCAATGGCAGTTGGATGAGGCCTTCTAGTTACTAGTGTATATCCACAAGGCCCAGAATAAGTCAACAAATAGCAAATGTGTGGGACGCGGACAGTTTCAGATGATAGGGTTAGAGAAATCAAAGAGTGGCTCTTAGCATGCTCTGGACAATCCCTGATGCATGGAGCCTATGACCACTAGCTGCTTCTAAACAGAGACCGAATTTAAGACAATCGATTGACGGTGGCGCTAGGAAAACAATCAGTGGCCAGCTCTAGCCATTCCAATAAGACACTTGGTCACCAGTGTATACCTACAGGGTCACACAATGCATCAACAAGCCAGCAAAGGTAGGTGATACAGACATCCCAAGAGTGTGTAGGATGAAGAGAGGTGGAGTGAATCCTAGCGAGCGCCGGATATGTGCAGCGATGTATGGAGCCTACAACGACTCGCAGCAAAAATGATGAATAAGACAAAACGAACGACAAATAATGGCGCTAGAGAGGGAGCGTACCGGTGGCCAGCAAAGGCACTGGTACTTAGCCTTCTAATAACTATGAACAACGAACAATGAACAATGATTTATAACGGGTAAAAAAGCATATGCTTGACAGGTACCGTAGGGTGGTTGGAGCAATAGATAAAATGGAAGGATAATCGAACAAGTAAATCGTTTTCTAAGCCTCTACAGATTTCGACGCACCACTTCATAATGATAGTTTGAAGTATGGACTGGATGTCTGAACCCAAAGTAGAGCTGTTATATTACAGCAAATTTGGGAAAAAGAAATCAAAGGAGTGGATAACGCTCACTCGTGTGTTGCTTCCGTTGAGAGATGTGGTACGTTACTCCAGTTTGTATACATCCATGTCGCTCATTGGGATACTTCTGTATGTAACATCACCGCCACTTTGCGCGGAGGATCAGTAACCTCATGGTTTGGGTCTCGTTTATTTCGTCTTCCGAATAGGACGTGCTATGCCAAATAATGCAAGTTGAAAAGTGCGTCATCTAGGCTTTTTTTAGATAGTGCCAATGTGGGGGCAAGGACGACGTGAGTGGGGAGCGCATTCCAAGCACGGGACACACGGAGTGAGAAAGAGTTTCGTCGACAATCAAGTCGGCTGTAGTGTGCAGCCAGTTTGAGCTGACGACCTCTCAGGTTGGTATTTTGGCTCAGCTGCAAGAGACTGCGACATGGGTGATTTGGATTCATCAGTATTAAGTAGACCATGATGAGGTCTCCTCGGTGACGACGATATTCACCACTGTACAATCCCAGAGACTGCAGTCTGCGTTGGTAGGGGATGTGAAACAGGCCTCTGACGAGCTTCGTTGCTCTACGCTGTGGAGCTTCAAGTGCACTGATGTCGCGCTTGCGCCAGGGACGCCAGGCCTGGATCGCATACTCTACGTGGGGTCTCACGTAAGCGCTCAGCATTTGCGGACATACGGATGGCTCGAAATTTCCAAAAGCCCTCCGTAAAAGTCTGAGATGTTGACTGGCCCTTTTCGATGCCTTTTCAGCTTGTCTGGAGCAGCCAAGGTCGTCCTGCACGATCACTCTGAGGTCGCATTCCTGGGAAGCATGTTGCAACGGCTGGTCCCCGAGTAAGTATTCATGGATGAGCTGGAGGCGTAAGCTCACGACTTTGCACTTGGCGACATTGAAGTGGAGCATGTTTTCGGATGACCAAGTGTACGCCCTGTCCAGATCGCTCTGCAGTGTTGTGTGATCGTCCTCTGGCCGGATATCATGCCAAATTTTGACATCATCTGCAAACAGCAAGTAGTTCGACTGTAGTACACTAGCAAGGTCGTTAATAAATGTTAAAAATAAACGTGGCCCCAGTACTGATCCTTGTGGCACACCGCACTGGACGTCAATTGGGTCGGACATGGAGCTGCGGACTCTCACATTCAGGTGACGTTGAGTGAGAAAGTTGGCGATCCAACCAAGCACAGGGTCACCGATTCCGTAGCCTCATAGCTTGTGTAGGCGGATGCGGTGGTCCAAACGATCGAACGCCTTCGAGAAGTCCAGGTAGACAACGTCGACTCATAATCTAGCATCAACTGACTCCGTCCAGCTTGCTCGGGCCAGCAGCAATTTTGTAGTGCCGGATCGATTTCGGCGGCATCCGTGTTGCTGTGGCACTATGATATTGTTGTTCTCCAGATATCCCAGCAGCGCCTAAGCAATTATACGTTCCATTACTTTGGATAAAACTGGGAGGAGAGTGATTGGACGGTAGTTCGACGACTCCGCACGATTACCGCTTTTGTAAATGGGAGTGACTGGCCCATGTTTCCACATTGTGGGAATAAGCATTTCGTTAAGACAACGTTGAAAGAACCGAGCTAATGGTTCGGCAATGTTTAGGGACGCTGCCTTCAACGCCTTCGGTTTAATATCGTCTAGCCTGGCGAGCTGTGCACACGCAACGACATTAGCGTTTTCAACACATTGGTTGCCGTGAGCGATACGTTGTGTAAACCTGGGAACGGTGAGAGCTCTGTCAAAATCGGGTGAAGGGATGGTTCACTCCGGAAAGTATGGAGGAAGTGTTGACGAAACACGTTGGCCGCTTCCTGTGCAGTTTGCGCGTGACCATCTGTTGCACGCAAGACCGGGATCCTGGGCTGCACTCTACGGATTTTGTTGATATGTCTATACAACAGCTTTGGATTTCTGTTGAATTTCGCCGCTAAGCTCTGTTGGTGATGGAGTTTGTCTTCGCGAATCAACTTGACGCAGTGGTTTCGTTGAGTTGTGTAGACTCCCCAGGTCAGAGTACTTGGGCAAACTTTATAAGCGTGCCAGGCCGAATCCCTTAAGGCCATAGATTTTCTCGTACGGCTTCTTAGGAGCGAATCCACTTGCTTTGGGCGAAAGGCCTTGCGTTCTGATGCATTTGCCATTAGCTCAGTGAATTTGGTAACAAACACCATCCAAGCCTCATCGGGCGGATTCTCGGTCAGGAAGGACCAGTTGGTGTCTTGAACAAGGTTAGACAAGATGTCGTAATGTGTAACCATATAAGTTTCTCGTCGTTCTCTCTAACGTACTCCGAACAACAGATGTAACGAAATTGCAACGTCGCGTGATCACTACGACCTAGTGGTGTGGCTATGGTAACGGTGTCAATCATTAGTTCCTCGTTGGTGAGCACAAGGTCCAAGACAGAGAGGGTGTCACCCGTTCTGAAACGAGTGAAGGAGGTGACATTGTTATACAGTGGTACATCGGTAATCAGTTCTTGCAAATCAGCCTTGAACTGTTAGCTGGGCGATGCTGGAACTTTGAGTGCGTGCAGAGTGAAGTCCCCCTCCAGAAGAACTTGACTGTGTGGACGTGTCAATACTCGTTTCATCGCAGCAGCAAGGCCTTGATCCATTTCCAAGGTAGACATTGGAGGACGGTAAACTATTGCTAGCAAACACACATCGCCACATCTCAGGTGCATACGACACCAAAGAGAATCGCTGATGTTTACTTCTGAGGCATCAATGATCTCAACATGTAGGTCAATATCGATAATACAAAAGCACTCCGCCTCCTCTGCTAGGCCGATCCTTTCGTAAGGAACTCATGCCAGGTAGCGCAATCTCGGCATCCGCGATTTCCGTGCTCAGCCGGTTTCGGTGACCATAACTAGGTCCCAGGGCGTGGAGACCTGGCGAAATCGAAGTTCGGTTAGCTTGCTGAGAAAACCTTGTGCATTAGTATAGAAGCAGGTGAAAGTATCGGTAGTTAGAAGAGTGTTTGTAGATTTTGGTTTTCGGTTGAAGTTTACGCCAACCCTTGTGGGGTCGGCTGCCGGTAGTTTTTTGTAGGACCGATGCTGCAGACCCTAGGGCCAGTTCAGGTCGTTGTATTGAGCTCTCAGCGCCAACAAGTGGGTGACCAACTTGTCCCCTTCAGCCGGCAGCGTGTTTTGGCATTTTCTCTGGTCTGAGCTACATGGCGGCAGAATTGCATTGGTACGTTGCTTGCCCAGTGTGACATGGCCTGTTGGTGGTTCAGTGCCCATCGTCTTTATACGTATTTCGGATGGTAGCATTTGACGCATTTTGCGCCACGTATTGATCACATATTCTACCATCAGTTCGGAATGCAACGATATTTTCATCACTCGGGGACCACATCCTTTGTAGTTATGTGAGAGTGGTAACCTTGATGTCGAAGTAGCAATAACGTTTTCGAGTGAGAGCAGTTCGCGAATAAAACGCCATTCATCCCAGTCATGCGCTTTGGCCACTAGATCGCTTGAGGTCTTGAGCTCGGGGACACCGTGAACAAGAACAGATTTGGCGTCCTGTCGTTTACGGAAGTCGTCCTTATTTTGTTTGCGTTTTTGACGTTCGCTCCAAGGAACATCTGGAAAGATTCGAACTGTGCATGATGTGGTACGGAGGCGAGTAGCTGACAAGAGAACTTCCTCTGCATTGTTAGCTGATTGTAGTGTTACCTGGAGTAAACGTGGATCACCATAGTGTATGGAGTTTGGGTGACGGACGAGAAGCATCATGCTGACTGGTTTAACTTGAACCTCCATCAGTTGACACAGGGAGTCCCACTGTTTTTTGTCGTCCAATATCTTTTCTTTTAGAGAGTTCACCCCGGATTCAGTCACATTAGAGCACATAACTGTCAAGGGATTATAGTGTTTTTTAATGTCCACCTTCTTGTGTGGACCAGTAACTGGTTTCTTTACTTGGGTAGATGATGAGGTCTTGAGTCTCGTGGTGGTAACGGTAGTATTAACTTGTTTGGACACCTGCAGTGACAGAATAAATCAACAACCCAGCGAAGGTATGTGATGCAACCAATCCAAGAAAGGTAAGGAGTGGCCTCTAAAGCAAAGACGCATGTTACCTACAATAAACCGCTGTAGCTAAAAAGCTGTACCAAAGTTAAGTCGAGGAACTGATAACGTTGCTGGAGGATAGAGTATCGGTGGCTAGCAATGGCATTCGGAGGAGACTTCTAGAAAGTAAGTGTCCGACGTTGCAGCTGGTAATGGTTAAATGAACGTCTAAAAACCGGGCCTAGGGATTGGCTGTGCGCAGATATCATAAGATGTGAATGGTTGCCATAAGGGAGCTTAACATTTTGGGTGAAAGGACTACGAACGAGCGGAGCCCAAGCGTACATTAAGGTTGTTAAATATGTCAGAGCATCAGACGCTAAGGAGCAGCAGCTTGCAGGTACTCAAATCCGTCTTGTGTGCTAAGGTAGACTGAGGCAGTACTAGCTAGTGAGAGCTGGACTTATACATAGCAAGGTGTCCCAAATGCTGCAGCATGTAATCAAAAGATGAAGGTCTAAAAGGTTAGGCTAAGGAGCGGCTGTGCGCAGACCTGAATTGAGTGAGGTCGGCTGAGAAAGGGGCGTATGTGTGGTCAGGTCCATATTACAACAATTCGTATTCAAGTCCGTTAATGCTTACCAAAGTAGCAACATGACTGATTATGAGGTACCCACTAAGTGCTGAACGGAATTGAATTACAGTATCAGATGCCCGAACTGTATGTGGAAGCCGATTCCACACATTACACGTATCCGTAGAGATAGAAGTATGCAAGCGTACTACTGTGCGCTTCCGGACAGGATAATAGAGCGCGGTCTATTACGAAGAGGGTAAAAAATGTTGGAAAATGATAGGAATGGCGTTATTGAGTTCGCAAGGGGATTGTTGATAAGCTGATATAGGAAGATGAGGTCATTTTCAGCCTACGCAGCCATAAAGGCCCCAGCACGAGTTCGCTGCACCGACCGCGGCGATTGAGAGTAGAGTGGCCCAGATACGTTTGGCAAACGATTGTTGAACATTTTTAATGGCTACTCTGTCGCATTTTCTGGAGTTGGTAAACACAATGGAGCAGTAACCTAGCAGAGGTCAGGCGCAGGTTTTATACCGAGCAAGTTTAGAATCTTGCAGTGCCATGGATTTGAATATGCAGCTTATGAGTGAGCGTGCTTTTGCTGAGCAATGGCTGGCTTCCTCTGCAAAGTTCAAAGAACTGCCGTAATGTACACCTAGGTCTCGAACTGCGCGGCTATTAACATGCGGAGTGCCTTGACGCGCTAACGCCTTGGGTGGGACGATGCATCTGTATGAGAGGACGTTGTATTTTGCCGGTGAGAATGGCAGATTCCAGGTGTTGCACCAAACATCCAGAACCCTAAGGTCGCTTTGAAGCTGGGAAAGACCGGCTTGCATGCTTGATGGGTGAATAGAGAACACTATTTTGATGTCATCGGCAAACAGGTAGGACTTGCTATATTGCATTACCTGATATATAGCAAGAATAGCAGTGGGCCCAATAAGCTGCCTTGAAAAACGCAGTTTTTGACTGGTTTGGGGAGTGATATAGACTCGTCCACCTTTACTGCTTGCGTGTGAGATGAGATAAACTTGGAACAATAAGAGCAGGCGGTCTGAGATTCCGTAGAATTCAAGCTTTACTAATAGGTCCGCGTGTGGTACTCGGGCAAAAGCTTTTCTCATGTCAAGTAAGATTGGGACCATTGCTTGATTAGTATCAATCTGTGCAGTCACATTGTTAAGAAACTCAAATTGGCAAGTCTGACAATAATTGGACTTCAAAACTCCATGTTGTTGTTTACTGATAAGGTTGCGACTAAGTAGAAAGTTCAGCAAGTTCTCCTTTACAATTCTTTCCATCACTCTCGAGGCAATAGGCGTGTGGCTGATGGGGCTGTCGTTTTCTATGTTTTGACGGCTACTTTGCTTATGTCTAGAGATGAATATGGAATGCTTCCACGTGTTTGGATACATGCCGAAGTTCATTGAGAGTGTAAATAAGTTAAGAAGCGGAACAGGAGGATCCTGGCCGCCGAGTGTCAGCAGTGCAGACGGGAGACTACCAGGGCCAGGGTGTAATGACAGTTTAAGGGATCTAATTACTTGGGTTTTAGAACCTAGGTAGAAGGTTATAATGTCTAGCTAGTCGTAGGTAAGTTTAGGCACAGCAGTTGGCAAGATCAAGTTGATGCCAGTGAAGCCATCGCGGAATTGGCTATTAGGAATCTCAGCTATTTCCGTCGGAAAGCTAATTACGGACTCATCGGAGAGTCTTGGAGAGATGATGTATTTTACTGTACTATTGTTTCTATATTTCAATAGCTGAGTGAAACACTTGATTTTGTTGTTGTTATAGGCAGTGCGCTCTGCAGCTAGCGTAAATTTACCCGGCAGTATTGCCAGTTGTCTATGACTGTTTATGCGAACAAGGATATGACATGCATGCGCCTTAGGGTATTGGTGACGAATTTTTCGAAGCTTCACCTGCACCCTGTTTAGATGGGATGAACGCGTTATCGGTATTGACCTGTGGCTGTGCATTAACAGAACGACCACGTTTACGCCGTTGGTGATGTTGTTGTAGATTTCATGAGTAGCCGTGTCCACATCCGTGGACAAGGTAAAGGCATCCAAGTTAGCTGCTCGGACAAGCATAGAAAAGTTATCTCAAGGAATACTTCTGAACATCCGCGATTCACCAGCTAAACCAGTTGAGCAATGGGGTGAAATAGAGCGCGTAAATTCTAGATGAACTACCTTGCGGTCGCCTCCTGGGATGTTTCCTTTTACGTTAGTAACAGCATCCCAAATGCCAAGCATAAAAATTAAGTCGAGAGTGTTACAGTGCCTCGTCGGAACATGGACGGACTGAATCCAATTGTTCGTATATATGGTGTCAGCAAAGCCTCTTTGTATGAGAGGAGCATTATGACCATTCCAAGAGATTTGTAGCATATTAAAGTCATTGCCCACTATCTTGTAGCGTTGGGACACTGTGGAGATATCAGTGAAGAGCTTTACTAGTTCACGTAGCTTGGAATTAGACGCATGTGGGGTTGTATTCGCAACCAATTAGGAGGTCAAGTTTACCCCATTGATCTGGATCCAGGTTGAACCCCCTGGGTCTCCAATTGGAACAGCGTTCGCCTAAATCGGACGTAACTACCGACATGGACCTACATGGAACATGGTTGTACACAAAATGTACTCAACTGTAAACACCACAGCCGTTGTCAAGTGCGGAGAGCTGGACACATCTTTACACTCACGCAACGTATACATCTGAAAATCCAAACAGCAGAAAGTTTAAAATTTTGCTCACCAGGACACGCAACAAGACGACTATTCGCGAGGTTCCCATCCTCATTCGGCCTTAACAATTATGGAGGCACTGAGCAAACTACCTGTCCAACCAACAGAGGAAACTGGAAGCCATTTGGCTGCGAATAAGGGAATATGAAAGCAGTCGTCAAGCGGCTTTGCCAGCTAATCATTAGTGTTCAAATGGCCTTACGGCAGTGTTGCAGGACGTGGTGGGTTTTCGGCTGGCAAGCGTTCACCCTACGAACAGCCACAAATGTCTGTTAAACATCACTGCGACTTGGCGAATGTGACTCGCCACTGAATGAATTCACTGCTCACAAATACATACCGGCAAGTTGACGAACCTCATTTTTCAACTTTTCCTGACAGTGCAAGAATATGATACTCTCCGTCTACGTGCACCGTTTTATTACACTTTTAGTGCTTTGATTTTTCCAGCTACGCAAGATTAAACCCGAGATATCGATGTGATACACAACTGCCTGTAAAACTTTATCATGCCTGATTCCGGTGTCTATAAATTTCAGAATAAACTAATTATTTATTTATTTAACGCAGAGGCGGGCATTAAAGTCATCCAGTGCGTAAATTGGCATCCACCCCTGCGTTGATTGATGTGTCCACTGCAGAACCTGGTGTATTCTGGTATATTCAGATTGTTGTCGCGGGTGCTTGAGAATTGCCAGGTTTTCGTGAGCAGAACAATTTGTGTAGAAGAGAGAAGAACAAATGAACCGATGTAGTGCATTTTGTGGTTGATGAGTCGTGCACTGATAAAGAGCATAATGCAGGTGCGACCGCGTGCGTCCGTAGACGGAGTGAAGTCAGGGTCGTGTTTAGTATCCCTGCGTGTTACAACGGCGGAGTCAGTAAAGAGTGAAGCAGGTGTTTCACGTGCAGGTAATGCACATGTTGCAGTTATTACCCCACAGCGATCTGGGGAGATGCACTGAGGTGTCTGGCCTGATAGGTTATTGTGAGCACACAGGTTGTCCGCTGGCGAGTTGTTACACGACTGCAAGGTAGAGATTGGGTAAGGTAACGAGTCTATCGGCTCATTCCTTTGCGCAGAATCTTTTATACTGCTACTTAAGGGGTTGCTATAACAGGAGCAGCACCATTGTCGTAGGCGTGTAGGTCATGCAGTAGATTATTGTCAGCTCCTGTGCAGGTTTGGTTTGGTGGTGGTGGGACTTAGATGGGGGTTAATGAGTCCCTAGAGTAGACCGAGTGTGGTTGGATGGAACATCACAATGGGGGGATTACCGAATCGTCAATGCACTCTGACCGCAAAAGCGGATCACTATGTGGGAGCGTTGACTGCGGGCTAACGTGGGCCATTCGCACGTTCCTTGGAGAGGAGGGGCAGCAAGGAGTTGCGGAGGTTATAGTTGAGTGTAGTAGGTGAAAGCTTTGCACACGCGTGTTCATTGGATGGTAATGTTTGGTACTGCTGAATATTTGCCATTGATATGCCAAGCGGCAACTTGGGGATTGCTGGAGCTACGCGAAGGACTGAAACCAGAGGTTAGAATGGGCTGTAATGAAAATGTGAGACTTTTGAGACAAAGTAGAGAAGGTGCTAGCTCTGGATGGATTGGTTGCGGTGGACCATACCCTATAGTGTCTCATAAATGGGACCTTGGTACTGGGGACCGCGTTGCTTGCGTTTACGTTTTGTAGATTGTTGACACAATCTATGCGAACAATTGGATTCAACACGTCCATGTTCCGACGAGGATGTGTAGTACTCTTGAATTAATTTTTAATCTTGGCATCGTAGATGCTGTTACTAGCATTAAAGACAACATCCCAGGAAGCGACCATAAGGTAGTTCATCTATCATTTACGCTCTCTGTCTCATCTTATCGCTCAACTAGTCTAACTGGTGGATCGCGAATGTTTAAAAGCATTAACTGGGATAATTTTTCTCTGCTTGTCCGATCAGCTAACTGGGATAACTTTTTATTGTCTACTGATGTGGACACAGCCACTCATGAACTCTACAACAACATCACCAATTGTCTAGACGTGGTCGCTCCGCTAATGCACAGCCGCAGGTCAAAACCGATAAAGCGTTCATCCCATCTAAACAAAGTGCTGATGAAGCTCCGGAAAATGCGTCACCAATACTCTAAGACGCATGATTTCCATATACTTGTTCGCATGAACAGAGTCATAGACAACTGGCAGCACTCCCAGGTGATGGTTAAGCTAGCTGAAGAGCGTGCTGCCTATAACAGCAACAGCAAAACCAAGTCCCTCACTCAGCTATTGAAATATAGACACAATCGCACAGCAGCATCCAGCACCTCCCTAAGACTTTCTGATGAGTCCGTAATCAGCGATCCTAAGGAAATAGCTGAGATTTCCAATCGCCACTTCTGCGATTGCTTCACTGACGTCAACCCGATCTTACCAACTGCTGTGCCTAAACTTACCCACTACTCGCTAGACATTATTGCCTTCGATCTACGTTCCATAACCTGAGTAATCGGATCACTTAGCTGTCACTACACCCTGGCCCTGATGGTCTCTCAACTGCACTGCTGATACTCGGTGGTCAGGACCTTCCTGTTCTACTGTTTAACTTATTTACACTCTCAATGCAATTCGCCGTGTATCCAAACACGTGGAAGCATTCTATAGTCATCTCTAGACATAAACAAGGTGGCCGTCAAAACATAGAAACTACCGCCCCATCAGCCATACGCCAATTGCCTTGAGAGTGATGAATAGAATTGTTAAGGAGAACCTGCTGAACTTTCTACTTAGTCGCAACCTTATCAATAGACAACAACACGGATTTTTACTGTCAAAATCTTGCCAGACCTGCCAATTTGAGTTTCTTAACAATGTGACTGCACAGATTGATGCTAAACAAGCACTAGTCATTATCTTCCTTGATATGAGAAAAGCTTTTGACAGAGCGCCACACGCGGAATTATTAGTAAAGCTAGAATCTTACGGAATCTCAGACCGCCTGCTCTCATGTTTCCAAACTTATCTCTCATCTCGCACGCAATCAGTAAAATAAACGGCAGTGTTCCAGGACGTGGTGGGTCTTCATCTGGCAAGCATTTTCCCTACAAAAAGCCACAACTGTCTGTTTAACAACACTGCGACGTGGCGGATGTGAGTCACCACTCAATAAAGTCACCGCCCCTAACACATTGGCAAGTTGCTTGACACCACATTTACAAGTTCTGTGCATATATCGGCTCTCGCATGAACACGCCTGCATATCTGACTAGTGACATACCACTATTCTTAAGTATTTTCCACCCGTTTCCTCATACTTCACTCACCGACCTACATTGCTTACGGGACCTCATCGGACTAGTTCCTCATCAACATACCATAAAAGTGATCTGATCACTAGTTTTACCTCACGCATTCTGTGTACATAGACTACATACAACCTTTGGGCTCTATGGGCCAACACTACTGTCTCCAACTATACTACACCCACTGTTGGTGCTGCTTATTTCGCTATCATGTACAATAATGCAATATGCTGATCATGTAAAAAAACGTGTCTCGCTTTGTCGAGAATAAAATAATTATTTATTTATTTATTTATATCACTCCCCAAACCAGTAACAAGTGGCGTATTCAGGGCAGCGTACTAGGCCCACTGTTATTATTGCTATATATCAATGACGTTTTCCAGGTAATACAATATGGCAAATCCTAATTGTTTGCTGATGACATCATAATGGTGTTAAACTAAATAAAAAAATAAATAGTTTATTCTCGAATTTGTCGAGACACACCAAGTAAGGCATGATCAATATTTACATGCAATATTGCTTCGCAACAAACACGTTGTTATGAGTGTACTCGGCAGTAAGCCGAAGGTTGTACAGGCTGCGGAAATTGTGTAAGTAGTCATGAGGGATAGAGTCTTCAATGAATGACGAAACGTTGAATTCTAGCGTGCGTAGTGTAAACAGTCAGGGCACTACATGTGTAATGAAAACGATATATATAGGCATGGTGTAAATTAGTATTCAAAGTGTCAGGGCAATATTGAATAATGATTCTGGTCGACTAGCCAGTAGGTAGTTCTGGGCAATGACTTTATTCGGTAGCGAGTCACATCCGCCACGTTGCAGTGTTGTTATACGGACATTTGTGGCTTTTTATAGGGAGAACGCTTGCCAGGCGAAAACCCACCACGTCCTGGAACACTGTCAGAAATTTGTCGGTGCACTAATATACCACTGGCAGACCAGGCTTTCGACTGATCTCACACTCGGATATCCGCAGTCAAATGACCTTCAATTTTCTCTGTTATTTGGGCAGGTATCTTGGGCAAGGCCGCCATAATGGCTGAGGAGAATCGAGGATGGGGGCTTCAAGAAGATTCCTCTTTATAGGTATCCAGGTGGGCGAAACGTCAATTTCTTGCGTCTGGATTTTTCAGGAGTGTGAAGTTATCGAGTCCAGTTATCATAATTAGACAACAGTCATGGTAAAGAGTGCAGTTGTGTCCGTTTGTTGTACAGCCTTGTGTTTCATAGGTTCTTATTCATTGTCCTGTCCCGGACAAAAGCGGTTTCTCGGTCCAATCCCAGATCCCCAAGAAGTTCCGAACCTCGGAGAAAAGGGAAGGTGAGAGACAACCAAGGCCGCAACGAGCAGGCGTGGAAACAAGAATTGTTAAAATCATATGTTATAACATTTAGATTGAAGAAAAATGATGTACAATGTGCATTGATCGCGCTGAAAGTGTCTTTTGAATGTTTTTCGAAAGCAGTGGCCCAATAAGTTGTTTGCTACTATCTACAAGGAATACAGAGCGTTGCGCCATGAAGCAGAGACGCAGTATCAGTTTACTATGATGCGACTATTGCGTGGAAAGAAAGAAAGCAGTGTTAAGGGACCAGCGGCGTTTGCACGGTGGATGGACGGCTGGTGGTCAGCCTACATCGAAAGAGATGGTAAGTCAGCGGATAGATAAGAATCAAGCGCTGAGTAAAAATTATCGGGTGAACAAGACAGAAAGACGACACGAGGGTAATAGGAGTATAGTGCTATGGCCTATTAAATTAGGGAAAGGTTACGAGAGCCAACCTACTGCAAAGGTAAGTGTTGAAACCTTTGCTGCAAAAACGGACCCACATTACTAGGTGAGAAAGGATTGAACGATAGAAGTGAAGTATTAAAGATCAGTTAAAGGAAAGCGAACGTGCAAAATAAATGTATATGATGCGTCGCGCAGAGAAACAAGTCATACTATGGTGCTAAGAAAATGATGAGAAATGAACACCTAGAAAAGTGAAGCTAATGGGCGTCTGTGTGCTGACCAAGTGAGAGGAGGGAAGAACTAAGAGGCTTAGAAACATTAGTTGACGGAAGGGCAGGGAATAGCCGAAATGAAAGCGTAAAGCAAGGTTGCTTGTAGTATCAGGGCAGTGAGGCCTAACCGCAGCAGCTATGGTGCTAAGATAATAGTACCAACCTGGATAGTGCCAGAAAATGCTAGCCCGAGATTTGGATGATTGCAGGTAATAAGGTCTAAGACAATAGAGCAAGTAAGGGATAGGTGAACAGTAAGTAGGTTTAGGTAAAACAGCGGCTTGCACTGAATACATGGAGATGCCTGCACGCTAGAAGACAGCAAACAAAGGCTTCATGATAAAAGGACAACAAACAGATGAATGCCAGGAATACGTTAAGGCTCTTAAATAGCTTAGAGCAAAAGTAGGCAAAGACGCGGCGATGCGATGTAATCAGTACACAGAACAAACTGCTTATAATGCCATAAGATAATTGGCGGCTTAAGTTTGTTAAGCTCGTCGCTTGGTGAGGGGGCTACCCTGTCCTCTGCACGGCAGTAACGTGTAAGTCAGTGGATAGTGAGCGGCGCTATATCACATCTAGTAACTTATTCACGATGGTCGTTGCCGTCCCCCGTAGCTCAGTGGTCTCAACCACGGACTGGCAACAGTCGAGTTGCGGTTTCGAGCCCTACCAAGGGCCCGATGGAATGCGCACTGCTGATGATTCCCGAAAGGATGAAACGCGCGTACAGTGCTTTTCCGGGATTGGGGCGGCTGTCTGAGTGAGCCTAGATGTGACGAAATTCTACCTATACTATAAAATAGATGTCACAGACGATTGACAGCTGTGCAGCTAGCAAGGAGCAGCTGTGCACTGACCGGATGAGGTAAAGAAGTTCGCCAGACGAGAGCTAAGTAGGTCGAATGAAGAAGAACAGTGAACAGGAAGAATGCAGGTGTAGAGTGAGTAGATTGAGAAAGTCATATTATATATTGCTGAACCACGGCGGTGTATAAGTTTACAATTCATGCTATGGTGCTCGGATATTAATACTTCGGGAGGAGCCTGGGAAAGCTAGTCCAATAGCTGGTCGCTTACACGTGAAAAAGTCAAAGAGTTTACAACAACTAAGAGTATGAGGACGTCTAGAATAGAGAGGCTAATGAGCCGCTGAGCACCGACTTGGAGAATTGGAAGGAGTGCTAGAGAAAGCTGAAGAGTCTATATGGAAGGACAGTAAACAGTCTGAGTGCATGCATAAATTAAGTCTGCTGAGGACATCGCAGCATATGAGTCAGAGGCGCGCAGATTCTGAGTCCTGTTATGGTGCTAAGATTTTTGTACTAAGGTAGACCGGGCTGGAAATGCCGGTGAAAGATCTGGAATCCTACATGAGCAGGCGTCTCAGACGTTGCAGCAAGCAACGGATAAATGGAGTTTAGAAGGGAGAGGCAATAGTGCAAATGTGCGCGGGCCACATGAGTTATGTTTGCTCCAGAGAAGAGAATTAAGAAAGGTTTTATGGAGAGAGGACAGCAAACGGATGAAGCGCAAGCATAGGATATGTTTGATCAATAGTTCAGAGCATAAAAGGCGAAGACGCGGCGAAGCGCAGAGGATGAAATCATGCCGTGGTGCTAATGCAATAGAAGTAGGGAAGCCTGAGGAGGGAGAAGCCGGTGAGGGCTGAACTACAAGTAATTAGCTGTCACAGACGAGTGACAGCTGTGCATCTTGCAAGGAGCAGCTGTGCATTGACCGGATGAGGTAAAGAAGGTCGCCAGACGAGAGCAAAGAAGGTCGAATAAAGAAGAACAGTGGACATAAATAATGTAAGTGTACAGTGAGTAGAATGAGAGAGTCATATTATATATTGCTGAAGCACGGCGGTGTATAAGTTCACAATTCATGCTATGGTGCTGGGATGCTACTACTGGAAAGAGGCTGGGAAAGCTAGTCCAATAACTGGACGCTTACAGGTGAAAAAGTTGAAGACATGCAAGCCGGTCTTTCCCAGTTTCAAAACGACCTTAGGGCTCTGGATGTTTGGTGCAACACTTGGAATCTGCCATTCTCACCGGCGAAATGCAACGTCCTCTCATACCGATGCATCGTTCCGCCCAAGACGCTAGCGCTTCAAGGCACTCCGCCTGCTAATAGTCTAACAGTTCGAGACCTAGGTGTACACTACTCCAGTTCTCTGAACTTCGCAGAGCAAGTGAGCCATTGCTCAGCAAAAGCACGCTCCCTCATAAGCTACATATTTAAATCGATGACACTGCAAGAATCTAGGCTTGCTCTATACAAAACCTGCGCCCGACCTATGCTAGAATACTGCTCCATTGTGTTTACCAACTCCAGAAAATGCGACAGAGTAGCCATTGAAAAGGTTCAACGATCGTTTACCAAACGTCTTCTGGGCAACTCTACTCTCAACTATCGTGGTCGGTGCAGCAAACTCGTGCTAGAGCCTTTATGGTTATGCAGGCTGAAAACTAACCTCATCTTCCTATATCAGCTTATCAATAATCCTCTTGCGATCTCTCTAACTCCCTTCCTATTATCGGTCAACATTTCGTACCCTCTTCGTAATAGGTCGCACTCCATTATCCTGCCGAAAGCCCACAGTAGTATCCTTGCAATCTTTTATCTTTACAGATATGCGTATGTGTGGAATAGGCTTCCACATAATGTGCGGGCATCTGATAATGTAATCCACTTCCGTACAGCACTTAATAGGTACCTCATAGTCAGTCAGGTTTCTACTCTTTTAAGCATTAACAGACTTGAAGACGAACTGTGGGAAAATGGTCCTGACCACATATAAGCGTTTCCCCATCCTACCTCACTCAACTCCAATGTAGTACACTTCTCTCATCTGCTTTTTCCGGCTCAGTCTACCGTAGTATGCATTCTTTCCGTTTTCTGTCCGCTCTTCATTCAATCTTTTTTAGCTCGCTTCAGGTGATGTGACTCACTCAGACAACTTACTGTATGCTTGCATTCTTCACGTCTGCTGTACTTTCTTCATTCAACCTTTTTAGCTCTCTTCTAGCGACCTTCCTTATGTCATCAGGTCAGCGCACAGCCGCTGCTTGATAGATGCCCAGCTGTCACTTACCTGTCTGTAACACCTAAGTAATTGTAGTTCAGCTTCCTTACCGGCTTTTCCACAGCTCCAGCTACCTTTGTAATATCTCATTAGCACCCTAGCATAATTTGACTATCTGCGCGTCGCTGTGTCTTAGCCTCTAGGCTCTGAACTATTTAGCAACCATATTGCATGCCTGCGCTTCTCCCGTTCGCTGTCCATTCATCATGTTACCTTAGCTCTCTTCTGTCCAGCAAACAACTCAAGTAGTCCGCGCGCAACCGCTCCTTTCTAGACCTCCATTTATCTATTCCTCACTACATCTATGACACCTACGTATACTGCAGTTTAGCTCTCTTACCGGCTAATCCCGGCACAGGCTTCAATGCTAGATGCACAGCTGTCACCTTCTCTTCTGCGACACATAAATAATTGCAGTTTAGCTTTCTCACTGGCTTCTCCCGCCTCAGGCTTTCTTAGTTATATACTATTACATCCCCGTCATGATTTGAATATCCGCCTGTCGTCTTATGTCCTCAGGCACTGAACTATCTAAAAGCTGTATTGTATGCCTGCGCTCCTCCCGTTCACCGTCCTCCCATCATGAAACCTTCCTTAGCTCGCTTCTGAAGATCAAACATAACTCAGCCTAAGCCTCTCTATTCTAGACGTTCATTTATTCATTACTCGCTCCTTGCTTGATGCTCAGCCGTCACTTACTCGACTGTGACAGCTAATAACTTGCAGTTCAGCCCTCTCACCGACTTCTCCCTGCTCAGTGCTTCCCTACTTCTATTACATTAGCACCACGGCATGAGTTCATCCTCTGCGCTTCGCCACGTCTTCGCCTTTTATGCTCTGAAATATTTAACAACCATATCGTATGCTTGCGCTTCATCCGTTCGCTGTCCTCTCTTCATAAAACCTTTCTTAATTCTCTTCTCTGGAGCAAACATAACTCATGTGGCCTGCGCACAGTTGCTGCATTGCCTCTCCCTTCTAAACGTCCATTTATCCGTTGCTTGCTGCAACGTCTGGGACGCCTGCTCATGTAGGATTCCAGATCTTTCACTGGCCTTTTCCAGCCCAGTCTACCTTAGTACTAAAATCTTAGCACCATAACAGGACTCAGTATCTGCGCGCCTCTGACTCATATGCTGCGATGTCCTCAGCAGACTTAATTTATGCATGCACTCCGACTGTTTGATGTCCTTCCATATAGACTCTTCAGCTTTCTCTAGCACTCCTTCCAATTCTCCAAGTCGGTGCACAGCCGCTCCTTATCCTCTTTATTCTAGACGTTCCCATATCTCTTAACTGTTGTAACGGTTTCGACTTTGTCACGTGTAAGCGACCAGCTATTGGACTAGCTTTCCCAGGCTCCTCCCGAAGTATTAATATCCGAGCACCATAGCATGAATTGTGAACTTATACACTGCCGTGGTTCAGCATTATTTGATATGACTCCCTTAATCAACTCACTGGATGCTTGCATTCTTCTTGGCTGTTGTCCTTTATTATTTGACCTTCTCAGCTCTCGTCTGGCGACCTTCTTTACCTCATCCGGTCAGTGCACAGCTGCTCCTTGCTAGCTGCACAGCTGTCACTCGTTTATGACACCTAATTAATAGTAGTTCAGCATTCTCACTGGCTTCCCCTGGCTCAGTCTTCCTTAGTTTTATTGCTTTTAGCACCACAGCATGATCTTAGTATATGCGCATCGCCGCGTCTTCGCCTATTTATGCCATAAAATATATAAGAGCCTTAACTTATGCCTAGGATTCATCCGTTTGTTGCGTTTTCTTCATGAAACCTCTCTCTGCTCTCTTCTCTCTTGCATGCATATCCATAAATTCAGCGCAAACCGCTGTTTTGCCTCAACCTACTTACTGTTCACCTATCCCTTACTTGCTCTATTGTCTTAGACCTTATTACCTGCAATCATCCAAATCTCGGGCTAGCATTTTCTGGCACTATCCAGGTTGGTACTATTATCTTAGCACCATAGCTGCTGCGGTTAGGCCTCACTGCCCTGATACTACAAGCAACCTTGCTTTACGCTTTCATTTCGGCTATTCCCTGCCCTTCCGTCAACTAATGTTTCTAAGCCTCTTAGTTCTTCCCTCCTCTCACTTGGTCAGCACACAGACGCCCATTAGCTTCACTTTTCTAGGTGTTCATTTCTCATCATTTTCTTAGCACCATAGTATGACTTGTTTCTCTGCGCGACGCATCATATACATTTATTTTGCACGTTCGCTTTCCTTTAACTGATCTTTAATACTTCACTTCTATCGTTCAATCCTTTCTCACCTAGTAATGTGGGTCCGTTTTTGCAGCAAAGGTTTCAACACTTACCTTTGTAGGAGGTTAGCTCTCATAGGCTTTTCCTATTTCAATAGACCATAGCACTATACTCCTATTACCCTCGTGTCGTCTTTCTGTCTTGTTCACCGGATAAGTTTTACTCAGCGCTTGACTCATATCTGTCCGCTGACTTACCACCAATTGACCTATGAATCTCGTTCGATGTAGGCTGGCCACCATCCGTCGATCCACCATTTAACCGCCGCTGGTCCCTTAACTCTGCTTTCTGTCTTTCCACGCAATAGTCGCATCAAAGTAAACTGATACAGCGTTTCTGGTTCATGGCGCAACGCTCTGTATTCCTTGTAGGTAGTAGCAAACAACTTATTGGGCCACTGCTTTCGAAAAACATTCAAAAGACACTTTCAGCGCGATCATTGCACATTGTACATCATTTTTCTTCAATCTAAATGTTATAACATATGATTTTAACAATTCTTGTTTCCACGCCTGTTCGTTGCGGCCTTGGTTGTCTCTCACCTTCCCTTTTCTCCGAGGTTCGGAACTTCTTGGGGATCTGGGATTGGACCGAGAAACCGCTTTTGTCCGGGACAGGACAATGAATAAGAACCTATGAAACACAAGGCTGTACAACAAACGGATAAAACAGCACTTAATACAATGACCGCTGTCCAGTGATGATAGCTGGAATCGCGGACTTCACAGTCCTGAAAAGAATGCATACTCCTGAAAAATCCAGACGCATGAAATTGACGTTTCGCCCACCTGGATACCCATAAGGAGGATTCTTCTTGAAGCCCCCATCCTCGATTCTCCTCAGCCATTATGGCGGCCTTGCCCAAGATACCTGCCCAAATAACAGAGAAAATTGAAGGTCATTTGACTGCGGATATCCGAGTGTGAGATCAGTCGAAAGCCTGGTCTGCCAGTGGTATATTAGTGCACCGACAAATTTCTGACAGTGTTCCAGGACGTGGTGGGTTTTCGCCTGGCAAGCGTTCTCCCTATAAAAAGCCACAAATGTCCGTATAACAACACTGCAACGTGGCGGATGTGACTCGCCACCGAATAAAGTCACTGCCCAGAACTACCTACTGGCAAGTCGACCAGAATCATTATTCAATATTGCCCTGACACTTTGAATACTAATTTACACCATGCCTATATATATCGTTTTCATTACACATGTAGTGCCCTGACTGTTTACACTACGCACGCTAGAATTCAACGTTTCGTCATTCATTGAAGACTCTATCCCTCATGACTATTTACACAATTTCCGCAGCCTGTACAACCTTCGGCTTACTGCCGAGTACACTCATAGCAACGTGTTTGTTGCGAAGCAATATTGCATGTAAATATTGATCATGCCTTACTTGGTGTGTCTCGACAAATTCAAGAATAAACTATTTATTTATTTATTTATTTAACTGTGGCTCTACAGAGTTCGGGAATTGGTTGTTTTTAGTATGGTCGGGGGCTTTGGAACTCCTTTTTTGACCAGCAGTACCGTGAACTATGTCCAAGAACAGATGGTATGGAGCCTCGTGCGTTGGGCGATTACTGGTTGGTCGAGGCACGGGCTGCCAACTTGTGAGTTTCATGTAGGTAAGTATTAGCTGGTGGCTGGCGTAGCCTATTTGTTGGGAAGTGTGGAGAGACTAAAGGGATACTTAGTCAAGCGTAATGATGTCCTTCACTTCAAAGTTGGCATCGGTTGCTACATGCCGTTTGCCTGGATGTGGTCCGGAGGACGATGAACACGTTTCGTTGGATACACTAACCGACATGGCGGAGAGTAGACTGCAGTGGCCTTTGTGTTGTGAGTTGCTTGGTCTCTTCCCTTTCCTTTGGCTTCCTCACCAACAGCGACGATAAATGGGATTTCAGTGTTAGGTTTGCATTGCTTATGGCCTTGGGTCTTGGTATTGCGTCACATTAGCTAAGCTGTGTTTCTCACACTCGACAAACGTATATTGACGATGATGCGGATGACGTTGATGTAACGCTCAGTTGCTCATTGTATCCTAAAAGGTTTTGCCAATAAGCAGTGTTCACCGCACCGTAACCTTTAGGTAAGTTTCCGTGACCAAATCATACAGCGTAACTGAAGGTCACAACTTTTTGTTTGTGCAGTTACTTGGAAATAGCTACCTTTGTGTCGTTTCACATGTTAGTTTATAGCAGCAAGTTTGGGTGCTTATACAGTCCGGCGATGTAGCGGTTATGTTTACCGAGCACATGCGGCCTGCTATATGCCTTTAGTTTAACTGGTTCGCAAGTGCCCAAGCAAGCTTGCAATGAGACCGATTTTACGAAGACACGAAGAAATACTAGAATTATCTCAGATGTAGAGACGAACGCTTAAGAGTTCTTCGTAGGTGAAGAGTCAGGTCAAAATTGATCTAAAAACGAAAACAACAAGCGTGTTGTTGTAAGTACTGCAACTTTCAGGTGTACATGTAAGTTGGTTACCCATCTACCGGTTCCACTAACTGAGGTTAACTCATGCAATACTGGTAGTTTACCTTATCCTTGCACGATAGCCAGCTCTTTGTGACGGTATGTTTACTACGCAAAGTGTAGGCGCCTTGACCCTAAAGGTTTGATTAAGACATTAAGGTTTTCAGGTAAATCCCCTTCTCTCCCTCTTATTCTTTATTTCATAGGTCCTCATGGTTGTATGGCAGCAAAGCATCAGTTCAATTGGCTGATGTACTGCTGTTGAGGATGATAGTGATGATGGTAGGGTAGCGTATCATCTAGGCGAGTTTTATAGTTGGACAAGATAAGGTCGGAGATGAGAGAATGCGGGAGCAAATTCCGTGGCATGGATACACCAAATAATAACAGCTTGCGGCTACATTCCAACCTGATAAACTGTACCGCCAACTTCAAACGGTGGCTTCTCAGGGCTGTGGCTGTGTCCCAACAAGTTTTGGTACGGGTGCTTAGGACGACATTGATCACTGAAAACTTAGTGTTTAGTCTAAGCCGGTAAGAGAAGTGAAGTAACCCATTCACATTTTTGACGCCTACAGTTGTAGCTTTTCAAAGCAGTTAGGTCAAGTTTTTGCCAACGGTTCCATACCTGAATAACGCACACTACGTTTGACCTAAGTTAAGTGAGTAGCATTTCCAAAAATAAGGCAGAACCAAAATGGCCAAGAATCCTCCGTAGTCGCTGCAAGTGCTGAATGGCCTTTTTACTGCCAGACCGACCTGTCTAGAGCGTCCGATATAGTCTCGCGCAACCACCGCAAAGTCCATGGCCTGCGAAGCGCGCTGCAGCACTTAGTCTCTTGGTCGGTATTTATGTGTTCTGTAGTAAGGCATATCCGTTATTTTGCACTTGCCGGGGTTAATCTTAACCACGTTCTGAGCCTACCACTAGTAAGCTTTTCTCGACTCACCTTGTGGTGCTATTTGCTCCTCTACTCTTTTACTTGCACGCCAAATCCCGAGATCGTCCCTAAAGGGTAGAAGGTTAAATCAGCATGCATAGCCCTTGTGGCTGACTGTAGCCACAGAAAAGCCAAGCAGGAGCTTATTATGATGGCGTTGCAAGTAGGTCCCAAAACGGTATGTATACAAGAAAAAACAACAACAATAACTTTACCAAAGTACTGGAACGGCATTGGGTTTGTTAACAAAGGACTTCTCCTAACTAGTTAAACAAGTAAGCGACGCTGTACTTCTTCAGCCTTTGAGTTTTTGCAGTCTTCCGGATATTTGCAATACGGCTTTGCTATGAATCCGGTAGAATCCTCCTCATTTTCCTCAGCCGGCTGCGTGCTTTATTCCATCTGAACTTGTTCAGGATGTCGTCAGTGAAGTGAGTCATCTGTAAATGCTTAGTGTCTAAAATTCCGTCCGTTGCTTACTGAGGGGTCATTTCAGATCATGACAACAAATCTGACATAAACCTACACAACCTCAGTAGAATCACGATAGTGCGCTTACGCTGGAAGTGCTCGGGAGATGAAAGGATTAGCTCGAGATCCTTCGGTAATATAATGGCATACATAGCTGCATTGCCGATAGGTGTAGTTGTCTAACTACCTTAGTTCAGCTACATCTGAAGGATTCATTTATTTTCTAACGTTTTGAGTTTTAATATGGTTTTCAACTATGCCACTAAATCATAGACTAAGAGGAGGGGCTTTCATGTGCTGACAGCTCATTGAATAGAGCCAAGACCTTATCTGTGCTGACATTCATAACATAAAACTACCGTATCTATTCCATACTGAAACACTTCGTGAGGCCTTCGGGGTACTCGCATTAGTCATGCTTCTGACACAGAATGTCTCAGGCCATCGCGAAAAAGAATCGGTCACTACTAATCCCTAATAATATGTTTACAATAGTCCACAATATCCGATATGAATACATTGCCAACCTTAACAAGCTTCAGGCCATGCGGTTTGATTCCTCGGTTGCTGGAGAATTCTACGGAAATGTTTAATACAACCTTTTGTCCTTCGGCCCATACCTGCACGCAGAACATTTCATTACGACATCCGTCGGAGTGCATTTTAGCTCCTCCTCTATGGCTAACCTGTCATTCCTGCAATACTGCACTTTACAAAGGTGTTAGAGTTATACTTCGAACAACCTCTTCGTGGTGCCAGCTGGGTGGTTCGGGTTTAACCCGTTCCAGCTAATGGTTCGGCGGCAGTGTTCCAGGACGTGGTGGGTTTTCGCCTGGCAAGCGTTCACCCTATAAAAGACCACAAATGTCTGCTTAATAACACTGTGACGTGGCGGTCGTGGCTCGCCACAAAATAAGTCATTGCCCCGTGGATATCTGGATAATCCCTTCCAACCCACGGACACCATTATTCCACTCGCCCATTGCTGACGATAGCAAACATTCAAGAATGGAACAGCACATTTACGAGCGCAACCTACACTGCTACCTAAACGCACACACAATTACATACTTACATACCTCCTGCACAAGCAAGCACTGTTATAGCAAACATATCGGATTTTCGCACATCCTTGATCACGCATTGTTTTGTTAAAATGATCATGCCTGAAAAGGCATGCCTCGCCTTGTCAAGAATAAAAGCTTTATTTATTTATTTATTTACTATTAATACATAAAACTATTGGACGAAATCGAAACCTCTTCTCTTTGCTGGTGCAACATAGGAAAACTTTCTATCTTTACAGCTTATAACCCATTTCATTCAGGAAATTACTAGATGCAATAAATTCAATTTGCGCGTACCAGAATACAGTAAAACCTACAGAGCGGTTGAGTAGAGTAGCTCATATTTGGCGGAAGACTAAGGGAGGATGACAAGCCTTGTTAGGAAACTAGCATGTGCGCTACCTTTGTTCCCATATGCACGTAAACACGTATGTTCGTTTCTTTATGTAAAGTGCTTACCTTCAGTGGGACCGCCAAATAACTCGGAACCAGGGCGTTAATCCAAAATCTTCTCCGCATCGTCACATTCCTCAATTAACAGTCGTATGACTACGGCTGATGCACTATACGTTGGTTATACACGAACTCGTTAGTAAAGTTTAGCTTTTGCACCCGAGTTGCATGTAAATTCCTGCATAATGTTGAAGCGTATACAGCCCGCTGTCTGGTTTTCGGCTTCCACATCTTGCTAATACTCAGAATACAGTTACAGCTGATGTCCAGTATAACCACATTATGGGGGTTAAACTTTTATCTGGTGAGCCCCGTGCCATGGTATCTGTGTTCCAAGCGAGAGGTGATTACAAGTCTCTAATGAATGCGGTCCTATTGCCGGACGGAAACTGGAATATTCTTTACCTCACCACTGACTAGCGTACGGCCGCACTATAGCTCGACTCCAGCTTCACACGCTAAGATCATTCCAGTTTTCCACACATATTCTTGTGCGTGCGCTCTTTTGAAAACGTTTGTTGAGCGCCACTAAGTGTTTTCCAACCCTTGAATCTTACTTTTTGGATCATACTGTTACTCCCGTTCTCAGTTTCGGCACACGCTTTGTCGAATTCTGCCCGTAAAATCACATGACTCCCACGCTGCTCAATAATAATTTTAGTCTTGCTCAGTAGAAGAAACTGAGGACTCCGTACCGGCCATGTAACCAACCATACAGGCGTAAACATAACAAAGTCACGGGACGGTTTGCGTCGTTCATCTACTAAATATCGCGGCCGAGACATTTAGGGCAGCTTGCCACTGGCCCGCGTTTATCGTCGTGTAGCACGTCTATGTGTGCTTGTGCACCCGCGCAGCTTCTACCTACGCGCGACCGCAAGCGCGATAGAGAGGAGGTGGGTCAGCCCTTGACTAGGAGCTAAAGTCCTGATGCTTGACCAATCAACCTAAGGTCCTGGGTATAACAAATCATCACAGGTTTACGGGCGCCCAGAAGCGTTACTAACCGAGCCGAGGTGGCTAAATGCACCTGTAGAACGTGCAATGTGGTAAGCGAAATGGGTTTTTCTGTGCAAATTGCTCAACCATCTATTGCGAAATGCGGGAAAACAAACCATGCAAGTGAAGACAGATCAGCAGCAGGCCAAACTCATATTGGTTCGGTGCGGAGCCTAATACGGTCCCACTAGTTAAAGTCGTTATTACACGATCCCAGATGTATGCACGATTGCAGTGGTAGATGAGTAGCTGTTAGGCACCAAAATTGTTTTGGTAGAAACAAGCATAGCAGAACGTCTGACACTGGCTTCCCCACCGAATTCTACTGCAATCCAATTCAACAATGCCGAATGTTATCCTTATAAATTTGCTCTCGCAAACGGCGCCAATAATCCAATTTGCTTTAGCTTCCCAAGCACTGCACCCTCAGCTCATTTACAGCACCCTCCTCCAAGCCCTCTTCCTCCCACCCGTCTTCATCAAAACCCAGAAAACCTGCAGCTACCAGAGGCAACTGGACGGTTGTTGTAGCAAAGGGCCCTCCAACATCAGTCGCTGCCGTTTCTATTACTAGACTCAGAACTAATGTAAAAGGCAACGGTGCCCGAATGTACAGCGAAGCACTGGGTCTCCCAACTACGGTCTATGCTCCCAGGAAAGACCCTAAAAAGGATAAATAAATAAACAAACAAATAAATATTTAATTCCAGACAAAGCGAGGCACGCCTTTGGGGCATGATCAGAATATTGCAATACTGTACATGATAGCATCCTTGGCAGCACCAAACGCGGGTGTAGTACAGTTGGAAACAGTAGAGTGAGCCCATATGGCCCAAACGTGTACGAAGTCTATGTCCACAGAATGCCAGATGTAAAGATAAGAAGCAGATCACTAATGTGGAGTATGTTGATGAGGGGCTAATCGGATTAGGTTGTGTACAAAGTGCAAGTCACGTGAGTGAAGCATGAGGAAAAAGCTGTAAAACTAGTTAAGAATTGTGGCATGTCACGAATCAAATATGTAGGCGTGTTCGTACGAGAGCAGATATACGTACAAAATTTGAAATGTGGTATCGGTCAAATTGCCAACGTCTGTTAGGGGCGGTAACTTTATTAAATGGCGAGTCACATCCGCCACCGCGCAGTGTAGTTAAACAAACATTTGTGACTTTTTGTAAGAAAAGCGCTTGCCAGACGAAAATACACGAAGTCCTAGAACAATGCCGACTGGTGTAATGATATTGGGAAGATTGCATCTGACCGATTACCTTCGCGGGTATTCGCAGTCACGTTTAGGCAATTTGTTTCCCATGGTTGTGTAGTCTCCTTCGGAGTCGACCGCAAGTGGTTGGAGCTGTGGAAGTTGGACGACTCAAGTGAATTGCATTGCTTTGGTTATTTTTCTGGGTTTTTTAGTGGGTCAGGCTTGCGTAGTACGGGTGATTTCTTTGCTCTGTACTGATTCCGTGTCCATGAGAAAGTCGCAGGTATATCGTCAGAGGTACTCCTATCTATAATGTGTACCAAGGTTCCTGTCGACAACCAATCACCCGAAGGGAACAGCTGGGTGAGCTGAACCAACGGAATATTATAAGCAACCAACGTAATCTGACTAAACCCTTCACATTGACGGCCCGCAATTGCCACCAGAATTCCAAGCAATATGGTAAAGCCAGACTTCTAAGGGATAGGCTAAACTCTGTCGAGATGGTAGAAACAGCGCTGATTTCGTCTGCTCGTTTCCAGGACTAACTTGGCTTGGCCTGCAATTTTTTCTCACGTTCCATGGGGCTAGCTCAAGCGAGCGTGGCATAGCTGAATAAAGTTCCGGCTAAACACCGCAGCCAGAACCGTTTATTCCACGGCGTCCGCTAGTCACATCAGCAAGAGGAATGCATAGCAAAGCATCACTAGCAGGAGCAGTGGCGCTATATTCGTGTGTTCAAACCAAGAAAAGAATGCGACGAAAACGAGCTAGCAACACTGGCCTGCTTCGCAGAGCTTTCAATTGCTTTGAACCTACAAGTTCCCCAACTGCTTAACGCCTACGTGTGAATTCACGTGGAATGTGCTATTAAGGCGTGGCACTCGTGCCACAAAAGGATCACGTTGCTCTGGAGGCTCCTCAACGAAACGCAACCAAAACGCCGGAGGCCTCTTATATCTGCCTACCAGCTTAGACTAAGTCTATAAAAATTGGCAGCAGTCGATATCGGCTTTTACGGGGAAAATCATAATGGTCTGCTAGATTTTAAAGAACCCTAACCACATTCGCCGTCAGCTGCTGGAATCACCCTACAACAGTAACCTAAGAAGTCATCCTCTGAAACCGAAAATACAATAAAGTCTGCATGAATGCCGTAGAAATTTCTTTTCCCTCCGCATGCCCCAGGCTTGAAACATCCTACCTACTTGCGTTGTCTCTGCTCCCAATCTAGCGCTGTTTAAAAACGGTTTGACGATGCCTTGTCCCATTTGAATTTTATTTTATGGATGGTTAGCCAGTAGATACAAACCGCGATCAAACGGTAGCTTACCAAACTCCCAGCCAATGGATTTATGGAATCATACTCTTCATACGCGGATTTCTTCACCATTCCACCTAAGTTTATGGTGGGTCCACCAAAACGCTTAGCACCTTATCACGCAGTTTATTTTTCGCAATACTTTCCATCTCACTCAATCCGTTAAGCACTGCATTTTACCCGTAATGTACCACTGTTTGCTTTTTCCCTTGACCCAGCTCTTGATTGACGTTTTAGCTACTATCATTTCGAGGCCGCCAAGAACAGAAAGCTTCGCCAGCATGTCGATTTCTTCGTCAAAACTGTAGGTATCCAGTATTGGTCAAACGTCTTAATAACATGGCTACAGCGGCCACTGATTCATTCTTTCCTAGAGCCACTATCTCTGCTTAGCAGCAGCTAATCGCCATAGCTTCCATTTAAATCTGCGGATATCCGGAGCTCTGTAGGAGTCGCTCCCTTCTTACAATATTCATTCACTTGGAATGTTTGCTTTACAGCTCAGATGGTTTGCCGACCTATTATGTGCCACCGTAGGATCCACTAGGAACTGGAGGCTTAGTCCGAACTCCAATGCTAGCCATTCATCTCTCTCCTAGCGCGCCATTATCCGTCGTTCATCTTCCTCGCCTCAACATTTCTTGACAATAGCCAGACATTGTTGGCTCCATGTAGCCTACAAGGAGCCACTTTTTGACTCTCCAGCCTTCATTCTCTTCTGCCGTATGTCTCTCTTAAACCTTGGTTGCCTGTTGACTTCTTCATCAAAACTGTGGGTATCCAATAGTGGACAAACGTCTTAATACTCTGGCTACAGCAGCCACTGATTCATTCTTTTCCAGAGCCACTATCTCTGCTTAGCAACAGCTAGTCGCCATAGCTTCCATTTAACTCTGCGGATATCCGGAGCTCTGTAGAAGTAGCTCCATTCTTACAATGCTCATTATCTTAGAATGTTTGCGTCACAGCTCAAATGTTTTGTTGACCTATTATGTGCCGCCGTAGGATCCACTAGTAACCAAAGGCTTAATCCGAACTCCAGTGCTGGCTATTCATCTCTCTTCTAGCGCGCCGTTATTCTACTCTGGTCAACTCTTCTTGGCAATAGCTAGTCATTGTTGGCTCCATGTAGCTTACAAGTAGCCACTCCCTGACTCTCCAACCCTCATTTTCTTTTGCCGTCTGTCTCTCTTAAGCTTCGCTCGCATGTTGATTTCTTCATCGAAACTGTAGGTATCCAATAGTGGACAAACGTCTTAATACTATGGCTACACCAGCCACTGGTTCACTCTTTTCCAGAGCCAATAGCTCTGCTTAGCAGCAGTTAGTAGCCATAGCCTTCATTTAACTCTGCGGACATCCGAAGCTCTGTAGGAGTCACTCCCTTCTTACAACGTCCATTCTTCTGGATTGATTGCATCACAACTCAGATGGTTTGTTGACTTATTATGTGCCACCGTAGGGTCCACTAGTAACTGAAGACTTAGTCTAAACTCTATTGCTGCTCACTCCTCTCTCCTAGCGCGCCGATATTTGTCGTTCGTCCTACTCGCGTCAACTCCACTTGACAACAGCTAGTCATTGTTGGCTCCATGTAGATTACAAGGAGCCACCCACTGACTCTCCAACCTTCATTCTCTTTTGCCGTCTGTTTCTTAAAGCTTCGCCCGCATGTCGATTTCTTCGTCGAAACTGTAGGTATCCAGTATTGGTCAAACGTCTTAATGACATGGCTACAGCGGCCACTGATTCATTCTTTCCTAGAGCCACAATCTCTGCTTAGCAGCAGCTAGTCGCCATAGCTTCCATTTAACTCTGCGGATAGCCGGAGCTCGCTCCCTCTTACAATGTTCATTCTCTTGGATTGTTTGCGTCACAGCTTAGCTGATCTGTTGACCTATCACTTACCTTCACTGGCCTATAGATACACTCATCGACCCTATAGGCATACACTAGTAACAAAGCGTCTGATTGGAATAGCTGCATCTGGCGACTGTGTCACTCCTAGCGCCAACATCTGTCGGTCGTCATAAATTCGGCATCTCTCTTCAGAAGTAGCTAATGGCCATTGGCCCCATGCATATGCGATGATCCAGTGCTTGTTAGTAGCCACCCTGTATCTCAATAACCTTTACTCCTTTAGAATATCTGCATCCAGTCCCTCCGCTGCCCTGCCACCAATTATCTTTAAGACTCTCTCGCAGCAACCTATTTATTTTCGCTTATTATGCCCCCCTTTCGGATTACACTAACTACGTGCTGTTCATGCACCTGACAATCACTACCAACATTCTAACTCTCTTTGCTCTATCCCCACGCAACTATCGACTCATATCAAACGGATACTCGTACTTTACTTACTGGTGCAATTCTCTTGTCCCTACGCAGGCGATAGCAATCCACTTATACGGCTAATGATTCTATAGGATACTCAAAAGACATTTTCAGCATAATTATTGTTGCACAGTGTACATGCTTTTGTCTCAAGCCCAAATGTTATAACACAAGACATTAACAATATTCAACTCCATGCCTGTTCTTGCGGTCTTCTCTCGGTTGTCTCTCACTTTCCCTTTTCTCTGAGATCCGGGACATCTTGGAGATCTGGGATTGGACTGAGGAATAGTTTTGGCCCAAGACGGACGTAACAACCCACAAGGACTGACATGGAGGATGGTAAAACTCCGCAAGGACCGACCTACATTCACCATAACCCTTGTCCAGTATGGAGAACTGGACATATCCTCATACTCCCATACATTATACATCAGAAAAATCTGGACAGCGGAAAAATTGAAACTTCTGCTTAACTGGACATACAACAAGAAGAAAAATCGCGATGTCCCTCTCCTCCAGCGACCTCAAAAATCATGGCGACCCAGATCAAAATACCCTGTCCAACTAACAGAGGAAATTAGAAGCCATTACCCCGCGAAAAACCGAAGGTGAAACCAGTCGTCAAGCGGCTTTGCCAGTTCAACATTAATGTTCAAAATGCTTTACGGCAGTGTTGCAGGACGTGGTGGGTTTTCGCCTGGCAAGCGTTCTCCCTATAAAAAGCCACAAATGTCTGTTTAACAACACTGCGACGTGGCGGATGTGACTCGCCACTGAATAAAGTCACAGCCCACAACTACATACTGGCAAGTCGACTAGATTCACATATCAACTCTTCTTGACACCGTTTCAACTACACACGATTGAACCCGGAGTATCATCGTGATACACAACAGTTTTTAAACCTTGATCATGCCTAAGTTGGTGCGCCTCTATGAAACTGAGAATAAACTATCTATTTATTTATTTTATCATGGACATACGACCAATTTTCTACTATTACTGTCACAGTTGCCATAAAATGTTTGTACAGTTGTACATATCTGATCATGCCTCCATGGGCGTGCCTCGCATAGTCGAGAATAAAGTATTTATTTATTTATTTATTTACAAATGTTGCTGCCTAAAGATAATTAAGCTTGTGCTAAATACTAGGCGGACGTTACTTACACTACTGGGACACTTGCAGTCATTTCATGACAGACTGCTAACCGAGCCCCGGTTCAAAATGGCGAGCGAAATTGTTGTTCGGTTTAAAGCAACATTATAGCAGGTAACTGAAGAAGTGATCTTATCCGCAAATCACACCAGATGCAAGTCTAAACGAAGTGAGGGGCTTCCGGTACAATCCTGCAGCCACTCCGCATGAATTGTGTAAACTGTGTTGTCAGAGTGACTAAGCACTATGCCGCCAAACCCAAATCCAAGCGCCTCGCTGATAATAGCGCAAAACATGTCTAGAGACCGACCATACAACGGTCGTCACAACCTCTTATCTTAGTCGCAATTGTCTAGGATCCCTGCTGAGAACCGAAACGCTTCACTGCATGCACAGGAACGCTCAAAGACTCCTCAGCAAAATCGTCGTGCTTTGGTTGCTCCTGGCAACAAACGCCAGGGATCTCATCTCCATAACCGAGGTTTGGTTGCACCCCTGGGTTTTAGATGCGGCGATAGCAATTCAGGGAATATTCTTGTTTCAACATGGTCGTCCTAGCAGGGTAGGAAGGGCCGTCCTATATTATCATTAATTAATAAATAAAGGGTTTATTGCAACTAATACTTCATCGCCACTCCCAAACAGCGGTCTTAGGCCAGTTTGGAAAAGCACCAGATGCCGGCGTTTTGACCTTCTGGGTCTCGTCAGTGATGCGCCCCCCAGCGGAACCCTGTCAGATTCCGCCCCCATGACTTAAGGTTTATTCTCGACTAAGCAAGGCACGCCTGCACAGGCATGATCATGTTAAGAATACAAAATCTGGCCTGTTCATGTCAATAGAACAATAGTGTTTTCACATATGTGGCTATATGAATGTATTTTTATAGATATATGTGCATGTAGGCGTGGGTAGCCGTGTTTATAGTATTTGTAGATATGTTCCTGCACTTCGATGGTGTTTGAACTTGTTGCAGTGCTAAATAGATGCATGATGCCTGTGGACTTGAAGTAGTAGTCAGGGTAAGCAATGGGGTGACTTCAATTGGTGGCGAGTCACAACCGCCGCGTCACAGTATTGTAAAAATCATTTATGTCTATATGAGGAAAACGCTTACCAGGCGGAAACCAACTAAGTCCTGGAACACTGCCGCCAAACTATTCGCTGGAACGGGTTGAAACCAAACCAATCAGCTGGCATTATGCAGAGGTTGTTCTGCTAGCCAGCCTCACAACGCGAACCACTGGATGATTTCGAGACGCGTGTCACTAATTCTTTTTAGTGTCGTTTTCGCTAATTCCACCATTGCATTATTTCCGTAGCACACTAACTGGACTTCAGCATTTGCGCGCGTCCGCTACATATGCTGCGACGTCCTCCGTAAACTTAATGTATGCATGCATTCTGCCTGCTTGACGTCCTTTTTTCATGTAAACTTTTAGATTTCCTTTAGCACGCCATCCTAATTCATCAGGTCAGCGCCCAGCCGCGCCATAGCCTCTCTATTCTAGACGTTTTCATATCTCTCACTCGTTGTAACGTCTTTGGCTTTCCCCGCTGCAAACGTCCGGTTCTCGGGCTAGCTTTCGCCGGCTCTAGCCAAAGTAACGTTATTCCAGCACCCAAGCATTAATTGTGTAACTACGCGATGCTGCGCCTCTGGCTTATACGCTGTGACTCCCCCAGTAAACTTAAGGTATGCTTACGCCCTTCCTCTCTGCTATCCTTCCTTCATTAAACATCTTTAGCTCTCATCTGGCGATCTTCTTATCGCACGTGGTTAGCGTACAGCCGCTTCTTGATAGACGCTCAGCTGTCACTTACTCCTCTGCGACACCTAATTAATTGTAGTTCAGCTCTCTCCCTGGCTTCCCCTGGCTCAGGCTTCCTTAGGTATCTTCCATTAGGACCCTAGCATGATATGAGTATCTGCGCGTTTCTACGTCTTTGCCTCTTATGTTCTGAACTCTGTAACAACCATATTGCATGCCTTGGCTTCTCCTGTTCGTTGTTCTTTCAGCCTGTAACTGTTAGCTTTTTTCTGTCGTGCAAGCATATCCATGGATTCAGCTCAAGCCGCTATTGGGCCTCACATTTCTAGATGTTCGATTATCCTTTCCTCGTTATAATGTCCTAGGCACTTTTACCTGCAATCCTTCAGCTCTCGGGCTAGCGAGCCCTGGCTCTGTCCGGCCTGGTAAGATTATCTTAGCACCCTAGCAAGACTTGATTTTCTACGCGCTGCTGAGGTTAGGCCTCAGGCTGTGATAGCCTTAGCAACCTTAATTTATGCTTGTATGCCAACCATTCGCTACTCTTTTGTCAATTACACCTTCTTCGAATTTTAGTTCACCAATGCTCTTAGCTGGTCCCCACAGACGCCCGTTAGCTTCTCATTGCTACGTGTTCAGTTATCATGTACTCGCTGCTATGTCTGCGCCATTCACTCATATATGAGTCCAACCTACTCACCGGCTTTCCCTGGATCAGCATACCACAGTACCATTCCATTAGCACCCTAGAACGACGCATTTCTCTGCGCGGCGTTGCGTATACATTTATTACGCACGTTTGCTCTTCTTTAATAAATTTTTATTAAGCTACCTTTATCGATCAACCCTTTCTCATCTAGTCAGCAAAATAGATTTTACGCCCCAACGCAATTTGCCAATGTTACTAAATTTTCCCGTACTCATTATTTTATTATTAGTGACAGGCTCCTTTAGCCCACTGCTGTTGGAGACATAGCCTCATGAATATAGAAAATTGGCTCTAAAACTTGCGAGGTTTGTCTAAGAAATGTGTGTATTTTTCAGACCATAATGTGTCAACTGATCCGAAAAGTCTCCTGTGTTACTCATGTAGACCTGGCTTAAACGGCTTGGACGTAAACAGAACCATTTAGAGGCTTAAAATTACTAAACGCTATATTCTTAGTGATTAATGTGGCTCTGTATCAACTGAAAATGGTATGCTGTGGCCTTCTAACCGTGGGTTAATTATAAGCTTTCCTGAATTTCTATGCAGACGAAATATTCCTTACTGGGTTTCTAGAGTTATCACCCAAAATATAGCTCATTGGCGCATATTTGCCATTTATGTCTGCAAAGTGTACTTTAGGGCCACCTACGAAGATCGTAGTTGTTACAAAGTATTACGGGCTAGTTAGAGCATTTCTAGCTAGCTGTGCCTATTTAGACTGTATACCGCCTCGCTAAGTTTTACATTTTCTTTTCTTTTTTCTGCTGTTCGCTTGCAACGCATGAACTCTTTTCTAGCAAAAAAGAATAATGACGTTGTTCGTAGACCACCATTCAATTGCAAATAACTCTCAAACTACTGCACAGATTGCCATCTTTTAATTTCCAAGTAATCAACGGTTAGAACTTGTCATGATCAGACTAACTTTGTGCAAAATTACGCAGTATTCTATCCTTAGCAAAGGCTTTTCTTTAATTTGAAAGCTACTCAGGAGGAAATTTTGCACCATAAAGCAACAGCAGCGCAAGAAAAGTTTGCAAAAGTTTTGTTTATTGGTATTTTTCTAGTAAAGCACGCGGCCTTAGTATGCCTTTTAACAAATCCTTAATATTTTCAGCTGCAATTCTCCTAATTATTTTTTAACTTTTTGTATCCCTTATGATTCCGCCACTCTCACTTCTTCCATGTACGCACCAATAATTTTGGCGACTGAGCGGGCCAAAATAATCCAATGAATTTAACGTGAAGTTGGGGTGAAATGGCTCTTGTTTGAAAGAAGAAAGCTCAACTACAGCTCTTCGCAACTTTCACAATTAAAGCACAATGTGCTCAACATCGCCTGAAGCAACCGAAACATCTTTAAGGTGCGCGACTGCGACCCCATCAGCTGTACACCAACCAATGTCAACACATTTGCAATTGCCAATTGGAAACGTATACCCGTATTTTGCCTATTCCATGCAAGAGTATAGGATCAATATAGAGTGATCTGAACCATTAAGGGTGCAGCCTCTAGCCAGTATAGCAATATACCTATTTATTTATTTATTTATTTGCATCCGCTCCTTAACCATTCCTTTGTTGATGTTCGGATCCGTCTCGCAGTAAAAGTTTCAACACATGATCATGTAAAATATTAGCTCCCTCATTGGCTTTTTGCATCTCACTCGGCCATAACACTATATTATTAATACCCTCATGTATTCTTTCAGTCGAAATCCCTAAATTGTTTTACCTTTCGCTTGTATGCTAGCTTTCCGCTGCCTTACAACCAATAGACCTTTGAATCTCTTTCGTCAAAAACCATTTATACCTTCACTTACTTATTCTGCGCTCCCTATCGATGTAGGCTGGCTACCAGTAGTTCAGCCACCATACAAACGCCGCTGATCTTTGAGTAATGCTTTTTGACTTTCCACGCAATATTTCCATCATAGCAAACCGATACTGTGAAGTTTCCTTACTAACGCAACGCTGTGTATTCTATATAGAAGGCAGCAGCCAACCTATACGGCCATTGCTTTCGTAGAACATTCGAAAGACACTTTCAGCACAAGCATTCTTAAACATTGTATATCATTTGTCTCCACCTAAAATGTTATAACATAGGACATTAACGATGTTTGTTTCCACGCCTGCTTTTGCGGCATTGGTTGTCTCTCACCTTCACTTTTATCCGAGGTCCGGAACTTCTTGGGAATCTGGGATTGGACCGAGAAACCGCTTTTGCCCGGGACGGGATATAATGACCCACGAGGACCTACAAAGAACATGGCTGTACAAAAATGGATGCGACTGCACTCACTACTACGACCGTTGTCCAGTAATAATAGCTGGACATGAGACCTTCACACTCCTGGAAAGTATATATAAACCTGAAATACCCCGACGTGACAAACTGACGATTTGCTCACCTGGACACACGAAGACGATTCTTCGGGAAGCTACGATCCTTTATTGACCTCAGCCAATATGGTGGCCCTGACCAATGTACCTCATAAACTAACAGAGGAAATTGGAAGTCATTTGACTGCGGATAATCGAGTGTGAAATCAGTCGGCAAGCTGCTCTGTCAGTTGTACATTAGTGTACAGAGGGTTTCGGACAGGGTTCCAGGACGCGGTGGGTTTTCGCCTGGCAAGCGTTCTCCCTATAAAATGCCACAAATATCTGTTTAACAACACAGCGATATGGCGGATGTGGGTCACCGCTGAATCAAGTCACTGCCCACGGCTACATACTGACAAGTCGACTAGGATCAACATTCTATATTTTCTCGTCGTGAAAATTAAGATACTGCTTGTCTAAATGTATTGCTTTCGCTGCACATATGGTACCCTGACTGTTTGCACGACGCACGCTTGCACCCAACGTATCGTTATTCTTTGAAGACTTTACTCCTCATGATCAGTTTTCCAATTTCCGCAGCCTGTGTAACTTTCGGCTTACTGTTGATTGCATACCTTGCAACGTATTTGTTACGAAACATAAGTGCAAATGATTGTTGCTCATGCCTGGTTTGGTGTGTCACCACAAATTCGAAAATAAACTATTTTTACAACCTGAACGACCTAGGTGCGACGACCGATTAAGTATTCTTTAACGGTGGCCCACCTGACAGCGTCTGAATTCAGTTTGTTGGAAGCTTCAGCAATCTAACCACAACTGTTACATAAACGAAGAACCTACGCACCTCAATCCCTCGCCTTTCATCGGAAGTACAACCAGACAGCGCATATCACCAAGTAATGCAGCTTGGCAGACTTACAGTGCTCTTCCTTGTCCCGAAACCTGGAGCGATTACGTGACCCATCGCCATAGTTGTAACATGCTTGTCCGTAAGTACAAAATGACACCAACAACATTTGGCTTGCAAATATGTCAACCACAACGACAACTTGCTATACAAGCATGTTAACACTATGCAGATGGTAAAGCTCGGTAGTCACCACTTAACAAGCATATCGAAGTGGCACAGAGTGCCAAACTGGCAGCCAAGGCCCAAAGAGTGAAGTATGCTCTACCCTCCAACCAGCCCTTCGCCAAGCTTGAATACCCGTATTCCTAGCCTCAACCGCAACGTTAACTAACAGCGATATTATTGCTACAGCTGGGTTGAGAAAAGTGCATTCAGCACGCAACTACAGCTTTCCCGGCTGGCTAGCCGAACAACCTCCTCGTGGTGTCAGCTGGGTGGTTCGGGTTTAACCCGTTCCAGCAAATAGTTCGGCGGCAGTGTTCCAGGACGTGGTGGGTTTTCGCCCGGCAAGCGTTCTCCCTATACAAAGCCACAAATGTCTGCTTATCAACACTGTGACGTGGCGGATGTGACTCGCCACAAAATAAAGTCACTGGGCCGTGGACATCCGGAAATGGTATCCAACTCACGGACATCGATCGCTTATTCTCACATTCCTACCGATAACAAACAGTCAAGAATTCTGCGGCACCTTCAAAAATACAAGCTACATTCATAGACAATTACATACATATATACACCCATACACTTACATTCACTGTTATGCCAAACATGTACTCTGTACGTTTTGATCACACTATGTTAGCTAAACATGATCATGCCTGTACTGGTGTGTCTCGCATTGTCGAGAATAAACGTTTATTTATTTATTTATTTAATAAAATTTATCTGAGGGCGCTGAAAGTGGCGGCAAAAGCGATGGTAGGGCCATTATCGCATTTTTCTAACCTGATTGGACAAAGCAATTTTGCCTACCAGGCGGAAATATGGTGTTATCCCGCCGCTTTTCAAAAGCGGTAATCCTTCGGTACCCGCCAACTACAGCCCAGTGCTTCTCCTCTCTGTTCTCTCAAATGAGATGCAGCCAATCCTTACTAAGGCTTTACAGGACCATCCAAAATGCAACATCATAGCAACCGAGCAACACGGTTTCCGCCAGCACGGTTCATGTACTACCAAGATACTGCTTGCGCATTATAGTTGGGCCCAAGCAGCCGATATAGGTCGAGGGACAGAAGACATTTACCTAGACTTCTACAACGCTTTCGACCGACTGGAACACCGCACGCTGCTTCACAAGCTCAAAAACTATGGCATTGGGGATAATATCATTGGGTGGACCAGATGTTTCCTACAAGGACAGCAACTATAGGTCAGAGTTCGTAGTAAGCTGTCTCATTCAATGTATGCCGGAGGTGCAGTTCCACAAAGATCCATTCTGGGGCCACTTATGCTGTTTGTCTGCATTAGACAGCTTACGCATTTCGTTGCCGCAAATTATTTACCGTTCGCTGACGATGTTAAGGTGGGGCAGACGGTCGCCGACCTATCAGATCAAGATGCGCTTAAGCGAGACCTAAACAAAAAGCATGCGTGGTCACTACACAACTTGCTCCAGTTCAATTCGGGAAGTGTAAGGTGGTGCACATTCTCCACCAGCCGAAAATCACACACACGCCTAGCGACTAATTGCAAGCAGTCGCCCAGGAGCGCGACCTTTGGGGTCTAGTCCAACCCAAACTGGCTTGGTCAAAATAAGCTAATAAGGCATCAAAGACTAGGAACCGCCATGTTGGTATGCTGCAGAGGGCGTTTATGCAGTATGGTCCCCTGTGCGTCCTTATGAGTATTATGTTGTGTTTTCGCTGACAGTACGGATAAACGATGCATCCACTTTTTAAAGCAGTAGACAAAGACCTCTGGCGGAACTTGTAGGGAGCACTCGGAAGACAGAATGTAAAGCTAAAATATTGGGTTAAAATAAATACTGCATGTGAGAAAAGGTTTAATGTCAAGTTCCCGACTACAACAACTACCAGGTACTCAAAATCTGGATGGTTGGCAGAGCAAGTAGTGTGTCTCCTGGAGGTCATTAAGAGGGATATTTTGATTGGTCCACCTCAAGGTAAAACGACGTCATTTCTTACCCCTATTGGATAGCTAATCGGCTGCAGGCGGCACACTACCAGTCGGCTCCGGGCTGCTCCTGACGGAGAGAGCTAGTTGCAATGGCTGCTATGAACGGGCTGCGGTAACATATTTTTTGCGATAAGTGACCTACGTCATCCTCCGGCGGTCCAGCTGCATTTTGTTTACGAACACCGTATCCGATCAGTTCAACGTCGGGGCAACATGCTCGTTCCTTTTGTGGTCACAGGGCAAGGCACTTTAACTGGCGCCTGGGTTCCAAGATATATTTTGAAATTGTCCAGCAGAATATCCGGTCTGGGCGATGGTTCACTGGTAGCTATCTGGATGTTAGTAGACCGCGGCTGATTTTCATGTCTGTTTCACATCCTGGTACCCACTCGATTTTTATACATCGTTTGTCCAAATCTGTAGTTGAGCAAGCCTGTGGTCCAGTGTAGCCTTGCATGGCGAAAGTTTCTGATGAAAACACTACCGTGTGAAATAGAGTTACTTGCGTTCTGTGCCGCAGATGGATGTAATTTTCCACTCTCACGTTTCTGTCTTGCGAAGCGATACGCTTTGGAAGCGGCTAGGAATTCAGTGTACTAAGATACTTGCGCGCAAGCTCTTCTGCTGGAGACAGCTGCTTTGGCACCTGTAGGTTTGGAGTTGGCCTGTACAGTCGAATGACAAGATCCAATATCACCTCGGTAGTTCCTTCCGCTCTTATATCCAGCACTGTTCGTTTAAACCTATAAATATAACGCTTAGCTTGCCCATTTGAATGCGGGTGGGACGGTCGCAAGCGTACGTGTGCGATTTCGTTTTGTGTACGGTATTCGGCAAACTGCAAAGACGCAAACTGATGATTATTTTCGGTAACCAGGGTCGCTGGTATTCCATATTGAGCCAAACTTCTTCTCAGTACACCAATTGTTGCGCCACTTGTTATGCGATCCATGCAGAGCACTTCCTGCTAGTTACAAAAGCAAACAACAATGATGACACTGTTGTCCATTTACGGGGCCGAGGAAGCCCGTGTGTACTCGCTGCTACGGTTTCGCTAACAACGGCCAGGAAGACAATCCCGCTTTCCTGGGCGCCTTGCTTACAAGCGCAAATTTTGGACAGGACTTCGCTAGCTGTTCCAGCTCGGAGTCGATATTCGGCCAGTAAACGTAACCCCGCGCAACCACTATCCTTCTCTTAATACCAGGGTGTCCGCGACGAAGCTAATGTAGAATTTTTTGGCGAAGCGCATTAGGAATAGCCACTCTTTTCACTAAAGGCAACCAAACATAGACCATGGATAATTCGTCTTTGCACCGAAACAGGCCTTGCAATTCCCCATTCAGACTGTCCTTCGGTCAAGGTGTAGTATGGCATCTGACCGCTTATTGTAGGCGAGGATCCCGCATTGCTCATCATGGATACTTATAAAAGTTACCGGAAGTATTCTGAATGTTTCCAATGACACTTGATTCACTTCCATCTCCACCGAGATTGCTGCAAGGATAGATTCTTCTTCCTAACGCTGCTGGTTTTCCAATAAGCTGGAACGTGCCTTAGCTTTACCAAAGTTCTTTGCAGAAAAGTGCTTCACCGTAAATTCGTAGCGGAGTAACGCAGTAGCCCACCGCTGCACATTGTTTGCCGTATAGATAGAGACGCCCGACTTTGCTCCGAATACTTACCTCAGCGGCTTATGGTCAGTAAGAAGTGTAAAGTTCTTCCACACAGCATTGTGTGAAAGATCTTTACAGTGACGGCCATCACCAAGGCTTTTTCTCTACCTGGCAATAATTTTACTCTGCTGTGGACAGCCGCCAGGCTGCATATGTGGTGGCTTCTTCTGCACCATCTGCATAATTGTAGGCTGTGACCGCTGGTGCCATAACTCGAGACTTCTGCTGCCAATACAATTTGTAAGGTTGGATCGTAAGTCGTTAGCAGCAGTTCGGAACACAGTGGCTATTTTACCTCGCCAAACGAGCTCTGAAATTGTCCGGACCAGTTCCAGTGTTTGTACTTTGTCAGCAGGTCATTGAGTGAAAGATGCAAACGTTGCATGGGCGGTAAGAAAGGATTGCAATGTTTTATGAGTTCTAGAGAAAACCGTAGCGTCGCAAAACCGTGCGGCGGCATCTTCTTGATTGCCTTGATGTTTGCTGGGTCTGAAAGTCTGCCGTTCCGGCAGATTATAAAATCGAAGCCTAATGGTGTCTATGAAGAAGGCACATTTTGCAGGTCGGATTCTGAATCCATATTGCACAACGAGGCAAAGAACTCGATACAACTATTCGGATAGGTCAGCAACACTGTCCCCGGCAACAATTATATCGTTCAAGGATGCGATCACATCGAAATCCGTCAGCATTGTGTCCATGATCTGCTGGAATATGGCTGGTGCAGACGACGCCAAACGGGAGACGGTGCCACAGATACAAGCCTAGATGCATATTGATGGTGAGTATTTCTCTTAAAGTTTCATGTACATTGATCTGCAACTATGCGTCAGAGAGAACCAACTGCGGAACACTTGATCACCCCTTCACAGGTGTGTCTCATTTTACCGAGAATATAACCTTTAGTTATTTATTTATTAACCGCTTTTCAATTTTGCAAACTAATCATTTGGGAGCGTTAAAGGATACTGACGGGCGTTCAATGCAGCTTTGAGACCCATCGAGAACTCGGCGTATATTCGAATTCGACCGTTTGGCTATTTGACCACCAAAACGGTTCAGGCCAGAGAGCAGTAGTTCGCAGAGTAGATAACCCCTGCTCTCTTTATGCAATGCAGCTCCTGGTCAAACATTGAGGCTGCTGCGTAAGATGCAGGAATTCTTGTGCGAAACGCTAGAATAGCATCGTGCCCAAGGGCTAATGAGGCTTGTAGTTAGTGCACTTACCGAGGCTTTCCCGAAAAACTGCTGCATAATTCTCCCGTAGGCGCTCGGTAGCTACATGTCTAGTAGCTGTTGTTTTCGTGTGGCTGAACACTTGCACAAATGTGATTGAAGGGACAACAAGCAGGTTGAAACGCTTGATCCGGTCCATACCCAAAAGCTTCAAATTCTGATGGTTCGTAGCGAACATCGTTTCCCATTCCATATGGTAGGCATAACGACACTCACGTTCGACTTGACCAATCAAATTTAATTTGGCACCTGGTGCACCTTTCGCCTATCATCCGGTAGGGTTTCTTTCAGGTGACCCGACAATTCGCCACAGATATGCTGGTAGGACCGTAGTGGCTGAGGTCGTATCCAACTGTTAACGCCTCTGTCTGCCATTGCTGTGGATGTTAATGTACTTTTTATGATCTTGAACATCGTCGGTAAAATTGGCCTTCACGTTTTTCGCGAAGCCGCCGTAGGCTTTTTCGTGCATCTTGACCCGGTCAGAAACATGCTTTGGATTTCCGAGGAGGTTTTCCGTGTTCACAGCTGCGACATTTCTGGCAGATATGCTTGTTGGATGGACACCATCTGACAAAATGCCACTAGCCGCCTTGCCAACACGTTGCCGGTGACTTATCCTGAGGGTGCTCTTAGTGTTCAGTGACCGGATACTTGTCACTCGAAGTCCGCTGAACTGCGAAATCATTAGAATGGGCCTTCCTAACATCGACCAAAGCTGTACCGTGTTTTAACTTGATGATGCTCTGTGCCTTGCAATGACAGCTTGCTGTGTGACATCCGAGCCTCGATCAAAAATCCCAAGTATTCTAGCTCGGATCTCAGCATCCTTGTACGGCTGCAAGCTGCAAGGCCGTACCAGAAACCCAAATTAGTCCACAGTTACTGAGTTCAGCTTGAATTTCTGACATTCTGACAACCCAGTTGCCGTATGAGCAACAAGACTGTCGCTCTCCTTCTTGCACCGTTTCAGGCATTTGAACCTATACTCGGAAAGCGCTGCCTGAGCGCTGAACATTACAGTAAGTAATGAAGTGGTTACATCAAAGCTGAAATCTTGAGCACCTTTGGGCAAAATGTAACCGATATATCTGTCGTGCTCCACAGTACCGCGTTTACAAAGCAGCAACCTTACACTTGGCGCGTCATCAAAGTTTGTCCCCTCCGCTTTGAAAATATCTTCCTAACGGCTGAATCACGCCTCGTAAATAATTCCTGAGGCGCGATCATAAACAAACTCACTGATAACGTTGATTATTGCATCCATTGGAAGCTTCTCCGCATTGAGAACTGATGTTGACTGGAACGATAATTTTCGAGTGAAAGTCTCCATCATACGCACCTGCGTCGTTTCGAATTGCTGTTACTGTTGAAGTAAAATAGCTTTCAAACCCTCTACCGGGATTGACATCTTGCATAACTCTACATGCGTCGCCAAAAGGTGCTGTGTTTGCGCTGACAACACGGATAACCGATGCGGCCACTATCCAAAGCAGTAGACAAAGGCCTCTGGCGGAACTTGTAGGGAGCACTCGGAAGACAGAATGTAAAGCTAAAATATTGGGTTAAAATAAATACTGCATGTGAGAAAAGGTTTAATGGCAAGTTCCCGACTACAACAACTACCAGGTACTCAAAATCTGGATGGTTGGCTGAGCAACTGGTGTGTGTCATGGAGGGCTTCAAGAGGGATATTTTGATTGGTCCACCTCAAGGTAAAACGACGTCATTTCTTACTCCCATTGGCTAGCTAATCGGCTGCAGGCGGCACACGACCAGTCGGCCCCGGGCAGCTTCACTCAGAGAGAAAGATATCTCCGATGGCTTCTATGGACGGGCTCCGGTAGAATACGCCATATAAGCCTGGCGGCTCTGGCACAAGCAAACGCTTGTAGCGCTTGAGGCACCTCAGCGACGAGCCGCGAAGCACGCCAAATGTTGGTTCAACCTTCGCTATCAACTTAGAGACCAGGTACTGGACTGTGCGAAAATCTGAATGTGGTTTGGTTGATCCTGTAAGACGCAGCACCGCAAAATTAATGTAAACAGGATAACTAATTTTGTTGGCCAGGCGATCTATCGGTCAGCAGTGACAAAAGCACTACGTTGCAATCAACCGTAAGAGATAGAGCAACGCTAGAATTGTATAAGGTGCGCGATGAGCATTTCCGAACAGTCAATCTCGAAGCGCTTTAAAGATTTGTGTTCCTGTTTGCTTTCTGGTGCAATTCAACCGCCGCAAATGTACCCCGGCTACTCTGATCGCAAACCGTGGGCGCCGTACTGCCAACCGGTTGATCAAGCAAAGTCTACACACGGCGTTCAGCGTCTGCTTCAGAGATGGAGACCGCTGCCCTCTATAGCAGTGGTCCACTGAATGCCTGGTGCCAGAGAGGTTACTTGTGAGGATGATGAAGCGCACACCACCAACCAACCGGGGCGTAAGGGCCGCTGAACCGATCACGTCCCCCGCAATGCAACTGGCCGCCACCGTATATGCAGTACACCTGGTTGCCTATCCTAGCTCTTTTCACTGAATACCTCAGCTTAGGGGAAGTCTTTCGCAAGGTTCGACGCTTGAAGCGGTCCAAGTCTACCGGTTTAGACGGACTTCCTTAAGAGTTGTTCAGCTACGGCTGCGTGGTTTTCCTTATCCAGCTGACCACGTTGTTCGCGAAAATTGCGCATGTAGAGGAGTGCTACCCTTTAAAGGCGAAGCTGTTATTGTTCCAATTTTCAAGAAGGGCGCTCTCAATTCATGTGGAAATCATGGAGGTATTAGCCTTAGTTCGGTTGCCTTCAAACTATTGACGTCCATTCTATTCCGTAAACTACCTGCAATGCGTGAATCATACCACTGTGAAGAACAAGCTGGTTTCCATCCTGGCCGCCTATGTGGGGATCAATTATCCTTCCTCCGCCCGCTCCTTGAACATTACCAACTTTATCACCGGCTAACAATCATTTCTTTCCTAGACATACGTAATGCATTTGGCAACGTTGACCGACCGGCTTTATGGCGTTGCTTGCTAAAGTATGGGGTACTAGAGCAATATATCGCCATCTTACGTGCACTTTACTTGCATACCTCCGTCAGAGGGAGGATCTAAGACAATAAATAAATAGGTAAATAAATAGGTACATTTCTAGACTGGCTAGAGGGTTCAGATCAAACTTTACATTAAGCCTGGGTTCTTGCACGGAAGTAGGTAAAATACGTGTTTACGTTCCTAGTTGGCAATTGCAAATGCGTTCGCAAGGTTTGATGTACAACTGATGGGGTCGTAGGCACCCACCTTACAATTCTTCTGGTTCCTTCGGGCGATATTGAGCTTCTTGTTATTTTGTCGTGATAGTTGCACCGAGCCGTAGTTGTGCCGGTTTCCTTTGGAACAGGATCCAATTCACCACCACTTCGCTTTAAATTCATTGGACCTAGTTGGCCTGCTCAGTCATCACAATCATTGGTGGGCACATGGCAGAAATAAAGATGGCGGAATTATAAGGGATACGAAAAGTTGAAGGAAGTTCGAGAATTGCAAAGGAAAATAAAATGGCTTTGTTAAGAGATATAGTAAGGCGGCGTGCTTAACTAGGAAAACACAAATTACCAAAAAGTATAACCGAACATTTCTTGCGCTTATATTGATTTCTGGTGCTGAATTTCAACCTCAGTACATTTCAGAAAAATGAAAAACCTCCTCTAATGCTAGAACACTGCGTAAAGCAGCACAAAAATAGGCTGCTCTGGACCAAGTTTAGTCGCTGATTAGGTTAAACGCAAAAACAACGCAATACGTGAAGTAGCTTGCGAGGTATTCGCAATTAAATGGTGGTCTACGAATAAGGTCGTTATTCTTTTTTTGCTAATGATGGCTTTCTGTTTTGCAGGCAGATACGAAAAAGAGAAAATGTGAAAAGTAGCGAGGCGGTATATGTCCTAAATATTGATAGCTACTAGAAACGCTATATATAGCCCGTAATACCCTGTATCAAGTAGGGACTTCTTAGGTGGCAGAAAAGTGGACGTTGCAAGCATGTGTAACGCCCAAAAGGAACTGCTATCTTTCAGGTACAATTTAATTGTTGACCGATTGCACGTTATTCCTTCCGGTTTTAATGTTCCTTACAACCGGCTCGACACACGACCGCCTTGTAAGTTCGCGCGTTCACGTGTTCGCTGCTGTCGCGCTTCATCCGTCCGCGTTTTCTTGTAGACCATCGAATACAGCCCGCTGCGTCCGACTGCAATTGCCCTCTGATATCCGCACTTAACTGCGCACACCGTCTCGGACTAGCATTAGCTTGTCCTACAAATTGGTGACCCCACTTCGCACACGCGAATTCAATTCTTTCCTCGTTTGTATTTTTTGGTAAACTCTTTCATTTTTCTCGATTGCATACCTGTTATCGTTTGTCCAGCTTAATTTTAGCACTTTTATTGTGTTTTGGTTCATCCTTTATCTTTTTCACTTACATTTCAAGTGTGGCATTGAGTAGTTTTGCAAAGTAAACAAACTTAAATTGGTTGTTTTAAGTTTCATGGAACACAGCCCAGAGGTTTGGTTTAAGATATTCAAGATCGAAATGGAATATAAGGACATCACGGCGGACCGTCCGATGTACAAGTAGCTCGTCCCACGCCTTCCTTCGTCGGTTGTGACGCTGGTTGGGGACATTCTACTCTGCCCATCAAGTGAGGCAAAGTATGAAACGATGAAGCAAACGATTTTAAAAGAGTTACGGCCCAGCGCGCGAGCTCGATTTGAACAGCGCAATGGTCTCAAGCTTGGAGGTCGCAAGCCGTCAGCTTTGCTCCGCGAATTCAGAGCATCGCTAATCCGTTATTATTGAGCGAAGAAGGGATAAAGGAGCTGGGGTTTGCACATCTCCTAGAGACATTTTCGGTAATGCTGTCCACGTTTTTAGCTACACCCCTGAAAGCATTAGCTACCAAGGCAGACGCTGCGTTCGAATGTTTTCCGTAGCAGACGATCAGTAGCTCCGGTGACGTATTCTCACCAATGAAAACCGAGGCCCATATTTTCTCCCAGTCCTCAGGCCGATCTGACGCTAAAGACGAGGAAATTGCGCTACATCACAGCAGGATAGCAGCAATGAAAGCTTTGAAGCAGCGTGTGCCGCGGTCAAACGCAGACCACGTTTTGGCTGCCGTTCATTGCGGCTCGTCTGTTCCTGCACCGAGTACGTCTCGTTCGGCACGAAAGTGCATCATTGTCCCTGTACGTTCTCAGTCTAATAATACCGAAGCCGTCAAAGAAGTATGTTGGTATCGCCGCCAATACGGTGAAAAAGCTAGCCGTTGTGGGACTCTTGCATTAGGCACGACCAAGCTGCTTCAGCGAAAGCAAATAGGCCGCATACTAGCACGACAAACGTATCTGTCAATCACCAAGCAAATCGTCTGTTTTATCTTAGGGATCGACGTTATTCCATCACATTCCTCATCTACGCGGGAGCGGAAGTCAGCGCCATCTCAGTGACCGCTAACGACAAGTATTCAGAGCCTAAGTGAAATTTGCGTGCGGCCAACGGTTCTTCGATAGCTTCATTCGGTTAGCGCATGATGAACCTGGACCTCAATCTGCGCTTAGATTTTCAGTCAGTATTTATGGTTGCGTCTGTAGTCCTCGCAATTATCGGTATCGACTTTCTCCGACATTTTGGGTTGCTTGTTGATGCTGGTCGCCACAGACTTAGACGACCGTACTAAACTGGGCGTCTAAGGCCTTCTTACGGACGCTCCGATAATCAGCCCCGCGTTTTGAATCGCGGATTAAAATCAGCTTATGGGAACCTATTGTCTGAATACCTGCTACTGGTACGACCAACTGCAGAGCTCACGCCAGTCACGACAGAGGTCGCTCAGCACATAGTCACGCGTAGTCAGCCAGTTAGCGCAGACCAAGATCGCTTGCTTCTGACAAACTACTTGTAGCACGAGCTGAATTCGACCACTTGCTTCAGCTCGGTATGGTCAGACCGTCCAACAGCCAATGGGCGTCGACTCTGCACATGATCCGGTAGAATGTCAAGGGGGACTGGCTTTCTTGCGGCGATTATCGAACCTTGAATGCCGTTAACATGCCTGATCGTTACCCGATCCCATACATAGTGGATGTCACCGCCAGTTTGACAGGTAAAAATAGCTTCAACAAAACCGACTTGGTATACTCATACAACCAAATTCCGGTAGCCGAAGCGACCATCGCCAAAACCGCCGTGACGACTCCATTTGGTTTGTTCGAGTTTCTGCGCATGCCATTTGGCCTAAAGGATGTCGCGCAAACCTTCCAGCGCTTCATCGACCCAGCTTGACGCGGCTTAGACTTCGCTTACGCCTAGCTCGATAACGTTTTAATCACAAGCTCTTCACGAGAAGAGCACACACGCCACGTACAAACACTTTCTTATCGTTTATCTCAACACGGGGTGATGACCAACACAGAAAAGTGTTCTTTTGGTGTCGATTCAGTAAAAATTCTCGGCCATCGTATCTCTTCTGCAGGCGTCGTCTTACTGCAGGTTAAAACTAAAGCCATCATCTACTCACCCGAGCCTCATTCTTTCAAGCAACTCAGGTGTTTTGACGGGCTTGTCAACATTTACCGACGCTTTATACCCAACTGTGCCTCGCTGATGCAATTCTCACGGACCTTCTCCAATGTAAACTCAAGCAATTCGAATTTCCCGCCGCAGCAAGCGCTGCTTTTAAGTCGCTGAAAGTGGCTATCGCCAACATAGCTTCTATAGCACATCACGATCCCGCCGCACCACTGTCCCTCAGTAGTGACGCCTCAGACGTGGCAGTCGGCGATGTTTTGTAGCAACGGGTAGCCGACACGTGGCAGTGCTTAGCGTTTTTCTCCAAACGCCTACAACCTACCGTATCTCGCTACAACACATTCGGTAGAGAACTACTAGCCGTATATCTAGCGATACGTCACATTCGGCGCGTCTTAGGACGAGGCTTCTTTTCCGTCTTCACCGACTACAAATCCCTAACTTACGTGCTCGGCTCGACTACCGACCGATACTCTATTAGAGAGTCGCGCACCTTGACTATATCGCCTAGTTTACGACCGATATACCACATGCCTCAGATGTGCACAACGCCGTAGACCATGCGCTCTTCCGCATACAAGCCATCTCCGCTGACGCTGGCATTGCTACCGACTTGGCAGTCATGACCACAGCGCAACTCAGTGATCCTGAAGTTGATCTACTACGCAGGTCTCCCTCCTTGGACATACGACCAGTTTCGCTGACATCATCAGACGACCCTATACTTTGCGATTAATGTTTGGGCACGCCGCGCCCAGTCGTCCCACGTGAATTTAGGCAGACCGTGTTCGACAAGCTGCACGGCCTGGCTCATGCATCGGTTAAACGCGTAACCGCACGATTGGTTTGGCGTAATGTTAATCGGGATGTCCGTACTTGGGCAGCTGCTTGCCTTCCGTGTCAACGCGCGATGGTGTGCAAGCACACGAGAAGCCTATTAAGCACGTTTTCAAAGCCAGAAGCCCATTTTTATCACGTGCACGTGGAACTCGTAAGTCCTCTGCCACCTTGGAAAGGCTACGTGTGTCTACTGACCTGTGTCGATCGGTTCACTAGGTAGCCGGCAGCTGTTCTCAAAACAAACTGCTCTTCAGAAACAGTAGCGAAAGCTTCTCTGGAGCGCTGGGTAGCTCAAGACGGCTTCTCGCCATCGTGACCACCGATCGGGGGTCGCATTTTCGTTGTCGTTTGCCACGTTGCATAAGGATTTAGGCTGTCGTTACGTTCAGACGACCGCGAATCATTCGGCCGCTAACGGCATGGCGAAGAGTTTTCACCGCCAGTTGAAGGCAGCGCTGCGTGCGCACGCAGGTCCTTCATGGTCTGAAACGCTTACCCTCTTTCTCCGAGGCTTAGGAAACACGGTTAAAACCGATTTCGACGCCACACCAGCTCAGCTAGTCTACGGTTGCACGCTGCGTTAGCCTGGACAGCTGGTAGCACCAGCCTTATATACTTCTACTTTTGACTACTGAAGTTATACTGATCGATTACCTCACCAGGTGCATGCGCTACGTCCATCCGCTCCTCGATCGCAGAATACACCAGTGTACGTGCTCGAGAAGCTGCCTGCGTGTTCACACGTTCTTTTTCATGCAGAAGGTTTTCGACAGCCTCTTTACTCGCCGTACATAAGACTTTTCAAAGTGCTACATCGTGTGCATCAGGCGTACATTATTGACCGCTGTGGTCGACGCGAATTCGTCACCCTCGACCGTCTAAAACCGCCTTTATGGAAGAAACCACCTCGCTTACTTATAACTAATACATAATTAGGTTTGTTTCTAGACGGGCTAGCGACTGCACCCTTAATGGTTCAGGTCAATCTTTACAATAATCCTATGCTCTTGCATGAAAGTAGGCGAAACACGAGTATATGTTTCTAGTTTGCAATTACAAATGCATTGCCATTGTTTGGTGTACAGCTGATGCGGTCGCAGGCGACTAACTTGCAATTTTTCTGGTTCCTTCGAGCGATATTGAGCTCCTTGTTATTTTGTTGTGAAAGTGGCACAGAGCTGTAGTTGTGCCCCATTCTGCTTTGGAACAGGATCAAATTCCCCACAACTTCAGTTTATATTCACTGAAGTTTCTGCACGCTCAGTCGCCACAATTATTGGCGCGTACATAGAAGTATTGAGAGTGGCGTCTACTAGTGCTTCGTGCGGCGTCACAACTCATTGCACCAGCTTTCAACATCCCGGTGTAGTTCAACCAGACCACGATCTCGGTCTGCATACTTCAGCCGTCCTGACATCCCTTTGAATCCATCCTGCTGCCTCCCACGACCAATCGCCGCGGTCAGGAGGTGCGTAAGCCCGTTCGTATTTCTGACTACGTACAGTGTAAATACGTTTGGCTTTGTAGGTATTGTATATATTTGCCCACTTTTGGTCGATTAGCGCTTTAAAAAAACAAATATGCAAAAACCGAAAATCCTTTTTCTATAAAGATATTCAAAAAACAAAATGTTAAACACGAAGATTATTCGTTCGTTCCTTCCAACGTTTCCTGCGCGTGTGCTTTTTACTTTCTCGTCTTTATTAGCTCAAATCCTCCCCTTCGATCGACTGGCCCACACGTGGAATGCTTTCGAGAACCCTAAGGCGAAGGCTGGTCGTTTCTCCGCGGAACGAGTGTCGCTTCTTAACGAAATGATGATCGTTTTGGCTCGGGGCGGGGTGCGGCGGTGGGAGAGACCAATACCAAGCGCACCGTTTGGAAGCAACGGAGGTTGAGGTCCTGTCCGCCTTTTCTGGGCTAGCCAGTTTTTTCCTCAGACAAGCCCGTTCCAATGGCTAGCCGAAGCGCACCATGCACTGCAACCAATAAATAACAAATCTCAAACGGCACAGCAAACTCCGACTACCGGCAAACCATCATTTGACATGAACGCTCGCTCAATTTACTCGGCACGATGTTGCCTTAAGAAACTCGACTCAACATTCCCTTTCGAAAGCGAAGGCTTCATATGTTCAGCCTTCTAGGGGAGCTCTGTAGCGCCCAAAAAGAATTGCTATCTTTCAGGTACAATCTAATTGTTAACCGGTTGTACTTTATTCCTTCTTGTGCTAACCTTCCTTACAACCGGCTCGACACACGACCGCCTTGTATGTTCGCGCGCTCTGGTGTTTGCTCTTGTCTCGCTTCATCCGTCCGCGTTTTCTTTTATCCCATCGAATAAAGTCCGCTTTGTCCGACTGCAATTGCCTTCTGATATCCGCACTTAATTGCGCGCGCCGACTGAGATTAGTATTAATTATTCTAACACATACCTAACAAAGGTAGGCCAATAAGCTTTCATTTTACGCAAATCACTAGCAATCCATTAAGGAGTATTAGGTGTGCATTGGAATTTAGGAGAACTTATAATTACCTCAAGGTCAGAAGGCCCCAGCATGCCATTTTCTGTGGATATTGAGCTACATAAACCACTAGGAATATAGTTTAGTATTTTTTATGCCTCCAGGTGGTTTTGAATTTTTATCACGACTGCATGAGCCTGCTCTACCCGAATAGCACAGGAGACCTTTCAGATTAGTTGACACATTTTGGCCTGGAAAATACACCTATTCCTGAGCTAAACGTCGCAAGGTTTATCTTAGAGCCGATTTTCGATATTCATGAGGCTTTCTCCAACACCATTGAGCTAGAGGGGTCTGTGGCTAATAATTAAGAAACGAGTATGGGAACTTTTAGTAAACTTTAGCAAAATGCTTTGGAGCGTGAAATCCGTTTGGGTCTGTTTTGGTGGGACATTACCAACTACTTCTGGGGATGGAGCTTGCTCGAACCTGAGGGATTATTATGCCTCATGTGTTGATGCACACTAATGTGCAGCGCCTTGATTAATTTTGAGCTAGTTGTCTCCAATTTTAAGTTCCGAAGCAAGTGCCAGTGGCGTTTATCCAGGGGGAAATTTTAACTAGTACGTTACTGTCGCACCGGCTTTCCACTTCATGGTTTTCCTGGCAACAGTTGTTCTAGCGCCCTAATCAACGAGTGATAAGGTAAATCAAGAGTTGGATAGTACCAAACAATAGTGAGAGCTGGTTGTTCACTCGCCATTACGCGTAACGCATGGTAGGATTGGGGCCAGCTAAAAGATAAATAACACACGGGCAGCCAAGATAAGACAAGTGGTGGTCGAAAGTTTCAGGTGGTCCAGCCAGACAGTGTGACAGGGGCCTCGGAATGGTTGGTTAGCTTTCGTGCCAGTGAAATGGAATCTGGAATTGCGAGTGTTTTACTGGCAATTTTAGTTAAAGAAGAGGATCTGGTGTTCATTATGCCTGTTTACTAGTGTTGCCAATTGTGCTAGGCATATGTATACCAGCTACAGCCAAGTATATGGGGCCAAGAGAGGATACGTGGAGATCAAAAGGTCTGGTTCTAGGGCCTAGAACTTTTAAGTGCTCCCTTTGTCGGCAGAATGAATGATATATACATTATTTTGCTGTTTACGTACTGAAGGCAGTTGGAAACTGCGGAGTATATTAGCTAGTGCTCAGGCTTAGTGAAAACACATCAATAAGGGCCAGCTAGTAACCGACATCTACGAACGTACATAAAGGTTCATCTGAGGCCGGTATTTATACAGTATTGGACGATTTTAGTCCTAACATTAAGTGTAGCAACAGCAACAAATGCTTTCAACGTCTTATGCAGGGCTTAGGTCTGGTAGGATGGCTTTACGAGGCCCACCTCAAAGGTCGTAAGCCTAATATTTTTTCCACGGACCTAGTGGTCTAAGAATTTGGAAAGCTATAAACGTAAAGCTGAAGACAAGGAAGGAAGATGTAGATAAGATGTAAGGATTGATGTTCCCTTGCCCGGATGGCTTCGTCGTGGCCCTGCAATATACTATATGGGGAATAATTACGGGTTTGCTAACCTGCCAGTCAGTAGGCTAGCTGTGCTGTTTGTTGAAATTGTTAAACATTGACATAGGGACCATTGCAAAAGGGAAGCCGCAAGATTATGGATACAAATTGATCCATGCAGCCTTTGGACCAACGTGTCAGTGAGGGGGCCGAAGCACACCAGCAACTAATCAGTAGTGGCTAAATGCCTTTTCCATTCAGAATTCTAACGTTAACACCTGTACGATGCGTGCGACTGGTCCGACTGAGACCTAATGGACAACAGCGACGTGAAGCTGTTCTCTCCTATGTCCCATTCCTCTTTAACTCCGTGAATGAATACGGTCAGGCGAGTGTTATAGTAGGTCCTCAAAATTACCTAGAAATACTACCGGTTGAGCTTGCGACCGACGTAATGTTTGCTAATGATATCGCCTCGCCTGATGACGATTCTCATCGGATGCAACTTTAAGCAATCCAAAAAGGTCTCGAAGCCTGAGAACCAACCCGTCCGTCTGATGCGACGTGCGTCTAGACAAATACACAGCTCCATATTTCGAAAAATGCTCGGCGTGTAGGTTCGCTCCTATGTCGAATACGCGATTCAAGCCTGGCATCCATGGTTGAAACACGACCTAAAGGCATTGGAGCAGCCATAACGTTAGGCACCTAAGCACGTAATTGGAAGGCGCAGCCAGTCCAACTAGTTGAGGCTGAAACGATCATGGGTATTCAGTACAAAATATCGTAGGTTACAAAGTAACTTGATTATGGCATACTTGATTCTGTAAGACCCACATCAGGTTAACAGGTTTCCTTTAGGACGATAATGGCTCATCGTATACAGCCATCCGACTGGCGAGCAGTCTTTTTCATCTACCTCTTGCCTGATGATACTTCGGCCTTACTTGCTCAGTAGTACCTTCTTCCTGAGGCAGACTGTCGCTGTCCGCTGCTGCTTATCTCCACCAGCTTCAGTTTAGTATGTCTGCTAATCTTTAGTTAGCTAACTGGCTCCTAACTGACTTCTACCCCAAAGTTGCCTCCCTCTTAGATTGTGATGTTGCATCGCTCACCAACATCCGACTTGCTAGCATTTTCATTCCTTCGTCTCACGCTTGGGACCCCTTTGGTCGTATATTTTATTCCTCCTCTATTTCCGATTTCTGAACGTTGATGCTCGCTGCTCACTAGTTAAATCTAGTTCATTCTAGTATGTCATTTCAGCGCTGGAGGGTTAACCGACTAGTGGCAAATTCCCATTTCAGCTTAATAGACTTCCTGAAGACCTTGATGCCGCATTACCCACAAGAAGCTGACTTACGGAACTCTTGTACCATCCACCTCAAGCTTGAGGTCCGTTTGGTCTTACATGCTTATTATTATCCACTTCGTATTTTAAATGCCATTGTCTGCTGCTTCTAATCTTTACCTGACTACTAAACTTTGATGAATAAAATAGCTTATGACCCATGCCAATTCTATCTATACAGGCCTGCATTTGGATTGTGATGCCGCATGGCTGACAACCACTGGGTTTCTCAACCGCTTCTTTACTTCATCTTATGCTTAAGGTCTCTGTGGCCTCACTATTTGCAACTTCCAGTTTACGAACGTTAATGTCTGTCACTTCCTTACTCCGCCTGCTTAAACCTAAGACCACTGATAGGCCGCGAAGAACAACCTAGCCTGTGGCACACACTCATTTCATTTTAACCGGCTATCCTTTGAATGGTGCTGCTGCATAGCTCCCAACCATCCAACTTGCCGAAATCTTCATTTTCTCGCCTCACGCTTGCTGAAACCTCGACCTTACCTTCTTATCAGTTCCTTCCGGCATGTGGAGGTCGTCGTCCGTTACTTCGCCTCTCTATCTGTTTAGCTCTACTATTGCTGATACGTTCCAAATTGCCACCTAGCTTGCGGCTCATTCCCATTCGTCTTTACTGGCAACTATTCCCATGAAAATGCCGCACCGCTTACAGCTATCCGAAGTACCAAAGTTTGCATTTCCTCGTCTTATGCTTGAGGTTACCTTGACCTTATATTCTCATTTCTATCTCCAACGTTGATGTCTGTCGCTGCCTAGCTCCATTTGTTCTCTAGTATGACTGATATGTCTCCATAAAGTACCGAACACGCAGCTCACTTTCATTTCAATTTAACGAGCATCCTTTAGGACATTGATGGCGCATCGCATATAACCCTCTTAGTTGCGAACGTTTACAGCCCTTCAACTTATGTCTTATGATACCTGGGCTTTACATGCTTAGCAGTATTGCCTTCCCGATTCATAATGTCGTTGTCCGCTACTTCTTACCACCACCTGTTTCTCTTTAGTATGTCCGTTAAGCTTTAGATGGCCATTTTGCTCCCAGGTATTTAGCTCCAGTCCAAAGTCACTTATTTCCATTTATATTGTGGTGCTGCGTCGCTCATAATCATCCGACTTGCTATCATTTTTCTTCCTTCGCCCCTTGCTTGAGGTCTCCACAGTATTACATTTTTAGTTAGCATATAATTGCCGAATTGTGAACGTCGATGTTCGCTGCCCCATAAATACCAATACTCTACATTTGTACGCCGGTTCAGCTCTGGAGGTCCAGCTAGCCAGTGCCCCATTCCTACTTCATCTTAACAGACCTTTATTAAGATTCTGATGCCGCATTGCTTACATCCAGCCGACTTGCCGACATTCTGACTCCTCAACCTCATGCCTGAAGTCTCATTGGTCATGTATTCCTTGCTGATTGTGAACGCCTTTATTCGCCGCTTCCCACCACTCTCTCTCTCTGTCCCTAGTATGACTGATACGCCCCGAGTAGCCACCTAAATTGTAACTCATTCCCACTTCATCTTTAGAGGCTACCGGCTTTACCCCACAAATTGTGTTAGCTGTCTCCCTCTGGTTCACCACAACAATACCTACAACACGCACTGCAGCGCAGTAGCCATACAGATTTGTAGCTTCTATTCCCTTCCTTCTACGGCTTATTATCTTGGCCGTAAATGACTACTAAGCCTTCTACCAGCACGATGCTAAGCTGGGGAATGCGCGCTCAACCTGCCACTTTCTTCTTGCAAATTAACTTTACTTACCCGTCTCCGCTGCCTCTGGCTTTAGTCTTATATTGTTGCTTCGCGTGCTACTGGCTCCCAACCACTTCCAAGCTGGACACCATCCGTGTAGCCACTGACGTTCACACTACATTTAACCGTATTCAAGGCATTGCTTGATCCCGGCCTTTCGTTATGTTGCTTAGCTGTGCCAATAACCCGTAACAATGTTAGGATCAACAACCTGGCGCAATGCAACGCGATAGCAGTAAACAGCTGTACACGGGCCAACCACCCCACCGCGAATTTCCGCCTTCTCCAGTTCTTTATTCGCAAGTATAACAAGTTCATATGACGTATAAGGACAACTCGGCAGCATTCAAAGAGTTTCAAGTCGCAGCGTGTTTTTGCATTTAATTCGTTTCCTGGCATGCATTTTCATTGCAATTCTCCTTGGCTTGGTCTTGGCTGTTGCGTATCTTTACAAGTTTCCCACAGCTACCTCCACTGGACTAAGGCAATTTTTCAACGACTGAATGGTCCATGATTATTTTTGTTCGTCGCAATCAGTCGACGATTTAGCTATATCCGCTACTTATCCGGAAAAGCTCCAGACGGTCGTTTCCCATGATTAGCCACTTCGATAAGTACGCTCGCAAAGAACACATAGCTTGAGTGAACAGGAGTGAAACCCAACGCGGCCACAGGAGAAAGGACCACACGCCCAGGGATGGAATGTGGATAACAGCTGACTGCAAGTAACAATGCGCGAGACCAGCTTCAGGCCATAACGTTTACCTGGAAAATATTCCAGTAAAACCTAACGTCCTAATCAAACTACATTTGCATTAGCCATCGGTTCCAACAGTGAGGTTGAACAGTTATCACAAACTTATATCACTTCTTCCAAAATTTAACGTTAAGGCCAAAGCTGAACACCCTTGGTCGTTGCAGGTTTGCTTGTACCTGTTGTTGCTGCCTCGTCGGCGTGTCTCGGTCAACAGTAAGCATATGAAATTCAATCATTTAAAATTTATTTACACAGTTACTTACTGCACTTCAGCAGCCACTCATTAAAATTCGCTGTACAGTATAGCCCCCTGAATTGTGGCAGCAATTTCTTTTCCATTTGTGTCTGTCCCCCGTGTAATGCGCTCCCAGCATCGGTCGTCACTGCACCGATACTAGCAGTATCTAAAGGACGGCTGGAAGTTGCATTCATCCACTTACACTTTGTCGCTTAGCACTACGGCTCTATCTTACAAATGGGGTTTACCATGGAATCATTGCTGTTAACTGCGGTTGCTGTAAATCTAAGCGGATTGCAAGACTGCGGCGCAGCAAACGATATGCCCTTATTTCCATATTAAATGTAAAGATTTTACGGTCCTTGTTACCACTATGTTTATATGGACAGCCCCACCAACTCTCCAACGAGACTTGTAAGGCAACGCTCCTTAACCCGTAAAATGCACAGTTCATTCTGAATCGTTTATCGGTCGGAGCATTTAAGTATGACATGAGCCACGCCGCATCGAAGTGTAAAGCGCCGCTCCAGGATTGGCTGACACGTGTTTCCGTGCCCACTCTTGAAGATACATAACTTGCACGGACAGATAGTTTCTTCTATCTTGGGAACTGTTTCTGCCGACGGCAGTATTTGCAAGGAAGCTTCTCTCCGCATCGCTAAAGCTCGATCCGCAGTTGGCAATCTGAGGCACTTGTGGTGTTGCTGTGATGTCGCTTTCTCGCTGAAGTGTCGTGTTTACAGTGTAGCTGTGCGTTCAGTATTTTAGTCTGGGTGCGAGTCCTGGCCAATTTGCGTGAAAAGACATGCGTTGTACTTCTGTCTTCGACGGTGGTTACTAAATGATGAATGCCGGTGTTTGCTGGCAACCTCGTGTTCACAGTAATGACGTTTGACGTCGCTTCTTGGGGAATGCGAGTATTCTTTTAAACGAACTGTTTTTCTTCGCCAGTTGAGAGTAACTTCCTACGCATGGCAACTGAGCGTCTACCGCGTCACGCTCTATGTGCTGGTCAAGGCCCTGGCTAGAGTCGACGGCGCGGTGGTCAACCTTCTACTTGGAGACAGCACATGAACTCGATGACGTCGTGTCTAGTCGCCGTTTAACCCTTACTTCTGACAGGGTGAGGACCCAAGGGTGAGAAGTGCCAATGTTTTAACGCGTATAAAGAGAGCTGGCAACCGGAACCAGTGAAAGAATTGTGTATAGAAATGTATTGCTTCACAACTTTAATATTTCAAACATTGCAAATGACAAAAAAACTCGGTACGTGAAAGTCAAACTAAAAATGCATTGATTGGTTTTTTGTCAAATGATCGTTTCTTTCTGCGGCACGGTAGTTTAACTGATTGCGCGCCCTCAAGAATTAGATAAACAAATAAATGGTTTATTCTCGAATGTATCGAGGCACACTAGCTCAGGCATGATCAAAACTATGTTTTATGATGATTATGAAGCGGCTCCTCTGACTCTTATCTGCTAACCTACATGGGTATTGTATGCTCTACATCCGTTTACTAGACGTTTGATGTTATTACCGTCAGCGTAGACTGAAGCCTCTAAAAGTATACAGCGGCGGGTACCGGCGCCTACACGATGTACTTGGTATGGTCTCCCAGGACTTCTGGATCCCTAAACCACGTCTGCTGCCACCTACTACAACTGCCCCACAAACACAATTTGGGGGCCTGCAGTGCAATCTAACCATGCAATACAGTCGCCAAGAAGGTCGACGGCACGTTTACTCTCTTCGTGTGTGCTTCCTATGGTGCGCCCACCTAAATTACGTTGTTTCCGCTCCCAATTTATTTGTGTATAATAAACGCCTTGAAACTGTCCCAACCTACTTACATTACGTGATACAGCCTGCGTGACTCGACAGAGGAGATAAAATGACGAAAGTGGCACTACCCGACTTAACCTAAATGACTGAATTTGGCTCTTTTTGCATGCTTTGTGTTACACCTGTGGTCAGTCACAAATCGAATTTTCTTTCGTCAGTGTTTTCTATTCACCATTCGTGATTCTCTATATGAGCATACTACTGGACTTGCTAAGGATTCACCTTTGTTCCTAATATCCCATTGTTCCGTTTGGGATGAAAAATCACACATTAAACTTCATTACTGAGCTACGACAAAGCGGTTCATAAAGCCTAGCGCTACCTGATCTTTTTATATGCTGCAGGATAACCTACAGATGAAAAGTAGCCTCATGGAGTTGACATGTACCACGGAGGTGTGGAGTACCGCAACTGTGGCACATTCCCGTAAGGCTTGTTCATTTACTTAAAGCTTGAAGAGTTTTTCTCGGGCCTTCCTGCTGCGTTACGGAACTATTGACTCACTCCCTCAATGTAGTGGTATCCTCGTCTTATTCATAGATACCCCGGACTTTCGTGCAAGCTAATTCCCGTTTTAACAGTAGCTGCTATTGTTATTCCCAATCCCTTATGCCAACAGTTATACCCTTGTAAAGTTGCGTTCGAATTTGGTCACCAAAAGCACATCCAGCAACTTGTGTATTTATCTGCCGTAGAAGCACGTGAATCTTCTTGTGCTTCTCAAGAATTGACACAGGCAAAATGAGTCCTTTTGGTGCCATTTTGGTTCGCAGGTGCCAAGTGACCCTCACAAACCTAGCTTTTAAACAGTCGAATGGTAAACTACTCCGTAACTTTGGCTGGGTTCGACAGATATGACAGAAGAGTGGAGGTCTCGCGTTTTCCTGAGGTTAAAAAATGTGCAGCTTTGTTCTCATGTTTTGTGCATTCTGTACGAAAGCTCGATTTTATTAATCCAACCGTGAACCACTTTAGCACTAGCATGAATAATAAGGGCCTCAATTGCACTTGAAATAAGTGTTGCCCACGTAGATTGTTGTGTACTTTAAATAACGAATCAGCACAGAGCTGCTAGCAAGTGGTGTGACAATAAAGAAGTCAAAACAGGATCAGTTATTGGAAAAATCAATAGCGCAACGAACCTCTAGAGAACCATCTGAGGCCATAGACCATACCTACTACTCTGCAAGCTTACGGACGTCAGTTACCTTAACGCCAAAAGTATGGCTTCAACTCAAGGATATATTTTATCGGTCACGCACTTCCTTCGGTGTATACTACTCCACTAACTTATGTGTAGCAATACTCACCCGAAGACCAACCAAAATAGTGAGAGAATTCGTAAGCTTTGCCTGGGTTGGCTGCGTGTAGTTGTAATGAATACAGTGACTGGTGCTGTGTTGACACATTTAATTGCATTGAACTCTCAAACCAATGCCTTCAAATATTTTGATCCTAAGTACCGCGTGCCTGGATATCACGCACGAGCGGTAAGTTTTCGCTTGCTAGCGACAGCCGAAACAAGCGCTATCCGCCTTCATAACCCAGACTGGTGCAAACAGAAACGGTTTGTTCAGATTCTCTCTTAAATCTGGCCCTGTAACAAAGTGACTCCTGTCAGAGAACTTGACAATGACGTCCTTGACCGTTTATATAAAAACCACCTGAACTTGTCCTTTAGGTAAAATCTATATTTGAACTTACCGTTGTCTGATGTTTTAACGCACTCCATTCCTATGGGTTGTAGTGTACAACCCTGCGATGCACCATAAATTAGCTTATTTGCTAATTCTTGTTTTGGTGTCTACACCCAAGATCTTTTCGTATTTAAAAGCAAAATAGGAAGGCCTTTGCTGACGGTAAGTAAGCGGGTGCGGAAGTAATTATGTGCTCTGAGTGAAGTTAGTCGAAATACAGGTGCGACATGAACAAACGAAGAAAACTAACGTCACATAACCGATCCTGCGCAAGACACACGAAGTCATCAGGGAACCAGCACGTGGCCTGGAAACAGGACTAAACAAGCGCGTGGTCGGGTGTAGAGCATGGAGCGGCTTGAGAACTGTTACGGTTTGCAACAAAATCGTCGTCTGGGTAGCTTATGCTCAAGAAAATACGCTAAAGCTACGATATCAAACGTCAACATTTAAACATTCAGCTTCATCTTAGTAACAGTATACGTTGTCCTTGGTCTTTGAAAAGTTACTTCGAAATCAGTAGTTTATTTTTATCTTCCTTTCCGCACCATTCATCAGCCTCTTCTTTAACTTGATCACCCACCCTATATGTTAACTCCCTCAAGCATATTAGTAACTATATGACATACATTGACTGCGAAAGGCAAACCGGTGCAGACGGTCATCACGCTTCACTGGCAACAGTATGCAGTGGTCCAGTTGTAGTTTTAAATTGCTCCAATGACCTGCAAAAGGTTAGTAAATGTATGCTTCCGTGCAGGAACCCAGAAACAGACAAGCGGCGTGAAGGCAAACGGAGAGTGCGTTGGTAAAACGTAAATGCATAAGACGAACAGTATGCAGCGGTGCCAGTGATTTTAAGTTCGGTTAGAACTGAAATGATAAGTGATGTCGGCGAAGGTTGCGAGAAGAATGGGACTGCAAGGTTTGTTTAAGGCAAGCTGAAATACGTGGTTCTGGTTAGGACCCATTTCTTACTTACTTGTTGGAAGACGGTAAATGACTACTAAGAGACACGTGTTTGTTCCCCAAACATAACCGACACTAAAGATAACAATGGTAGCTAATTTCTCTCTAATGAGTAAATGAATAAATACATAAAAATTTACAATTTGACTACACGAGGTGCGCCTGTACAGGCGTGCTCAGGTTAAAAATACTGGCTGGGATCAGTCAATGTAGGATGGAAAAGTAGGATTGTCAGATAGGTTTATATATGAATGTATGTATGTGTGCATCTAGGCGCATTAAAAATGCATGGTGGACGGAAAATACTAGGTAGACGGAATGCAACGCCCAACGCTACCAACCCAAGGAATGCATTGAATCTTTGAAGGCGGTGTATGGACCGTGGTTGGAGTCACTTAGGAAACTGGTCTATGGTAGTTTAGACGCTACCTGCACACAGACTGCAGGCATAACGTAGATCTAGCGAAAACACTTTGACGGTCTCGTAGACAACCGTTCAGAGGTCGACTGGCGTACATTGAACGTCCTGAAGCAGCACGATGTGAAGGCGAGTCTAGATGACAGGCAGACAGTGGATGAGACGCATAGAGCATTTGCTCAGTTGCAAAATAACAGTTGTTCCGAGGCCGACAGGATCACACCTAAAGTATGGAAACACGGCGGACCGGTGTTGGTGACCGCGCTGCACCACTTGGTGCAACGCGTATGGATTAAGAAGGAGGTGCCTCCTGAGCTGTAGCATGCCCTTGTGCTACCACTATACAATTGCAAAGAGAGCAAGAAATGTTGCACGAATTATCGTGGCATCAACTTGCTGAGTTGTGGAGCAAGGTGACTGCCCGAATCCTGCTCAACCGCTTCATCCGTCAGGTTGTGGAACTAAAAGTGGCGGCAGAGCAGTGTAGATTCCGTTCGGGTCGCAGCACTATAGAAATAGTGTTTACGGCTCATCCGTTGCGGGTGAAGTGCAGAGAACGAAACCAGCCGTTTTACACGCATTTCGTTGATTACACCAGGATATTTGCTACGGTGAACCGTGAGATGTTTTTGCTGATGTTGGGTAAGTTTGGTTACCCCCTAAGTTCGTAAGTTGAAGTGAATGTTTGCACAGTGTTATGCGGGGCGGGGTGCGGCTGAGTGGGGAGACCCCTGATGACTTTACAGTTGTCTCTGGTGTGAAGCAGGGCTGTGTCTTAGCTCCTGCCCTGTTTAATAAATATCTTCCTGTGCTTTTGATGCTGCTTGTGCTTACGGTGTTGGTGTGGAGCACCGTATTGATGGTGGGTTGCTGACCATCTATCATTTCTGTGCGAGAACCCTAGTCTGTGAGACAACTATCCGTACGTTGCTGTTTGCTGACGCCTGTGTGTTGTTTGCACACAGCACGGATGAGTTGCAGCACCTGACTATTGTGCTGGCTTTGACAGCGACCAAACTCTGGCTCCCCATCAACCCAAGCAGAGCGGTGTCTCTTTCAGCCTTCACCGGATGTGCAATGTTCAATATTGCCGCGGACAGGCATTGGTGCCGAAGTAGTGGAAACGACCTTCCGCTTCTGCTGCCTTAGGATTGTGATGTCGACTGACCAACAGTTACACAGTGAGCTGCCACTTCGCGTCTCGAAGTCCGCGGCGGCATTCAAGAAGCTAGCGTACCGAGTGTGGAACAACCATCAGCTTACCGTTGTCACGTAGCTGATGGTGTACAAATCCGTGGTGCTGTCCTTTCTTCTATCCAGCAGTGGAACGTGGAAGAGGTACCGGCGGGATGCGCGATATATCGAACGATTCCATCAGTAGTGTTTGCGACGGATCTTGCGTATCGTATGGAGCGACATATTTGCTGACCCGGAAATGTTGCGTCGAAGTGGAAGGTATGCAGTGGACCGCATACTATTGTTGAGACACCTGGGGTGCCTTGGTTATGTGAGTCGTATGGATCCGACGCGGATACCAAAACAACTGTTATATGATCAACATAACATTGGGAAGCGCCGTGTAGGAAAACCTTAGCTACCTTACCAGGACATGGTCAAACAGCCTTTCTCGTTCTAATCTTAGTTGCAGGCCATAAGAAGCAAAGCGGTTGATTGGGATGCATGGCGCGACCTGCTCACGAAGGCAGTTGTCGAAGCACTGCAGAAACATTATGCATGCAGAGAAGAAGCTGCAGTTGCGGAAGCGGCAAGCGCCGTGGTGTTTTACTCTAACAACAGCGAGCGCATGGTGCTGTAGCACCTGTGTTCGCGCGTGCCTGTGTCAGACGGACCTATTGAGCCATGAACAAGGCCACTAGGGACCACCACCGAAGCAACGACAGGTCCTGTAGAGAACGCAGACCGAACCCGTGCAGCGTTTGTAAGTACGCTGCATTCGATTTGCTAGCGGTGCTCTTGCATGCCAAGTCCCTTTATTTCAGACGGTGGGTTATTAATTTTGTCCTAATGCTTTTCCTTCCCCTATTATCGCTTACCTGTTCTACCTTGTATAAACCTGCACACGATGCTGAAGCTAAGTGTAGTTAACTTCGATAAGAACTTCTGTTTCGTGACATTTTCTTAAAATATCTTTTCTGGCCGCTGGAATTTATTGCGGATCCGTTCATAATTTTTTACACTCCTTTCGTGAAGACTTATGTTTCCGTATCTGTATGCGTTATTCGACATATTTTATATCTTGTCGTTTCAAGTAGTTTGCTGTTGCTTTATATCCCCGGGTGGCTACGCTTGAAGTGTACGTTGACAAGGTGCCTACCTGTCTATTACCCACTACCTCGTCCATAATGGCTCTAGGAGACAGTTGGTCGTAGCTGGAAGGGACGGAGTGCACGGTTCTTGCTGCCGCATTAGGAGCAAAGAGTGATGCTATGCACTTAGTGTGGAACAGACTACGGTCTAACCTCCGCCTTGTGTGCGCTTGATTCCTAAATAAATCATGTTTGTGTTTGCCCGTGAAGGAGTGTGGGCCGGCTCCGTTGATGAAACTTGGCTCCCATACAGATGTCCATCTCTCTTATTCCTTTGGGTTTGCACTGGATATGGGGTGTGTGCTTGGAGCTGTGGTTGGTGCGACGCAAGCCACCTACGGTCCCTGTGGGATCAGGCGTCCTGTGGCTGGTCACGGTGACAAGCACATCCGAAACTGGATGCAACCGAACACGTAGGCGCGTGTAGCCGTATTTATGGGGTTTGCAAATGTTCTCCCGCTATTTTGCTGGCGTTTGAAATGCTCACAGTTTAACAACATTAAGCCTCATGTGAAATGCCAGGTTCTAGCGTTGTTGCCCTAATTGAAGCTTTTTCATTAACTCTGAGCACTAGTTACTATAGTCAGCAGTTTCCAAACACTATCAGTAGGTAAGTCGCAAAAAATATGTCTTTCTTATTGTTGACAATGAGCGCACTTTAAAAGTTATAGACCCAATAATCAGACATTTTGCTCTCCACTTATACTCTCTTGGCCCCATATACTTAGCTTTATCTGGTATACATGTGCCTTTCGCTATTGTCAACACTAGTACACAGGCATAATGAAAACCAGATCCTATTCTTCAACTGCTTTTGCTCGTAAAACACTCGCATTTCCAGATTTCATTTCACTGGCACGAAGGCTAACCAACGACAGAGAGGCCCCTGTCACACTGGCTGGCTGGAGCACCAGAAACTTTCCATCACCACTTTTCTTATCTTGGCCGTCCGCCTGTCATTTATCTTTTAGCTGGCTCCAAAGCCTACCATGCGCTATGTGTAATGGCGGGTGAACGACCAGCTCCCACTGGTTTTTGTTACTATTCTACTCCTGATTTACCTTATCGCTCTTTGCTTATGGTGCTAGAACAGCTCTTGCCAGGAAAATCACAAAAGAAAATGTCGCTCTGACATTAGAGTACCAGTTAACATTGCCAACTGGATGAACACCGCCGGCACTATCTTCGGAACTTAAAAATGGAGAGAAATAAATCGAAATTCATCAAAGAGCTGCTCAATAGTGTGCATCTACACATGAGGCATAACAATACCTCAAGTATGAGCAAGCTGAACCACCAGAAGTAGAGTTGTTAAAGCCCAACCAATGTAGACCAAAACGGATTTCAAGCCCAAATGCAATTAACTAAATTTTACTAAATTCCACCATGCTTATTTCTTTATTATTGATGGCGGGCTACTATAGCTCACTGACGTTAGAGACAGAGCCTCATGAATATAGAAAATCGGCTCTAAGGGATAAATCTTGTGATGTTTAGCTAAGTAATGTGTGTATTTTGTAGGCCGAAATCTGTCAACGGATCTGAAAGATACCCAGGGTTACTCAGGTAGACCTGGCTCATGCGGGCTTGTTGTAAGCTTTAGAAAAGCTTAGAGGCTTAAAAAATGCTAAACTCTATTTTACTGGTTGTTTATGTGGCTCAGTATCCACTGAAAATGGTATGCTGTGGCCTTCTAACCGTGAGTTAATTACAAGCTCCCCTGAATTCCCATGTAGATATAATATTTCTTGCTGGATTTCTAGCGTTTTCGAGCAAGATCATCCCTTATCTGCATATATTTGTCATGTATGCCTGCAAAGTTTACTTTTCGGCAACCTGCGCAGTCCGTAGTTGTCGCAGGGTATTACGGGCTAATTAGAGCATTTCTGGATAGCTATGCCTATCTAGAACATACGCCGCTTCCCTACCTTTTATATTTTTTTCTTTTTCTGCTATCTGCTTGCAAATCAGAAAGCCAATTTTAGCGAAAAATAAAAATGGCCTTATTCGTAGACCATCATTTAATTGCGAATAACTCGCAAGTTACTGCACGTATTGTGTTGCTTTTACGTTCAACGTATTCAGTCGCTAAAGCTGGTCCAGACCAGTGTAATTTTGTGACACTTTAAGTGGTATTCTAACTGTAGAAAGTCTTTTTCTTTTAGCTGAGAATAACTCAGGTTGAACTTTTGGGCCGGAGAACAATATCAGCGTGAGAAAAGTAGGGCTGTATTTTTTTGTTAATTGGTATTTTTCTACTGAAGCACGCAGCTTTATTTTCTCTCTTAACAAATTGTTTCTATTTTTGTCCGCATTTATCGGAATTGTTTTCAACTTTTCCTATGCCTTATAATCCCTTCACTCATTTCGTCCATGTGCGCACAATTGGGGCAACTGAGTAGCCAATTAATGTGCGATCAATTTAAAGTGAACTTGTGGCGAATTGGATCCTGTTCCAAGGAGAAAAGGCACAACTACACCTCCGCGAAGTTTTCACAAAAGAACAAGGAGTTCAGTATCACCCGCAGGAACCAGAAACATGTCAAGGTGGGCGCCTGCGACCCAGTAGCTGTATATCAAACAATGCCAATGCATTTGCAATTGCTAACGATTAACATATACTTATATTTTACCTACTTCCATGCAAGAGCATCGGATTTATGTAAGCATTGATCTGAACCCTTTAGGGCGCAGCCACTAGCAGGTCTAGAAATATACCTATTTATTTATTTATTTATTTAAATGGATGTTTGGTATCCATGGACTTTAAGTCGTCGTCTGGATAAGCAAGACGTGACTTTAGTTGGTGGCGAGTCACGTGCGCTACGTCACTGCTTAGTTAAACAGACATTTAGGGCTGTTTACTGGCAGCACGCTTTCCAGCAATGGCCTACCACGTCTTTTGGATCACCGCCGGCTATTTATTCGCTGAAGCGGGGTAAACTCGAATCACCCAGCTTGCACCACCTAGAGGTTTTTCGGCTAGCCAGCCAGCTTCCTACCATGGGTTAGTCTTGTAATGCAGCTGTACGTAACTAATTTTTACGGTTCTATATTCTCAAAGCAGCGAAATACAAGGTAACTTGACCACGGAAGCAGCTATCTCAAGGTTTTAGCAAGTCTGCTTGATCCTACTGAGATCCCGCGGTTGTGCGGACTGGCCTCCTTCTAGTTCAATCAACTTACTAAGCAGGCCTACGGCGTTAGTACACAAACTGGACAGTGTGTTGTATGAGTGTATTCGGATGTTCCTCGAGCTGGCGGACTGGGCTGCAGACGTTTTATCGTCCGGCTAGTAGACAGCAGCAGTATGATTCGTGAGGGTAACTTTATGTGTTGGATGAATCACACTGAGTATGTCGGCTAGCCTGAAGATGCAACGGTGCGGCCCAATCAAATGCTTGAAGTCAAGTGGGATACCTACATCCGCCTCCCCAGTTAAAAATATCCTCCCCAAGTTCCCGGGATTACATGTTGTTGGACGTAAATTTCAGGGCTTATTCAAGCGAATATTTAGCGGTCGGCCGCTAAGCGATTTCGTTGTGCTATTGGTTCTGGGACTTCGGTTGCGTTGCGCGGGCTTCTAAAGCGTTCCAAATTGTAATGTTTGTTCTACCTTGCTTAATCCTGTCAGGTGCTTGGAATGCCATCGTGTCTAGCAAACTGCGGGGCAGTGGAGCTCAATGTTTTAGTGAGGTTGTATGCGCTATTGACTTGTTGATCTCTCGAGGGGTGTAATGGCTATTGAGATCATAATCTCATTTGGTCAGCTGTAACGCTACTGCAACCAGCTAGCCACTAGGGTTTATGTCATACATTCGGAGAATAGCATCACCTTCAATAGTTTTGACCAACAGTCGTTGTAGTTTGGTAATGAAGGATTCTCGTTAACAACTTAACAATATTCTTGTCCAGTGGGGTACTTTGTGGATGTAGCGCCACTGCTCTCAGTCACGATTTTGTGCTTCGTGATCCGGAATATCCGGTGGTTCAGGAACACTACGAGCCAATGTGTTTTCTCGTTTTCGTTTGTAGTAGGGTCTTCAGGGTTGTCTTTTTCCTTTCATAATACATTCCAATGCATATCTGGTAATTTGTGTACCCCGCTTTATGACATGTGAAGGTGAACTGTTGAGTTTAGGACGGTCTCTGCCGCCTCTGTTAACTTTAAGGTTACTCGAAGAGTACGTGGTTTACCGCAGTACACTGAACTTGGGTTACGCGCTGCGTATGTCAACTTAATGTGCTCCTCCGAATATCAACCCATCGCATATGGAATGCCACCAGTTCCCACCGTCTGACAACTTGCCCTTTATTGTACCAGATATGGACCCGAGAAGATACGTTTACACGATGGTTAACGCAATTTATTTTCATCTAGCAACTGCCATTTTGAATCTTGTGACTGGTAACGGATTGCTTAGCAGGCACTAAAGAATGTCATGAAAGCTGCGTCGTATCGCGCGTGCTTGGTTCAAAGTATAGGAATATTTATTACTTAGAGCGAACCTGAACCAAGTAACCTCTAGGTTTGGTAAACCAAACCCAGAAGACGCCAAGAAAGCGTGTTTGAACTTAGCACTGCGCCTCAAAAAGCGAACAAAAAGCATGGTCCTAGTCTTCAAACGTTTCTGCGCATTTCCGGCATCTCATTCTTTGTAACCATAGAGTTTTAAGGCAATGATGTTTGCAGAGCGCACGGTAGTTAAGAGTAAAAAGGCAAAGCAAGCGCTTGTGAATGAGCGTTGTACTTTCTCAATGGCTGTTCAGTCAATCTTTCTGGAGTTAAATATAAATAAATAAATACTTTATTTTCGACTATGCGAGGCACGCCCATAAAGGCACGATCAGATATGTACAACTGTACAAACATTTTATGGCAACTGTGACAGTAATAGTAGAAAATTGGTCGTATGTCCATGATAAAATAAATAAATAAATAGTTTATTCTCAGTTTCATAGAGGCGCACCAACTTAGGCACGATCAAGGTTTAAAAACTGTTGTGTATCACGATGATACTCCGGGTTCAATCGTGTGTAGTTGAAACGGTGTCAAGAAGAGTTGATATGTGAATCTAGTCGACTTGCCAGTATGTAGTTGTGGGCTGTGACTTTATTCAGTGGCGAGTCACATCCGCCACGTCGCAGTGTTGTTAAACAGACATATGTGGCTTTTTATAGGGAGAACGCTTGCCAGGCGAAAACCCACCACGCCCTGCAACACTGCCGTAAAGCATTTTGAACATTAATGTTGAACTGGCAAAGCCGCTTGACGACTGGTTTCACCTTCGGTTTTCCGCGGGGTAATGGCTTCTAATTTCCTCTGTTAGTTGGACGGGTATTTTGCTCTGGGTCGCCATAATTTTTGAGGTCGCTGGAGGAGAGGGACATCGCGATTTGTAACTATTGGTAACTATTATTGAGCAGTATTCCAAAAGAGGCCTAGTGTATACCTTGCGTAGAGTGAGTCTGGATTCGGTTACCAGCATTGTCTTGTAGATATGACCAATGACGGAGCTGGTTTTCGCTACACTATAGCTAACTTGTTCCGAGAAATTTAATGATGTTGAATAGCGTACGCCGCAATCCCTTACTTTTGGATAGTTGGCAAGTTAGACGCCATTAAGGGTTAGTGCACGAGGCTGCACAGTGAATATATACGACAGGGCACCGCACTCAGAAGGAGAGTAATCAAGCTTCCATGTGTTACACCAAGAGTCTAATGTTTTAAGTTCATCGTAAATATTGAGGAGACAGCACCTTAGGTTACCCAAGTCAAAGTAGAATACGACTTCGATATTGTCGGCGAACAGGTACGCCTCTCCAAATTCAAAGACATGAAATACGTCGTTGATGTAAAGTAGGAGGAGTAAAGGGCCCAGTACACTTCCCCGGAACACACCACTCGTAAATGGTTTTAGTGCGGACACGAAGTCTCCTAGTCTCGCCGACCGTGTTTAATAGGAGAGATAGGAAGAGAACCAAGAATGCAGCTGGTTCGGTATACCGTAAGATGTCAGTTTAGTTAGCAGTCTAATATGAGGGAGTTGGTCGAACGCTTTTTTCACATCCAAGAAGATGATCAGAGCTTTCCTGCAATCAACCATGGCGGTAACATTGTTCTGGAAATCCAGCTGACATGTTTGACGGGATTTGGACGAGAGAAATCCATGTTATGATATTTTGATGAGATTACGATTAGTCAATAACTGTAGCAACTCTTCGTTGACCATCATCTCCATCACTTGTAAAGCGAATGGGGTGTGACTAATGGGCCAGTAGTTTTCCATGTTTTGACGGCGTGACCACTGCACGTTTCCCAGCAGCTGGAGAGGTTCCAGGTTCCATGGACAGAGGGAAGATATTAAGAAGGAGGATGGCGATATCCAGGCCATCTAGGATTAGCAGAGCCGATGGGAGGCCACCAGGTCCGGCGTTTAAAGATAAGTTGAGGGCTTGGATTTCTCGCATAATAGTACGCAGGGCAAATGGTATTGCGCGTAAAGTATCATTGGTGCAACTAGGACTAACAAGAGATAGGGTCAGGTTAGCAGCGGTGAAAGAGTCGTTGAGGTAGCGGTTCATGACCTCACATATTTCAGCTTGGTTACTGATAACTGAGTTGCCTAGACGAATAATTGAGTTAATCGTATTCGAGGCGGGGTTGGTTCTGCTCCTCATCAGAGAATTCAGGGCTTTGCTGCGGTTGATAGTTTAGGGCAGTGTGTTCTTCGGACAGATTTGCGGTAGTTAGTGAATTTCTCCACTCCAACAGGACTTCATTGATGCCAAGAAGGAGGAAGAATGCTTGGGTCATGCTGTTCTTTGAACGTAGCTTTTTGAGCTTGACGAGTAGTTTGCGAAGGGAGCTGCATCCTGCGGTGGCTGCATTGCATTTTGTTTTGTTATAGGTGCAAGCATATCTAGGCAGTAAGTGAGATTTCTATATACTACAGAAGAGGCAGTGCCCGCATTTGTAGCCAGAAAGAATACATCCCAGCTGATTGCTCAGAAGTAGCGCAAAGTTTGTCCAGTTGATGCGTTTGAAGGGCCGAACGGCACACGCTGGTCAAGTAACTGGGGGATTTGTGCGGAGTAGTTGGAAAGAGAGCTTTATTATTTTGTGATCGCATTCAAGGAGATTGTCAAGCACAATAGCAGATGAATGCGCAACTCGGTTTGTAAAATGTAAATCTAAAGTGTTATTGTGCCTAGTGCGTGCTTGCACGAGTTGAGTCCACCCAAAAGCATATGTAGTGTCCACAAAGGCACGGTATTTGGGTGCCGCATATTGCGTTTGCCAGGCCACTTTTCTCGTGCTGAAGTCACCACTGATTAGCTTATGGTAGGTAGGCAAAAGGGATACTTCTGTGAAGACTTACATTAGACTGCGTGTACGGATTGTATTAGTGTGTGGAGGGTTATACAGGAAGCCAATTAAGTGACCGCGCTGTCCCCTAGTAGTCGGAATCCAAACCGAGTCTTCCAGAGGGCCGATTGAAAGTTCTTGAAATGATGGCGCTCATAAACCGTCACTCGCGTAGATGAGGCATCCATCACTTCGGTGGTTGGTACGTCCATTTCTGAGGAAGGTGTAGCCCGGGATTCTCAGCTGTGCATCGGAATAATTAGCATCGTGCCACGTTTTTGTGATGAGCATTACCTGGGAGCCGAAGAGGATAATGACCTAATGACCTAATGATAGTGACCTATTATGTGCCGCCGTAGCATCCATAGTAACTGATGGCTTAATCCGAACTCTATTGTTAGCCATTCGTCTCTCTCCTAGCGCGCCGTTATCCGTCATTCTTCTTACTCACGTGAAATCTGCTTGGCAGTAGCTAGTCATTGTTGGCTCCATGTAGCTCGCAAGGTGCCACTCCTTGACTCTCCAGCCTTCATTTTCCCCTGTCATCTGTCTCTCTAAGCTTCGCCCGCATGTTGATTTCTTCATCGAAACTGCTGGTATCCAGTAGTGGTCAAACGTCTTAATGATATGGCTACACCAGCCACTTATACATCCTTTCCTAGTGCCACTATCTCTGCTTAGCAGCAGCTAGTCGCCATAGGCTCCATACAACTTTGCGGAGATCTGGAGCTCGCTAGGAGTTGCTCCTTTCTTACAATGTTCATTTCCTTGGATTGTTTGCATCACAGCTCAGCTAGTTTGTTGAGCTATTTTGTGCCACCGTAGGATCCACTAGTAACTGAAGGCTTAGTCCGACCTCTATTGCTGGCCACTCATCTTTCTCCTAGCGCGCCGTTATCCGTCGTTCGTCTTTCTCGTGTATACTCTTCTTGACAGCAGCTAGTCATTGTTGGCCCCATGTAAGTATGGAGTCAATTCTTTGCTCTCCTACTTTTTTCTGGAAGGTTTTCTTTCTAATCGCTCGCCCGTTCATTTACCTATTGAAACTGTAGGGATCCAGCATGTGATCAAACGTCTTAATGATACGGCTTAACCAGCCACTTATACATCCTTTCCTATAGCCACTCTCTCTGATCAGCAGCAGCTTGTCGTTATCGGCTCTATTCAACTTTGCAAATACCCGTAGCTCGCTAAGTGTTAGTCCTTATGTAGAATGTTTATTCTCATGGTATAGTTTTTTCACAGCTTAGCTGGTTTGCGGTCCTATCCTTTGACACGGTTGTTATTCAATAGTAACTAGAATGATTAACCCAACAGGCACTTTTGGCCACTGAAACCCAATCCATCATTTCTATCTTTTGATCGTCTTACCTTCAACACTTAGTTTTCCTTTAATATCCATTTAATCTTAGCCTACTTCTTGCATGCTCAGCTTCCTATCTTCATATACCCACGTACATTATAGTTATTGTGTCTTAGGTACTCCTTATCCCGTGGAGCATATATAAATACGGCCACATCGTCACTGTTTTCTGGTTTCCGATAACAACCAATCGTGACTACACACGCACCTTCTAGTCTCAGGTAGAATTCGAACATCGTTAGCTTATACCTCATGAATTTCTTACCGAAATCCTGCTCTTCATACTTATGCACGTGAAAGTGTTTTACCCATTAGGCCATGCCTTCTGAGTAATTAAAAACATCTTTGGCGTAATATCTGTTACACATTGTACACCAAATGTCTCAAGTAAACGTCTTGAAGTAGGATTTCTCCAACGCTTGGTACTATGACTGTTCTTTTTGGTTTTCTCTCGGCCTGTTCTTCTCTCCCCTTTTTCTGAGGTCGTGAACATCAGTGATTCGGGATTGAACTAAGGAACTGCCTCCGTCTGGGATGGGACGAAATAACCAACAATAACTTACCTGGACCATGGCTTCACTTCTACTCTAACCATCTGCACCCAACCACCAATGTCCAGTGAGGGTAGTTTGACCCGAATTCTTCGCTCCCCGGCAAATATACATAATCAGAGAAGACTTCATGTGGTGCTGCAAAGGATCAACACATCATATTCAAAAAGAATGTTTAGTACCAGACCAACCAATGGACAGAACCCAGGAACGCAATAGACAACCAGCTATGACAGCCAGCAGAAAAATGAGACGCAACCTGACTGCGCATAACCGAGCAAACAAACGTTCAACAAGCAACATAGCCAGTTACAATTTGCCATTCAATAGATTGGCGGCAGCGTTCCAGGATGTGGTGGGTTTTCGCCTGGCAAGCGTTCTCCCTATAAAAAGCCACAAATGTCCGTTTAACAACACTGCAACGTGGCGTATGTGACTCGCCACAGGATAAAGTCACAGCCCATAACTTCACACTGGCAGGTCAACTAGCGTCACAATTCTAGATAGGATCATTACACTGGAACTTCTACATATGCAAATACTGTCGTCTTTTTGCCTTCTACTATACTTTGACCTTTGCGTTACTTGTGCACTAACTCACTCTATCGGCACATATCTAGAGCGTGCTCTTCCATTACCTTCCAATGGATCATTCAGGATTCTCAATCTATTATTAGCTGAGGTTCCGTATCTCATGACAGCCAAATTATTGTTTTGCATTTTCCTCATTGTACAGTTCCAATCATGGACGTATGAACAATTTTCTACTGTTACTGTTACAGTTGCCATAAAATGTTTGTACAGTTGTACATATCTGATCATGCCTCCATGGGCGTGCCTCGCATAGTCGATAATAAACTATTTATTTATTTATTTATTTATGTTTACTGGAACTTGCGTTAACAAGAAGTAGAGTGAACGTCTCGTTGCAGGAGTAAGCATCTGCTGCATTATCAGAGACGAAAGTACTCTGAGTGGTTGGCATGGGTATAGCTGCTGTTGTCTCAGGGGGATTGATAAGAGTTAGAAGGTTACAGAGGTCCGAAACAAGCTTACTGTCCGCGTTACCATAGAGCAGGTCGGGTTGTAGGAGTGAATCTGCTTGCTTAGCATGCTGAACCGACGCAGAGGAGACAGGTTTATGAATGTGGGAAATGTCGCTGACGATGACTGAGGTGTTGGCAGGGGTATGTCGTACGTAAGCAGTAGAAGATAAGAATGGAATTCAGTGCGTGTGCAGCCCTATGGGCATATTTCCGCCAGATGTGGGTTGGTTACTGCGGTATATGTATCGCATTCGAAGACTCGGAGAGGGTTCATGACATGTTTGCATGCAATAGCGAGTCTCCTGGTTAATTCATCCGCTGGAAGCATAGAAGGCAAGCTCGTAGGTGTTGAAAGAGGTGTATCTGGGGAAGAAAAACCTTCGTTGCCATTAAGTCGGTGCCGTTGAGTTTCGCAGCGGGGGAACTTTTGAGCAAGTTCACCTGGGCTGATAGGGACCGATAATGCATGCCATTTCTAAAATAAATCTTAATGAGCCGGCGAATGCGTCAAGCATTGGTGCAGTTGCTAGCTCGAGGTCATTTGTGGGATGTATAAGAGCCTGTAGCGATGGTAGAGAGCAGCCTGGCCCAACAATCTCGTAAGTTATGGCGAGCCGTAGCCCACCGTATTCCATAAAAAGGAGCGGGAATGGCTACTGACGTGTTAGGGCGTTCAGTATTCATTGGGCTTGTAGGGCGCGGGCGATCAATCTTTGCAGGTGAGGGTGAGTTAGTGTGTTTCGTTACTTTGCGGAGGGTTCTATAAGTGGCAGGTTTATAGCGGGGTACCTACAATTGATTACAGTTATTGTCAGCTTGGTAGCAGCGCGGAAATGGCGGCATTAGGGAGTGGGGTGTGTATTCGCCAGGAGACCGTGTTATATTGTACAGTCTTTAGTTGAGTAACTGGTTTTGCTGGGGCGGTGATGTGGGGAAGTGCGGTTGCTCGTGCTAGCGCTACCGGATGGGGGGCGGAAGTCGCGCATGTTCTTGCTGTGGCTGAGGACAATGACTTTTATACGGTGAGCAGTTGGAGTTAGAAGCAAGTATAGATTTCTGAGGGCTGCACTTTTTTGTTCGTAGTCGTAGTCTCCCACAGTGGTACATACTTTTGGATATTGCCTTCAAGGGTGCAACCTGTCTATTCTGAGATGAGCACTTGCTGGGTTACATGGAGGGTGGGGTTGTCTGTTTTATTTGAGAAGTTCACTGGGTTGATGTCCCAGCACGTGGGAATTGCAAGAGGCAAGCTTTTAATGCCCCTGCGTTTTGGGCGGTTGAGTGAGTTTTCCTTCGTAATCAGTGGGGCGCTTGTCATAGGGTCGTTGGATGTGTGGCCAATGACTTCTTCTGTCAGAGGTTCCGTATCAGTGTCACACATGTCGGAATGGTTTGGTTTATCTACAGCAGCCTCATCTTGACCGATAGCAGCTTCATAGTGCACCACCGAGAGTGCTAGCGTCTTCACGGTGTTGGAGGAAGTTAGTTAAGTGCTGCAGCCGTTGGTCACATTTGTGTCCACTTACGGTTGATAGAGATCAAGGCTTGTAAAAAAATTGATAGTTTATTCTTGGATATTTCAAGACAGTACGACGGGCATGACCAACATTTACATGCAATTATGTTTCGCAACAAACACGTTGCTATATATGTAATCGGCAGTAAGCCGAAAGTTGTACAGTCTGCTGAAATTGTGAAAATAATCATGAGGCATAAAGTCCTAAATGAATGACGATACGTTGGGTTCTAGCGTGCATGGTGTAAACAGCCAGCGCACTATATGTGTAGTGAAAACGATGCCTGTAGACAGGGAGCGCCTTATTCCGGAACGCGTCAGGAAAATACTGACTTATGATTCTAATCGACTTGTTAGTATGTAGTTGTGGGCAGTGACTTTAATCAGTGGTGAGTCACATCCGCCAAATCGCAGCGTTGTTAAACGGATGTTTGTGACATTTTATAGGGAGAACGCTTGCCAGGCGAAAACCCACCACGTCCTGGAACGCTGTCCGAAATCCTCTGTACACTAATGTAAAACTGGTTGAGCTGCTTTCTTACTGATTTCACACACGATTATTCACAGCCAAACGGCTTCCAGTTTCCTCTGCTAGTTAAGCAGATAGCTTGATCAGGGCGGCCATAGTCGCTGAGGCCAACCTAGGATTAAAGATTCACGAAGGGTCGCGTTTGTGAGTATCCAGGCGAACAAAACGTCAGTCTTTTGTGTCTGGAGTTAGCAGATGATGTATACTGGACAAGGGTAGTGGTAGTGAGTGCAGTTGTATCCATTTGTTATACAGCCATGTTCTTTGTAGGTCCTTGTGGGTTATTAGACCCTGTCCCGGTCAAAAGCTGTTTCTCGGTCCAATCCCAGTTCCCCAAGGAGTTCCGGACCTCGGAGAAAGAAAAGGTGTGCGACAACCAAGGTTGCAAAACACAGGCGTGGAAATAAACATTGTTAACTTCCTATGTTATAACCTTTACAGTAGAGACAAGACGATGTACAATGTACAACAATGCTTGTGCCGAAAGTGTATTTGGAACCTGTTATGAAAAACAATGGTCGTATAGGTAGATTGCTACCATTTACATGGAGTACGGAGCGTTGCGTTATTAAGTAAAACATGCAGTAGCGGTTTACTGTGATGCAACTAGTGCGTGGGAAGACAGAATGCCAAATTCAAAGGCCAGCGGCGACTCAGTGGTGGATGAACCATTGGTAGTCGGCCTACTTCAGTGGGAAGCGCAGAATAAGTAAGTCAAGATATAAGTAGCTTGCGACGAAAGAGGTTTAAAGAACAATCGGTGGTAAAGCAGCGGTAAGATAGGACTCAAGCGTGGAATAAAATTTTTGTGGGTCTAGACAGAAAGACGACACGAGGGTACTAAGAGAATAGTGCTGTAGCCGACTGAACCGGAAGAAGCCTTGAGAGGGCTTACCTCCTACATAAGTAAGCATCGAAACCTTGGCTGCAAGACGAAAACAGCACACCTGCAAAGGGTTGGTTAAGGAGCGGCTGTGCTGACTAGGTGAGAAAGTATTGTTCAAAAGAAGTGGAGAAATAAAGCTAAATTAAAAATAGCGAACGTGCAGAACAAATATACACGTAGCGTAGCGCAGAGAATAGTGTCATTCTACGGTGCTAAGAAAATGCCACTAGGGTATGCTGATCCAGGAAAAGCCAGTAAGTACGTTGGAATCATACATGAGTAAGTTTCGCAAACAGCAGCAAGTGATAACTGAACACCTAGAAATGAGAAGCTAACGGGCGTCTGTGTGCTGACCAGATGTGAGGAGTGAGGAACTAAAAAGTTAAGAAAGTATAATTGAGGGAAGAACAGTGAATAGCCGGAATGCAAGCGTACATAAAGAGTGCTGAGAATATCAGAACATGAGGCCTAACCGCAGCAGCGCGCAGAAACTCAAGTCCTGCTAGGGTGCTAAGCTAATAGTACCAAGTTAGATACAGCCAGCTAGACAGAGCTAACCCGATGGCTGGAGGATTGCAGGTAAAGAAGTCTAAGGCAATAAAGCGAGTAAGGGATACATGAAAATCAAGAAATATGAGACAACCTGGCGGCTTGCGCTAAATACATGGTTTTGCTTGCACGACAAAAGAAAGCTAAGAGAGTTTTCATGATGAAAGAACAGAGAACAGAAGAAGGGCAAGCATGCAATGTGGTTGTTACATAGTTCAGAGCATAGGAGATTAAGACGCAGCAACGCGCAGGTAATCAAATTATGCTAGGATGCTAACGAAATATTACAAATGTAGCGTGAGCCGGCGAAAGTCGGTAAGAGAGCTGAACTACAATTAAGTGGGTGATATAGACTTGTAGGGGACAGCTGAGTATCTAGCAAGGAGCGGCTGTACGCCGACCTGATGAGATAAGAAAAGAGCTAAAATAGATTGAATGAAGAAAGGATAGCAGGCAGGAATAATGCAAGCATATATCAAGTTGATTGTGGGATTCACATCATATAAGGCTGTTGCACGGCGGCGCGTAGGTGTACAATTAATGCTGGGGTTCTTGGGTAATGCTACTTTGGATAGAGCCAGGAAACCTAGTCCGTGAGCTGAACGTTCGAGGGTGAAAAAGTCGAAGTCTTTACAACCATTAAGAGTTATGAGAACGTCTAGAATAGGGGCTAGGTTCGGCTGTGCGCTGACCTGATGAGTTAGGAAGGTGGGCTAGAAGAAAACTAAACATTTACATGAAGAAAAGACATCAAACAGGCAGAATTCGTGCATATATTAAGTTTACTGAGGACGTCGCGGCATATGAGTCAGAGGCCCGAGGAATACTGTAGTTTTTTTAGGGTGCAAAGGTATACTGAGCTGGAAAATGCCAGTGAAAGATCTGGGCTCCTACATGCGCAGGTGTCACAGACGTTGCAGCGAAAGCAGATAAATCAACCTTTAGGAAGAAGATGCCTAGGAGCAGCTGTGCGCAGGCTACATGAGTTGTTTGCTCCACGGAAGAGCTAAGAAAGCTTTCATGAAGAAAGGACAACGAACGGATGAGGCACAAGCATACAATATGGTTGGTAAATAGTTCAGCGCATTAAAGGATAAAACGCAGCGACCCGTATATAATCAGGCCATGCTGGAAGGCTAATAGAATTTAAATAAGGAAGCCTGAACCGGAAGAAGGCAGTAAAAGACAGCTTAACTACAATTCATTAGGTGTCACAGACGAGTAAGTGACAGCTCAGCATCAAGCAAGGATCGAGTAATTAATAAATGAACGTCTAGAAAAGAGATTCTAATGAGCAGTTTTGCACAGACAGTGAGTTATGTTTGCTTCACAGAAGAGAGCTAAGAAAGGTGTCATGAAGAAAGGACAGTGAACAGATAAAGCGCAAACAAATCCAGTTCAGTAGGGAACCTACCGCCCTTTGCTTAGGCGGCAGTTTACTGGAAATGCTCCTTTCAAATGCTCTTTGCAGAGGTGTTTCGTCCGGCTTGATTACGATAGGCTTCAAATTGGCTGCCTCTCCCATAACGCATAGTTTGGCTATTAAAGTCCTGGCCAGTCCTTGGCCCCTAAACGTGATAACTATTGGGCGCGGTTTACATTTCGACGTTTTCGTAGACGTTTAATTTCGAAGGAGTCAGGAGTCCTGGTACAGAGATTGGTGAACAAGTGCTTCACCTCCAATTTGGTTTTGCCGGGGACATTGAATATCATTACGTTATTTGCACGACGAACTCGTTCGGAAACTTCATTAGCAATTTGTGTAAGTAGCTCCCGTGCTACTTTTAGTTCATGCACATCATTGGTCTGTTTGATTCCCGAGAGCTGAGCTAGTGGCACAATTTTTGCTAGGACCTCGCTCAGCACAGTGGTGTCGCTTTTGAGTACGTTCAATTCGATCTTCAGAAAGTTAAGGTTATCCTGTGCCGCTTTCAGTGGATCTGATAGGATTACTTAGCGGTCAGAAGTTAAGACTGAGACGGTATTATCAGGTTGTGGCTTAGTTGGTTTAGGTAATTTGTTAACAGGTCTGTGCACAGACTGCGTTACTCGCATTGTCTTACTTTGATCTGACGGGAGAGTAGTAAGTCGAGTTCTGTTCTCAGTGTTTACTCAAACACTGCTTACGTTAATTCTCCTTTGAAACAAGATAGTGTGACAAGCCAGCTAGTCTAACTATTCTACTGAATGGTAGCAAAACGTTAGAATAACCAACTGAAAGTCGAAAACGCAGTTTCAGACCGCGCGGTCAAGGTCAATTCCTGTAAGGATTGAAAGCAGCACGCTCAGTCTTCAGTACAATGCCCGGTAATGTCACAGTAGTCAAAGAGTATGAGACCGATCAAACCAGGCTGGATTAGTTGACTCACTGAGGTTGGGTCCTATAGTTATCGTTGGAAGACAGATGGTGTAGGTCAGGTAATGTAAATGTTAGAGAGCGAAGTAGCTATATTAATAAAAGATGAACTAGTCCAGCAGGCTGCCAAAGTGAGGGAGACATGGCTTTTGGTTCACTGGTGTTAGACCGCCTATACCTCGGTAGTCTTGAAGTCAAGGCGAAGCAGACTGGTCAGAGTAGACTGGGGCAGGGCACTGTGAGTTGGCTTTTCGGCTTGGGGGAAATGAAGGGCACGCTAAGGAGAAGACAGAACCGAGAGAGAAAAGGTTTATAGACAAGAGACGGGAACGTCAAAGTGGCACTCGAGATAATGGGGACAGAGCCTTAGGTCTTCCGAACAATGGCCGGTAACGTCACAAAGTTCAGAGAGAATGAGACAGATCAGACGAGTTTGGATTAGGCGGCGTATTTACATTGTGTCGTACTGTTAATTTGGGAAGACAAATGGAGTGAATCAGAAGAAATTGACAAACCAGAGTTGGAAGCGGCTGTATTAACCTATGGCGAACAAGTCCAGCAGACTGTCGAGTTAAGGGAGACAGATTTGTATCGACAGAGCCCAGACTGCTAACCTCCCCATAGTCTGGTAGAAGTCACAGACAATCAGTGGTCGGATGAGACTAGGTTAGGATAGGGCATCGATAGTTGGCTGTCTTATTGAAGAGGGTTTGAAAACAGGTGCCGTTCAGTCAGCTGAACAATGTCCAGTAATGTCACAGCAGTCGGAGAGAAGCCGGAGTGCAGGAGACCAATCAGACGAGACTGGAGTACTTGGCGCAATGAGATTGCGTTATTCAACTAATTTTGGAGGACAAATGGAGTGGGTCAAGAAATGAACATGTTAAAGATGGAGGTGCCTTAATTAATTAAGATTGAAAACATCCTGCACTCTGTGTAGTTGAGGAAGACGTCGCTTTGGATCTACAGAGACTAGACCGTTTATATTTCGCTTGCCCGGAAAAGGTCAAAGCAGCCAACCCGTAAGGTGAGACTAGCTTATTGCAGGGCTCCGAGAGTTGGCAGTCCGACTATTTATAAATATAAATATAGGTATATTTCTAGACAAGCGCTATATGCTGTCCCTGCGTGGGATCAGATCAAATTGTACATAACATCAATGCTCATGCATGGACAAGAAATATCGTTAACAAATGCTTTTGATGGTGTTTATCTTTCCGAACAGTAAAGCAGGGATAAATACAAACGTTTCGCAGGCCTCGACATTTTTGAAGGCAGTAGTTTGGGTCTCCGTAGCTTATGTACGAATTCTGCGCTTTTCTCCGGCTACCGCTGTCAAACCTTGAGGTGCCTGCTTCCATTAGTAAAAGATCGATCTATTATGCCAATGGATTGTGTTATTTTCGATGGAAAATGCACCACCAGAGGAAATATGATCCATTTTCTTTGGTCACATCACCGCGTTTTGAGCATCCATTAGTAGCGGGCTCATGGAAAGGAATAAGCAAACCAAAATTAGATCGTAAAAGTGGAGGGTGGAAACAAAGGAAATAACAGTAGTGGCTAATAATTTAGCCTTTCTTAGAAAAGTCCGACTGAAAGGCCGGCCTGCTTAACTAGAAAATACACTAATATTGGAAAATGGAGCCAAAATATGGTCTAGAAACAGCATACCAGAACCGCAAACCTGGCGCGAATTTCAAAGTGTAAATCTCCAAACAAGCAAAATCAACGCCGTTTTGGAGCCGAAATGTTAACTAAAACGGGACAACAATGAACAGTCTAGGACAAACCTTAGGCGCTGGTTACGACAAAGATAAACTAATTAGGCTAGGTGCAGTGGTTATGGAGATATTTGCATTTTTAGTGGTCGGCGGCGGATAGCGCCATTTTCGAGCCTCCGCTAAATTCACGTTCTGCTTTGGAAGCAGATACAGAAAAAAGAAAGAATCCAAAAAACGGCTAGGCTTAATAAGTTCCGAATATGGAGTAGTAACTGGGAATGCCCAAAATAACGTGTAATTCGCTGCAGTAGCGAATAAATAAATAAATAAATAAATAGTTTATTCTCGAATTTGTCGAGACACACCAAGCAAGGCATGATCACTATTTACGTGCAATATTGCTTCGCAACAAACACGTTGCTATGAGTGTAGTCAGCAGTAAGCCAATGGTTGTACAGGCTGCGGAAATTGTGTAAGTAGTCATGAGGGATAGAGTCATCAATGACTGACGAAACGTTGAATTCTAGAGTGCGTAGTGTAAACAGTCAGGGCACTACATGTGTAATAAAAACGATACATATAGGCATGGTGTAAATTAGTATTGAAAGTGTCAGGGCAATATTGAATAATGATTCTGGTCGACTTGCCAGTAGGTAGTTCTGGGCAGTGACTTTATTCGGTGGCGAGTCACATCCGCCACGTTGCAGTGTTGTTATACGGACATTTGTGGCTTTTTATAGGGAGAACGCTTGCCAGGCGAAAACCCACCACGTCCTGGAACACTGTCAGAAATTTGTTGGTGCACTAATATACAACTGGCAGACCAGGTTGTCGACTGATTTCACCCTCAGATATCCGCAGTCAAATGACCTTCAATTTTCTCTGTTATTTGGGCAGGTATCTTGGGCAAGGCGGCCATAATGGCTGAGGAGAATCGAGGATGGGGGCTTCAAGAAGAATCCTCTTTATAGGTATCCAGGTGGGTGAAACGTCAATTTCTTGCGTCTGGATTTTTCAGGAGTGTGAAGTTATCGAGTCCAGTTATCATAATTGGACAACACTCATGGTAATGAGTGCAGTTGTGTCCGTTTGTTGTACAGCCTTGTGTTTCGTAGGTCCTTATTGGTTGTCCCATCCCGGACAAAAGCGGTTTCTCGGTCCATTCCCAGATCCCCAAGAAGTTCCGAACCTCGGAGAAAAGGGAAGGTGAGAGACAACCAAGGTCGCAACGAACAGGCGTGGAAACAAGCATTGTTAAACTCCTATGTTATAACATTTAGAGTGAAGACAAATGAAGTACAATGTGAAGCAATGATTGTACTGAAAGTGTCTTTTGAATGTTTTTCGATGGCAGTGGCCCAATAAGTTGTTTGCTACTATCTAAAAGGAATACAGAGCGTTGCGCCATGAAGCAGAGACGCAGTATCAGTTTACTATGATGCGACTATTGCGTGGAAAGACCGAAAGCAGAGTTCAGGGACCAGCGGCGTTTGAACGGTGGATGGACGGCTGGTGGCCAGTCTACATCGAAAGAGATGGTAAGTCAGCGGATAGATAAGAATCAAGCGCTGAGTAAAAATTATCGGGTGATCAAGACAGAAAGACGACACGAGGATACTAGGAGTAAATTGCTATGCCCTATTGAAATAAATACATATAAATAAATAAATAAATACTTTATTCTCGACCATGCGAGGCACGCCCATAAAGGCATGATCAGATATGTACAACTGTACAAACATTTTGTGGCAACTGTGACAGTAATAGTAGAAAATTGGTCGTATGTCCATGGTAAAATAAATAAATAGATCGTTTATTCTCAGTTTCATAGAGACGCACCAACTTAGGCATGATCAAGGTTTAAAACTGTTGTGTATCACGATGATACTCCAAGTTCAATGGTGTATAGTTGAAACCGTGTCAAGAAGAGTTGATGTGTGAATCTAGTCGACTTGCCAGTATGTAGTTGTGGGCTGTGACTTTATTCAGTGGCGAGTCACATCCGCCACGTCGCAGTGTTGTTAAACAGACATTTGTGGCTTTTTATAGGGAGAACGCTTGCCAGGCGAAAACCCACCACGTCCTGCAACACTGCCGTAAAGCATTTTGAACATTAATGTTGAACTGGCAAAGCCGCTTGACGACTGGTTTTACCTTCGGTTTTTCGCGGTGTAATGGCTTCTAATTTCCTCTGTTAGTTGGACGGGTATTTTGCTCTGGGTCGCCATGATTTTTGAGGTCGCTGGAGGAGAGGGACATCGCGATTTTTCTTCTTGTTGTATGTCCAGGTGAGCAAAAGTTTCAATTTTTCCGCTCTCCAGATTTTTCAGATGTATACTGTATGGGAGTATGAGGATATGTCCAGTTCTCCATACTGGACAAGGGTTATGGTGATTGTAGGTTGGTCCTTGCGGAGTTTTACCATCCTCCATGTCAGTCCTTGAGGGTTGTTCCGTCCGTCTTGGGCCAAAATTGTTCTCAGTCCAATCCCAGATCTCCAAGATGTCCCGGACCTCAGAGAAAAGGGAAAGTGAGAGGCAACCGAGAGAAGACCGCAAGAACAGGCATGGAATTGAATATTGTTAATGTCTTGTGTTATAACATTTGGGCTTGAGACAAAAGCATGTACACTGTGCAACAATAATTATGCTGAAAATGTCTTTTGGGTATCCTATAGAATCATTAGCCGTATAGGTGGATTGCTATTGCCTGCGTAGGGACAAGAGCGTTGCACCAGTTAGTAAAGTACGAGTATCCGTTTGATATGAGTCGATAGTTGCGTGGGGATAGAGCAAAGAGAGAATGTTGGTAGTGATTGTCAGGTGCATGAACAGCACGTAGTTAGTGTAATCCGAGTGGGGGGCATAATAAGCGAAAATAAATAGTTTGCAGCGAGAGAGTCTTAAAGCTCAATTGGTGGCAGGGCAGCGGAGGGACTGGATGCAGATATTCTAGAGGAGTACAGGTTATTCAGATACGGGGTGGCTACTAACAAGCACTGGATCATCGCATATGCATGGGGCCAATGGCCATTAGCTACTTCTGAAAAGCCTATGCGTGCTAACCTACTACAAAGGTAAGTGTCGAAATATTTGCTGCAAAAACGGACCCAGATTACTAGATGAAAAAGGATTGATCGATAAAAGTGAAGTATTACAGATCAGTTGAAGGGAAGTGAACGTGCAGTACGAATGTATATGATGCGTCGCGCAGAGAAACAAGTCATACTATGGTACTAAAAATGGTGAGAAATGAACACCTAGAAATGTGAAGCTAATGGGCGTCTGTGTGCTGACCAAGTGAGAGGAGTGAAGAACTAAGAGGCTTAGAAACATTAATTGACGGAAGGGCAGGGAATAGCCGAAATTCAAGCGTAGCTTAAGGTTGCTTGGAGTATCAGAGCAGTGAGGCCTAACCACAGCTGGCTAGCCGAACAACCTCCTCGTGGTGCCAGCTGGGTGGTTCGGGTTTAACCCGTTCCAGCAAATAGTTCTGCGGCAGTGTTCCAGGACGTGGTGGGTTTTCGCCTGGCAAGCGTTCTCCCTATAAAAAGCCACAAATGTCTGTTGAACAACACTGCGACGTGGCGGATGTGATTCACCACAAAATAAAGTCACTGGCCCGTGGATATCCGGAAACTGCTATCCAACCCACAGACATCAATCGCTTATGCTCACATTCCTGAGGATAACAAACAGTCAAAAATGATCCGGCATATTCAAAGACACAAGCTACATTCATACAAAATTACACACGTATATACACTCACACTGTTATGCCAAATATGTACTTTTTGTACACTTGATCACACTATGTTAGCTAAGCATGATCATGCCTGTAAAGGTGTGCCTCGCCTTGTCGAGAATAAAAGTTTATTTATTTATTTATTTATAAGCTGGATAGTGCCAGAGAATGCTAGCCCGAGAGTCCAATGACTGCAGGTAATAAGAGCTAAGACAATACAGCAAGGGATAAATGAACAGTAAGAAGGGTGAGGCAAAACAGCGGCTTGCTCTGAATACATGGATACGCCTGCACGACAGAAGACAGCAAACAAAGGCTTCATGATAAAAGGACAACAAACAGATGAATGCCAGGCATAAGTTAAGGCTCTTAAATAGCTTAGAGCAAAAATAGGCGAAGACGCGGCGATGCGCATATAATAAGATCATGCTGTAGTGCTAAAGTAATAAAAGTAGGCAAGAATGAGCAGGGAGAAGAGAGTGAGAATGCTGAACTACTATAAATTAGATGTCACAGACGAGTGACAGCTGTGCAGCTAGCAAGGAGCAGCTGTGCACTGACCGGATGAGGTAAAGAAGGTCGCCAGACAAGAGCTAAAAAAGTCGAATAAAGAAAGGACAACAGACAAGAAATATGCAAGCGTTCAGTGAGTTGATTGAGGGAGTCATATCATATATTGCTGAAGCACGGCGGTGTATAAGTTCACAATTCATGCTATGGTGCTGGGATATTACTACTTTGGAAGAAGCCTGGGAAAGCTAGTCTCACAGCTGGACGCTTACAGGTGAAAAAGTCGAAGACGTTACAACAACTAAGAGATATGAGGACGTCTAGAAAAGAGAGGCTAAGGAGCCGCTGAGCACCGACTTGGAGAGTTAGGTGTGCTAGAGAAAGCTGAAAAGTCTATATGGAAGGACGTCAAACAGTCGGAGTGCATGCATACATTAAGTGTGCTGAGGACAACGCAGCATATGAGTCAGAGGCGCGCCGATTCTGAGTCCTGTTAAGGTGCTAAGATTTTAGTGCTACGGTAGACTGGGCTGGAAAATGACATTAAACTATCTGGAATCCTACATGAGCAGGCGTCACAGACGTTGCAGCATGCAACGGATAAATGGAGTTTAGAAGGGAGTGGCAATAGAGCAACTGTGTGCAAACCACATCGGTGATGTTTGCTCCACGGAAGAGAGTTAAGAAATGTTTTAATGGAGAGAGGACAGCGAACGAATGAAGCGCAAGCATAGGATATGTTTGATCAATAGTTCAGAGCATAAAAGGCGAAGACGCGGCGAAGCGCAGATGATGAAATCATGCCGTGGTGCTAATGTAATAAAAGTAGGGAAGCCTGAGGTGGGAGAAGCTGGTGAGGGCTGAACTACAAGTAATTAGCTGTCACAATCGAGTAAGTGACAGCTGAGCATCAAGCAAGGAGCGGATAGTGATTAAATGAGCGTCATATAATAGAGAGGCTTAATCTGCGTTATGTTTGATCCGGAGAAGCGAGCTAATATAGGTTTCGTGATGGGAGGACGGTGAACGGGGAGTACGCAGGCATACATTACAGCTTTTAGATAGTTTAGTGCATAAGGACATAAGACGTAGCGACGGGCAGATATTCGAATCATGACGGGGATGTAATAGATATAACTAAGAAAGCCTTAGGCGGGAGAAGTCAAGGAGAATGCTAAACTGCAACTATTTATGTGTCGCAGAAGAGAAGGTGACAGCTGTGCATCTAGTAAGAAGGCCTGTGCCGGGGTTAGCCGGTAAGAGAGCTAAACTGCAATATACGCAGGTGTCTTAGATGTAGTGATGAGTAGATAAATGGACGTCTAGAAACGAGCGGTTGTGCGCGGACTACTAGAGTTGTTTGCTGGACAGAAGGGAGCTAAGTTTACATGGTAAAAGGACAGCGAACGGGAGAAGCGCAGATATGCAATATGGTTGCTAAATAGTTCAGAGCCTAGAGGCTAAGACACTGCGACGCGCAGATAGTCAAATTATACTAAGGTGCTAATCAGATATTACAAAGGTAGCTGGAGCTGTGGAAAAGCCGGTAAGGATGCTGAACTACAATTACTTTGGTGTTACAGACAGATAAGTGACAGCTGGGCATCTAGCACGCAGCGGCTGTGCGCTGACCTGATGACTTAATGAGGGTCGCCAGACTAGAACTAAAAAGGTTGAAGGAAGAACATACAGCAGACATGAAGAACGCAAGCATACAGTAAATTGTCTGGGTGAGTCACATCACCTGAAGCGAGCTAAAAATGATTGAGTGAAGAGTGGACAGAAAACGGAAAGAAGGCATAATACGGTAGACTGAGCCGGAGAAAGCAGATGAGAGAAGTGGACTACATTAGAGTTGAGTAAGATAGGATGGTGAAAACGCTTATATGTGGTCAGGACCATTTTCCCACAGTTTGTCTTCAAGTCTGGTAATGCTTAAAAGAGTAGAAATTTGACCGACTATGAGGTACCTATTAAGTGCTGTACGGAAGTGGATTATATTATCAGATGCCCGCACATTATGTGGAAGCCTATTCCATACATACGCATATCTGTAAAGATAGAAGTTTACACGGGTACTACTGTGGGCTTTCGGCAGGTTAATGGAGTGCGGTCTATTACGAAGAGGGTACGAAATGTTGGCCGATGATAGGAAGGGAGCTGTGAGTTTGCAAGAGGATTATTGATAAGCTGATATAGGAGGATGAGGTTAGTTTTCAGCCTGCGTAACCATAAAGGCTCTAGCACGAGTTTGATGCACCGACCACGATAGTTGAGAGTAGAGTTGCCCAGAAGACGTTTGGTAAACGATCGTTAAACATTTTCAATGGCTACTCTATCGCATTTTCTGGAGTTGGTAAACACAATAGAGCAGTATTCTAGCATAGATCGGGCGCAGGTTTTGTGTAGAGCAAGCCTAGATTCTTGCAGCCACTGTTACATCCTTTGCTAGTGCCACTATCTCTGCTTAGCAGCAGCTAGTCGCCATAGCCTCAATTCAAATTTGCTGATACCCGGAGCTCCCTAGGAGCTGCTCATTTCTTACAATGTTCATTCTCTTTGATTGTTTGCGTCACAGCTCAATTGTTTGTTGACCTATTCTGTGCCACCGTAGGATCCACTAGTAACTGATGCCTTAATCCGAATTCTATGGCTGGCCATTCATCTCTCTCCTAGCGCGCAGTTATCCGTTTTTCGTCTTACTCTCGTGCAATTTTCTTTGGCAGTAGCTAGCCATTATTGGCCCCATGTAACCTGCAAAGAGCCACTTCTTGACTTTCCGGCTTTCATTTTCCTCTGACGTTTGTTTCCTTAGTCGGCGCTCGTCTGTTGACCTATTCATTGAAACTGTAGGTATCCAGTAGTGGTCAAACTTCTTAATCATATGGCTACTCCAGCCTCGGATACATATTTTTCTAGAGCCACTAACACTGCTTATAGCGGCTAGTCGCCATAGCCTCAATCCAACTTTGCGGATACCCTGAGCTCCCTAGGAGCTGCTCATTTCTTACAATGTTCATTCGCTTTGATTGTTTGCGTCACAGCTCAGCTGTTTGTTGACCTATTCTGTGCCACCGTAGGATCCACTAGTACCTGAAGCCTTAATCCGAATTCTATGACTGGCCACTTATCGCACTGCTAGCGCGCCGTTCTTCTTAGTAGCGTCATTCTTCTTGGCAGTAGGTAGACATTGTTGGCCCCATGAAACCTACAAAGAGCAAATACCTGAAGCTGCAGCTTTCATTTTCCTCCGACGTCTGTCTCTTTATTCAGCGCTCGTCTGTTGACCTATTCATTGAAACTATAACTATCATATGGCTTCACTAGCCACTGTTACATCCTTTTCTAGTGCCACTATCTCTGCTTAGCAGCAGCTAGTCGCCATGGCCTCAATTCAACTTTGCTGATACCCGGAGCTCCCTAGGAGCTGCTCATTTCTTACAATGTTCATTCTCTTTGATTGTTTGCGTCACAACTCAGTTGTTTGTTGACCTATTCTGTGTCACCGTAGGATCCAGTAGTAACTGATGCCTTAATCCGAATTCTGTGGCTGGCCATTTATCTCACTGCTAGCGCGCCGTTCTTCTTAGTAGCGTCAATCTTCTTGGCAATAGCTAGTCATTGTTGGCCCCATGTAACCTGCAAAGAGCAACTACTTGACACTCCAGCCTTCATTTTCCTCTGACGTTTGTCTCCTTATTCGGCGCTCGTCTGTTGACCTATTCATTGAAAGTGTAGGTATCCAGTAGTGGTCAAACTTCATAATCATATGGCTTCACCAGCCACTGTTACATCCTTTTCTAGTGCCACCATCTCTGCCTAGCAGCAGCTAGTCGCCATAGCCTCAATCCAACTTTGCGGATACCCGGAGCTCTCTAGGAGCTGCTCATTTCTTATAATGTACATTCTCTTGATTGCTAGCGTCACAGCTCATCTGTTGGTTAACTTATTCTGTGCCACCGTAGGATCCACTAGTACCTGAAGCCTCAATCGGAATTCTGAGGCTAGCCACTTATCTCAATCCTAGCGCGCTGTTCTGCTTAGTCGCGTCACTCTTCTTGTCAGTCATTGTTGTCCCCATGTAACCTGAAAAGAGCAACTACTTGACACTCCAGCTTTCATTTTCCTCTGACGTTTGTCTCCTTATTTGGTGCTCGTCTGTTGACCTCTTCATTGAAAATGTTGGTATCCAGTAGTGGTCAAACTTCTTAATCATATGGCTCCACCAGCCACTGATACATACTTTTCTAGAGCCACTATCTCTGCCTACAGCAGCTAGTCGTTATAGCCTCAATTAAACTTTGCTTATACCCCGAGCTCTCTAGGAGCTGCTCATTTCTTACAGTGTTCATTCTCTTGGATTGTTTGCGCCACAGCTCAACTGTTTGTTGACCTATTCTGTGCCACCGTAGGATCCACTAGTAACTGATACCTTAATCCGAATTCTGTGGCTGGCCATTCATCTCTCTCCTAGCGCGCAGTTTTCCGTTTTTCGTCTTACTCTCGTGCAATTTTCTTTGGCAGTAGCTAGTCGTTGTTGGCCTCATGTAGCCTGGAAGGAGCAACTTCTTGACACTCCAGCGTTCATTTTCTTTTGAAGTCTGTCTCCTTATTCAGCGCTCGTCTGTTGCTTTATTCACTGAAACTGTAGTCATCCAGTACTGGTCAAACTTCCTAATCATATGGCTACACCAGCCTCTGATACATACTTTTCTTGAGCCACTATCTCTGCTTAGCAGCAGCTAGTCGCCATAGGTTCCATTTAACTTTGCGGATACCCGGAGCTCGCTCCGTTCTTACCATGTTCATCTCTTTGATTGTTTGCGTCACAGCTCAGCTGTTTGTTGACCTATTCTGTGCCACCGTAGGACCCGCAGGTAGCTGAAGCCTTATTTCGAACTTTATTGCTGGCCATTCATCTCTCCTAGCGCGCCGTTATCCGTCGTCTGTCTTACTCGCGTTTACTTGACATGTGGTCAAAAGTCTTAATGATATGGTTGAATCAGCCACTGATACCTCCATTCCTTTAGCCACTATCTCTGCTCTGCGGCAGCTGTTTGCTGTATGCTCTATTCAACTTTGGGAATACTCCTTAGCTTGCTAGGCGTCAGTCCTTCTGTAGATTGTTTATTCTCCTGGTATAGTTTTTTCACAGCTCAGCTGGTTTGCTGTCCGATCCTTTGACACGGTTGTTATTCATTGGCACCTCGAATGATTAACCCAACAGGCACCCTTGTCCACTGATACCCGGTCCAGTATCGATATCTTCTAATCGTCTTACCTTCAACACTTAGTCTTCCTTTGATATCCATTTAATCTTAGCCAGCTTCTAATATGCTCAGCTTCCTATATTCATATACCTATGTACATTGTAGTTATGGTGTCTTAGGTAATCCTTATCCCGTGAGCATATATAAATACGGCCACATCGTCACTGTCCTTGGGTTTCCGATAACAACCAATCGTGACTACACACCCACTTTCTAGTCTCAGGTAGAATTCGAACATTGTCAGCTTACACCTCATGAATATCTTACCGGAATCCTGCTCTTCATCCCTATGCACATGAAAGTATTCTACCCATCAGGCCATGCCTTCCGCATAAGTAAAAACATCTTTAGCGTAATATCTGTTACACCTTGTACACTAGTTGTCTCAAATAAATGTCTTAATGTAGGATTTTGATCAAACGCTAGGTACATCGACTGTTCCTTTTCGGTCTTCTCTCGGCTTGTTCCTCTCTCCCTTTTCTCTGAGGTCGTGAACATCGGAGAGCTTCGGGATTGAACTGAGGAACTGCCTCCGTCTGGGATGGGACGAAATAACCAACAAGTACTTACCTGGACCATGGCCTCACTTCCACTCTAACTATTTGCACCCAACCACCGATGTCCAGTGAGGGTAGCTGGACACGAATTCTTCGCTCCCCGGCAAATATACATAATCAGAGATGACTTCATGTGGTTCTGCGAAGGATCAACACATTATATTCAATAAGAATGTTTAGTACCCGACCTACCAACGGACAGGACCCAGGAACGCAATAGGCAACCAGTTATTGCATCAACCAGCGGAAAAAATGGGACGCAACCTGACTGCGAATAACCGAGCAAACAGACTTTTAACAAGAAACATAGCCAGTTACAATTTGCCATTCAATGGATTGGTGGCAGTGTTCCAGGACGTGGTGGGTTTTCGCCTGGCAAGCGTTCTCCCTACAAAAAGCCACAAATGTCCGTTTAACAACACTGCAACGTGGCGTATGTGACTCGCCACCGAATAAAGTCACAGCCCATAACTTTACACTGGCAGGTCAACTAGCGTCACAATTCTACATAGGATCGTTACACTGGGACTTCTACATCTGTATATACTGTTGTCGTTTTACATCCTACCATACGTTGCCCTTTTCCTTCCTTGTGTGCGGGCTCTTCCATTACCTTTCAGTGGATCATTCAGGTTTCTCAATCTCTTATTAGCTGAGGTCCCGTATCTCATGACAGCCAACTTATTGTTTCGCATTTTCAACATTGTACAGTTCCAATCATGGATATATGAACAATTTTCTGCGTTACTGTTACAATTGCATTATAATGTTTGTACCGTTGTACATATCTGATCATGCCTCCATGAGCGTGCCTCGCATAGTCGAGAATAAAATATTTATTTATTTATTTATTTATTACCTGTCGTAGCAAATCATAGGATTAACGCCTCGCCAAGAACCACCGTGGTGATTCTCGCCCACTTGCACAATTAACCATGCCGGAGCCTCTCCCCACACGTACAGCAGCGGCCATTTGATTAATCAGTGACACATCGTCACAGGTACCATTGGTTTGATATCATTACTTATCTAGCAGAGCCGCAGTGGTATGCACAGTGACACGCAATAGCAGAGGTTAATCACCTGTTGTGCACACTATGACGATCAGATTTCACTATTTCTTTTAACATGCCATTCACGGAGCATTGCATTTGTTACTAAAGGGGATTATTCACTTATGTAAACGCAGTGCTGCTAGGTCGATTTCGTTGCGAAGTGCTAAGCAAACAGGATTACTTTGGAAGCCCTTCATATGACCAGGTAAATATTTTAACTGCATATCATAAGGCATCAGCTGTCGCAGTATGCTGCATTATACATACATATATGTATATATACATATGTATATATATGTATACATATATATATAGATACGTATATATATATTTACACATGTATGCATATATTCCTTTTCCTATGCAATTTCATGCATACCAATTCGTTGCATGCATACATCCTTATATGAGTGTACAAATTGCGTATCCATCTGTGCAGGTATGCATGTATATTCAACCAATGATTATACATGTACATAATATATATATATATATACAAATATATATATTTATATATATATATATATATATATATATACAAAGATATGACGACAACATAGAAACAGGCATATATATATAGATGTATATATAGATGCATATTTAGTGTTAGGCTCGAGAGTGGTTCCATGCAGTCAGTGTGGAGCGGACTACGGTCCAGCCACCGCCTGGTGTGCGGTTGATTCCCCAAATACAGTGTGCTTGTGTTTGCCTGTGAAGGAGTGTGGGCCGGCTCCGTTGATGCAACGTGGCTCCCATCCACATGCCTCCCGGTCTTATTCCTTACAGGTTTACACTGGATATGGGGTGTGTGGTTGGAGCTGTGGGTGGTGCAGCGCAAGCCATCCATGGTCCCTCTGTAGGCGCAGGCGTCCTGTGGCTTGCCACAGTGACAGGCAAATCCGAAACCGGATGCCGCCAACCATACGTATGTAATTGTGTAGGAATGTGGCTTGTGGTTTTGAATGCGCCGCAGCATGTTTTAAATAAATAAATAAATAAATAAATAGTATATTCTAGAATTTCCGAGACACACCTGACCAGGCATGATCAACGTTTACAAGCAATTTATGGTTCGCAACAAACACGTTGCTATGTATGTAATCGGCAGTAAGCCGAAAGTTGTCCAAGCTTTGGAAATTGTAAAATTAATCTTGAGGTATAAATTCGTCAAAACATGACGACAAGTCAGAAATGTGAGAATAAGCGATTGATTTTCGTGGGTTGGATAGCATTTTCCGAATATCCACGGGCCAGTGACTTTAGTTTGTGGCGAGTCACATCCGCCACGTCGCACTGTTGTTAAGCAGACATTTGTGGCTTTTTATAGGGAGAAAGCTTGCTGGGCGAACACCCACCACGTCCTGGAACACTGCCGCCGAACTATTTGCTGGAGCGGGTTAAACCCGAACCACCCAGCTGGCACCACGAGGAGGTTGTTCGGCTAGCCAGCCGAACGATTTACTCGTGGCTGTTGTAGCCTAGCCATTTTTGCAGAACCCATCGACGACTGATATCTTGGGGAAGATGGTTTTCGGTTAATGACTGCCTCGCTTGAGTCCAAGCGTTAGCATGTACCATCCGGTGCTCAGGTTCCTTCTTGTTAATATTTTTGTGAAATTGGGTTACTTTGGTCCTGCGGATCTTTGCTCGGTTCGTTGTAGGTGTGGGCAGCAGACACGTCTGGCGTGCATTACAGGGTATAGGCGGATTTCCGCAAGATCCTTCTGCATTATTGCGTTCACTCCTGATGATGGGAGTAATGGGCGAAGCAACAGACAGAATTGCTGGTTCCGTATCAGGATCGCACATATCAGAGTCACAGTTCCATAACTCTCTGAATGTTTCGCTTTCTGCAATAGTTGCAGTATCTCGTTCTGATCCCGATTTGGGTGTAGTCACTTTAGATGAGACATCCTGTCGTTGTTGTGATACATCTAAATCAACGGTACACAGTGGTGTAAAGCATGTGACAAACGATGCATCTTTAGTTTTGGGTCTGGTCTTTTTGTTGGATGTTGATGTAGAGGTACGTGCCATCGATCTTTGTAGGGGGTCATATCTTCTCTGATCTGTAGAGTCCCGAAATTAACCTGTTGTTTGATGAGAAAGCTGGAGGCCATGAAGCGTGTGGCAAACTCAGGACCTACAAATCTAAACATGATAGGACAAGTACGGCGGGGAATCTTTCTTAATCGTTTAGCTGTGCAGCAATCTAGCGGCAATTTGCATACGGTTAGAAGCTTACGTAGCAAAATTTTCAAGTGGAAACCGGTCAGGGACATTAAATGGTATGGCATTACTGGCGCGGCGTAAACGCTCTTTGGCCTCTTGAGCAATTATGTTCAAAAGCATACCAGCTTGGTTTAGATCAGATGTTATGCGGCTTTTGTATGCCCGATAGGTGTACAAGGGGCATCACCTTCATCAGCGTCTCATTGATGTTCAGTATGTCGCTTTTTAGCAAATTCACTTGATTTTCAAGTGCGTGTATTTTTAGCATCGCTTCAGTAAGAGGGTCATTAAGCATGACCTTACATTCCTGAAAAGGAATGATAGCGACTATGTCAGGTATTGATGTATGATTTACAAGCTCTATATTACCAATCCCTGAGCTGGAACTATTGGCCACGACGAAGGTGTCAATTTGGTCCATGGGTTGGACACCGATCACGTCCGCTAAAGCTGAGTTGTCTTTAACAGTGGGGATTGTAGCCGGTTTCACTTTTTGTCTGTTACGCCTCATAGCCGCGAGACGTTTAGGCACCATGATCCAGAAAAATGGAGCACTATACCACAACACCACAAAGATGACTTGAACAAAAAGTCCAAAGAAAACCCGATGTACGGTTATAAGATGACGGTGTGATATAATTAAATATCACAAACGGTATGATAGGGTTAATGGAAGCGATATAACAACACTGAATAGCCAACCAAACATTTTCGAATTATTCGAATTTACCGCGTGGTGACGCAGTGGGCCGAAAAGCAAACTTTCTCAGTAAACGTAGTAAAAGTTGGGAAACAGACGGAAAGGTTTTAGGGAAATACTAGGTAGGCTGTAAGAATTATTATATAGGTAGAACAGCACAGGATATGGTGTAGCTAGCCCACAGCCAGAATGCGACCATGTGCGATTTTCAGAGTATATTGGGCCGCAGAATCCACCATGAATGTGGAATTCAACGTTTTTCATGCTCCGATGTGGATGCGAAAATTATACCAAAGCCGCATGAGCTGAGTCCATATGGATAAGACAGGGGAACATAAAACTCATTTGCCCCGTTTGAACTAGGATAACGCAAGCATTTCCTACAGAAATATTACCAGTTTCGACTCTTTGAGGCTATTTTATAAGTCGTTATGGTTGTATCACTGACACTAATGAGCCAGGGTGGTCTTCCAGTGATAATAAAAAAATAATGCGAGAAACTTCACAAAATCTGTCCAGGTGCGAAACACCTTAGATTCCGCTTTGCTTAGACACGAATACCACTTCTTTTGGGGGTTGCGCCATCTCAAGCATGACTGCTTGGTGGGCCACAGGTGCTAAAGCACACGACTGTGCATTAAGTTGCTAGTTTATAGATCTATTTCTCTTAGCTGTGGGTCGGATGCAAGTGCCTGTGGTGTAGGACCATAATAACGCAATCGTTCCCTGGAGAAACATCATCAGTTTCAGCACTTTGAGGTTATGTTATATATCTTAATGGATGTGCCACCAATGCTAATGAGCTAGAGATGTCTTCTATTGATAATAGAGAAATAGGTGTCCAAAAAATTAGCGAAATGCATTCAGGTGGGAAATACCACGAATGCCGCTTTGGTTAGGCATGATCACCTCTTCTTATAGAGAAGAACTGAAAGCAGTGAGCGCAATAAGGAAGGATGAGGGGCAGGATAGACGGCGTTGTAATTATAAAGCGTGGAACAGTCCATGAGGCTCACGAGGTAAAGGGGGCAGAGCGTTCGGTCTTTCGAACAAATGCCGGTGAAAATAGGAAAAATTATAATAGTTGGCTCATGGTTATTGATTCTTTATAAGACTGCGTAGCTAGAACTGCTCAATATAGCTCCAAACTAGCAATACTGCCCACATACGACGCAGTGGCCGCAAAAAAAACTTTCATTGCGTACGTACTAATACAGAGGTCCACGTAAAATATGTACACGGAAACAATCCAAAGCCGCTAAATAATGCATCGCATGCACGAAATTACTTGACTCTTTGTACTTAGGCCATGGTCAAAGGACCTCAGTGGGTCTTTTTCAGATGCCAGTTGGTCGCTGAAACTACTGTATAACTTTAATTCCGTAAATTATTTATCTGTAAGCGGCTGTGAATGTTGTCTCGAGATTATGTGTCTGGTGCACATGGATCAGCCAAGGAAGCTTAGTGTTTATTTGTCACGAATAGAGCTGTAAACTCTACCCAGTTATTGTACAATGCTGCATGATTTAACCATTTTAGCTCATTTTATGCATCCATATTCATGGACCCCAATAGCAGTAAGCTACACGCTTCTAGCGTCAATAAAAAACGAGCAAACGAAAGTGGCGAAATGCCTCTTATCGTGTACTTCCCTATGGTCTGCTTGGGTAAAGCCTCAAGCACTTTGTTTTTCATGGTTAAAGGTCGCCAGACTCTAAGCAGTATTACGCCCAATGTGTAGCGAAGCTCTAGGTGCACCTGCGTGCTTTTTATGAGCTTTCTCTCTCTCTCCAATGTTGAAGGTCCGGTACGGGTGACCTCGATGTTATATAAGGCTTCAGCGCCACATAAGCTATCAAGTCGGAGAATATTCTGGTGAGAGCCATTCTAATTCGCCAGACAGCATAAATGAATAATAGTATAACTCGGGAACAGCAGACTACGCAGGAAGTGGGAGCTGGTTGTCCACCCAGGTTTGCACAAGGAGCAGATTGGGCGATGGAGCCAGTAAACGAATAAATTTTGCACAGCTGGCAAAGCTAAGGCAAGAAGTGGCCTCAAGTAGCTGGATTGCCAGATAGCTTTGGTGACAGGGTTCCCTGGCGCTTGGCTAGCTTCCCCGCCAGTGTCAGATAATATGAAATGTTTATTGTTATGGTGTCATGATTAGCGATACGTATACTAAACTTATCCTAGTCCGTATGTACGCCGTTCCCGTGACCTCGTAATAAGCTGGTATGGAGCAGTTTGTACTGCTGCGCCTCTTTAGGGTAGCAAAGAAATTCTATGAATTTATTTTTGCTGCTTCCGTCTACATGCTTACCCTACTGAAGCTTAGCAGTCCTAAGAGGTTGCTTACATTCATATCTAATCAGTCAGTACTTCTCCAGGGTGTTGGATGATAAAGCCACTTGTTAGGTTCCCCAGCATTTAGAGAGCTTCCTGAGCAGGTATTTACCTGCACGATTTGTCCAAGGCGGCGGGGCCCGTGTCCCTCTTCTTAATAACTAAGTAATTAATGGCATATTTTTCGAAGGCTAAAACGCTAAGGGGAACATCCTCGAGTATAAGGAGCAGAGCTATCCAGGCGGCATGCATTACGTTTCCCCCAGCGGACTTCACGGTGTCAGCAACGGTGATTACGCAACGAGGAATTGAGGCTTTGTCTCGCATTGCCTTAAAGCCTGCGGCCAAATCCTTGCACATGCAGCATGGATTGCCTGATGACAATTAGTGAGTGCACCTCCAGACGCTATACAGGCATGGGCAACGGCTCCATGGTCAACCATTATATATATAGAACTGTTTTAGGTAATAGCGCTTACGAAGTTGCGTGACTTCCAAAAATGTGATCCAAGGTAAACGGAAGCTAGATGCAAACGTAACTAGTCAGGAGGTTCACGAACTGAAACAAAACTTTTTTCGAAATTAGCTCCAGTAAACCCTAACCTTAACTATCTACCTCCAAGGTGCAAAAGAGCTCAGCCGAATAGACCACAGGGAGGTTGAGATGACCAAGTATTAGACACGTATTGTCAGCCGGAGTAGGAACAAAGCTAACACAATCCTTGGAGATACCTCCTGGACTTCGATATACAAGTACAAGTGTAAACGGGTTACAGGAATGCACACAATTGTCGAAAGGACTTCTACCGTTTGCCTCGACGACTGGAAAAAACTGGTCCTAAATATATCTAGTGTACAGCTCACATAAACAGCAAAGGCCCCATCTTGTCGGCCAACGGAGCGATCGCACCGAATCAGAGCGAAGTCAGGTACACTTGCTTCATTGTCCTTGACATCCACGGACGACCACGTTTCAGTGAAAGCAGGTATGGCGGGAGGAGTTTGGTCTAAAGCAGACCCACCTCGTGTGACTCGCCACTCAATAAAGTCACCGCCCCTAACACATTGGCAAGTTGATCGACACCACATTTACAAGTTCTGTGCATATATCGGCTCTCGCATGAACACGCCTACATATCTGACTAGTGACATACCACTATTCTTAAGTATTTTCCACCCGTTTCCTCATACTTCACTCACTGACCTACATGGCTTACGGGACCTCATCGGACTAGTTCCTCATCAACATACCATATAAGTGATTTGATCACTATTTTTACCTCTCGCATTCTGTGTACATAGACTACACACAACCTTTGAGCTCTATGGGCCCACACTACTGTCTCCAACTTCACTACTCCCACTGTTGGTGCTGCTTATTCCGCTATCATGTACAATAATGCAATGTGCTGATCATGCCTAAAAGGCGGGTCTCGCTTTGTCGAGAATAAAATATTTATTTATTTATTTATTTATTTATTTGTTCCTTAGGCTACGCACACTACTAAGCACTGCCAGAAGGCACGCAGCAGGACCAGCCCTATGTCGTATGCTTCGAGGAAGGGTTCTGGGACGACAAAATTTGTGGGACTTTCATGGTGTTCATACTGTAGTACGTAGCCTAATAAGTATACTTCGCCGTCCGTGACAGCCGCGCCTCAATGAAAACAAGCCCCTCTGCGTAGGAACCGTAAACCAAAATGAACCCAAGTGCAGCCATTTTGGCCTCTTCGCTTTCACCTATTTGCTAATGCAAGTAAAAGGTATCTCCATGTTTAAACTGCTTTTCAGGGGCTCAAAAGCAAACCTCAGTCATCCTGCACATGAAGTTGTGGGATTTCTCCCAAAACTGACTGCAAGCTATGGCACTTTACTGCTTGAATCGAGAGCTTAGCCTCCGTGGTTAGCTTCCGCGGATAAGGGCCTGCTAACAAAGCGGTCCAGGTGCTGGCGAGCTTATAAAAAAATAAATAAATAAATAAATATTTTATTCTCGACAAAGCGAGACACGCCTTTTTGGGCATGATCAGCATATTGCATTATTGTACATGATAGCGGAATAAGCAGCACCAACAGTGGGAGTAGTAAAGTTGGAGACAGTAGTGTGGGCCCATAGAGCCCAAAGGTTGTATGTAGTCCATGAACACAGATTGCGAGAGGTAAAAATAGTGATCAGATCACTTATTTGGTATGTTGATGAGGAACTAGTCCGATGAGGTCCCGTAAGCCATGTAGGTCAGTGAGTGAAGTATGAGGAAACGGGTGGAAAATACTTAAGAATAGTGGTATGTCACTAGTCAGATATGTAGGCGTGTTCGTGCGAGAGCCGATATATGCACAGAACTTGTAAATGTGGTGTCGATCAACTTGCCAATGTGTTAGGGGCGGTGACTTTATTGAGTGGCGAGTCACATCCGCCACGTCGCAGCAGCACCGTCGAACAGTACGCTTGACTGGTGCCGGTTAGTCCATACTGTGCGCAAGCCACCTCTTGCATTGGTCCGGATTCAGTAAGAAACGGCTTACCGGACGCTGTCTTGACAACGCCCAAGAAATTCCTCGCCTACGTTATACACTGTTATGGTGCAAACTCTTCCATACCACCGTGGTTTCGGGGAGATGGGAGCCATGCCTATAACAGAAATGATAAGCTATTCGTGTTTAGTGAGCAGCACTCAGGCGTCCTTGCCGTGAAACAAATAAGCCATGCAGAGCACTGGCTTCGACGGTTCCTGAGAGCAGTTGCTTGGATGCAAATCCTTTAACTGCGTCTCAAGTTCTTCGGTTGCTGAGCGAAGTAATCTCAACTAAGGCTTCGGGGCCAGATTTTGCGCATCCAAAATTGCTGCACGAACTGGCACTGGAACTCAGTGGACCTCCGTATTGTGTTTCAGACGTTACAGTACTGCTGCGCCTTACCTACCTAATGGAAGGAGGCTGTTGTCAGCCAGACTTTAAGTGCGGTGACAAATAGCTATTGGCTAATTACAGGCCCCTCAGCTTTAACAGTGTGGCCGGTAAGTTAGTTACAACTTAATACGCGATGCAGTGGAGAGCCGTTTGAATTGATTCGAACTGCTTAGCCTCGAGCAGCACGGTTTTCACAAAGGATTTTCCCGTCAAACGAACTTGATGGTAGCTCGTGAGAGCGGGGTTGAAGTAGTGGGCAATGGACGTGCAGTGGACGTAATGTTCATGTACTTCACTAAAGTCTTCGACACTGTCCTCCATGTGCGACTCTCACTTAAGATGTGGTCTTATGGAGTATTTTTTCACGCTGTCCACTGGGTATAAACTTTCCTGGATTTGGGTAGGAAGCAGCCTTTCGTTTCGACAGACGCTCCGTAGCGGCGTTCCGCAATGCTTGATCCTAGGTTTGCTGCTGTTTGTGGTCCATGTGAAGGAGTTGCAGTGGGAGGTTGAGGTACCATCACTTTTATTTGCTGCTGACCTAAAGCTATGGAATATTATTGCAATCACTGGAGAAGCTGCGTCTGTTCGACCGGCGCTGGACCGATACTGGGAATGGTCTGCTTGTGGTTGCTTCCCACAAACGGGGCAAGTGTCCAATGCTGCATATCGGAGATTCTGCTTCCTCCACAAGTTATGTGGTCGTTGCGGGTAAACTTACTCATGTAACTCATCAGGTTGAGCTGTTTGTCGTCCACTCTTCCACTCTGCCCTTCAGAGACAACTGGAAAAAGTTGCTAGTAGTGAATTTTCGAAGCCGTGGTTTATCCGTCTTTCTTTCGCGTCCATAACAGTTAATGTGTTGGGAATGTCGCTCTAGGCGTTCGTGTCACCCCGCCAAGCATTTGGCGTCCAGGCCTTTCCACCCTGCCTTGTCTGCGATAAAAGAGCAATAGAAAAGATTTTGCACGTCGGTGCTAGGTTGGTCGAGGTATATAAGTACAAACGTACTCCGAAAGGCTATTTATTTTGTAGGTGTATTCAATGCGCTAGCGAAGGATTAGCGAGGACCTAATCCTAACCTACCGCATTTTGACTGGGAAGGTTGGCTCTGCTTTGTCTTGGCGATTTAGTCCTGCAAGGTTAGTTTGTCTCCACAGACTTTTATAAAGCTTGAAAAACCGTGGTCCGATCGAGTTAGAGCGGAGGAACGGTTATTGCGCCGAGTCACCGGGCGCTAGAATTCACTTCTAGCAACGGTTGTAATAGAAGCTGCGGTTAAGGAGATACAGCGTAAATTAGATGCAATAGGGTGACACCACGAAAAATTACCTCTTCCCCATCTTCATACTTCGCCTCAATTTTCTGTACTTTCATGTACCTTTGGTAGTCTTCTCTTCTTTCAAATGATTTCCCCTACCTTTTTACTTCTTCTCCTTAATGCACATGACTCGCATAACAGGGATGGCTATTGTAATTAACATAGGCATTAATTGGGTCGACCAGGATGTGTTTTCGGGTGTTTGCGTTTTGGATCCAAAAGGAAGTCGAGGCACCCCTATCAGCTCCTAGATCAACTACCCGCTCAAGAAGAAACATAGGATCATAGGATCATAGGATTGTAGAGAGCAGAAGGAGAAAATTTTTTGTCAACACCATCTCATCCCGATCACTGTGTGGAGGCCGCGATTCGAGGTTAAGCGGTAATCCACGAGGGACCGTCACAGCTTCATTAGAAGTTGCAAGGACCAAACGTACTCACAATATAAAAATCTAACGTTTGTTTGAAACATTCCTCTCAGGCTGCGCCTGGTGAAAATCATGTCAACGCAACGTCGGCGATAGTCCAGGGAGCACAGGTTTAACTGCAGAAGTCTCAGGAGAGAAGTCAAGTCCCGTAATTTTACGATGTATTTCGATCCCCGCCATTGGACCTTCTCAATGAGGTCACATTCGAACTTGGTGAGAGGGAAGAAGGCAAGTAATCCGTGTTCGAGAATGGGGCGGACATGGGAAGTAACAACAGGTCTGAAGATATTCGGAGTCAAACTTGAGAACGCCCTTCGTATGACATGGGACTTCCTTTCTGCTGCAGCAATCCTTCGTAATGTGTCCTGAGTAGCCCGTAGATCAGCTGACACCAATTAAAGTTCTGAGCAACGCCCCATAAATGTGGTGGTCCCGAAAGGCTCAGGAGCATCAATGGGGAGGACCGAGTACTTATCGCGATTTATGGGCAATCGCCATTTGACTGATCACTCACGTAAAGTATCAAGTGTAGCCTGTATTCGGCCCGCATCGTCAATCCGGGATACCTCCATCCACAACTTCAAGTCGCCAGCGTACATCAAGCAATCCAACTGAAGTTCCGCCGGGAGGTCATTGACGAAGACCTTGAAAGTTCTTGACTCAGGGCTGATCCCTGTGGGACACCGCTAGTCATGAGCACAGGAGCGGAGTAAGTCGCGTTCACGTCGACTCGCACTGTCCGGGCATACAAAAATTCAGCGATCTAATAGAGAACGTTCACAGAAATACCTATTCAACGCAGTTTATAAAGACGGTTTTCATGCGGAACCTCGTCAAAGGCCTTGCTGAAGTTGACAAACATAACATCCAGACGTTTCCCAGCGTCTATTGCTTTCACCCATCTTTCATGGGCCACAAGCAGATTCGAAGAACCTGAGCCTGCCCGCCGAAAACCACGCTGTGCACAAGAGATGACGATTAGGTTCTCGAGGTGAAGAAGAAGTGCCCACTTGAGAATTCTCTCCATTACCTTGCACAATGTTGACGTTAAGCAGCTGGGTCGATAATTAGCAGTATTTTGATGAACCCCTCCATCGTGTATGGGTTTAACAACTCCAGTTTCCAATCAGTCGGGAGCCGTCCAACGTTAAGCGCACGGCGAAATACCCGGCAAACAGGAGCGGTAAAGTAATTGGCCACAGTCTTGAGGAACAGCTGATGCAACATATCATGACCCGGCGAGGAGTTCGGATCTACTTCAGGAGAATGAAATATTTAGTTAGTTAGTTAGTTAATGTCTTTGGGAACAACATCAGCGCTCATTTCTACATGATCCAACGAAGAAGGGAGTTTCGGCACCGCCTCACTGGGAAACGGCATCTCCAACGAGTAAACAGATCAAGGTTGCACAGCGTCATCGGCAAGTAAACCGACCTGCGCCTAGGAACACAGAGCACGAATACCACTGCCTGCTCTGGTACTACTCTCCAGGTAAGAGAAGTGCCTTGGGTGTCGTCTTCGATTGAACAGCCGAAGCGAGGTCGTACTTATGCCGTTGCTCACGTCTTTTTGGGTTGCAGGTATTCTTGGCCACTTTATATTCCGGATAGTCAGGCCCGGCTTGCATGAGCATGAATCGGAGTACAGTTTCCTTATTTTGTCCATTCGACCACTCAGGTTCCTCCACTCCATGAAGGACATATGGAAAATGTCTTTTGTAGACAGGAACGACCTGTTCAACGAGCGTATTCGCTTTGGCGTAAAAGAAGTTCCACTAATCCTCCAGATCAAGGGGTTCGGGCATACTCCACTCCACAGTACTGGCAACCGGTTGTAGGCATAGGGGATCGAAAGGCCGGAAATTTCTGCGGAGACGACCTTGATTGTGGAGAGTAAGGCCTCGAGTCCAGAGGGATGAAACTACACCGTGAGCACTGGTACCAATGGGATGAAGAACGGCTAGACCGGCAAAATCTGATGGTGCCTGAGAAAGTACAAGGACAAGAATATGGGGGGTTGACTTGCAATTATACGAGTACACATTAGGACATTAGTTATATCCGATAACCGGCCCTAAACGGGCGAAATCAAAAGCGTTTGAAGAAGGAGCGCAATGCAGTTGGTCTCAGTCGACACTCGGGGCGTTGAACTCACGCAGTAATAAGCAGTCCCTGCCTCCACTGCGCAATTCGATCGCGTTCAGCAGGCAAGCTCCGGAACCTAATGGGCCCTGTAGACAACATCGAGCATGTGAGATCTGTATCCGTCATGAACACGGCACCAGAGAGTTTCGAAGTCGCCATCGCTGCCACAGGTAGCTTCAACCAGATAAGTCTTGAAGTCCGTCTTCCAGGTCTGCCTCCATGACGGTCTGCCGGCAAAAGTGATTTTCAGGGACCTGCATCTCCGATTCCAGAATATCCGGGGACAACCAGGTTTAGGTGAAAGGTATAAGATCCGACGGATTCATGGAGGTAAGAAGTTGAACTTCGTCTAATTTGTTTCTGAGACTGCGCACCTTGGAAGAAAGTACGCGCGGTCCGTTATGCAACTCCAACGCCCAGGCACGATAATGAGTGGTCTCAGCGCGTTCTTGGAGTTTTTGAATTATACGAAAATCCACGATATTTAGGTTTGTCTCACCGTAAGCACGAAAAGAGCTGAGTTTATTAACCGCTTGCTTTGTTTTTACTCGATCCTCTGTAGAGACGTCTCGCAGTACGAACAACGCTTCTCCTTTAAGACGCGGAGCTCGTCGGAGAATGTGATGGACTTCAGCATCGTTTTGACATACAACCTTCAATGGTCCGACGTTAGAGGAGTCTTCCTGTTTCTTGCCAAGGCGGAAAGCGGAGAAAATGTTGATTCCTGGCTCACCTTTGTCGAGCAGTAAGGAGGTCATCCGTTTTAGAAACCCTTGCTCATCCATAATCCTTTCAGCTAGAGTGGTTTTGGACGACTCAGGAGAATGTATGATGATTAGGCAACGGCCACTAGTAGGTGGTGTTTTTGTATCGGGGAGCTGCGGCTTGTGGAGAGGTGGACGCTCCTTAAGCCGACTTTCCAGCTAACCGACTCTATCCAGAACTAGCTACAACTGTAATTGTAAAGAAAATGGTTTGAGTTTCAACTTGGCATCTGTCTTGCCCTTACTTACAACCACTCGTACTGGCGAGGGCAGTGGCGCAATTTCTTTCGCTACGGATGCATAAGTCTTGGTATTTGAGGTTTTACCGTGGTCAACAACCGTCGGCTTAGCAGTGGGGGTAACCGGAGCAGAAGCTAGGGACTAGAACCATGGGGTGCCAAGGAGGCGGTATCGCTGATTACCTCGGTTTGAGCAGAAGAGAAACGCGGGTTCAGTGCAGGCAGTCCATCACTCGGTGCAGCACAGTAGCTGAGGTGTTCCCCACCTTTATCTGACGTGTATAATTAGGATAATGTGGACGTGTCGGTACCTGCCTTCTTTGCTGGAGGTCGCCAGGAAAGGATATACTTTGCGTTGGGGGCAGTGGAGGATCTTTCTGCATTTGCACAGAATGCAGACATGAGGGACTTGGACTGATTGGAGGTAGGCTATTCGAAACGTTACTAACACTCAGTCTAGCACGACATGTGTCACAAATGAAGACGACGGCTGAGGAAGTGACTCTCTGCAGTGGATCGTACAGATCTGGACCGATTATACAACATGTAATGTGCAGCCAACATTCGCAAAAGGAACCTTGAACAACCTTCGACTGAGAAGTAAAGCCTTACCACAATCCAAGCTTTTAGAACATATTGTATACTTTATGCCGTAACTTCCGAATGAATCTTCAAGACAGTAACGAAACACGGAATTCATCCAATCGTTCCAGCACCAATGGAACTAACGCCAGATAGCATACTTAACGCAAAAGCATAGTTAAACCAAGACATTTAAAACATTTTAATAACGGTTTGGACAATTAAGAGCACAATTTTGGTCAGACGATATGATCCGCGACTGGTTGAAAACATTTTTTGCAATACGGAACGTTTGATTGCACAACGACGGTTTCCCCTTAGTTTCAGATGCCTGTTCTGGGGTACCGCTTTCGACTCAATCCAAAAAAGTTATTTTTAATAAAAAACAAAGTATTTGTGGGTTTTGTCAGCATTTATGGACAGATATACTAAACTTTAGTTATCATGATTGACCCCAATTTGTGTATGTAGGCCTGCGCATAAAAATCCATGCATCTCCAATTACAGAAGAATAAGTATTCATTAATGAAGGGTTGTATGTCAACAAAAATAGCAGAACAAATGTTAGAGAATATGTTCGGCTGCTACTCAAAATGTGTTGTACTGCAGCAGTTCCGCTTGGCGAACAATTTTTTTGGCGTTGTGTAATCAATCGCCACTTTCCGAGAAATGGTCCGTGTTTCTGATGAGCGTAGGAGGTTTACTTGCTGTTTCTGCTTACACGTGAGGACAGGGACTATTCTATTTGGGGTTGCGCAGATCTTATTGCATCTGATTTGCATATCTGTCTTGGTGCTGTTGGCTATCAGACCTGATCTCATTCCGCCATCTGGATTAGCGGTGGATAAACAGCACAACTTTGCTGTGACCAGTGGACAGAGCTATGGTGGTGGTATGTTATTTCGTACTATACTATTATGAACCTTTCATTCCTTAAAACGTGTACTAACTCATTTACTTACACTGTACGTATTCTCCGACTGTTCTATTCCATAGAGCTGTTTCGTTCGTCCTTCCTTGATTATTTGGCCGTTTGCAGCCACGTCGACGTCGTTTTTTAGCATGTTTGCATCACGTATTCCAACGTAGCATCTGCGTGAGATATTACTTAGGCGTCTTGGTGCAATCGGCGGATACCTGTCCGCACGAGTTACCAAAAAGTGTCTGCTGGAGTGATCTTAGGACGTCCCTAAGTGAACAATTTTTGCGTCCCTAGCCGTCCCAATCGGACACTTTGGACGACGTTTGGTCACTCATTCTCCAGCCCACCTTTAATATATACCTGGAATACATTTTTCTAGTTGCGTATACCGTCAACATCAAGACGTAATCGGTTCCCATGTGAATGCGCAATAGTATAACCGTTAAGCCAAACCAAAAATGTTTTTGTGTCACCAGAATTCGTCCCAATCGGGACGACGTTTGGTCACTCCGAATGTTTTTTTAGTACATTACCAAATACGGTGAGGCCTCCACTTCGGAGCTGGCCCCGGTTGGAGCGTCACGGCTCGCTGGTTGGGGTCCAAAAGACGGTGAACACGTTTGGCTGGATACACTTGCTGACATGGCAAGGAGCCGACCTCAGTGGCGTTCCTTTTGTGAGTCTCTTTGTCCCTCACCATCCCTTTTAGTCTCCCCTTCCACCGATCTCATTTTGTAGCTTAAAACAATAATTTTTCTTTTTGCTTAATAGCCGACTGGTAGGTTACTGAAACGATGCCCATCCGTTGCTGGTAGCTCAGCTGGCATGCAACTTTTGTATTTATTTTCCTTTACCTTTATGTATTGCGGCACAGTGGCTGAGGTGTTCCCCACCTCTAGCTGACTTGTATAATGATGATGATGACTCCACCATCGCATTGAGGCTGGAACTGACCTTGGTGCGATGGTTTGCGTGCCTCAGAGATTCATTGAGCTATGCTGGGTGTGCTCTTTTGCACCTTCAGAGACACTCATACCAGATTGGTCAGTGGTTAGACGCTAGACAAACTCAGCCTCCTGGTCCTCTAGGTTGCGGGTTGGAATGAGAGTGGGTCCTTATTCCTTGTATCCTTCTTTGTATCCCACCGTCAAACCCGTTGCCTTGCAGTCAGGTTTTTGAACTAAAGGCTTTAGTTGAGAACCCTACTCGTTCTGCCAGGCCTAGGCAACCTGACAGTATCCTGCCCACGCAATACCACAGACCTTTCGTTAAATAATTTCTTGATGCTCTGGTCACCGCAGAGGATAATCAGCGATGCTCTATCTGCTGCATCGAGGCGGGTGGGTAGAGGATTGAATGATACTGCTCAACTTTCCCCGTCTTCTTATTCACCCTCTTACGCTTTTTCACCCTTGGGGTCCCGTTCTAACCGCTTTTATCCTCCCAATTTCCAACCCCTGATACTTGGCCCTCCCCCAGCATGTTTTGCCAAGCGTTTATCTTCTAGTTTTAACTCACCTGCAAACGCGGAGCGTCACTCCTGTTCTGTCGCCAAGTCCATTTCCAACCAAGCGGTCCACCCCAGTTCATCGGCTTCCATATGGAGCCCTTGATCCTACTTTCAATTGGTATGCCTCAACGTACACACTTTGCCACAGATCAGTCAAGCCATCACTTTCCCGAACATTAGACTCTCTCCATCGATATCTGCTGCTTATTGGAGACCCGCCTGCAAGATTCGAGCTCTGTACTCACTCTGCGATCCCTTACAGGTGACACCAGTATTTTTTTATTGCGCCTATCCGGTTCAAGTTCGGGTGGGGCTGGAACAATAAGAGAATCCCGTGAGTGTTCGATCTTGAGTGGATCGTTGAGCCAAGAATTGATGAAGTGCGCAGAGTTCTTGATGGATCTAAAACAATACCTTGGTATCGCACCGTGGCCAACCAGTTAATGCCCACGTTTCCTGCCCTAGCATTCCTTGCTGTTGCAGTCATGTGAAGAAAGCAAAGGATAGGTACAGAATAAGGCAGTACACTTGAACTAAGAAAATAACAATACATGAAGTAGAGAAAAGAACATCGTTATGAAAATGCGAGTTACACAGGAGAAGAGAAAGGTAGTGTTGCCACTCAAGAGCGTCAAGTTGCCGCTCAAACCTCTTAACCTTAGATTCCCTGATAACATTTTCCGGAAGCATGTTTTAGCGCTTGATGACTCGGCGTGACAGCAGGATTTCCGCCCTCATCCGATCGGACCGCGGTTTGTCCTGCTCCAAGGAATGACCGCGTATAACAGACAATCTAGCGGGACTGAATAGCCAAAATAAATCTGGACCGACCTTCCCAGATAAGTTACAGTAGGTTAAGATTAAGTCTTCTAAGCCTTCTGTAGTGCCTATAATACATTCCCAAACTAAGTAGACGCTCGGTGTATCTCCGTTTTCGTAATCCCTCCACTGACCTAGTACCTAACGTAAACTTCTGTCTAGCTCCATTTTGTCCCGGACGAGGCAGGACGGACAAGCCTAGACGCAGTATTCTAGCTGAGGCTGAACAAAAGCCGAGAACAGCCTCGTAGAGATGCCGCCCGTCAGGACTACGAAAGAACCTCGTATTGACCATAACATGCGGAAGCCTCTGCTTACGGCCATTTTTCACTTGTCGCCGGAGTGTAAAGCCGAAGAGTATACGACGCCTAGATCAACCTGGCTAGATACACGGGGGAGTTCGATCCCACCGACCAACTAATTCGCAGAAGGACAACCTCCGGGGACGACACAGCGTCGAGCACCAACCAAGCTGGTGTTGGGATTGCCCTGAGTCCCCTGGGAGAAGCTGCTCTGGTTGATTGAATTCCAATCAGTAGCCGGATGTGTGCAGTCCGATTGGCTGGCTCGTTCAAAGCTTCGAAGTCGCACGGGACTAATAGGTGTCTATTCATCATCGCTGCATTTGCGCCCAAAAACTGTAGCGATGATTCGGTGAAGAACGACTTCTACCGCCAACTGACCGAGCTCCTTCGCCACAGAAGAAACACGGAGACTGTTGTGCTGACTGGGGATCTGAATGCTCAAGTTGGAAAATTATCCACTGATGAAATGCATCTGGGCGGCCAACATGGTGTAGGCTCCCGTAATGATAACGGTGGGCGGTTACTACATTTGTGTGAAGATGCTCGCTTATTTCTTGCGAGCACTAATTCCCGACACAGCACTCGCCGGAGAGTGACTTGGCCCCCACCAGCCTCGATCCAGCTATGGACGCAAATCGATCACATTGCTATCAGTTACCGCTGGAGAAGCTGCAACCAGAACTGTCACTCGATTTGGAGCACATGTGTGGACACCTACCATGCACTTGTATGTGCTGACCTGCAGATGCGTTTTGACGGACGCTCACGACGATGGTGTGAAGGCATTTACATCAGTCAATCGACGAAGCCAACGGTTCTGATTGCATATCGTAATACGCTGACATGTGGGTTGAGTAAGCGCTCACTGGAGACAATTGAAGCTCACTGGTCACATTTCCACCAGACCTTACTGGCAGTAGGCAAATCTTCATGTGGTAAGTCTAATAGCCAATATGGACATTGGGTCACTTCGCAGTCTCTGGAACTTATCGATGCTCGCTGGCATATTCCGGCTGGAAGCGAACACAATGAAGCTCGCAAAGATCTCCGTGGTAGCCTGAAGAGAGAGCGAATTTTGGTCGTCATTGTGCAGCAGAGATGGAAATGGTCACTGCCGTTGGTAACCATCCTAAGTTATTCCGTCTGATAGGGGAAACGGGCAGCAGGAGACTTGATGTTAGTGAAACAATTTGTGACGAGAGTGGACAGCCTATCCACAACTTGTCAAAACGTTTGGAGCGTTGGGCTGAGCACTTTGCAAGGCAGTTTAATCGGTCGGAATTGTTAGATTTTTCGCCCGCCACTAAACACACCGCTCCCTGGGTTGTCCCTTGAGATCCACCCTCTCGCTCATAAGTCGAACATGAGATTGCACTGTTGAAGTTAAATAACGCCGCGGGACCAGATGATCTTCCTCCAACCCTCTTCAAATTCAAGGGGGACGGCTTTTGTTTATGATTTATACGAGTTACTAGGGAAACTGGGGGCAGGAAACTGTCCCAGTCGACTAGGACCGCTCCATTGTTGTTCCAATCTTCAGAGGAGGCTCGCATTCGGAATGCGGCAACTATAGTGGAATCAGTCTGATCCCCATAGCACCCAAATTACTTGCCTCTGTAATCCTTCACAGACCGACTGGCGCTCGTGAAAGCTACATTCGTGAAGAGCAAGCTGGGTTACGTCAGGGTCGTGGCTGCATCGACCACATCTTCACTTTGCGTCAGTTGTTGGAGCACCGTCACACATATTGGCGGCCCACCGTTGTCGTATTCCTCTATATCGAAGATACATTCGATTTAGTCCATAGACGTGCACTTTGGGACTGTCTACTCAGGAAAGGTGTACTTGAGAAATATGTGCATATCATCCGATCATTATACGCGCGTAGCTCAGGCAGAGTGAGGGCTTACAGCAAGCTGTCGTCGTCCTTTAATATCTCCAGCGGTGTGAGACAAGGATGCCTGCTGTCACCTTTCCTCTTCAACTTCGCTATTGACGAAGTCATGGAAATCGCGTTTACAGGACAGGACTTAGGAGGTGTGGATGTGCTCCCAGAAGAACGACTTCTTGACTTGGAGTATGCAGACGATATTACCCTCATCTGACAGCTCCCAGATGAGCCAAGCTGCACTGCACAGCTTAGCACTGGCTGTCAGTCGCTTCGGGCTTTGCTTTGCACCTTCGAAGTGCAAAGCGTTCCTGCACGATTGGCCTGGACCGCCTCCTTCACTGACCCTTGGTGGGGATCAGCTAGAAGTCGTTCAGAAATTCAACTACCTGGGAAGTTGTATCAGCGCCCGTGGGATTGAAGATGAGATCACAAACCGTATAGCAAAAGTTGGAGGTGCTTTTATTAGTCTTCGCTACTTATTGCGGCGGCATGACATCACTCTCGCCCTGAAGTGTAGAGTGTACAGTGCAGCGGTACGTTCGACTCTACTGTACGGCTGCGAAAGCTGGCCCCCTAGGTCAGCAGACATAAAGAGGCTAGTTACTTTCGACCATCGGTGCCTTCGCATTTTGGCTCACATCTGGTGGCAATACCGCGTGAGCAACGAGCGTGTCCGACGTCTTGTTTACGGCACAGGAATAGGGAGTGAACCGCTCAGCACCGTTATTTCACGCACCAGGCTCCGATGGCTGGGTCACTTGCTGCGCATGCCAGCCCACCAACTCCCGCGACGTGCGTTGTTTGCGCGCCGGGGGTGTGGATGGAAGAAGAGGAGGGGTGGCCAAGCGATGACTTGGTCGAGAGGGATGAAGGCCCTCACTTCGAATCTGGGCTCATTTGGGGCATCTCGGCTCTCTGGTTGCGGTCCGAAAGACGATTAGCACGTTGGGATGGATACACTTGTTGACATGGCAAGGAGCCGACCTCAGTTGCGTTCGTGCTGTGAGTTTCTTTGTCCCACTTCATTCCTCTTAGCTTTCTCCTCCAACTACCATCTCATTATTTATCATTTTATAATTTTGCGTAGTAAACTCTTTTTTCTGATGCATAGTAGCCGGTAGGTAGGTTAATGGAACGATGCCCATCCGTTACCGGTAGCTCAGTTGGCTTGCACCTGTAGCATTTTATTCCCTTCTTTTCTTTTAGGTATTGCGGCACAGTAGCTGAGGTCTTTCCCACCTCTAGCTAACGTGTGTAGTGTGTGTGTGCTCCCATGCTCACTCTCAAAGGTGCACAACTTGAACTGGTGGATAGTTTCATCTACCTTGGGAGCTGTTTCTGCTGACGGCACCAACAACAAAAAAGTTTCTCTTCGGATCGCTAATGGTCGATCAGCATTTGTCAATCTAAGGCACTTGTGGCGTCGTCGCGACGTCTCATTCTCACTAAAGGGACGCGTTTACAGCGCATCAGCTCGCTCAGTATTGTTGTATGGGTACGAGTCCTGGCCGATTCGCGTGGAAGACATACGTCATCTTTCTGCCTTCGATAACCGTTGCTTAAGGAGGATCGCTCGTGTTTGGTGGCAACGTCAAGTTAATAGTAATGACGTTCGACATCGCATCTTGGGGAATGTGGGTATGCCCTTCAGCAAACTGCTTTTGTTGCACCAGGTGCGATGACTCGGTCACGTCCTACGCATGGCACCTGAGCGTCTGCCGCGTCGCGCTCTATTCGCTCGTCAAGGACCTGGCCGGAGGCGACCGCGTGGTGATCAGCCTTCCACTTGGCAGCAGCACATGAAATCGCTGACGTGTCTAGCCGCTGTTGGATCCGTACGTCTTCCAGGATGGGGACTCAAAGATGAGGAGTGTCATTGGCTTAGCACTCTTGAAGACATGACCCGCAATCGGAATCAGTGGAAGAATTGTGTACAGTATTGTATTGATCCACATGTTTAGTACTACAAACATTGAAAATGACAAAAAAGAGAAAAATCGGCGTGTAAATCAAAATAAAATGTTTCCTACTTTTTGCCAAAATGTCTCATTCTTCCTGCGGCATATTAGCTAAAGTGTGTTGCTCACCTTCAACTATCATGTTACGATGATTATGACGCGATGACGGTCCCTTATCCGCTGATCTCCATGGTTTTATGTTAGCCCTGTGTTTAGTTGATAGACTGCTGAGATTACTACTACTACTACTGCCCATCGTACCAGACGACGGTGACGACTATGAATTAGTTCACCGTCATTTTCACACAAAACCTCACCCGCTGTTTGTCTTCTGCCTTCCGTGGAGCGAATAAGTTTGCAGAGTTTGCGAGAGTTTCCTGATGAGGCTGCCCGCTCCATCTCAATGACACGCTGTGTCCACCAAATCTCGCGATCCTTCCTGCAGAGCTGTCTGAGCTCACCACCTATGGTTCTGCGTAAGGCGTACTCAACTCCGGCGAAAATTGTTCGACGACTTTCCATTAATTGGAGAGACTACGGAGATCCAACGATTAACAACTCATCTAGTAGAGCCACAAACCAGGGTAGCGGACTTTCGTAAGGCTCTCTGGATTTGTGCCCAGTGTGTCTCAACATGGGAGGATAGAGGACGCAAGTTAGTGGCTAGTTCTGAAATGCGCCGAGAACATTTGGAGCGCCGAGCTTGTCTGTGTCAAACCGTTTCCGGCAACGCTGTTGGGTGCCTCCGAAGCGCAGAACGTACTTAGCACACACGAACGCATCATCCGAAGTCAGGTAAGTGTTTCATATCGACTTGCAGTCCGTTATGCAGCCTCTCCAACGGTAACTAACAGCGATTTGGTCAATTTGCGTCCAAGATTGACCAGGCGCCGGAGGTCGCCAGGTGGCTCGTTGGCGCCAGGAACGTCGGAAATTGGTGCTGGGGGGAACCAGCCGTTTTCGGCGAACAGTTGCAGGAGTCGATCGCCGTGGCTGTGTTGACCCCGAAGTTCGCGCTTATGAATCTCTAGTCTTCCGACCTGCGCATTTAGGTCACCGGCGAATATCACGATGTCTGGGTAGTGTTTCTTGCGGAGGAGGTCGGTGAGTTAGCCGTAGAACTTGTCTTTAGCTTCGTCCGGGCTGCGTTCCGTTGGAACCTATTCCACCACAATAACTAAGCAGCGCCTACTGTTCCTGTGACTGGAAGATCGCACTGAGCTTTCCAAGCCGACTGCACAAAGACGACTGTTGACTGGGAACCAGACAATGAGCGCTGCCTCAGCACGCGCGCTTAACGTAACTCCTACGCCGGTGCAACCAGAGTCTGCCGCTGTCGCATCTCCAGATAAGCGCAAGATGAATGTGCACTTGGAACTTGGGGTTGGTGAGAGCAATCGCAGCATTATGCTGGAGTCTTTTAAACGGGTTTTGTTTAGGCAGCAAACGTCGATTGAGACGGTTTCCAAGCTTCGCACAAGAGCAGCTTGTGAACCAATCTGCACGAACGATCGAACATTGAACGTAGCTAGCTTGAAAAGCGCGCGGGGTACAATGAAAGCCTTGCTGTTTGTATTGGAATGTGTGCGATCGGTTTTGAGCGGTTCATTGAAGAGGCTAAAGGTACCGTTTTTATTTGCGATGTACTTTTAGTGCCTCGAAATTGGAGAGGGTTGCCAAGAACAGGAGGGTTGAATAAATGTGGAACGAAGAACGTGGTTTGCGGTGCATTAGAGTGTGGTTTAGCGTGCCCGGCCGCCAGCACCCCGGTCAGAGAGAAAGTTCAGAAAGCGAGAAACGTGAGCAGAGAGTTGTAAATCCATCATTTCATGTGTTGTGTGGGCATACAGCTTCCTGATCGCCCAGGCCGAGGAAGGAGGTTATCTTAGGGGGCCCCACCCGGAGCTTTTGGTCATAGTGACCTGACCCGCAGGGCAGCTGCGCGAATTCAGGAATCGCGCCCATTGGGAGCTGGTGACCGATTGCTCGGTTCATACGTCTTTCGTTTGGCTGGCTGTCAAACAGGGGCCCAATACTTTCAGTAATTCAGCGTCAAGCTGAAAGATCATAATGCTCCAGCAAGGTGAAGCAAGGGGCAGGGACTTTATTTAGTGCTTAGTCACATCCGCCACGTCGCAGTGTTGTTCAACGGACATGTGGCTTCTTACAGGGGGAACGCTTACCAGACGAAAACCTATTGACTGCGGTTGTTTGAGGAGAATTGCAAGTGTATCGTGGCAACACCGGATTCACAGTGTTGACGTTAAACTTCGCGTCTTGGGGAATGGGAATATTCCCTACAACATGCCGGTTTTGCTGCGCCAGTTGATCGTTTGCTGCATCGCGCTCTGTTCGCTCGTTCAGGACCAGGTTGGAAGCGACCGCGTGGTGGTCTGCGTTCTACTTGGCGACAACACATGAAATCGTTGGCGTCCCATCTAGCCACCATTGGGCCTGTACGTCTTCATGTATGGGACCCAAGGATGAAAAATGCCGGTGGTTTAACACGCTTGAAAACATAGGCTACAGTCAGACTCAGTGGAAGAACTGCGTACAGAATTGTATCGATTTATATCTTTGATTCATAAAACTGAAAATGCCAAAAAGAAAAAATTGGCGTGTGACAAACGAAAAAACCCTTTGTTCTATTTATGTTCAACTTGTACTTTCCCATAATTTCCATGTCCAGCTCTTGGACTGTTGATATGTTTGGCGGCATCTGGATCCGGATTTGTCTGTCACTGCATCCTCAATCGGACAGTCACAGTACGCCTGTTCATACAGAGGGTCATCAGCTTGGTTCCCGTCGTTTGTAAGATTCTGGTATCCATCATTCTTCGAAGGCTATCTCCAGTGCACGAATAGCTACAGCGGGAAGAGCGGCCTGAGTTCCGCCTTGGCTGCGGCTGCATCGATCAAATCTTCACACCGCCAAATCCTCGAGCTCCGCAATGTATCTCAAAAACCAACCATTGTCGCGTTCCTGGATATCCGCACTGCCTTCGATTCTGTCGTCAGGTCTGCATTGTGGCACTGTTTGTTGAGGAATGGGGTCCCCGGGAATTTCTTTTTCATACTGCGTGCTATGTACAGTCTTACGTCGGTAGAGTTAGGGCTTATGGCAAACTTTCACCTTCCTTTGTTGTCACCAGTGGAGTTCGACAAGGGTGCTCTATCTCCCAATTCCTTTTCAATTTTGCCATTAAGGATGTCCTGAAGAATGCTCTGGACAATTCGTTGAGCTCCTCCCACGTAGCCGAGTTGTTACCTTGGACTATGCGGATAATATCATCTTGCTGGGTGACGTTCCACAGCCCGTCCAACTGGCACTCAACCGCTTGGCAATTGAAGCGTCAAAGTATGGATGCCTTTTTCCCCAACCAAGTGCCAAGCTCTTTTCCAAGACTTTCACATGTCTGTACCTGCACTCACTCTTGGTAGTGAGACACTGGAGGTTACGGAGAATTTTGCCTACCTGGGTAGCTGCATCACAGCCGGTGGAACTGTTTAAGACGAGGTTTCGATGCGTATCTCAAGAGCTCGTCACGCTTTCTCTAAGCTGAAGCACTTGTAGCGTCGCCATGACATCCATCTATCTGTCAAAGGGCGGGTTTATTGTGCGACTGTCCGCGCTGTACTGTTGTACGGTTGTGAGATTTGGCCTGTTCGCATCCTTGACCTGTGGCGTCTCTCTGTCTTTGAGCACCGTTACTTGCGGTGCATTTCCCGTGTGTGATGGTTGCACCACGTAACCAATGTGGAAGTTAGACAGCGTGTCTTGGGTGGAGACAGCCACTTTCTTGAGGAGCTCGTCCCGCTGCGTCAGCTACGGTGGCTTGGACACGTACTGCGCATGCCCGCTCATCGTCTTCCGTGTCGGGCGTAGTTCGCGGTTGCTGGACAGGACTAGAAGAGACGGCACGGTGGACAACTTACAACATGGAGAAGCCACATGAAAAAGCGGACGTAACAGTTGGCCTCGGTCGGTCCTTCTAGACTCCCTGGTTGGGATTTCATAGATACAGTGTCACTGCTTGGAGATCCTAGAAGTCATAGCTCAGGGCCGACGTCAATGGCGGATGTGTCTGTTTGCGTGTTGCGGTGATTTCCCTTCCCCAATAAAACAGAAATTGAAAATCTCAAACTGTACATGAAAAACTACTAAACATGCTGCATGTTCTTTTTCTTCCTATTCATGCGCTGATTTCTTCTTCCGCCATGATTCTGATGGCACAATATCTGTACCACATATTGTGATTATGTATGAGGTGGTAATTACGGAAGCGACAGACCCCGATGGGTTGTACTCCATCGACATCGAGCGTGTGGTGCTGTAGCACATGCGATCGCGAATGCCTGAGTCAGTCAGGCCTAGTGAGCCATAAGTAAGGCCACTCCGGGCCACCACCGAAGCGGGTCCTACAGAGAACGTAGGCAGAACCGATGCAGCGTTTGTAGGTACGCTGCATTCGATTTACTAATCGCGTGCTTGCATGCCGTCTCCTTCTTTCAGGTAATGAGTTTGCAATTTTGTCTTAATGCTTTTTTATCTCACATTAACGTCTACTTGAACTATCTTCTATAAACTTGCACATGTCACTTAATCTAATTTTAATCAACTTCGATAAAATTTTCGCGCTTGTGGCACTTTCTAAAGATAGATTTTCTGACGTATTGAACCTTCCGCAGGTTTCTTACAACCAATTTATTTCATACACTCATTTAGTGAAGAGTTATGTCACCGTGTCTGTACGCATTATTCGTTTTTTTATTTTATCTCGTCGTTTCAAGATATTGGCAGTTACTTGATATCCCCGGTGTGGATGCGCTTGATGTGCAAGTGGACAAAGTGCGTACCTGTCTATTACCCACTACCTCGTCCATATTGGGTCCAGGAGACAGTTGGTCGTTTCTTGAGGGGACGGGGTGCACGGTTTTTGTGGCCGTACTAGGCTCGAAGAGTGCGTTTATGCACTCAATGTGGGGCGGACTACGGTCCAGCCACCGCCTTGTGTGCGGTTGATTCCCCAAATACAGCGTGCTTGTGTTTGCCTGTGAAGGAGTGTGGGTCGGCTCCGTTGATGAAACGTTGTTCCCATCCACCTGCCTCCCGGTCTTATTCCTTCGAATTTACACTGGATATGAGGTGTGTGGGTGGAACTCTGAGTGCTGCAGCGCAAGCCACCCAGATATACATATATATATATATATATATATATATATATATATATATATATATATTTCTCTGTTATATTTCTGTTATATTTCTCTGTTATTTCACGTGTTGCCCACTACACTGTTGTACTCATCATGATCCATGATACATACCGACATAGTCCCTTTGTAGGCGCAGGCGTCCTGTGGCCGTCCCCATGGAGGCCACAGTGACAGGCAAATCCGGAAACGGATGCCACCATATATATATATATATATATATATATATATATATATATATATATATGATGGCATCCGTTTCCGGATTTGCCTGTCACTGTGGCCTCCATGGGGACGGCCACAGGACGCCTGCGCCTACAAAGGGACTATGTCGGTATGTATCATGGATCATGATGAGTACAACAGTGTAGTGGGCAACACGTGAAATAACAGAGAAATACAACCGAGTTAGCTATGCCCTATAAAGGTAGGTTAGATATGACTCTTCCGTTTTGTGCAGGTGCAATAAATATACTGCATTGCATCAATTCAGTGGTTAATCATTCTTGAGGGAAACTGTACCAAACCGCGACTTACATGCGCGATAGAATAAGGATGACGCAAAGAAGATGACGGAGATAGAGTAAGCAACTTTACAAATTAGCAGGGAAATTGTGCGATAAAGTCCACTGATTTTTATCAACTCAGCTAAGTTAAAGTCCGCAGTGAAAAAACGGGCATTATAGCTATGCTCAATTTAACGAATAAGTGGAAACATAGTGGAACAGTGATGACTTATCCTTAGTGTGTGCTATGAATGCCGTCTATATTTACTGCAGGCTATCCGTTTCGGAAGGTAAACCAGAGCTGGTTATGATCGTCTCTTATCCTAGGTGAGCGAGAATTAACAGGTATGTTGAACCACCAGGCAGTCCGTTGTGTGTTACTGTCTATTTCCCTCTGGTCATTCGTTCTGACCGCTAGCACTTCTCGACCAATTCATCAGTGTCTAGAATGTTACCTCTACCCAAGCATTTCGATTCGCATGTCACATCGTGTTGCTGCTGTTCCGGAACCAACATTGATGACTTGTCTGAATCTCAGTGCGCTTACCTTAAGGCGGCACCAGTACAAGTGGGGGTATAGAGGCACTTGAGATGGGGTACATTGACCCCATATTGCAACCCGCAATAAGTCACGGTGTCACACGAGAAGAAATGTATAAGACCCATCTGTCAAGTGAGAAGGTAGAGAGACACAAACAGATGTTAGTGCGACCTGTAATTACGGCGAGCCCTAATTAGACATTTATCCAGCAGATAATGGTGTCACTCGATTGGCAATGCGCTCAGTCTGTCAAGCGGAAGCGTGGCACTTACAAGTGTTTCTAAATGGCTTATACATATTTTTCGAAAGATAAACAAAACACGAAGCTTTGAGCAAACAATTGTTTTCGATTACTTCTTCATCAGGCTCATACAGTAATATACATTATGTTAACGTCTACAGCAAAGCTGCAAAAAGACCTTTAATGCGGCTCAACTGAATGTGATTTTCACGAGCAAACCTTTACTAGTTTTGAGATTCAAAGACCGAGTGCCTGATCATCTCCAATCGATGTTAATCTACCGGTTCACCTGCCCGTGCGGGGCTAGGTACGTTGGACGGACGACCAGGCAGCTAGATAAGAGAATTAAGGAACACCTGCCAGGTTGGCTCTACACGCGCGAGAATAGAACAAACTACAGTGCGATTACAAACCATCTAATAAACACAGGTCACCAGATAGACAAACGAACAGCCTTTCAAATTCTCTACAAAATACCATCAAGACAAAATCATCGTCTAAGAGCAAGCATACTCGCCACCGCTGAGGCAATATGCATACGTCTAACAAATCCGAACTTATGTGTTCAGAAGAAACTAATACAAACACTACAACTTCCCTGGCCGACCACCAGCCGTGAAGGAAGTAATGGTACTCCGCAAATTCACCTGACCTCAGTCACGTGATCAGATGAAGGTTATCACGATCACAAGTTAAAATGTCTAATCAATTGTTTCTTGGTTACACTAACCATTGCAGCAGACGTTAACATAATGTATATTACTGTATGAGCCTGATGAAGAAGTAATCGAAAACAATTGTTTGCTCAAAGCTTCGTGTTTTATTTATCTTTCGAAACTTGACGTAACAAATGGGCATTCTACTTGAATCCTACATATTTATTCAACATGAAATATCACTTGACATATCAAAGGTCCCTGGTTCAAATTGCAGTGTTGCGAGCGAGCATTTGTTCCCACTTGTATACGCACTATCACAAATTGAATTGGAGAAACAATAACTTTCCTGAAAAATAACACTTCGAACGTGCATGAGTATGGATTAAATGTAAAAATAACAGCCGTACTCCTCTAGCGTTGGAAGCTCTCACGTACAGTTATAAGCAACCACTACGATTGTCGGTGGTTACTTAACGTTTATACGTGAACCTGAATGGCACCCATACATTTGGTCAGAAATGTGGGCATCAACAATAGCTACAGACAGAGATAGGAATAGGAACGCAAATGCCATCAATATGGTTACCGGGTGGAATGATGCACAAATAAACGGTACAGTAAAAGAGTGATGTCTTATCGTTAGTGTATGCTGTAGATGCCGTCTGCTATCTGCGTTAGAATTCGGCACTATGACACATTCTCTGATAACCGCTTTAACGCGATCACAGGAACAATATATCTGGTAAATCCCGCTGCGTCCTGTCTTACATTCGACTTCCCAAAAACTGCTCAAATCGTTTTAGCCAATTTACACGAAATAGCTTGCATAACAAGCAGATGTGGCTGTACACTCTACGGTGGCGATAAGCTATTTATGTAAACGACCGACTCGTTTGGGTACTCGAGTAACATTAAAACTCTCTGGTCCAATCAAGAAAGGAAGCCGAGATATTTATCTACGGTACAATTAAACAAAGTGCAACTCAAGTGCAAAATGTACATACCTCAATCCTAGTGCAACCGGGTCTTTGCAATGCGCAGGTTGAAGGCAAACCAGCTCTTTTAATGGGTCCAACAACCGCATACAATGGTGGATATAGTGTCTCCGATCCAATGTAGAATGAAGGGAATAACACGGTGGATGACCCTCTGTGACTGGAGAATCTCGCAAGTTGGTATGTGATGGGACACCTAGGCATGTTACATAGTATGGGCACGAACGTATCTAACAGCAGATGTTAGAATGGAACCACTTAGACATGGCTAGGAAAACGGTGAATCTCTATATCCATGGACATTGTTGTGTTGTGTTTTATTTTACTATTTCTGTACCTTCGTTTGAATCCCATGGTTTCTGATGGCATTATGTCTATTCGTAGACTTTTGCAAATATATAAATATATATGCCATTTGCAATGAAAGCATTGAGCATTGCATAACTAATCGCATGAGGGTAGGCAAATAATGGGTTATCAAGAGCCTCAGCAGATGGCGCAGATAAGTTGGTTAGCTTAACGTATGATTTTCCCATGCAGCCTGCGGTTTTTATGGTAATTTAACCGCTTACAATTCACTAGCAACCTGTCTTCATACATCTCGGTTGCAGCTCTTCTGCGCTACAAATCAATTGTTTCTGTGCGTGGATTTATTTTTTTAATGAAATATGTACTAAAGCACTGTCGTACCACCACGGTTGAACTTACCCACCTCTAGGTCAATCCAGACGACTGGCCATTTCTAATGCAAATTCTAGCGGGCACCTTTGTTCTTCCGCTTCGCCGATTACCTAAAAATAGCTGCCTTTTTCAATTGCACTTAAGTCCAGTACGACGGGTGAACAGCGGGAAATATAGGTACGCTCACTCGCATGACTAATATGTACTACAGGACATGTAGTATCAACATCAGCATGTTAATCGCTGGTCAGTTATTTGCCTGGTTTCTTCACTTTACACGAATGAGCCAATGTTCGGACAGTTGCAACGATAGGGAGGAAGCGTTGTAAAGTATTTGTTCTCCAGGGATAATTGTTGATTCATACACCCAATTCTTCTCTAGAATAAAGAACCAATGTGGAATATATATATATATATATATATATATATATATATATATATATATATATATATATATATATATATATATATATATATATGGTTGGCGGCATCCAGTTTCGGATTTGCCTGTCACTATGACAAGCCACAGGACGCCTGCGCCTACAGAGGGACCATGGGTGGCTTGCGCTGCATTACCCACAGCTCCAACCACATACACCATATCCAGTGTAAACCCGAAGGAATAAGACCGCGAGGCATGCGGATGGGAACCACGTTTCGTCAACGGAGCCAGCCCACACTCCTTCACAGCAAACAAAAGCACACTGTCTTTGGGAATCAAGCGCACACAAGGCGGTGGCTGGACCGTAGTTCGCTCCACACTGACTGCATGGAACCAATCTTTCATCCTAACACGTCCACAAGGACCGTGCACCCTGTCCCCTCCAGCAACAACCAACTGTCCCCTGGAGCCAGTATGGGCGAGGTAGTGGGTAATAGACAGGTAGGCACCTTGTCAACATGCACATCAAGCGCAGCCTCACCGGGGCTATCAAGCAACAGCCAATCACTTGAGAGAAAGATAACAAAGAAAATAAATCGAGTAATGCATAAGGAAAGGGTGACATATATTCTTAAAGTAATGAGCATCTGAAGTAAATTGTTTACAGAAGAATGCGAGGTAAGTTCACGAGGTCAGAAAGTATACTTTACGGAAATGCCGCGAACACAAAAATGCTTTCGAAAAGGATTAGAGTTGGCTAAGTGACTTGTGCAAGTTTATAGAAGAGAGTACAGGTAGACATATGAGAAAGCAAAGCATTGGGACAAAATTGAAAACCCACCACCTGAAGAGGTTAGTTCACGAGGTCAGGAGGTTTATTTTACGGAAATGCTACAAACACGAAAATGTTATCGATATAACTCCAAGTGGCTTAAGCGACGTATGCAAGTGTATAGAAGAGAGTATAACTAAGCATTTATATGGGAAAGAAAAGCATTAGGGCAAAATTGAAAACCCACCACCTGAAATAAATAGACTTAGCATGCAAGCACGCGGTTAGTAAATCGAATGCAGCGTACCTACAAACGCTGCGCCGGTTCTGCCTGCGTTCTCTGCAGGACCCGTCGTCGCCTCGGTAGTGGTCGCGAGTGGCCCCGCCCCTGGCTCACTAGGTCTGCGACCGCATGTGCTACAGCACCATGCGCTCGATGTCGATGGAGTACAATTCATCGGTGCTCGCCGCTTCCGCACTTGCCGCTTCTTCTCTGCATGTATGAGGTCTTTTTTCCGCACTTCGGCAACTGCCTTCGTGATCAGCTCGCGCCATGCATGCCGATCAACCGCTTTCGATTCCCATGATCTGCAATCAGGATTAGAACGTGAGAGGCTCACTTTAATCATGTCCTGGTGACGTAACTTTGGTTTCCCCACGTGCCGTTTCCCAATACTCAGCTGACCACATAATAGCTGCTTCGGTATACACGTCGAATCCATACGGCTCACATGACCGATCCACCTCAGGTGTCTCAATAAAAGTATGCAGTCCACTGCATACATCCCACTTCGGCGCAACACCTGTGTCAGAAACTCTGTCGCCCCAAGTGATGCGCAAAATCCGTCGCAGACACTGCTGATGGAACCGCTCGAGATATCGCACATCCCGCCGGTACATCGTCCACGTTTCACTGCCGTATAGAAGAACGGACAGCACCATGGACTTGTACACCATCAGTTTTGTGCCAATGGTAAGCTGCTGGTTGTTCCACACTCGGTACTCAAGCTTCCCGAATGCCGCCGCTGCCTTCGACACGCGGATACGCAGCTCACTGTGCAGCTGCTGATCAGTCGACATCACACTCCCAAGGTAGCAGAAGCGGGAGGTGGTTTCCAATGCTTCAGCACCAATGCTGATTCGCGGCAATATTGAAGATTGCACCTCCGGTGAAGGCTGAAAGAGACAGACAGTTTTGCTTGTGTTGATGGTGAGCCCGAATTTGGCCGCTGTCGAAGCCAGAGCACTAGTCATGTGCTGCAACTCATCCGCGCTGTGTGAAAACAACGCACAGTCATCAGCAACATACGGATAGTTGTCTCACAGACTAGAGTTCTCGCACCGAAGCGACGGATGTTCAGCAACCCACCATCATTACGGTGCTCCACACGAACACCGTAAGCACAAGCCGCATCAAAAGCACAAGACACCATTGCATGAAGATATATATTAAACAGGGCAGGAGCTAAGACACAGCCTTGCTTCACACCAGAGACAACTGCAAAGTCATCAGAGGTCTCTCCACTCAGCTGCACCCTCGCTCGCATACCACTGTGCAGACATTCAATTAAACTTACAAACTTACGCGGGCAACCAAACTTACCCAACACCAGCCACAATGCCTCGCGGTTCCCCGTATCAAATGCCTTGGTGAAATCAACAAAAAGCGAGTACAATGGCTGGTGTCGTTCTCTGCACTTCTCCTGCAACTGACGAGCCGCAAACACCATATCTATAGTGCTGCGACCCGAACGGAATCCACATTGCTCTTCCGCCACGATCGGTTCCACAATATGACTGACGAGGCGATTGAGCAGGATTCGGGCAATCACCTTGCCCACACAACTCAGCAAGTTGATGCCACGATAATTCGTGCAACATTGCTTGCTACCTTTGCCCTTGTACAGTGGTAGCACAAGGGCATCCTTCAGCTCAGCAGGCACCTCCTCCTCAATCCACACGCGTTGCACCAAGTGGTGCAGCGCAGTCAACAACGCGGGTCCACCGTGTTTCAATACTTCAGGCGGGATCCTGTCGGCCGCGGCACACTTGCCGTTTCGCAGCTGAGCAAGTGCTCTCTGCGTCTCATCCAGTGTCGGCGTGTCCGCCAGATTCGCCTTCACATCGTGCTGCTTCAGGCTGTTCAATGTAGGGCAGTTGATCTCTGAACGGTTGTTCAAGAGACAGTCAAAGTGTTTCCGCCAGATCTGCATTATGTCTGCAGTCTGTATGCAGGTAGCGCCTGAGCTACCATCTATCGGAGGCTTTAATCTCGGTCTATACACCGTCTTCAAGGAGTCAAAGAATTCCTTGTGTTGGCGGCGTTCGGCGTAGCATTCCATCTGCTTCGCCTTCTCCGTCCACCATGCATTTTTATGCGCCGGAGCTCTAAGATCTGTCGCCGTCGAAGTTTGCGAAACTGACTACTCTTTCCCAAGTCACTGGGGTCTGCCACATGTGCAGCAAATGTTGCATTCTTCTCCGGCACCAATGCGCCGATCGTCGCATTGTTGTCATCAAACCAATCAGGCCGCTTGCAGTTTACGCGCTCGATGGTCTCCTCGGCAGCAGCTGTCAACTGGTGCCACAGGTCGCCCACTGTGGCTATGCAGTCCATATCACACTGGCGTGCAGCCATCGCCTTCTCCAGCTCAGTACGTTTCGCCACAGTACCGAGGGAGAGAATGTTAAATATACGCCGATTCACGGCGGGAGTGCAATACATTGATTTACGAAAATATATGTACAGCTTGGTCCGCACCAACTTGTGATCAGTGCCACACTCACCTCCACGCAGTACACGTGTCATGCGCACTTCACGCATATCACGCTGACGTACGATGACATGGTCGAGTAGGTGAGCGTGACCACTTCCTGGGTGCGTCCAAGTTGCTATATCACTCGCGCTCAGTGCAAACCGAGTGTTCGTGATCGTCAAGCCGTGAGTGGCACACAGTGAGAGCAGCCTGTCACCGTTCGCATTCGCTGAGCCAATGTCATGCGGACCGATAACATCTGTCCACGCTGATGCATCACGCCCAACGCGCGCGTTGAAATCACCCAGCAGAAATAGTCGGTCGCTCCTCGGCACAGACCGTATCACGGAGGATAGCTCAGTGCAGAATTGATCACGAGTGTCATCAGGATAACACATAGTCGGACCGTATGTGCTTATAAAGGTGGCAAACTTACCTCTTCCGAGTCGTAGGCGAACAGTCATCAGTCGCGCGCTGATGCCCGTTGGTTCACCCACCAGCTGGCCATGGGGGTGATCGGATATTGCAAATCCGACCCCATGATCACGTGGTGCTGAGGCGGCGTTGCCCACCCAGTAGAATGTGTAGCCAGCACCTGCTTCATGCCACTTACCTTGCTCAGCGGGCCGGGTTTCACTGAGCGCCGCAATATCGATGTTGTAGCGCGCCAGCTCCATTGCGACCAGTGCAGTGCGTCGCTCCGGGCGCTCGCTGGAGTTCCGGTCCAGTGGTGTGCGCACGTTCTAGCACCCGATGCTGAGTGCTTTGCGCGCAGGCATACGATTGCATTAGTGGGCAATCGCACGCGAGGTGGTCGTTGTGCTTCGGAGGTTTCCTTGAGGGACTCCACCCGGATCCTTTGGCTCAATAGCCTGACCCACAAGGCAGTGGGTGATTTGGAGGTTTGCTTGAGGGACTCCGCCCGGAGCCTTTGGCTCAAAAGCCTGACTCACAAGGCATTGAGGAGAAGATCCAGCTCTGGAATGTGATTGCAGAGACAGATTGGGATCTTCTTGACGGCCGTCACACGCAGCCTTTGAGGTTCTGGAACGATTTATATATGTTTTGCGACCGTAATAGGATACGCACCTACAACCACGACCAGACGCAGGTGGGTTTTGGCGAGTTCACACCAATTTGACCAGGGGCTGCCTGACTTGAGGCGGGCAGTAGCAAAACATTGAACACCCGGAGGTGTCATCCCACCGTCTGAGACAATGCGTGGCGCTCGTGCTCTACGCTAATCGAGCTGTGAGCTTCTAACCCGCAGACCTGTTGTCTCCCATGGCTAGGTTTTACGGAAAGAGGGCTATCGACCACTTCCTAACCTCCGAAGAGGATGGACTAGGATACTGGCAGGGCGCCCACTCCTGACAGGAGAACGACTCGGGTCCTCAGCCAAAGCCGGCGATTAAATGAACACCCGAAAGGCAGCGGGTCTAGCACATGGTCAGTTCACTGACTCATGCGGATTGGTGTCCTGGATCTTAGCAGGGAGAAGGGCGATACCCAAATCCCACCCAGCGGTCGCCACGAGGAGGCGCCCGGATATGAGCAAATGGCACAACAGTAGCAGCAGTGGGTAGACCATCTGTCAGGATCTAACCACCACCAGCCTTAGGGCCCCATAGGCTCTCCCGCATATATATATATATATATATATATATATAGATCATCATCATCATCATCGCCATCATCATCATACACGTTAGGCAGAGGTGGGGAACACCTCAGCTACTGTGCCGCAGTACATAGAAAAAAGGAGGAAGAGCCGAGACGCTCCAACCGAGACCAGCTCAGAAGTGAGGGCCTTCATTCCTCTCGACCAAGTCATCGCTTGGCCACCTCTCCTCTTCTTCCATACACACCCCAGGCGCGCAAACAACGCACGTCGTGGGAGTGGGTGGGCTGGCATGCGTAACACGTGGCCTATATGGTTGGCGGCATCCGGTTTCGGATTTGCCTGTCACTGTAGCCAGCCACAGGACGCCTGCGCCTACAGAGGGACCACGGGTGGCTTGCGCTGCACTACCCACAGCTCCAGCCACATGCCCCATATCGTGAGTGGCTTGCGCTTCCCCACCCACAGCTCTATCTACACACCCGATATCCAGTGTAACTCGGATGTGAATGGGAGCCACGTTTCATCAGCAAAGTCGGCCCATGCTTCTTCAACAACCGGAGCGGGAATATTCCTGCATAATTGGGAACTCTTGCATATCATACGTACACAAGGCGGTGGCTGGACTGCGGCCCGTTCCAGACTGGATGGGTGGAACCACTTATAGCCTAGCACCGTCACGAGGATCGTGCACCGCGTCCATTCCAGCAACGACCAACTGTGTCTTGGAGTCTACAGACGAGGTGGTGAATACTAGACAGGTAGGCACCTTGTCAACATTGACACTTAGTACTGTCACACTGGTGATAACCATCAAAAACCAACCCTTAAAATACAAGCAACTCAACACACAGGTACAGACTATCTACAACGACGATGCGGCACACGTACCACACCAACCGCCTTATTGGACTGGGTTAGTAAACTGAATCCGATGCAACGAACTTACCAAGCGCTGTGCTGACGTTGACTACATATTTAATTCACCTGTCTTAGACGTTGGCCCAACGTAGCGACCCTGGTGATTTGCCAAACTAGCTTAGCTCAAACGCGACTGCATGTGCTAGAGCACAATGCGCTCGACGTTGATGGGCTATCCGCCATATGCGCCTGTTCTTTTCTCAACCGATGCTTCTTTTCCTCATGCAGTAGTGATTTTTCATGCGCTGGGCAACTGCCTTCTTTATATGCTCGCCATCGTTGCTGATCCACTGCTATCTCTTTTCAACACATAAACTAACTATTAGCTCGTAATTAACTCACCTTGGTAATGTCCTGGTAAGGTAACGTCGGTTTTCCCACGTGCTGCTTCCTTGCACGCAGTTGGTCAGAAAACAGCTGTTTTGGTATCCGAGTCGAATTCATGCGAGGAATATGCTCGAGCTACCTCAAGTGCCTCAGCAGAAGTATGCAGTCCACTGCATACATGGCATTGCGTCGGAGCATATCCGTGTCAGCAGCTCGGTCACCCCCAGACGATGCGCATAATACGACACAAGCACTTGATGAAAATGCTCCAGGTTATAGACCTACTTTTGATATAGCCTCCAGGTTTCTCTCACGTGTAAGAGAACGGACAACACCATATACTAGCAAATCATCAGCTTCGTCTCGGACAGTGAGCTGATGATTGTTTCACACACGTTTTTCCAGCTTGCCAAACGCGGCAGCTGCCTTCGATATGCGCAGTACGCTCGTCATCCGCAGATCGTTAGACATTACGCTGTCTAGATAGCACTATATCGAAGTGGATTCCAAAATGTCGTTCCCAATGTGGATTTTCGGCTGGCCCACGGATTCCGCTTCTGGTCAAGGCTGAAAAAGGCGCATGGTCTTGCTTGTTTTGATAGTGATCCCGAATTTGACCGCTGTTAGGGCCAGAGCACTAGTCATGGGCTGCAACTCATTCGCGCTGTGTGCAAACAACGCACAGTCATCAGCGAACAGCAACCTACCGATGGTTGTCTCACAAACTAGGGTTCTCGACCGAAACGACGGATGTTCAACAGCCCGCCATCAATACGGTGCTGCACAAAGACGCCGTATTCACAAGTAGCATCAAAGGCGCAGGACATTGCATGGAGGTAGATATTGCAGTGTAGGGGATAAGATGTTGCTTCACACCAGAGACAGCAACAAAGTCATCCGAGGTTTGTCCACATAGCTGCACCGTAGTGCGCATACCACTGTGTAGACATACAATTCAAACCTACCCAACACCACCCACAATGCCTCACGGTTCACCAAATCGGATGCCTTCGTGGTGTCTATAACCAGCGGGTACGATGGTTGGTGCCACTCCCTGCATTTCTCCTGCAGCTGACGAGCCGCGAATAATATGTCTATAGTGCTGCGACTTGAACAGAATCCACATTGCTCTTCCTCCACGTTAGGTTCCACAACCTGAGTGGTGAGGCGGTTAAGCAGGATTCGGGCAATCACCTTGCCCACACAACTCAGCATGTTGATGTTTCGATAATTCGTGCAACCTCGCCTGCTTCCTTTTCTCTTGTACAGTGGTAGCACAAGGGCATCCTTCAGCTCAGGAGGCACCTCCTCCTCAATCCGTACGCGTTGCACCAAGTGGTGCAGCGCAGTCACCAACGCGGGTCCGCCGTGTTTTAATACTTCAGGCGGGATCCCGTCTGCCACGGCACACTTGCCGTTTCGCAGCTGAGCAAGTGCTCTGCGTCTCATCCAATCTCGGCTTGTCAGCAAGACACATCTCTTGTTGTTGCAGCCCGTGCAACACAGTTCACTCAGTCTCTGAACGGTTGTTCAAGAGACAGTCAAAGTGCTTTCGCCGGATCTGCAATCTGTGTTCAGGTAGTGCCTGAAATAGGATGGAGCAACGTCCTCAGCGGCTGCAACCTTGGTCCATGTCATTGGTGTGTATTTTTTCTGCTAACAGGCCTCAAATTCACGCCATTCAACTTCTCACCAGGCACGTTTTTCACAGTAAGCTGGCGTTCTATTTGCTGTTTCTGGCTGTTCTGGGCACTAAGTGCTGTTACCGTGCTTTATTTGCCTGTGGCTCACGTTGATAGAATATGGACCTGCTTCTGAGTGACTTGCCTGAATTTTACAATTTGTGTGTGGATTGTGCTGTGGGCGGTATCACTTTCTCCACACAGTGGTATGCAAATCCAGCCCCCCGATTTCGGTGTCTTGCGTTCAGGTGGCTATCGTGCTTACTTCCACGCGCTACTGCCAGGTTCTTTGCTATCGTATGTGACAGCTTATTCATTGGTTTCTTTTTTTGGTGCTCTCGCTTTCACCTGTTTGATATTTGTTCATCGGTGTGTTTATACCATTTTCTATGGTCATAGTGAAGCTGCTTGTCACTAATGAAGCATACTTACCCACTCCAAAATATGCTTTGTAACAGTTCTGCCTGCGTTGTGTTTTTAGCCCTTACATCCACATTTCACTTATGCTCAGATACCGTGGTTTGTGGTTTTATAACACGCATGTTATGGTTTTTCAGTCTTCCATCCACTTTTATTTGCAATGTTGTTTTGTTTGTCGATGACCATTTATCCATCGCTTCTTTCAGGTTCCCACGCGTTTGCAATCATTCTGCATCTGGTGCCCGGCATCTCTGACTTTCAGGATTCCGTCGCATTGCCACCAACCCCTAATGCGGGCAAAAATGACGCCAGCGTTTTGACAGACGAGTCGGAACGAATCAGTGGGGAGGATAAAAACCTGGGGCTCGTGGAGAAATCGGACTCGGTTCGGGACTCGCATGCCGTGCACGTAATCTACGGCAAACGGGATGAACAAAGCGTGACTGTCAGGCATCGTCGTCACTTCAGCCCATACTTTGCTCTTTGCTTGTCTTCATTCTCATTGGCGTTTTGCTGTTTTCTTGTGCACGGCGCAGTGGCTCGTCAACCCACTCATCTGTTGCCGTTCTTCTTTCTGCAAGTCTTTGACTTTATCATTTCACTCCTCACTGTTGTTGGTTACATGTCCTCCACTTCGGATGTTCGGCTCTGGCTCCACACAAAGGTAAATGTTGGCTCCTCTTCCTCTCTCTATCCACTTATACATGCACTTTGGACGAATCCTATGAAGATTTTCTAGTAGTTAGAATGGACTCATTCAGATGTCGATTCCCTAGTAGTTTATGCTGCCTTATATCGTTAACCACCACTACGTCTTTCTTCACCATATACATCTGCATGCTAATGCTATCCGTAACCCGTGATCGTTTAAACCATAAGTAATTTCTAGCTTGGCACAGATCTGTTTGTTCGCTATTGTCCAATGCCATGACAGTGAGCTATAGCTGCTGTCCACTGGGGTCTGAGGCGCGTCTAAGCCTGTGACTATCGGTGCCTGCGAGGCATTGGTCGTAGTCAGCAGTATCGACGTGCTCCACGACGAGATACGCGGGCGAGCACTGGATATTGCGTGTGATCTCTCCCATTCGCTAGAACGTATGACACGTATATCTACCCACCGCTTGCCAGGGCTTTGTTTTGCTTACCTGGTAGCCTAGAGCTCGGTTGTGACTTCATCAATTTGGAGGGGGGGGGGCGAAAGGACTACGGTTACTAGATAAAGCGCTGTTGGCTTGCCTAGTTATCGTGCCGAAGAGTCCAAGCGATTCAGTTTATCAGTTGAGAATAGTACAATTGTTACTGCTTGGATCAGAAACATAACCACTTCGCATTGAAGGCATTATTAAACTACTTTGATCACTGATGCTATCTGGGCATTGCTTCTATCTGAGGGGATCTCCAAATGATCGATACTGTAGCCCACCAGTTGGTGCATAGAAAGAAACCGTCTACTGCTCCAATACGGTGCCTAGTAAAATAGGCTTGGTCACGTTCTCTGTATGCTCACTAATCACCTACCTCAGATTGCATCATATGCTGCCACTGCACCTATTTGTGCTAAATCCCATCGCGACGAGACTGGATCATCAGCTGAGGAAATAATAGTTTTGTTTGTGTCCGTCAACGCATGCAGTTCAGTTCACCTCAGTCAGCCACAATCTAAGCAATGAAGTGTGTTCGACCCGGTCACCACCACCACATGCGTCGTAACGATAAAGCGAATGAATCCAAACGACTTTTAACCGTATTCTTGGCTTGATTCCAACCAAGACCGATGGACTAAGTACAACCACAACAGTAGCTTCTAATCCACACAGTGTTAGCTGCCTAACTGCCCATGCGACATACCACAAAAATTACAACTCCACGTGTCATCTAACCGAGCAGTTCTCACAACTTTTCATTCGGTATGCGCCACAGCTTTAGGCTACGTAATGTTGAACAATGTCGAGGCCTAGTTAAGCCAGGCACGCGTCTCGCTTGCTAAACTAAGGAAAGATGAATCGCAGTTAGAACACTTTGGCATCCATTGTATGGTGTGAGCTTTCTTTCAATCGATGTGCACGCATATCTGCATCGATCTAATTCATTTTCGCACTTATTTTTGTCGTGTTCTCACGCGAAGTGTCACGCTACCATCAGTGTGACCTTGCTCTCTTCTGTTTTGTGCTTTGATTTCGGCTGGTTCAACATGAAAGCTCTCACCGTTCAGCGATATGAAAGTAGTAAGGTATTTAAAAATTTGAGCTTCTGATTGACTTACGAACGTTTCCCGTAACATTTACTGTTTATTCAACTTCCGTTTAGCTTGCTGGATCAGTCGCCTCAGCATGTTTTTTTCACTCTAATTACACAGACCTTCTGTAACGGTAGTTGTACGCTATGAATATCCGATCTATATGCGATTTGCACCTGTGAAAGACAGCTAAGTACTCCTCCGGTTTTCTGCTTATGCGTACTCACTCAGCTTAAGTCATGCGAATGGGACATGGGAAGCGCTCACCGATCTCCCACAAACACACGCAAACTATATCACATGGTCAACCTTAAAACAAGGCAGTTCCGATTCTCGAAATCGTAGATTGCACTCTGAACCGATATACAAAGTCATTAGTTGAGAGGGACTTGGAAACATTCGGTCGATCTATTTGTTGACCAACGTTTATTTTTTGAATCAAGCGTTATTAAAATCACCAGCCACGATCTCACTTCAAGTGTTTCAGTCACAACGGGAATCATCCAAAATTTCTCCATGTGCATCATCACATTGACAGAGAAGCTCTTGGTCGCTTCCCCTCCGGACCCGCGCATCGATGCTCGTCATACTGGTAGGAATAAGATCATTCGCTATACATTTGCGTGTTCCACGCCCTTCATACTGTTCCCACAGCTTTGTCGGCCTTGACGATTTACGCCGCTTCTGAACCCAGGTTTCGTTGCTCCTACTAGCTTGCTCGTTTTCAGATGTGCAGACAGATTTTCGCCACTTGCTCATACTCAACAATAAACGTCACATTCGCGAGTTTTATGGTCACTGCTTCATCACCTTTATTGATGTAGGGGAATTACTGAGCTTTCACTTTCCAATTGGTATTCCACAGTTACCTCCCCTAAGAGGAAGACGTCCATTTCCGCTACACGCTGTAGCCGGCGGTCATTTGCTGTTGATGCCAATCAAGCGACCTTTTGTCGAATGCATTCGACATATTGACAGCTAGCATTGTCGTAGAGCTTGTGTTCCCGCTAGGTTCATTCACTCCATTAACGATTGGTGTACTTCAGGTTAGCGATACAACACTACGGCCCCACAGACCATGGATATCACTGACTCTATTGTTTACTATTGTCAGAGGCCCCCGTTAAACATTGCGTAGTATCACGCTTTCCGTCTTGGTCTTTCGCTGGTCCCCATTGGTAAGGGTGCCAGTTTCTGGCCGTCAACGAACCTAACCGACGATATTATTTTTTCTATTTTCTCATTATTACTATTATTGACTTGGCTACGTAAGTTACGGTAACTTGACGCGCCACATTTCGAAGCACTGATCTTAGATGATGAACTGGACCGAGCTTTATCATCAAACTAATTGACGGTTTCAGTTAGAGGCTTCAGTAGCTCCATGCTGCAAATTCACCACAGTGGTCGGGTATGTCTTTTCGTTTCACTTCGCTATTCGTCTCAACAGTGACTCTCAGAGGCGACACAGCTATCTAAATAGCTAAACCGACCTACCGTTTCAGACGTTTATTCCCAATCACGAAAGAACTGCTCGAAATGATCGACTGCTTTATTCATCCAGGTTGTTAAATCACCTCGGATGAGATTAACGCACGCATCGTGAAAGCTCTTTTCGCTTTCCATAGTCTCATTCGCTAGTGAGGAGGGCTTATTTTTTTATAGCGCTGCGGTGTGACCAGTGTATTATCCTATGATTTAGAAATCTGGCCTCTGCGCTGAGTACACTATATAAGACTGTCCATTTTTGACCGTCGATATCTGCACTCGCTGTTGCTCGTGAGAGAACCGAGTGACGAACGCTGCAGTTCCCCATACAGTGCTTTGAAAGCCTACTGAATTTGAATCACCTTTGTTGACTCGATGATGAGCTCTGCTTGTCGACTGCCTCAGCGTGTGTTGTATTCCAACGCCGCTCCCGGTTGGATGCAACCCCGAGGTGGGCCATCAGCTATATGGAAGATGAATATGCGAAGGTACCGAGTAGCTGAATCAGATTGGTTCCTACAGTCTTCCCGAGTGGGCACCCTAATGATTTTTTTTACCCTTGGTTTGATCACACGATTGGCCACATGCTCTATGGGATGTGACATTCACGGGGTCAGGAGAGCAGTTACAGTCGTTCTCTACTTTTTGATCCGTAACCGCTGCGTTTGCTGATTTTCTTTCCTGCTCACCCCTCTTGCACCGTTGTTGTGGTTGCTGCTAGTGTTGTTGTTGTTGTTGTTGTTGTTGCTGTTGTTGTTGTTGTTGTTACTAGGTTGCCGATGTATGCCATGGTTGATGGATCCGCCACATCTCGGTGCACCAATCATAGTTAGAAACTAATAACAACAACTAACTGTTCTACCATTTTTCACGCTTTGAGCTGCTCGCTCCTCTTTCACTGACCCACTACATAAACTTGATCGTGTGCTGAATTTGTGAATCTCCAATGCAGCAATGTCTCATTGTTCAGATGAAATACTCATGTCCCATTGTCCCCCTTCTTTTTCAGGAGGGTCCTATGTACATCAATTCTGCTAGCCTCACCTTCTTACTACTGTCGATCTCATTCCTGGTCTTGGCTTTCAAAGCCTACTGTCTTGGAATGGTTTGGGACTGCTACAAGTACCTAATGCTCGCATACAACCGTCCAGATCGGGTAGACGATTGGATTGGTAGTCGTTTTGGCTTCTTACCATCGATTTGGGGCTTCTTTGGTGCTGGTCGACGTTCCGGTCTGATGCGAGGTAATTTACATGCCTCCGAACAGCACGGTGCATTTGGCTCTCGTTCAGACCCAGAAGGTGGTGCTCGATCGCCTCCGGCTGTGTATGATCAAAGCAACGATCTGCCAAACTACGAGGTAATTTTTTAGGTTTGTTCACTACCAGTGATTGTTCTGAGTTTTCTCTGCGCAACAGCCTCAATCAGTTATCCGCTGCTATTGCTTCTAACGTACCATTGTTGTATGCAGCTCGTCGCGCGTTAATTATGTATTCAGTTTTATCTCACTTACTGCTACTCTGTTTTAGAAAGCGAACCCCCTAGAATAACTCAGCTTGTACCCACCTAACATCACACATGACTCCGGGTTTGCGCGTGGGCTTTTGCCAACTTTGAATCAGGTAGCTGATTTCCCAAGCCACAGCAGCGCTGTGTAGGAAGCTGTTAAATTCCACTGATCCGATTGGGCGCCGTATCCTCTTTTCACGTGGTCAACCCACCCCAGCCAATATGTGATATTTCCGGTTTCTAATCAGTCCGCCGATACTACGTGCCAGCGCTTCGCTTCCAAGCGACCACCAACAGTCGCGTTTGTGCTAGGAATACGGTGAATACTGAATACCGTATTGTAGAACAAGTCGAAATGTTGTTCAACTTTTTTCGAAATATGGTGTAAAATATTATAAAAATTGTCAGCCGTGAATATCGTTATCGTCCTCATGTAACATTTAAAATAAACGAGAATATCCGTAGCTCTGGTTGTGGATGCGGATTTTGAGTTGTCCTCCGAGGTGAATGGTTAATCGTTTCGTTGCCTGGCTAGACAACATCATCAGTGCGGCTTCAGCGGCGACTTCAGTGTCCCAGTGCTTATTGATCGTGTTCTGCTTTGAATGCCAGACTTCAATAAACTCACTTCCTTGCCGGCTTTTAACTCTTCCGGGGATACTGGCGTGCTCTAGGTCGAATTGATGATTCTCGGCATCCGCATGCACCGGCATCAGGGAGTTCTGATAGTAGCGACCAAATATCTGTTTCACAGTTCGGTTTATCGGGTGTCGAACGCTGACACTTGGGTGCTGGGCGTTCCTCGACTTGTTTTAGTAACCGGAATCCGAATTTGGCAATGCTCTGTGTCGAATGCAGTAAATGTTACGTGAAATCTTCTTAAGCCAAATCTGGTGGTGTAGCTCAGCCCATTCAGTAATGTTATCTTTTCCCCATCAATATATCACTCTAAATTTCGCTTCTGCTCGAGAAATGTGAGAAGCAACTTTGCTTCATTCAGCTATCCTTCTTGATTCTTGTTAAGTACGACCCTTAGCCGATGAACGGAATAGAACACGCACGCGTAGTATGGAACCGATTTACTAAAAGCATCCTGTGTCACAGTGGCTAGCAAAGCCGGAAAAGAAAACCAGTGAACTAAGGCAAGTAAGCCAAGGTCATGTAAAGGCCTGTCTTTACGAAACGATACTCAAGTGCGTACGTGACATCCCTCTCTTCCCTGGTCAAGACTACAGACTCCGGGTTGATACTGATCAATTGGCTTAGGCGTGCGTTTTGAGCGCCTTAACTCCGGTTGTACCGCATCCGTTTGTGGTTCCTGGTTTTGTGAAGCAGATTCTCCGTCTGTTATTGGGTCAGTAGCAGTCGCTTTTTGATCCCGCTTCTGTGGTTCGTTTAAGCATGGCCGCATGTGGTCAGAGTGGCGACGTATCACATAGCCGTCCTCCAGCTTTAGCTTCGTTTGGTTACTCGTTGAGGACATGAGTGTAGCAGGTTGCCAGCTCGATTCGTGAGGCAGTCTTGTGTATACCGGATCAAAATCATTAAGACATATTTCCTTTGGCATCTTTTCATCCACACACATTTTCACCTGCTTTTCCTCCATTCTCCTTCAAGGGTTTAAAAAAAAGTAAATGCAGCCTCCTTCGTAGTGGCCGGCCAAACGTTAATTCCGCGGGTGACTTCCCTGTCGACTCGGTGTCGTGCGGTAAGAGAACAGGAGAAGATCCGACTTAGTTTGTAGAGTTCCATGAGTCTGCTTGAGCAGACCTTGCTTAACAGTCTGGACTGCACCTTCTGCCATCCAATTCGACGCGGGGTGGTACAGCGCAGACTACATGTGCTGTATACCCTTGTTACTCGGGAACTGTTGAAACTCTTCACTGGTAAATGGGGTTCCGTTGTCGGTGCATACGTCTCTGGGATCCCAAAATAGCGAAGATGGAGCGCATTTTTGCAACTGTTGCTGGGGAAGTCGCATGTGAAACTGGATGTACTTCTATCCATTTAGAATGAGCATCAATCAAAAGTAGACACATCAACTCATTGGTTGGGCCAAGGTAGTCCGCGTGTACTCGCTGCCAGGGCCTCTCCGGCCAACGCCATGTACGTATCGGTCCGGGAGATTTTGCCTTTGGTATTTCTGACATTGTTCGCAGTTTTTCAGCATCCGCTCTATATCCTTATCAATGTTCAGCCACCAACAGTAACCACGTACCAGCACCTTTTCACGCCGGGGTGTGCGTCATGTAGCTCTCTCAGAAACTGCGGCCGTAGTTCTTCTGGTGAAACTATGCGCGAGCCTCGAAATATGCAGTCGTCGTATAGACTCAACTCATTACTCCGATAGTCGAATGGTTTCAGTTTGTCTGACCTGCTTGTAGGCCTTCCTGTCCTCAAGAACCGTTTCACCATCGACAACACATAGTCCCGGTCCCTCAGGCGCCGCTCCACGTCACTCCGGATGGGTCTTTTCAAGATGTTGCATTAAATTGATAAACTATATAGGTTCACTATCCCTTTTTGTGCCATGGTGCTACGGGAGGCGACTAAATGCATCGGCAATGGTATTACTTGGGTCCGTTTACCTACTAAAGTTTGTAGTTATAGGCGCTCAAAAGTAATACCCACCTTTACATTCGAGGCGAAGACATCTGTTGGATTCCTTTCTCTTCACCCAGAAGCGAAAGAAGTGGTTTATGGTCGGTGTGGATACCAAACTCTTCCCCAAACGTACGGCTGGAAATGCTTGACTCCGAAAATAATCGCTAAGGCCTCTTTGTCCAGTTGGGAGTAATTCCTTTCAGCGGGTTGCAGAATACGAGAAGCCAATGCGATTGGACGAAGAGAACCATCATCCGTCCGGTGGCAAAGCACTGCGCCTACTCCGCGTGGGGAAGCATCACACTGCAGCACTAGAGGCCGGCTCGGCTCGAACTGCACGAGATAAGGGGAGGCGCTGAGCATCCCTTTTTTATCTGTGTAGGCCTTTTTTGGTCTGGACCCCAAGTCCAGGACTTCCCCTTGTGCAACAGTGCGTACAAGGGTGCAAATACTGTTGAGGCCTTAGGTAAAAAGCGGCGATAGTGCGAAAACATCCTAAAGACGATCGGAGTTCAGCCTCATTCTTGGGTTCAGGTGCGACAGCGATGGGCTTTGCCTGTAAATAAATAACATGTTTATTCTCGACTAAGCGAGGCACGCCTGCACAAGCATGATCATGTTAAGAGTACAAAATGTGATCAGTTAATGTCCAATGGGATTGTGGCATGTTGATATATGAATATATGTAAGTGCTCTTGTGCGTGTGTTTAGCTGTTTATGGAATTTGTAAATGCTTTTCTGCCCTTTTGATCGTGCTTGAACCTGTCGCCAGTGTTAAATGGATGCTTGATGGCTGTGGACTTGAAGCGGTTGTCCGGATAAGCAATGAGTGACTTTAGTTGGTGGCGGGTCACAACCGCCACGTCACAGTGTTGTTAGACAGACATTGGTGGCTTTTTATAGGGAGGACGCTTGCCAAGCGAAAACCCACCACTTCCTGGAACAATACCGCCGAACTATTTGCTGGAAGGAGGTAAACCCGAACCACCCAGCTGGCACCACGAGGTTGTTCGGCTAACCAGCTACGTGTGAGCCGTTTTTGTCATGATAACCAAAGTAACGAACAAAATCTGAGAAAAACGTACTCTTGGTCTTCTTCGGTTTGAGTCCACTCTGTTGTAGACGTTCGAGCACATTGGATGGCGTTTGTAAATGTTCAGCATCTCTACGTCCTGTAATTAGAATTTCCTCAAGATAGGCACAAGTAAAAGGAATATCTTTGATCAGGTTATCAATGATCCTTTGGAATATCGCTGGGGCTGAACTGATTCCGAAAGGCAGACGTTTGTACTGGAATAGACCCATATGTGTACTTATCGTAGTGCATGAACGAGAGGTCTCGTCTAACTCAATTTGTAAGTACGCGTGACTGAGATCGATCTGTGTAAACTTTTGTCCGCCTGCCAGCGTAGCATACAGATCCTCTATCCGAGGTAAGGGATATTTATCCAGAATTGAACAACGATTAACAGTTAGTTTATAGTCACCACAAATATGCACGGAACCATCCGGCTTCAGGACTGAAACTATTGGATCTCCCCACTCACCGTATTGAACCGGCTCGATTGTTCCTGCTGATTTCAATCTCTTTATCTCGTCTTCCACCTTTGATCTCAGGAAATAAGGTAGGGTAAGAGCCCAGAAAAAGCGGGGTTGAGTTCCCGGCCGTAATTTGATACTAGTCTGATATCCGTGCAATTTTCCTAGTTTTTCATTAAAAACGTCAGAATATTTGTTGAGCACATCCTCCAAACGCTGGTTAATGGACATGAACTTCACTGTCTCTAGGGTGGTCGGAAGGTATTTAATCCAGTCGCGCCCGATTAAGTTCGGACTATCATTCGCCACATCTGCCTGTAAGGTTCGCTTCTCCCCATGGTAATTTACATGAACAGTGCATTTTCCCCGGACTGGTATCGGCTGTCCAGTGTACGTACGCAAAGTTACTTCACAGGGGGATACCTTGGGTAATCTTTTAACTGATGCAGCACTGATTATGGTAACTGAGGCATCGGTATCAACTTCTATTTTAGCCAACTGGCCTTCTATTTCCAATTACACAGTGTAGGGTGGATGAATGCTACAGATTCTCGACGTTGTGTTCCAGATCGTGTTTAACTACTCTTCTTCGTCTGAAGACGATGACCTTCACAGGCTTCTTGGGAAAACAGGATGTCGCGGCTGTGCGAGCTTTAGGTCGGCAAACTCGGGCCAAGTGCCCTAACTTTCCACCTTGGCGGCAGATACTCTGTTTATGACGACATTTCTCGGCTGATAATTGCTGACTTCCACATCGGTAACAGGTAAAAGGCAATTCAGACCATCTCGAGGTAACATCTTTTCGGCTGACTGCTTGGATTGTGTCTGTATGAGGTTACGAGGAATAAGCTGCTAACTGTTTATGGACCTTTTCCAGCTATCAAATAATATTGCAGGCCTTCTCCCAGCTCATCATCGTCTCATCTTCCGACAACAACCTTTCACGAGCCTGTTCGTTACGAATACCGGATATCAAGCACTGTAAAGCCATCGCCTTTTCGAACTTCGTAACTGTGATTTCATTATACCGACACACTGGTAGGGCTTGCTGAATCCGCGTAATGAAATCAATGACTTTTTCTTCAGGGCTTTGACGCAACGTCGATAAAGAATACCGCGCAGTGTATGTGTTCAGTTGTGAACCCCATAACCCGCTGTTGACTGTCTCTTTCTCACCTACATGGAAGACATCAAACTGTCTTTGGTTTTCATGTCCCAGAAATTATCACAATGATTTACTTTTGTGGCTTTCTGAGAATACCGTGTTTGGTTGCAAGATAGGCAGTAGTTCCAGATAATCCAAAAAGGTGCGCTTCCAGCGGTTTTCGGTGGCCGGTGTTGGTTTATCAAAAGGAATATTCCAATGTAGTAGTGTAGGAAGATGCAACATCCCACCTTTGTCATCAGAATCTTAAGTATGGCCCTTAGCCGATGAACGGAAGAGAACACGCACGCGTAGTATGGTACCGATTTACTAAAAGCATCCTGCGTTACAGTGACTAGAGAAGCCGGAAAGGAAAACCAATGAAATAAGAAAAGTAAGGCAAGGTCATTCTCAACCACTCATGTGAGGGCCTGTGTTTACGAACCGATACTTAAGTGCGTCCGTGACAATTTTTTTCATGACTATCACCCTATCCTGGTCCATCTAAGCTAACAGACGACTGCTCGTCCGCGTCAGAAATTCGTGGGCTTTGAAACATGATTAATGCCGTTTTAATGGTTTCTTTGCTTACTCTCCATCCGTAAGGAATGCGTCTTTTTTGAACATTCCTTGTGTTGAATTTCCACCATCTGAGGGCTTCGCTCATCGGTTCCATCTATTTAGGACGCGTTGAAGATACCCGCTAACGCTTACGCACCGCCTCCGTACTTCGCGCCGACAAACAACAACAAAACTCAATCTTCCAATGACAGTCCGGTTCTGGACGTTGTCGCACAAAATGCAGGCAATGTCGTGGACAATAAAAATGGGAACGGTCTCGATGGCAACGGCAAGGCTACTGCATAGAGATACCAACCTCCTAAGCCTGTGTTGACGCGCGCCGTCGCTGCTTGCCCGACTCCGGAGCAAGTTTTATTATTTCGCTATTGTTTTTTCGCTGCATCTATCCTCGTGATCATTTCACTCTGTTCTTAATGGATTTACTACTTTTAATTTTCATTATCCAACGTTCCGTCTAGTGACAGGTTACCCAGTTCGAACTGCTTTCTGTTCACTTGTGAACGCTTCCATTGTCTGCATGAATCTAACAGCACTCTCCCACTTCCTATCCCTATTGTATCACCAAACTCCTCTTCGATCTGTATCGTTTAAACAACATGTCGTCTGTCTTGCTTACCGTACAGATTCATCAAAGCGCATAAAAAATTTACGAAAAACACCATCTCAGCTGTTGTGCATATTCCGTTTATTTCCGCTCACGTCTCTTCAATGCATGGGTGTTGATTGCCCGTTAGACAGAGAAGGGTGGTGCAGTTGCGTATGCTAGCGTAATGTTGCGTTTATTCACCACACGAATCCAAGTAAAGTTCCCGTGAGTGGAACACTAGTTCTTACATCCTCATTCACCTCGGCCAGGACGCTGAATGAATTCAACTGGCCCGATGTATCAACTGTCAAGTCGCCGGAACCGACCTGCGGTGTTGACGTAACAAGCCAAATCATGGGCGAAATCCGTTACTATTTAATATCTGGCCCAGACGACCCTAAGCCGTCATTCTTGTTGAAGGACAGTGACAATCCACTAGCAGCACTGTTCGGCACTATTTAGTGCAAGGAAGTAATGCCTTTTGCTTGGTGATTGCGAACCGACATTCCAGCATTTAGAAGTTGCGGAACGATTTCCCGTGAAAGTCCTCGTCATATCAGTCTGATCGCAGCTGTCTCCACATGATTAACGCGAAGTGATCTCGGGATACGAATCAGTGCAAATCTGATTGGTTTCGGCTCCGGCATCCTTTTATACACTGATAGTCTATCATAATGTCCCTCATTGACTTGTTTGTCTTTGCTTCCGCTCATAGCATCTGGTTGTGACAGTGTCCATCTTGGAAGGCTGTACCGCGGAAATTCTTCTCATCTAAAGTCTACACCACTGCTCTCGGGCCATGTGATATTCGAAGGGAAATTCCCAACCTGATTCTTCATGGCAAGTACCTTGCACCTATCTATCTAGTCCTCTCCAGCATTTAGATCGAAATAATCACTAATTGCTCCCCTTGTCTTTCCACTTCTGGGCTGGAAGTTCCATTTAGTGATAGTCCGTCCAAATTGGAACGTACGAACTGCATTACTCTCCGAGTCTAACCCAGCTACTACGCAAACGCTACCAAATCGGCGTTGCACGCCTTGCTACTTGCTTTGCACCTCGAAAGTGCCATGCCGATTAACATCCTGTTCTCGCTATCACCGAACAACCTCGGTTTACTCATCTGGGTAGCCTATATGATATCTGGTGGTCACATCATCGAACAGGTTATAATACGTACTGCTGTGGTCCACCGGATGGTATTTCAAGGTTTGTATCGATATATGAGATCACAGAATGTGGTGTTTGTGACTTAGGTTACGGTGCGGACAACACCAGGAGCGGTCGTTGCGCGCTGAGGACATTAACAGACTGGCTGCGTTTAACCGAGTTTGTAACGCTGTTGTACTCGATCGTGTTCTTTGCTTGCCTGCAAAGTGGCTTTCTCTCTGTACTGTTGCTCAATATTGCAGCCAGTTGGTTGGGGGAACTCGTGCGTGGTGGCTGATTCGAGCAGGTGCACATTGTCTTCCTGAATGGGGTGCTCGGGACAGGTTACATACGGCCATTTCGTGTATATGACATGCCGACTTGGCCTTGGGGAAGATTGCTCGTGTGGAGTGTCAACAGCGTTTCTGCCGTCGTGTAGGGAATGTGAATATTCCCTCCAACAAACTGGTTTTGCTGCGCCAGTTATTGTGGTTTGTCCACTTCCTGTGTATGCCAGCGAAGCGTTTTGCCCCAACGCGCCCTGTTCGCTCGTGCATGACTGCATTGCTTTGCAGCCATAAGGTCACCGGTTCGAATCCGCGTAGAGGTGGGCGTCCTCGCGGTATACTCAGCCCATTGGAGAAATCACGCGGTGGTCAGCTGTCCACTTGCCGACAGCATATGAAATTGTTGACTTCGCGTCTTGTTGCCGTTAGATCTACACGCCTGCTTGGTTGGAGACCAAAGGAGGATGAACAGTATTTTGCCTCGAAACTAATCAAGATGTAATTCAGAGATAATTCATCACGGTCCGCTCTCAGTCGGCAGGACCAAAATCCTCACTACTCTTTAGAACTACAACAATTCCGTCCGTATACCTTCTAAGTGCGGTGTCCTACACAGTCGCTATGCGGAAAGTCCTAGGTAACTACTGTCCCCTGCACAGTTCGTACCAAGCATGGCAATAGAAGATAAGCCAGGCTATACCATACTCAACTGTCAGGCATGCAGGTCCGCAGCATTAGCTGCCGGTAGTCATGGCGTCGGAACCTGGCAGGGGTCCAATGGAGGACGCACCACTGACGAGACACCGAAGGTCGAAACGGCGTTGTCTGGTGCTTTTCCAGCCTTGCAAATCCTGCTGACAGAGCGGACCGTGATGAATTATTTCTGAATTATACTTAAACCCCACTACTTATTAGTTAATCGTGGTATGTCGCGAAGTGCGGACCAGTGGAAGATTTGTGCACATTCTAGATTGGATTCAATTAGCTAATACCTGACACTTGAAAAAAAACGTGTTCTGGAAGATAAACAATGTTCCTTTTTCTTACGGTACACTAGCTAAAGTGCTTTGCTCACCTTCAGCAAATGTGTCAAGACAATACTGACGATGCGGCGATTCTGCTTGTCATCTTCCGTTTGTTTCCATGGTCTTGCTTGGCCCTATGTTCATTCATTAGGCGATTTTATATATATATATATATATATATATATATATATATATATATATATATGCACGCTGGAGAGCCTATGATGCGCCGCGGCTGGTGGTGGATAGATCCTGACAGATGGTCTACCCACTGCTGCTACTGTTGTGCCGTTGGCTCATGCCCTGGGCGCCTCCTCGTTGTGACCGCTGGGTGGGTACTGGATTACCCCCTTCTTCCTGCTAAGATCCAGGACACCAATCCGCATGAATCAGTTATCCTGATGACACTCGTGATCAATTCTACACTGAGCTATCCTCCGTGATACGGTCTGTATCGAGGAGCGACCGGCTATTTCTGCTGGGTGATTTCAACGCGCGCGTTGGGCGTGATGCATCAGCGTGGACAGATGTTATCGGTCCGCATGACATTGGCTCAGCGAATGCGAACGGGGACAGACTGCTCGCACTGTGTGCCACTCACGTCTTGACGATCATGGACACTCGGTTTGCACTGAGCTCGAGTGATATAGCAACTTGGACGCACCCAGGTAGTGGTCACGCTCACCTACTCGACTATGTCATCGTACGTCAGCGTGATATGCGTGAAGTGCGCATGGCACGTGTACTGCGTGGAGCTGAGTGTGGCACTGATCACAAGTTGGTGCGGACCAAACTGTACATATATTTTCGTAAATCGATGTATTGCACTCCCGCCGTGAATCGGCGTAAATTTAACATTCTCTCCCTCGGTACTGTGGCGAAACGTACTGAGCTGGAGAAGGCGATGGCTGCATGCCTGTGTGATGTGGACTGCATAGCCACAGTGGGCCACATTCAAGACCAGGTGACAGCTGCTGCCGAGGAGTCCATCGGGCACGCAAACTGTAAGCGGCCTGCTTGGTTTGATGAGAACAATGCGACGATTGGCGCATTGGTGTCAGAGAAGAATGCAGCATTTGCTGCACATGTGGCAGACCCCAGTGACTTGGGAAAGAGTAGTCAGTTTCGCAAACTTCGACGGCGACTGACCCGAGAGCTCCGTCGCATTAAAAATGCATGGTGGACGGAGGAGGCGAAGCAGATGGAACTTTTCGCCGATCATCGCTAACACAATGAATTCCTTCACTCCTTGAAGGCGGTGTATGGACCGAGATTAGAGACGCTGAGGACGCTGATCGATGGTAGTTCAGACGCTGCCTGCACTCAGACTGCAGAAATAATGCAGATCGGACCAAAGCACTTTGACTGTCTCTTAAACAACCGTTCAGAGATCGACTGGCCTACATTGAACGGCCTCAAGCAGCACGATGTGAAGGCGAATCTGGCGGATATGCCGACACTGGATGAGACGCATAGAGCATTTGCTCAGCTGCGAAACGGCAATTGTGCCTAGGCCGACGGGATCCCGCCTGAAGTATTGAAACACGGCGAACCCGCGTTGGTGACTGCACCACTTGGTACAACGCATATGGATTAAGGAGGAGGCGCTTCCTGAGCTGAAGGATGCCTTTGTGTTACCACTGCACAAGGGCAAGGGGAGCAAACAATGTTGCACCAACTATCGTGGCATCAACTTGCTGAGTTGTGTGGGCAAGGTGATTGCCCGAATCCTGCTCAACCGCCTCGTCATTTAGGTTGTGGAACCTAACGTGGCGGAAGAGCAATGTGATTCCGTTCGGGTCGCAGCACTATAGATATGGTGTTTGCGGCTCGTCAGTTGCAGGAGAAGTGCCGAGAACGACACCAGCCATTGTACTCGCGTTTTTGTTGAGTTCGCCACAACCTTTGAGACCATAAACCGCGAGGCATTGTGGCTGGTGTTGAGTAAGTTTGGTTGCCCGCGTAAGTTTGTAAGTTTAATTGAATGTCTGCACATTGGTATGCGGGTGAGGGTGCAGCTGAGTGGAGAGACCTCGGATGACTTTGCAGTTGTCTCTGGTATGAAGCAAGTCTGTGACTTAGCTCCTCCCCTGTTTACTATTTATCTTCATGCAGTGTTATCTTTTGCTTTTGATGCCGCTTGTGCTTACGGTGTTCGTGTTGAGCACCGTATTGATGGTGGGTTGGTGAACATTCGTCATTTCGGTGCGAGAACTCTAGTCTATGGGACCACTATCCTTATATTACTGTTTGCTGACGACTGTGCGTTGTTTTCACACAGCGCGGATGAGTTGCAGCATGTGACTGGTGGTCTAGCTTCTACAGCGGCCAAATTCTGGCTCATCACCAACACAAGCGAAACTGTCTGTTTCTTTCAGCCTTCACCGGAGGTGCAATCTTCAATATTGCCGCGAATCATCATTGGTGCCGAAGTATAGGAAACCACCTCCCGCTTCAGCTTCCTTGGGAGTGTGATGTCGACTGATCAGCAGCTACACGTTGAGCTGCGTATTCGCGTGTCGAAGGCAGCGGCGTTATTCGGGATGTTTGAGTACCGAGTGTGGAACAACCATCAGGTTACCATGCACGAAGCTGACGGTGTACGAATGCATGGTACTCTCCGTTCTTCCATACGGCAGTGACACGGGGACGATGTACCAGTGGGATGTGCGATATCTCGAGCGGTTCCATCAGCAGTGTTCGCGACGGATTTCGCACATCCGTTGGACCGACAGAGTTGCAGACACGGAAGTGTTGCGCCGAAGTGGGATGTATGCAGTGGACTGCATACTTTTGCTGAGACACCTGAGGTGGCTCGGTCATGTGAGCCGTATGGATTCGACGCGGATACCGAAACAACTCTTATACGGTCAGCTGAGTATTGGGAAGCGGCATGTGGGGAAACCAAAGTTACGTTACCAGGACATGATCAAAGTGAGCCTCACACGTTCTAATCTTGATTGCAGGTCATGGGAATCGAAGGCGGTTGATCGGCGTGCATGGCGCGATCTGATCACGAAGGCAGTTGCCGAGGTGGAAGAGAAAGCCCTCGTGCATGCAGAGAAGAAGCGGCAAGTGCGGAAGCGGCAAGCACCGATGGATTGTACTCCATCGACATCGAGCGCATGGTGCTGTAGCACATGCGGTCGCGAGTGCCTGAGTCAGGCAGGCCTAGTGAGCCATGAGCGAGGCCACTCGGGACCACTACCGAAGCGACGACGGGTCCTGCAGAGAACGTAGGCAGAGCTGGCGCAGCGTTTGTAGGTACGCTGCATTCGATTTACTAACCGCGTGCTTGCATGCTAAGTCTATTTATTTCAGGTATTGGGTTTGCAATTTTGTCCTAATACTTTTCTCATATAACTATCTACCAATGCTCTCTTCTATTAATTTGCACGCCTCGCTTAAGCCAGTTGTAGTTAATTTCGATAACATTTCCGTGTTTGTGGCATTTCCGTAAAATATACTTTCCGACCTCGTGAAATTATCTCTGCTTCGTATGTAAATAACTTATCACAAATGCTCATTAATTTAAGATTTATGTCACCGTTTCCTTATGCATTACTCAATTTATCTTATTTGTTGCCTTTCTCTGAAGTGATTGGCTGTTGCTTGATATCCCCGGTGTGACTGCGCTTGATGTGCCTGTGGACAAGGTGTCTACCCGTCTATTACACGCTACCTCTTCCATACTAGCTCCAGGAGGCAATCGGTCATTGCTGGAGGGGTCGGGGTGGACGGTCCTTGTAGGTGTGTTAGGATCAAAGAGTGGTTCCATACACTCAGTATGGAGCGGACCACGGTTCAGACACGGTCTTTTCTGCGCTTGATTCCCTAACTACAGTATGCTTGTGTTTGCCGTGAAGGAGTGTGGGCCGGCTCCGGTGATGAAACGTGGCTCCCATCCACATGCCTCCCGGCCTTATTCCTTCTGGTTTACACTGGATATGGGGTATGTGGGTGGAGCTGTGGGTGGTGTAGCGCAAGCCACCCATGGTCCCTCTGTAGGCGCAGGTGTCCTGTGGCCATTCACAGTGACAAGCAAATCCGGAACCGTATGTTTTCAACCTTATATACCTATGTGCCTACCTGTCTATTAACCACTACTTCGTCCATACTAGCTCCAGGAGATAGTCAGTCGTTGCTGGAGGGGCGGGGTTCACGGTTCTTATGACCGTGCTAGGCTCGAAGGGTGGTTTTATGCACGCAATGTGGAACGGACCACGGTCCATCCACCGCATTGTGTGTGATTGTTTCCCCTATACAGCGTGCAGGTGTTTGCCTGTGAAGGAGTGTGGACCGGCTCCGTTGATGAAACATGGCTCTCATCCACATGCCTCGGAGTCCTATTTCCTCGGATTTACTCCGGATATGGGGTGTGTGGATGGTGCAGCGTAAGCCACGCATGATCCCCCTATAGGCACAGGTGTCCTGTGGCTGGCCACAGTGACAGGCAAATCCGAAGCGGCATGCAGGCAACAATATATATCTTGTTTTAAACTTCACTTTCACACCGACACCAACCCAAAGGTTCTCTTGCACCAAACTCTCAGCAGCAATCTGCTTGTGTACTTGTTTTCGCGACGTGAGTTTATGCAGCTGGATCCATTTCTAGTCGAACCAAACATCAAAATGGACAAAGAGTCGAATTGCGGGTCATTAGCTCGATCTCTGTCGTTTCCTACTCATTTTGATCCTGGTCTTGGCGCCGGGTATGGTGGAATATAACTAATACGGTCGACTTGATACCGACGTATCTTGTGCCGCCATGACGTGGGGGGATGAAGTGATTTTGAAACTGTCGGATAGGACTTTGCAAATATAGAAGCGCTAGTTGCGGTGGGCATAGTAAGAGCCCTGAATGCAGTGTCGAATGATGTTGCGTGATGGGAAGGAAATCCGCTTGATGAGTGCTCCCCCGTGTGCTTCCACCAGCAAACAGAATGGTGTGATAGTTACTGATGTTGTACGCCGCATAACTGTTTTATTCCAGCTGGAGGCCCCAGAGTTCCTGAGTTGTAATCTGAACACAGTGATGAGACTTTTCTCGAGGCAGCCGTAACTATATCTCCGCCATCCAAAAAACACGTAGTGTAACAAAAACGTTTTCTAATTCGAACGTTGCCGTGAAAAGCAGAGGATCCTTACAGACCATAATCGATAGGGCTACGCTCCGTGTATGTGTATCAGTGACGCCTGTCGTAGCGATGTGGGTCTGTCGAACTACTTCCACGTAGTGCCAGCTGGGTGGTTCGCGTGTACCCCCTTCATGCCAAGTGTTCGGCGACTGTGTTCCACCTTGATGCGGCATTGTAGTCCAGCAATTGTGCCCGTTTCATGGGGATTATTGGGCCCTTTTGGTGACATACCAAACAAATGACGGATGAACTGATCATTCAGTCAGCGACTCTTAATGGATGCAATTCTCTACATTCCCCCCGCCGCTTTGCGGGTAAGTTATTTAACCAAAGGCTTTGGAGTGCGGTCCCCTAAATCAAAGCCATACTTCGGCTTGGGCAACTGGGTAGTATCATGCCCTCTCACAATAACATGGACTGTATTACAGCGTGCTCATCATCTACCGTTTCTGCTACTTACATTCACACGACTTCATCATACGCCAATTGTTTGCCAACAATCCTTACTTTCGTTGCCCAATTCATGTGTTCAAAAATCTGGTTGCGCCGCGGACCATGGAGTTCAACTTATGCCGCTCCTCGTTCCGTCTGGCGTGCTTCAGCGTTCGGACACTCATGCAGAGTAGACAGCAAGCTATTCCTAGCCCGCACTCTGAGGTCCATCGATATCGACATCTACTGCCTCTCAGCAACCCGATTGCAAGACCCCAGCACTGTGCCTACCTTAACATCCCACACCAACCGCAAAGCGAGATATAAATTGCGTCATTTTGGGGGTCCGAAATCAGCCTCAACAGCTTTGGCTGGCCTAGGTGTGACACTAAGCGGCAAGGTCGAGGCAGCACTATTAGACTGGTTTCCAATTGGCGGCGGACTATGTGCTTCGGCTCTTGGGTTCATGTAGAATCAACAAGCGCCGCGAAGAGAAACGCGAATTGTTTGTGCTCTCCGTGTACCCTCCAAATGATTGCAGTGACGGCTCGGTCAAGGACGTATTCTACCGGGATCTACATCGGCTCTTGGCTAATGCTAAAACGTCAGCTATCGTTGTCCTTGCTGGGGATTTTAATGCACGGGTTGGCCGTCTGTTACCCTACGAACACCACATTGGTAGTCACGACGCGCCGCGAGGAGAGACGCAGCTTGCTTGTGATCTCCGCATACGCTTCAACTGACTGTAGTAGTGGCTCGCTCAAAGACGACTTCTATCGGGGGTTACATCAGTTCTTTACTATTGCTAAAAGTCGTATGTCGTCCTTGCTGAGGATTTCAATGCGCGGGTGGGCCGCCTATTACCATGCGAAGGCCATATTGTTCACCACGCACTCGATGTGGACCGCTCTGCTAACGGAGAGAGGCTTTTCAAACTGCTTCATCTGTTTCACTCGAACATTAACTCCAGGCGTACAAAGGAGCGTTCTGCAACCTGGCGTCCTTCACCAACACAACCGTGGTCTCAAATTGATCACATTGCAATCAGTTTCAGACTACGTGACAGCATACTGAATTGTAGATTCTTTTGGTTTACCTTTGTTGACTCAAATGATGCCCTGAGCTGCGCGAAAATCCGCGTGTGTTTTGGGGGTCCTGAAACACGAAGCAACGCAAGATTGATGTAAACAGATTTCTCTGTCCAGGCGAGTTACCGATTTTCAATAATATACACACTCATTTGCAATCCACCGCAAGACAACAACATTGGACTTCTATACAGAAAGCGATGACCATTTCCGGACAGCCAACCTTCGGTCTAGCTCGACGCCTCTTAAAGGCTTGGATTTCTGTTCCCTCTCTGGAACTGTTCTACCGCTACAAAGATATCCCGACGGGGTCACATTGCAATGAGCGGCACCGTACGGCCACTTGGCTGCTCATGTAAAACTTACGCAACGATCATGAGACGAGGTGGTTTGAGCGTACTTCAGAGATTGAAACCGCTGCTCTCTCTGGTAACACTCGTAAGCTTTTCCAACTCATTCGCTCCACTGGCCTCTAGATGTCTTTTGTCAGTAAAGTTATATGCGAAACGCATGAGTTTCCCAATACCAACCAACAGAGGCATTCCTATTGCTGGGCCGAGCACTTTCAATCGCAATTCTACTGGTCTGCCGCGTCCATCAGTACATTTAGTACACCTTGTTGTCCACCCTGTCTCATCCCACTAAATTTACCTAATGGAGAGGCAGTCCGCCTCGAGATTCGACTCTTGAGGCAGTTCAAGGCTTCCGGCTCAAACGGACTTCTTCTGGAGCTGTTCAGATACGGCGGCGTGATGATCATTACCCAGCTGACCTCGCTGTTCAAAGAAATTTGGCATGAAGGGAAAGTGCCTTCCTCTTGGGGCGAATCAGTTATTGTCCCGATTTTGAAAAAGGCACTTGCACTTTGTGTACACACAAAGCTATTGGCATTCATCCTGCTCCGTAGACCATCCCTAATCCGTGGATTATCCTACCGTGAGGAACAAGCTAATTTCCGCCCAGGTCGCGGATGCGTGGATCAAATCTTCACACTCCGCCAACTCCTCGACATCGCCACCTTTATCACAGGTCCACTGACGTTGCAGTAATAGATATTCGTGCTGCTTCTGGCTCTGTTGATTGACGTGCTTTATGGCATTTCTTGCTAAAAAACGGGGTGTCAGAGAAGTGTATCACCATCCTACTTACACTACTTTCATACTTCCGACAGAATGTGGGTCTATGGCAAGCTGACCAATAGCGGTGTTCGCCAGGGCTACCCTATGTCCCCATTCCTATTCACCACCGCAATCGAAGACGTTCTGCCGAGTACTCTAGAAGGTTTCCAACCTTTTGGCCTAGAGCTGCTGCCGGGTGAGCGCGCGATTGACTTAGGTGATGCTGACGATATCGCCTTACTTGTTGACGATCCTCAGGTAATGCAACATTCTGGATCGTTTGGCGGTTGAATCATCTAAGTATGGAATAAGCTTCACCTATCTAAGTACAAAGCACTGCTCCAGGACTGGTCTGCACCTGCTCTCATGCTCACGCTTGAAGGTCCACAACTTGAGTATGTAGATAGTTCGTCTACCTTGGGATTTGTGTTCCTGCTGACTATACTATCGGCAAAGAAGTTTCTCTTCGCATTGCCAACACGCGTACAGCATGTGTCAAGCTGAGGCACTTGTGCGCCGTCTCGACTTCTCATTTTCGCTAAAGGGCCGTGTTTACAATGTATTGGTGTATCATTGTTGGTGTATTATTGTTTGGTAGCGATTCCTGGCTACTTCGCGTGGAAGACACGTATTGTCTTTCTGCCTTCGATAATGGTTGCTAAGAAAGGATCGCTCATGTTTAGTTGCAACATCCTGTTCACAGTGATGACCGACATTGCGTCTTGGGGAATGCGAGTATTTCCTTCAAGAAACTGGTTGTGCTGCGCCAGTTGTGGCTGCTCGGTCACGTCCTATGCATGACATAGAGAGTCTACCGCGTCTCGCTCTATTTACTCGTCAAGGACCTGGCTGAAGGTGCCTACATGATGGTCAGCCTTCCACTTGGCGACGGCAGGTAAGTCGCCGAGGTCGCGTCTAGCGGCAGTTGGACCCATACGTCCTCTTGCATGAAGACTTGATGGCGAGCGAAACCAATGGCTTAACAATCTTGAAAATTTTGTACATAAATGTGTTGATTCACATGTTTGTTACTTCAAACGTTGAAAATGAAAAATAAGTCGGCGTGTGAACAATAAAATAAAAATGCTCTGTTCTTTATTGTCAAATGTTCCTGGCTTACTGGGGTACAGTAGGTGAGGTGTGTCGCTCACCAGCAACTACTATATCATTTTGAGTATGACGCTTCAACCATACCTCCTTATCTGCTCATTTCCATGGCTTTTGTAGCCTCTACGTCTATTTACTAGACCGTTGCGTATAGGTCTGACATCGCCATGTAGATTTCAAGCAGTACGGGAATCGTAACTTACCCCAGGAGCAAACTTGTATTTGAGTCATCATGTGTTCAAACACACTGTCGGCGCCTAGACAACCAATGAATTTTAGATAGGCCACGGCACACAATATTAAAAATGTATGGACGACTATTCGAGTTCAGAAGCGTTACGGAATACCCTATAACCTGTCGTGTTACGCTATGATCTTCCTAAAGCCTAACGCAAACCAAGACCGTTGACTATGGAACAAAAACCAATTAATTCCCATCGCCTCAGCTATCGGCTCCGACGTTATACATAAACTGATTGACTAGTTGTAACCGTTCCATGGCTGAATCAGGTGGGGCGAAATAGACGACGAGGAGTCCCGGAGTACAGAGTCAACAAGACAAATGCGAAAAAATACGCAAGCTCTGTGTGGAATTTTTGGACATCCTCTGAGAAGCTGGATCACTGCAACTTCGATCGGAATTGTTGGAGCGTCGCCCAGCTATCCCATTGTAATATTCCTTCGGTCCGGCCTTCTGAGCTCTTCCGTGCCCAAGCAGTGCGACAAGCTGCAATGCAAAATCAATACCTCGTAGACGGCTGGACGCTCGAGCCGTCTAGTAAGAGGCCGATGTAAAAGAAGCACGGAAGGGGGAAGGAGGAGTGCCGGAGAAGAATATGAAGGTGCTGATAACAGGAAGCAATACCGACCGCCCTCTTAACTGTTAACGTGTTACCGTGACGCCTGCGGACTGGCTACACCAGTTGATTCAAGCTGCGATTAAGTCCACCACAGCCTCAACCAAAAACTCAGGTAAATTTCATGCAGGATTCTTCCTTGACAAGTTTTATGATAATAAGTATGAATAACGCTTCATCGGGATACTATTAATTCCGATATTTCGGGTACTCTTACCAGATGTTAACGTAAAAGCTGTGGACAATTGTGTTGCATATAAAAAGAAACAATGTTTACGGTCAGGTCAGCTCTTCAGGGATGAAGCAGACCTTCACCTGAGGAGCGTACCATTGCGCGTGCCGGTACGCAAGCCAAGACCACCGGCACTTCGAGGTTTAGGCTTTACTTCTGCAGAGACAAAAACATTAAGAAACATCTCCTAACTATCAAACCATTCGTTATCTCCTGTTGGTACAAGGAGCGGTAATTAGGCGAAAGTCTGAGGTAAACCAGAATGCCAAACAGCCATATGGCGCCTTGCATCCAGTGGTTATTGCTCCACGTAGTAGCCACCAATTTTGTGAGAATAATACTCCGCTTGCTGCAAATAGAAGCGAAGCGGTTAATAATAAAGTGATTTTTGAAATTAACAAGTGATCACGTTAATACGCAGGTTGCTGTATTACATTAGATGCTGTTTCCGGTAGAACAGCTACTGCTCGCACTTCGGAGTTAAGATCAACGTCAGACGCAAAATTAGTTACTGGAGGACCTTCACTAGGCCGCTATTTCACGGCTAAGCACGATGAGCTGACCAAGCCCAAAACAACTACCCTCCACAAAGCTAATGCTGTGGATGTCGATTCCTCTTGAATACTTAGTTCTGACAGGCGTATCAAGTTTCCAAATGCCGTTTCCTGTATGCAAAATGACAACACTGAATCAACGAATCAAAACTGCATTACCTGCTAAATCCCAATTGCATACGAAACCGCTACCTCAAGCCTCGAACTGGCATGTCCTGCCTAAAGTCTGTTCTGGCCAGTGTCCAAGCTCCTCGAGAATAGTGACGAATTCGGTCAAATTGATCGATTTATCGCAAGTCTTCTTGGGCGATTCTGTATCGTCATTTTGTTTGATTAGACCTACATCCGTTGATCATAAGGTTATGGAATATGTGCCGCAGTCTCTGCACCTTACACAAGGTTTAATTGGCTACCACGGCTTTCCGATTCCATCAACGAACCACACGGGTTGTACTGATGGTGGTGTATGGATTAACACCAGTGTGCCTCCACCGCCTATGCAACTTGGCAGAGTAGCATATGAGCCATCACCTGTTTATCATATGCTCTGTTCTTTTTGAGCTGCTTTTGTACATGTGTTATGGGCCATGAAGGCTCAGCCCAGTCCGTATGCGGATCATTCTATTAGTAGGTAATCCGTACCACAGAGATCATTCTAGTGTGGCAAGAATGGTAAAGCCTTGTATATAAATAAATAATTAATTATGTTATTCTCGAATTCATCCAGACACACCAACACAGGTATGATCAAAATTTACAAGCAATTATATGGCGCAACAGATACGTTACAACGCACGTAACTGGCTGTGGCCAAAGTTGTACAATTTGCAGAAACATTCGAAGCACTCATGAGGAGCAAAGTCAACAGTGGGGTGCCAGTAAGATGGTTTCAAGTGTGCGCAGAGTACATAAGAATAGCACGTTGGTTAGAGTGGGGACAGTATGTGAAGAATGAGTAACTCTGTTGTACGTGTCAGTAGAATATCGAAAAATGACTAGTCGATATTCCAGTGTGTAACAGTGGGCAGTGATTTTATTCAGTGGCGAGTCACATCCGCCACGTCACAGTGTTGATAAACGGACTTTTGTGGCTTTTCATAGGGAGAACGCTTGCCAGGCGAAAACCCACCACGTCCTGGAACACTGTCGTCGATTGCTATGATCGGTCAAGTGAAACTGGCAAAGCTGGCTATAAGGCATTAGTTCCTCCAGTTATTCGCAATCGAGTCACTCCCCTGTTGGCCAGACAAATGGCACAGTCAGATTCCAACATGGACGTTGGGGTCAGTCGAGGAGAAGTTATGATAATTTCAGGTAAGCAAAATTTCCAGAGTATGGGGTCTCACCTTCTCTGAGTATGTATATTTGCCGGGGAGCGAAGAACTCGTGTCCAGCTACCCTCACTGGACATCGGTGGTTGAGTTGTTGGGTGCAGATGGTTAGTATGGAAGTGGAGCCATGGTCCAGGTAAGTGCTTGTTGGTTATTTCGTCCCATTCCAGACGGAGACAGTTCCTCAGTACAATCCCGGATCTCTCAGATGTTCACGACCTCAGAGAAAAGGTAAAGAGAGGAACAGGCCGAGAGAAGACCAAAAAAGACAGTCATAGTACCAAGCATTGGGGAAATCCTACTTCAAGACGTTTACTTGAGACAATTGGTGTACAATGTGTAACAGATATTACGCTGAAAATTTTTTTAATCATGCAGAAGTCATGGCCTAATGGGTAAAATACTTTCATGTACATGAGAATAAAGAACAGGGTTCCGGTAAGCAATTCATGAGGTATAAGCTAACGGCGTTAGAATTCAACCTGATACCAGAAGGAGGGTATGTAGTCACGATTGGTTGTTATCGGAAACCAAAAGATACAGTGACTAGGTGGCCATATATATATATATATTCGGGATGAAGGTTATCTAAGACACATAATAACTATTATGTACATGGGTATATGAAGATAGGAAGCTGAGCATACTAGAAGCAGGCTAGGATTAAATGGATATGAACAGAAGACTAAGTGTCGAAGGTAAGACGATCGAGAGATGGCGCTAAGGGACTGTGTTTCAGTGGCCAAAAGTGCTTGTTAGGTTAATCATTCTAGTTACTAATGAATAACTACAGTGTCAAAGGCGAGGTCAACAAACCAGCTGAGCCGTGATCAAAATATACCAAGAGAATAAACGTTGTAGGGAATGAGTGACTCCTAGCGAGCTCCGGGTATCCGCAGACTTGAGTAGAGCCTTCAGCGACCAGCTGCTGCTAAGCAGAGATAGTGGTTCTAGGAAAGGATGTATCAGTGGCTGGTGCAGCCATATCATTAAGACGTTTGACCATAGAGCTCAAGTCAGTGGGTTTACCCATAGTTGGAAAAGACAGCAAGCCACTGACTCCTGTCAATGCCTTACGTAAGCAAAAGCCTAAGAGTGACCTGATGTAGAGGACACAAATTAACTCTTCAGCTCCCACAAGCTATTCCAATAAGCATTGTACTTTTCGTCGAAACATTTGTTAGAGGGCCAAACTCAGTCGCAACCGCTCCGCTGTGGCCAACTCCAGAGCATTTTCCACTGTTGGCAATACACACACTTTTGCAACAATTTATAGCCTGGGTCCAGGCACACGGCTTGAAGTCCCAGTGTTTATAACACAACCTAACCCATCTTCTTCATATCTTCCATCTACCTCAGTACTGTTGATAAACATCGTTCTCTTTACGCTAAATAAATAAATACTCCTGTAGTGACCTGGAGATTCCCCTGTTTGGCTGCCGCATGCTGCGTAAAATATTACAAAATCACGAAATTATATTTTCTCGATGTACATAGCAAAATAGCCGCTCGCCTGTTTGAACGTTGCTCGCGTTTGTTTGAGTCAACGTGGTGTCCGCCTTCGAACGGTGCGACGCTCATCGGCTCCGCGGCCATCTTTGGTCTCCACACACGCGACCACACCTTTCCCCTAGCTAGCTATCTTCCGGTGCCTTATTTTTAGCACTGGATAGCGTTTCGCCCCACATAACAAAATTTTCCTAGCATTACTTTTGGTGTTCTCCACTCCTCGGAGGTTGGCCTTATATTCGCGTATTGGTTCTAAAGCGTACCGATCCCGCTTCTCGCTTTACTCCTCTGTAAATATTTTGTTCTCCACTAGGCGAGGCACGCCCATGGCTGAATGATCGGGTAGGTACAATTGTACAAACATTTAACGGCAATTGTAACAGCGGCAGTAGAAAATTGTTCAAACTTTCATGCTTGCAACTGTGCTATGGTGGAAATGTAAAATAATAATTAGGCGGTCGTCGGATCGGGACCCGTTTTGTAAGAACGTAATCAGTCTGCCATATATTGAAGTCATACATCAGCTAATAATACCTCAAGAATCCTGAATACTCGGTTGGAAGTTAATTAATGAGCAAGCTCGAGATTTGTGTAAAAATATACTGCGTTCGTGCATACCTAACGCAAAGATAAACCTTGATATCAGAAAAACTAGAGGCGACAGTATATGGGTAAACTCGTAGAAAAAAGAGCTGAGAGTATAGGCAGAAGTGCCGGTTAACACACCTATCAAGAATGGTCGCGCTAGTTTACCTGCCAGTGTGAAGTTATGAGCTGTGACTTTATTCGGTGGCCAGTTACATTCGCCACGTTGCAGCGTTGTTAAACGAACCTTTGTGGCTTCTTATAGGGCGAACGCTTGCCAGACTAAAACCCACCTAGTCCTGAAACACAGCCGCCGATCCATTGAATGGCAAGTCGTAACTGGCTATGCTTCCTGTTGTGCGTTTATGTGCACGGTTATTTGCAGTCAAGGTGCGTCCCATTTTTCCGCTAGCTGATGCCTTAGCCGAGTGACTATTTTGTTCCTGGGTCTTGTACTCTCCTGACCGAATGGCTGGGTTCGATTGGTAGGTCATGAATTGTATATTTCTTTTAATGTGATATGTTGCTCCACTGCAGAACCACGTGAAGACTCCGAGGGATATCCAATGAAATATATTGAAGTGTTTAGTAGTAGTATAGGATATAGCCTCGAAAACAAGTTGAACTTCATCCCGAGGTAAGTAGGGAAATGCATTGGAAATATGCGCAGCCACGGCTACCTGAAAGTCAAAGCTAGGTAAAGAGCTGCGGATGAGTGGTAAGCAAAAGCAAGTATCCAGTAGCAAAAGGTGGCCGCACCCAATTGCGCTGGCCTTGCCTCAGCAGGAGAATGTGCCGTTCGAAGTTTACCGGAGAACTGCAGTTAAGCAATATGTGAAAGAGATTTTTAGGCGATTTGAACCCAATTTTTCAAGCTTCGGGAAAATTGTATCCTTGCAAGATGACAAATCATGTGCCTGGTCGGTAAGTTTTAAAAGCGGCGGTGAAGCTTCCACTCGTTTCCAGATAAAGTAACTATGTGCTTCATAGTGTAATACTGTCGCAGCTATGGACGATTCCTTGGGTGCTTGAAGCCGTATCTGTGACAAGCTAGGGGAAAAGAAAGGCAAGGAACAAGCTCAGTCACACAGACAGACGAAGGAAACGCATCCGGAACGCAGTCAATCAATTTCAACAATGACTGAACTATTGTCCCCATATACCATGTAATTGTTATTTAAATAGCTCATATACACGTGTACCATAAGTGACGAAGTACAACGAGAAGCGTGCAGATCACGGATCAGAAGAGATTGAAATGGTTCCAAAGTAGGGATGAGCCTTGTTTACGGCCTAGGAAAAGGGAATGAACCGCTCAGCACCGTCATTTCACTCACCAGGCTCCGATGGCTGGGCCACGTGTTACGCAAGCCAGCCCAACGACTCCCGCGACGTGCGTTGTTTGCGCGCCGGGGGCGTGGATGGAAGAAGAGGAGAGGTGGTCAAGCGATGACTTGGTCCAGAGGAATGAAGGCCCTCACTTCGGAGCTGGCCTCAATTGGAGCTTCACGGCTCCCTGGTTGGGGTCCAAAAGACGGTGAACACGTTTGGCTGGATACACTTGCTGATATGGCAAGGAGCCGACCTCAATGGCGTTCCTGCTGTGAGTTTCTTTGTCCTCCCCATCCCTTTAGCCTCCCCCTCCATCTACGATCTTATTTCGTAGGGTAAAACGTAAGTAAATTTTTGTTTTTGCCTAGTAGCCGGCTAGTAGCTTACCGGAACGATGCGTATCCGTTGCTGGTAGCTCAGCTGGCATTCAACTGTCGAATTTATTTTTCCTTTATGTAAATAGAAGAAATGACAAAGAGAGTTTGAGGGGTCCTAAAGCGCATATGCCCAATTTGTGGGACACCAGAAAGGCGGACGAAATGTGCTGAATATGGAAAATCCTAGCTCTCAGAAGGGGTGACAATGTCACCTTGCTTCAGTCTTAAATCGGTAGAAATGCAAGTAGTCAGGGAAGATGACCACATATAAATTAACGTCAAGTAAAGAAGGAATATAAACAGAGAGCACGAGAAGAAAAGAACTGAGTCGGCAAAAGGCTCTATTGAGGAGAAGTGGAAAAGCCAATGACGTTCTCCAGGTGATGGTTCATCTGTCTGACGGTTGTGCGAAGGGGGAGATTCCAACACGCACTACTTGTCAGCGGAAGTTGCCGGATATCTCGGTTCTTACCGAGAAGGCATGTCCTGAAGGTTTGATTGACTCTGCTCAAAGTGAAAAATCGTCACGGGACCCTGCTCCCGTTATTAAGAAGAAAAGGCAAACCAAATCTGCATTAAAGCCATTAGGTGGAATCGATACCCCGTAAAAAGTAAGATATCAACAATGGAGCGGAAAAGATACGCTGCCGTTGCTACATCCTCGGAGGGGCAAAAACATTCCCATCACTAGTGGTGGAGCCACCTGCACCAAGTAGCGATTCAAAAACCCTTGGGAACAGCAAGTAGCTAGCGTAGTACGATAGAGAGGGTAGAATAAGTGAAAATAAATTGGTTGCCGCAAGAGAGATCTAGTGGTCAATTGGCGGTAGGGCAACGGAAGTATTGGATGTAGATATTCTAAATGAATAAGGGTTATTGAGATACGGAGTGGCTCCTAACAAGCACTGGATAATCGCATATGCATGGAGCCGATGACCACTAGCTGCTTCTAAACAGAGGTGCCGAATTTAAGTCGACCGACAGATGGTGGCTCTAGCAAACACTATCAGTGGCCAGATGTAGCCATTCTAATCAGACGCTTGGTCACTAATGTATGCCTATAGGGTCACTGAATGCATCAACTAGCCGGCAGGTAAGTGATACACACATTCCAGGAGAATGTATGATGCAGAGATAAGGGGTGTATCCTAGCAAGCTCAAGATCTGCACAGAAGGGACATGGAGCATACGGCAAATTACAGCGTTGGTGAGGAAGATAAGAAGAGTGACATATAGTGGCGCTAGGATAGAGAATATCAGTGGCCAGCAAAGGCATTCGGATTAAGTCTACTAATTACCACTGGCTACCTACAGTGAGAGAAGAAGTCAACAAACCAGCGAAGGTGCTTGATGCAAACAATTCAAGAGAGTAAGTGTTGAAGCAATAAGAAGTGACTCCTGGCGCAAAGATCGTTGCTACCTACAATGACTCGCTGCAGCTGAAAAGTGGTGACGTAGGTAATGCGAAGAATTGATAATGGTACTAAGTAAATAAATAAATAAATGGTATATTCTCTGTAAAACGAGACACACCTCTAAAGGCGTGATCAAATATGCATACAAGCATAGCTTCTTTGGAATATTAAAACATTTCGTTTTAATGAAAGGCATAAACGAAAATATGTAGTCCATATGAACAAGCATATTGTCAGGTAATAGTCAGATCAAGGACCATGATGGCGCTGTGGCGCGCAAAAATTGTTGCGTCCAGATACAAGTTGGAGATAAATTTGCCATGTAGTGATCCATGAGCACAGGAGCCCAGACAAGGTTTTGGTGCAATCAATGACCATTACGAAACCGGGATGATCTGTGCTCCATCAAAGCATTCTTCATAGTAAAATCAGTTGCACAGGTAGGATGTAGAAGGCTAAGGACTGCGTCAGTGTGAAATGTATAGCTGTGACATTATTTTGTGACGAGTCACATCCGCCACGTTGCAGTGTTGTTAAGCGGACAGATATAACCATCCCATTAAGCAGTTTGGTAACTAGTGGATTCCTACAGTGTCACAGAATACATCAGCAAGCCAGCGAAGGTAAGTGATACAGACATTCTAAAAGATTACAGGATAGAGAAACTAGGAATGTCTTCTAGCAGCTCTGGATATGCGCAATGATGTATGGAGCCTACAACAGATCACTGAGGAAAATGTGATGAATGTAAGAGGAACGAAGGATAATGGTGCTAAAAGAGAGAACCAGTGGACAGCAACTGAAATTGCATTAGACCTTCTAGTTTTCAGTGGATAGCTACAGTGACAGAGGAAGTAAACAAACAAGAAGGTATATGATGCAAACAATTCAAGAGAGCAATTGTTGGAGAGATAATGAGTGGCTCCTAGCGCAAAGATGTATGCTATCTACAATGACTCGCTGCAGCTGAAAAGTGGTGACGTAGGTAAGACGAAGAACTGATAATGGTACTAAGGGAGAGAGAGTGTCGACGGCTAGCAGTGGTATTGGGGTGAAGCCTTCTAGTGGATAGTGGATACCTAAAGTGTCCCAGAATAATTCAACAAACAGCAGATGTAGTTGACGCAGACAATCCTAAATGATGAAGGTTGGAGATAAAAGAGTGTGCTACCTACAATGACTCGCTGCAGCTAAAATGTGATGACATAGGTAATAAGAAGATCTGATAATGGTACCAAGTGAGAGGGAGTATCGACGGCTAGCAATGGCGTAGGGGTGAAGCCTTCTATTTGCTAGTGTATTCCTAGTGTCCCAGAGTAAGTCTAAAGACAGCAGATGTATGTGACGCACGTAGTCCCAGAGAGGGATAAAAGAGTGGCTCTTAGCAAGCTTCGGATATGCGCAGAGATGGTTGGAGCCTACGAAGAATGGCTCCTGCTAAGTCAACAAACAGCAAATGTATGTGACGCAGACAGTCCCAGAGAGTAAAGGAGAGTTAATTGGTGGGGCCTGTGTCCGATATGTTGGGTTTTCGGATTTAGAGGTGCTCTGGGCCACGTTCCCAAAGTTCATCCTCCGGTATATTGGTGGTAAAGAGCTCGAAGATAGGCAGGGTAGCAAGGTGTCTATGTAGGGATGATCGGAACTGTGCAGTATTCTCGGCTGCCCTAACTTGTAATGGTAGCCTGTTCCAGAAGCGAGCAAATCTAAAGAAAGATGTTGTTACGCACGTTGGTGCGGGCTGTAGGTAGGGTAAAGGTAAAGGGTCTATGTCGGAGTGGGTACCGAGAGTCACCGTTTTGTTGAATAAGTCCGGCAAGGTTCGTATTTGGGTTGCATGTCGTCTGGAATAGGAAGGTGAGGTTGAGTCGCACACTTCGTAACCATAGAAGTTCAAGACCAGGTATTTTACAGCGCTCACGGTAGTTGAAAGTAGAGGGGCAAAGCAGGCGCTTTGTGAATGCGAGTTGTACTTTCTCAATTGCTATTCGGTCACTCTTTCTGGAATTGGTGAATATTGTTAGGCGGTATTCCAGAAGAAGTCTAGCACGTACCTTGCAGAGCGTGAGTCTGCATTCGATTACGAGCATTCTATTGCAGATATGACCAAAGAGGGATCTAGCTTTCGCTACGCTCTAGCTAACTTGTTCCGAGAAATTTAGTGAGCTTGAATAGTGTACGCCGAGATCCCTTATGGTTTGACAGCTGGCTAGTGAGACGCCATTCAGGGTTAGCGCATTAGGCGGTACAGTGCATCTGTAGGACAGGGCGCTGCACGTTGCAGGAGAGAAGTCAAGCTTCCATGTGTTACACCAAGAGTCTAATGCTTTAAGGTCATTTTGAATATTAAGGAGACCGCTACTTAGGTTACCCGGATCAAAGGAGAATACGACATTTTTCGCATGAACAAAATCCTAACCAATTGGCAAACTGCGCAGGAATCAGCCAAGATTGCTGAAGAAGATGCTGCCTTTAAATCTAACAATAAAACCAAGTCACTCAGTCAACTACCTCGACAAAGAAGCAATCAAAAATCTACGCATGTTGGCTCACTGAGACTTTCTGACACATCCGTTATTAGTGATCCATCAAAAATATGTGAGACGCTCAATGGATACTTCTGCAATCCTTTCACTGACGCTAACGGAACCTCATCAGCTATGCCATCTAGGCGCACCAATGACTCATTCGACACCATTAACTTTGATCCACCTTCTGTCACTCGAGTAATCAGCTCAGTCAAATAGTCATAACATCCTGGTCTCGATGGTTCCCACTCTGCGTTGCTAATACTCGGTGGTCAGGACATTCCAGTTCTACTTCTCAACCTAGTCACGCTTTCCATGACAAACGGGATTTATCCAACCGCATAGAAACGTGCCACCGTCATCCCCAAACACAAAAAGGGCAGTCAGAGGAACACGGAAAAATATGGCCCCATCAGCCACACGCCTATAGCTTCAAGAGTAATGCAACGAATAGTCGTATAAACCATACTCACCTTCCTGCTTACTCGCAACCACGTCAATCGACAAAAACATGGATTTCTGCGGTCTAAATCCTGTCAGACCTGCCAATTTGAGTTCCTCAACAATGTAACTCAACAGAAGGACAACAAGCAAGCACTAACCATCATCTTCCTAGACATGACAAAAGCCTTTGACAGAGTGCCACATACAGAACTCTTGATGAAGCTGGAATCAAACGGTATCTTCGGCAAAACTTCACACCTGGTTCTCATCATATCTTACTGTCGTATACGGGACCCAACCCAACATGGAGTGCTGCCATCCAATCAGACCATACAACTGTCCAGCCAATCACCACCAAGCTGGAACCAACAAAACCGATATACCCCTGTGCGTCTGGTAAACACGTGAACTTCCTGTTGACACTTTGTTGACTCTGCTTGTCAGTATCACTTGATCCGCTGTATCAATACTACCTGGTCATTTCCACGATCTAGTCTTTTAACCACCTACTTGGAGCAGTTCAGGTAGTATCAACTAGCGACGGAGATGGGATCCATCTTTACTGGCATACGATTTTAGCATCCACTACCAATCGACAACCGAATTTGGACAATCCGATGTCTTGTCTCGGTTAATTGCTGATCATCCGGCAGACAACAACGAGACAGTGATTATTAGTGTTAAAGTGGATCAGGATATCAATCGGGTAATTCTCGACACCGCGAAATCCCTACCAGTCTCGCTATAATCCATCCAGCAGCACACATCGCAGGATGCCGTACTATGTAAGTTGATGAAGCACGTGAAAGAAGGTTGGTCATCGAAGGTATCAGATGCAGAACTCATCCCCTATCACCGGTGCCAAAACAGCTTATCAATCGTTGACTCGTGTTTGCTTTTCGCTGAACGTGTGGTTGTTCCCTCAGCTTTACAACGGCCCATTCTCACCCAACTTCACAAAGGCCATCAAGAAATCACCCGCACCAAAGCATTAGCTAGAAGTTACGTGTATTGGCCAGGGATGGATGATGATATCTCACACCTGTGTACGCGGTGTGAAAACTGTGCGACCACGCAAAAATCACCAAACAAATTGGCCCCCGTGCCATAGCCAGCAGCGACAACGCCGTGGTCAAGAGTACATGTAAATTTCGCCGGCCCAGTAGAGGGTAAATCTTATCTCATCGTGATTGACGCTCATAGTAAATGGCCAGAGGTTGTAACAATGCCGACAACCACTGCAGTCGCAACAATTAGACAGTTGCATCAAATATTCAGCCGATTCGGAATGCCGGAGACATTAGTCAGCGTTAATGGCCCACAATTTACTAGCGAAGAATTCGCAACATTTTGTCATTCTAACAGGGTGACACACACCCGCACACACCCCTTTCACCCGCAATCGAACGGTCAGGTTGAGCGATTCGTTGAGACGTTCAAGCGTGCACTTAGCAAAGGGCGAGGCGACGGCCCCGGGGACCATTGCATACACACATTCCTAATGATGTATCGGATCACACCACACCCCTCTTGTAACGGAAGGTCACCGTCGGAAATGTTGTTTAACCGTCAGATCAGGTCAATTTGGGACATAATCGTTCCGGAGGTGAGCGAATTAGCCAAACCGGAAACAACAGAATATGCGCAACCCAAACAGCACGTAATAGCGAGAACATTAAAACCAGGTGACTTGGTATGGACAAGAGACTTCCGGCCGTCACAAAACAGATGGACGACAGGTGTAATCACCAGACGGATTGGTTGAGTCACGTACCTATTAGAGGTCAACGGTCAGACATGGCACAGGCATATGAATCAGCTCAGACACCGCTTTGATAACAATCAGTATTTACCTCGTCACAATTCCCAGTTTGATTTTCAGTTATTACTGGATGAGTTCTCATTGCCGAAAACGACAAATGCAAATTCGGATCGAGTGGAAAACGAAAGCCAAGCGTTGATGTCAGATTTGGATGCTGTTCACGCTGGATGCTGTACGCAACCGCCGACCACCCGATCGTTTCATCTATACCCAACGGTTGGCAACTACAGGCAGACGTGTCAAAAAAAGAGGGAGGTGTCGTATACGGGACCCAACCCAACATGGAGTGCTGCCATCCAATCAGACTATACAACTGTCCAGCCAATCACCACCAAGCTGGAACCAACAAAACCGATATACCCCAGTGCGTCTGGTAAACACGTGAACTTCCTGTTGACACTTTGTTGACTCTGCTTGTCAGTATCTCTTGATCCGCTGTATCAATACTACCGGTCATTTCCACGATCTAGTATTCTATCCACCTACTAGAACAGTTCGGGTTGTATCACTTACACCTCGCTCACAGTCAGTAATGGTTGGAGACTTTATGTCACTTCCAAAACCACTCAAAAGTGGCGTAATTCATGGAAGCGTTTTAGGCCCTCTACTTTTCCTGCTCTATATCAATGACGTGTTCCAGGTTTTCAAACATGGGACACCCTACCTATTTGCGGACGACATCAAAATTGTCTTCCCATTTCATCCGTCAAACTTCCACACCGCTCTCTCCCATATGCAATACGACTTAACAGTACTAGCTGCATGGTCCGACACATGGAAGTTGGCATTCACACCAGCAGAATGCAATATACTTACATACAGATGCACCATGTTACCCAATACCTTAATGCTACAAGGGAACTGCCTAACCGTGCGTGAGTTAGGCGTGCACTACTCCTGTTCGATGAACTTCGCGGAACAATTAGTTTATTCCGCAGCTAAAGCACGCTCTCTCATCCGATACATCCTCAAAACCATAACAATACAAGAATCTAGAACTGCGCTATACAAAACATGTGTCCGCCCTCTGCTGGGGTACTGCTCTTTAGTATTCACCAACCTAAGAAAATGCAACAGAATAGCCCTCGAAAAGGTTCAGCATACCTTCACAAAACGCCTCCTGGGGCCCTCAATTCTCAGCTACCATGATCGACTCAACACACTTAAGCTCGACTCGTTATGGCTGCGCCGACTGGAAACCAACCTCGCTTTCCTATATTCGCTTATTAACAATTCCAATGGGAAACCAACTAACCCCTGTCTCAGACACATACAACACTTCGTACCTCCTACGTGATAAACCCCACTCCATCAACCTACCAAGGACGCGCAGTAATATTCTCTCCAACTTCTACCTCTACAGATACGCAAATGTATGGAATAGGTTACCTATCACAATAAGGGCATCTATGAATATAAACCAGTTCCGCTTCTCTATTAGCAAATACTTCGCTGTCACACAAGTTTCCAAACTACTGAATATCAAGTGTCCAGAAGACGAGTTTCTGAAACTGGACCAGACCACTTATTATCGCCTTTTCCTACCTTCCTACACTATCACCTTCCCGACTCCTAATATTCCTATCTGCCTGCTTCCTCCAACAACTCCTTATGTCTTCCATCACCTAGGCATCATCCACCGGATACCGAATGCCTATGCATTCCCTCAAACCTTCCACATCTGGCTAGCTCGAGACATCCGCCACTAGCTAAGCGCATCAAACTTAACTGGCTACTATCTAGATGGTGAAGCCGGCGTACACAGGACCTCAAGTACCAGTTGACGTTGCTCAAATATATCCCAATCGCCAAGCTGACACCGTTCTCTCTTATACTTATTACCATATGAATCACGACAACATTGAACATTCTCTTTTAACCGCACTTCCATTTACTGTATATTCCTATCCTTATTTTGTTTGGCTCTGGCTTTCCTCTCCCATTACGAAATGTCTGTATCACTTACTTTCGCTGACATGTTGAAGCATTCTGTGACACTGTAGATATACAATAATGACCAAGCGTCTTATTGGAATGGCTAAATCCGGCCACAGATAGCTTTTCCTAGCGCCGCTATCTGTCTCTGTTTCGAAGCTTCCAGTGGTCATACGCTCCAAGCACTCTAAGCATATCCGAAGCTTGCTAAGAGCCACACTCTTTTATCTCCAACCTTCATCATTTAGGATTGTCTGCGTCAACTACATCTGCCGTTTGTTGAATTATTCTGGGACACTTTAGGTATCCACTATCCACTAGAAGGCTTCACCCCAATACCACTGCTGGCCGTCGACACTCTCTCTCTTAGTACCATTATCAGTTCTTCGTATTACCTACGTCACCACTTTTCAGCTGCAGCGAGTCATTGTAGATAGCATACATCTTTACGCTAGGAGCCACTCATTATCTCTCCAACAATTGCTCTCTTGAATTGTTTGCATCATATACCTTCTCTGGTTTGTTGACTTCTTCTGTCACTGTAGCTATCCACTGAAAACTAGAAGGTCTAGTGCAATTTCAGTTGCTGTCCACTGGTTCTCTCTTTTAGCACCATTATCCTTCGTTCCTCTTACATTCATCACATTTTCCTCAGTGATCCGTTGTAGGCTCCATACATCATTGCGCATATCCAGAGCTGCTAGAAGACATTCCTTGTTTCTCCATCCTGTAATCTTTTAGAATGTCTGTATCACTTACCTTCGCTGGCTTGCTGATGTATTCTGTGACACTGTATGCATCCATTAATGACCAGTCTGCGTAATGGGATGGCTATATCTGTCCACCGAAATATTTTTATAGCGCTACTATCTGTCGATCCTCTTAACCTCAGCATCCCTACATAGTAGCAACTAGTGGTCGTAGGCTCAAAGCACCTCTGCGCATATCCGGAGCTTGCTAAGAGCCACTCTGTTTTATCTCAAACCTTCATTATTTGAGACTGCCTGCGTCCCATACATTTGCTGTCTGTTGGCTTATTCTGGGACACTTTAGGTATCCACCAGCAACTTGAAGACTTCGCCCGAATGCCATTGCCAGCAGTCGATATTCTCTAACTTAGTACCATTATCAGCCCTTCGTACTTCCTCTGGCACCACTGTTTTGCAGCAGCCATTCTTCGTAGGCTCCAACCGTCTCTGCGCATACCCGGAGTTTGCTAAGAGCCACTCTTTTATTTCTCTTTGGGTCTGTGCGCATCACATACCTCGGCTATCTGTAGACTTATTCTGAGACATTTAAGTATTCACAATCCACTAGAAGGCTTCACCCCAATACCCCTGTTGGCCGTCGACACTCTCTCGCACACTCTTCGCACTGCCGTCCGCATTCATCCGCTCATAGCTCAATAGTTCAATAGTGTATCGTGGGATAAAAAGCAATAACTTTACAAGACCCACAGGATGGCAAATGGAAGAAAACAAAAGTTTCAGGTGTGACACAAAAATATCAGTATATTAGACACTGCAGTTTGTCATACCGTTATATAATGTGTATCATGTAAGTGCAAGTCCAATAGTCTTTCGAATGTCTCGATGTTTGGTGCGTTCACCACATGCGATGGCAGTGCGTTCCAGTGCGGACAGACACTAAGAGAGTAAAAAAACTTTCTACAATCTAAACGGGAATATTGAGTCACAAGTTTTAGTGCATGGCCTCGGCATCGTTTGTCGGCAGATAATGTTAACGGCGACTTACATGGATGGACCTCTTCTCTTAGTATCCGGTAAGTGAGGATCAGATCACCGCGAAGTCGTCGGTATTCTGAGGAGTACAGACCGATCGAACGAAGGCGCAGTTCATAACTAAGGCCCGATAGACCACGTGTTGCCTTAGTGGCTCTTCTTTGTGGTTGCTCCATGAGACGAATGTCCCGTTTTAACCACGGACGCCATGCCTGCACCGCATACTCGAGGTGGGGACGAATGTAGGCGTTAATCAATAATTGCACGAGTTGCCGCTCGAAGGTACCGAGCGCTCGCCTCAAAAGCCTCAAGTTTAAGTTCGCTATGTTAGCTGCCTTTGAACATTGGAGCGAATTACCCAGCCCTTCTTGCACGATGACCCCTTAGTCTCTTTCGTTGCTCACCTGTTTTATAACGCGCTGCCCCAGGTGATATGTGTTGCTGCAGTTACTGCGCAGCGACAACAGGTGACACTTTTCGGGGTTCATGGGTAGTTGGTTGTTTACTGCCTATTCGTGAATCCGGTTCAGGTCATCCTGCAGATAGACAGGGTCAGATGTTGACTGAATAGCTCGCCACATCTTAGCATCGTCAGCGAATATTTGCATAGGTGATTGAATGTTGGCAGGGAGGTCGTTGATATAGACTAAAAAGAGTAACGGGCCGAGAACTGATCCTTGCGGTACGCCGCTAGTGACGCATAGGCTATCGGAGTGGGTGTTGGCGATCCTTACCTCGATTCTTCTGTCGTATAAGTAACTTTCCAACCATGTGAGCAAGGATCCGTGGATACCATAGGCCGCAAGCTTTCGGAGAAGTGCTGGGTGATTGACTCTGTCGATTGCCTTAGAAAAGTCTAAGTAAATCACATCTACGGGAACTCCCTCGTCAGCAGCCCTGGTCCATGAGTCCCGAGCAAGTAGTAGATTGGTGAGGTAAGATCGTCCGCGTCTGAATCCATGTTGGAGGTTGGAGATGATTTGTAGCTGATTCTTTAAATTTCCTTTTCTACTTGGAACGTTGCTTTACCTATGTTGCTCCCGCATTCCGTCTCAACCTAGTTGTCCTTAGTTTCACCTAAGATGTCTCTTGCATTCGGTCTGCTGTCATCATCATCGGTTTACCTGTTCCTCTCCAACAATCGTATTAATCGCTTAACTTTGTCAACAAGCTTTGTTATAACCGTCTCTTGACCCTGCGCGTGCAGATCCTTCTACCTACCTTGTAGTTGTAGTCTGAGTCACACCAGCGACGTGATGTAAAGAACGCGCTTGCAAATCATGTATACTAAACAAAATTACATAAATTTTAATGTATCATAGGCACCGTTGCGCGCCACCAGCGTTAGTGCTTCTTGATTCACTGTAGTTGTCCTGCCTCTTGTCTGTTGCCCGTTTTCTCCCGACATTTCCACAGTTACATCCGCAAAACAAGAAGGTTTATCCGCTGAGACTGATCGACCCACTCTCAATAGCCAGATGGTTTAAACGCTTGAGCTTTCCTCCGGGAGATGAAGAATTCACACATCGTTCCAAATGGAGCTCTTTCCGCCACTCTGGAGAACCTACCACCACAAGGACTAAACAAATGGGTTTAGCTCGCCTCGTACTCATAGTAGAACAATTTACTCACCTGAAATAATATATTTACATGGATCCCCTGTTCCACAACCGAAGACAGACAATTCTGGCGTGATTACCTTCACTGCCTCAAACATTCCGATTCTCCAGTCACCTAGAGCTTTCCTGATGTCATTTCACGGACGGCGTTGCGCGAGTATAAGCGGCTTTTCCGATGATCATTCATGGAGTTTTCACTTGGCCTTGGAGACAATTACACCTACATGTAAAGGAATTACTAGTCCACTTTGCGGAAAATAGCACTTTTCCCGTTATGAACATATTCAGCCAAAAGGAACAACTGCACTCACCATCCCCATGACAAGTCCAGCGTGGATAGCTGGATACGGTTTGCGAGCCGGACAAGAATATAACAGAAAATGCCGGCCTCTATTAACAACGTGTTTACTTACCTGCATCATTTATCATTCGACTCTGCGACTCTTGCATCATGGACCGGTGTCAACGACTGCTGCCGGATCATTACGAAGCCATTCGGCCAACCAAGGAAGAAGTTTGGCTGTCAACCGACTGCGAATAATAGTGCAAATCGGTCTATACGATGCATAGCCGACTAGCACTACAGTTCAACGGAAGCTACGACGGTGCTCCAGGACGTGGTGGGTTTTCGCCTGGCAAGCGTTCTCCCTATAAAAAGCCACAAATGTCCGCTTAACAACACTGCAACGTGGAGGATGTGACTCGCAACAAAATAAAGTCACAACTATACATTTCACGCTGACGCAGTCCTTAGCCTTCTACATCCTACCTGTGTAACTGATTTTACTATGAAGAATGCTTTGATGGAGCACAGATCATCCCGGTTTCGTAATGGTCATTGATTGCACCAAAACCTTGTTTGGGCTCCTGTGCTCATGGATTACTACGTGGCGAATTTACACTTAACTTGTATTTTGACGCAATAGTTATGACTGATCTCTACGCGCCCCAGAGCCATCACGTTCCTTGACCTGACTATTACCTGACAAAATGCTCACTCGTATGGACTACGTCTTTTCGTTTATACCTTCCCTTAAAACGAAATGTTTTAATATTCCAAAGAAGCTATGCTTGTATGCGTATTTGTTCACGCCTTTAGAGGTGTGTCTCGTTTTACCGAGAATATACTATTTGTTTATTTATTTACTTAGTACCATTATCAATTCTTCGCATTACCTATGTCACCACTTTTCAGCTGCAGCGAGTCATTGTAGGTAGCAATGATCTTTGCGCCAGGAGTCACTCCTTATCTCTCCAACACTTACTCTCTTGAATTGTTTGCATCATATACCTTTGCTGGTTTGTTGACTTCTTCTGTCACTGTAGGTATCCACTGGTAATTAGTAGACTTAATCCGAATGCCTTTGCTGGCCACTGATATTCTCTATCCTAGCGCCACTATATGTCACTCTTCTTATCTTCCTCACCAACGCTGTAATTTACCGTATGCTCCATGTCCCTTCTGTGCAGATCTTGAGCTTGCTAGGATATACTCCTTGTCCCTGCATCATACATTCTCCTGGAATGTCTGTATCACTTACCTGCTGGCTTGTTGATGCATTCAGTGACCCTATAGGCATACATTAGTGACCAAGCGTCTGATTAGAATGGCTACATCTGGCCACTGATAGTGTTTGCTAGAGCCACCATCTGTCGGTCGACTTAAATTCGGCACCTCTGTTTAGAAGTAGCTAGTGGTAATCGGCTCCATGCATATGCGATTATCCAGTGCTTGTTAGGAGCCACTCCGTATCTCAATAACCTTTATTCATTTAGAATATCTGCATCAAATACTTTCGCTGCCCTACCGCCAATTGACCACTAGATCTCTCTTGCGGCAACCTACTTATTTTCACTTATTCTACCCTCTCTATCGTACTACGCTAGCTACTTGCTGTTCATGCACCTTGCGATCACCACCAATATTCTAAATCTCTTTGCTCTCTCCCCACGCAAATTTTGGCTCATAAAAGCCGATATTTGTAGTTTACTTACTGGTACAAATCTCTTGTCTCTACGCAGGCGTTAGCAATCCACCTATACGGCTAATGATTCTATAGGATATTCAAAAGGCACTTTCAGCATAATTATTGCTGCATAGCGTACATGCATTTGTCTCAACTCCAAAAGTTATAACATAAGACTTTAACAATGTTTAACTCCACGCCTGTTCTTGCGGTCTTCTCTCGGTTGTCCCTCACTTTCCCATTTTACCGAGGTCCGGAACTTCTTTGAGATCTGGGATTGGACTGAGGAACAGCTTTCGCCCAAGACGGACGTAACAACCGACAAGGACTTACGTGGAGCATGGTTGAAAACGAAAAGGACCTAACTACAATAACCACAACCCTTGTCCAGTACGGATAGCTGGACACATCTTCAGGCTCCCATATATCATACATCTGAAAAATCCAGACAGCAGAAAACTTGAACGTTTGCTCACCTGGACACACAACAAGACGACTAGTCGCGATGTTCCCCTCCTCAACCGGCCCCAACAGTCATGGCGCCCTGATCAAATTACCTGTCCAAATAACAGAGGAAATTAGGAGCCATCTGACTGCGAATAAACGAATATGAAATCAGCCGTCAAGCGGCTTTGCCAGTCCAACATTAATGTTCAAAATGCATTACGGCAGTGTTGCAGGACGTGGTGGGTTTTCGCCTGGCAAGCGTTCTCCCTATAAAAAGCCACAAATGTCTGTTTAACAATACTGCGACGTGGCGGATGTGCCTCGCCACTGAATAAAGTCACTGCCCACAACTACATACTGGCAAGTCGACTAGACTCATATTTCAACTTTCCGACACATGCAAGAACATGATACTCTCCGTCTACATGCACCATTTCATTGCACTTATAATGCCTTGGCCGTTTCAACTACACACGATTGAATCCGAAGTATCGTCGTGATACCCAACTGCCCACAAAGCTTGATCGTGCCTGATTTGGTGTGTCTCTATGAATTTGAGAATAAACTATTTATTTATTTATTTATGTTCTTAGAGCCAACGATACCTCGGAGTTTAAAAATGACGCTTGCAGGTGGACGTTGTCGAATGCCTTGCTGAAGTCTACAAAAGCCACCTCTAATCGTTTCCCAGCGTCTACCGGCTTCGTTTCAGTTCTCCCCATCAACAAGCAGGTTCGAGCTACATGAGCACGCACGCTTCAGAACTTAAAATTGGAGAAAAACAACTCGAAATTAATCAAAGTGCTGCACCATAGTGTGCGGCAACACATGAGGCATAATAATCTCTCATTCTCGAGCAAGCTCAACCCCCGGAAATAAAGTTGGTAATGCCCAACCGACGCAGACCCAAATCAATTTCACGCCCCAAGGCATTTTGCTAAATTTTCCGCTACTCATTTCTTTATTAGTAGTGACAGGCTCCTCCAGCTAACTGGTGTTAGTGGCACAGATAAAACATCGGAATTTACCTAAGAAATGATTGAATTTTTCAGGCCAAAAGGTGTCAAACGATCCTAAAAGTCCCCTGTATTATTCAGCTAGACCAAGCTCATGCAGCGTTGATATAACCTTCAGCACCACTTAGAGGCTTAAAATTACTGAACTCTATATTCCTAGTGGTTTAAGTGGCTCAGTATCCACAGAAAAAGGTATAGTGAGACTTACTGGCCGAGGGTTAATTATAGGCTACTGAATTCACATGGATACATAATATTCCTTACTGGATTTCTAGTGTTTTCGCGCAAAATTGTAGCATATTTGCATATATTTGCTACGTATGCCTGCAGTGTGCTTATCGGCCAACTACGACTACCTAGTTGTTGCAGAGTATTACGGGCTATATAGGGCATTTCTAGTTAGCTATGCCTATTTAGAATGTATACCACCGCTACTTTTTACAATTTTTCTTTTTTTATATCCACTTGCAAAGCAGAAAGCCATTTATAGCGGAAAAGTATATTGGCTTTATATGTAGACCACCATCCAATTGCGAATAACTCGCAAACTACCGCACGTATTGCATCGTTTTTCCTTTTAACGTAATCAGCGGTTAAAACTTGCCCTAAGCAGCTTACTTGTGTGCAACTTTATGCAATAATCCATCCTTAGAAAAGATTTTTCCTTTTTCTGAGATGTACCCGGGTTAAAATTTGGCGCCAGGAAGCAAAATCAGCGCAAGCAACGTTTGGCTATATTTGGTCAATTTGTATTTTTCTAGTGAAGCACGCCGCCTTAAGATGCCACTTAACAACTGCTTTTTACTTTGGTCCGCGTTTTTAAAAATTATTCTTAACCATTTCGTATCCGTCACAATTCCGCCAATCTTATTTCTTCCATTTCCGCACCAATAATTGTGGAGACTGCGGAGGCCAAAATAGTCCAACGAATTTAAATTGTAGTGTTCGTAAATTGGACCCCATTCCGAAGAAAACCGGCACAACTGCGGCTATGCGCAGTTTTCACAACAAAGGAAATCAAGGAGTTCGATTTCGCCCGAAGGAAGGTGCAGACTTGCAAGTTCGGCGCGTACCATCCTAGCAGCTGTACATCTAACATTTCCAATTCATTTGTAATTGCCATCTAGAAAGATATACTCGTATTTTACCTACTTCCATGCAAGAGCATAGGATTAATGTAAAGATTGATCTGAACTATTAAGGGTGCAGCCTCTAGCCAATCTAGAAATACACCTATTTTTATTTATTATTTATACTGAAGTGATAATGTTTAGGTTCCCGAAGTGAAGCTGCAGGGTGCGCTTGAGTATCCTTACCATTACCTTGCACAATGTCGATTAATCCAGTCTCGTCTGATCGGTCTCCTGCTCTCTGAGTTCTCTCAGACTACTGGGATATTACCGGCAATTGTTCAGAACTGAACGATTCATACTCCTTCGCACGAGAGCATCGTTGGCTTCTCCACACTTTAGCATTAAAACGTTGTTATCCTGACTGTCATCTCCTCGCTGCGCTCGTTGTTTTCAATTCTTCAATCGAGCAGCCAAATCTCAGTGCTCTTCCTTAACGTAGCCTCATCTGACTAGGCTGCTTCTCTGTGACTTCTTCCAGTCCATCGGGAGGTTAACGGTCTAGACTCTGCAGACTCAAAGCAGTTTGCATTACCTCAAGAATCTGCTGAACTTGCTCATCCAACGTCAAAACAGCCTCTTCCCTTTCTTTCCTACCCTTTACTGCTGATCCTCTCTATTTTCTTTCCATTTTATCTGTACGACTCAATCTCAATGCACCGACTAATAAGTGTCGTCTGATCGGTCTTCCTCACTTCGAGATGCTTGCCGGACTTAACCACCACTGTATAATATGGCATCCTTGGTATTTAATCCGTCTATTTCCGCTGACCCCCCTTAGTTGTTCTTCGCACAATTGCAAGACCCAATCTCCGTGCGCCGACTAAACTATTCGTATCTGAACCGTCTTCTGCCATCCTACTTCTCCCAGATGGCCGTGCCATTTCCGACCAGGGTCTGACAGCGACTTCGCTCTCTTCCACTTACGTCTAGACCCTTGTTGCTATTATCTTCCTCTTATCCATGGCCATCTCTGTTATTGCGCTCCATTTTTCTTCCCACGGCTTGCACTCATTGCGAAGAACCAATTTATCCTTGTTTGTATGGTCTCCTCCGCTCCGACCTCGCTCCTGAATATTGGCGGCACTCGGATCACTGCTAAATGTTTCTTGCCTATTACTTCCATTAGTAGGCTCACCTTACCTCTTTTCATATGCCTCTGCTCTTTATCTTATGTTCGCACTTGCCTATAGGTGTGACCGTACGTAGGATAACGACTCCCAATGCAGTTTTGGCCCTCTGTGACTCTTTACTCTAGATTCTGACGGCTTTTGAACTATGGAATTATGACCGCTTTAGCGTAATTGCTCTAAGAATTACTCTTCATACTGCCGCCCGCATTCATCCGCTCCCAGCTGATTCTTCGAATTTCCTTTTCCTCTTGGAACGTTGTTATATGTACTGACTAGCCGAACAACCTCCTCGTGGTGCCGGCTGGGTGGTTCGAGATTTTCCCGTTCCAGCAAATCGTTCGGCGGCAGTGTTCCAGTATGTGGTGGGATTTCGCCTGGCAAGCGTTCTCCCTATAAATAAACCACAGATATCCGTTTAACAACACTGTGACGTGGCTGATGTGACTCGCCACTAAACAAAGTCCCTGCCTCTGCCCTTTTCCGAAGTATCATTCACACATCACGAACGACATCTGCTTCAAAGTGTTCCATTGACCCCCTTTGATGGCGAACACAACGAAAAAAACACAGTTACATTTACCTGCTCTCACTACATGGCCCCCTCCAAATACACAGTTAAACATACTTTTACATGTCAACACACACATAAATTCCTATGCCATTTGTCAAAATGCACTAATTTGTGCAATTGCCGATCATACATGTCTGTATTACCATGACCATGCACTTGATGGTATGCCTCGCATTGACGAGAATAAACTATTTATTTATTTATTTACTGTTGCTCTCGCATTCGGTCTCAACCTAGTTGTCCTTAGTTTTACCTCAGACGCCTCTCGCATTCGGACTGCTGTCATCATCATCGGGTTGCCTGTTGCTCCCCAACAATGGTATTATCCGCCAAAATTTTGTACACACGCTTTGTTACCTCGTTTGCTTGACCCTGCAGGTGCAGAGCCTTCTTCCTACGTAGTAGTTGTAGTCTGAGCCACCCCATCTACGTGATGTAAAGAACGAGTTTGCAACTCATGTATTGCAAACAAAATAACAGGTTTTAATGTATCATAGGCACCGTTGCGCACCACCAGTCTTGCGATAGTGCTTCTTGATGCACTGCTGTCTGTCTGTTTGGCTACCTCTTGTCCGTTGCCCGTTTTCTCGAGATTTCCACAGCTACATCCGCCAAAACAAGAAGGTTTATCTACTGGGACTGTCTGACCCATCCACAATAACCAGCTGGTTTAAACACGATCCTTTCTCCGGGAGATGAAGAACCCACATATCGTTCCAAATGGAGCTCTTTCCGCCATTCGGGTGACGCTACCCTCACGGAGTCTAGATAAACGGGTTTAGCTCGCCTCGTACTCAAAACAAATAATTCTGGCGTGATTACTTCATTGCTTCAAACCTTCCGCTTATGTATTAACATGGAGCTTTTCCGCTGTCATTTCACGGACAGCGTAGCGCTTGTATAAGTGGCTTTTCAAATGGCTTTTCATGAAATTTTAACTTGACCACGGAGACAGTTATACTTACATTTCACGGAATTCCGATTCCATTTTGCGGACTAAGAAACTAGTAACGATCCTGCATTTGACAAATGAATGTCAGTTGCGCCTGTTATGGACATATTCAGCCACAAGGAACAACTGCACTCACCATCCCCATGACAAGTCCAGCGTGGATAGCTGGATACGGTTTGCGAGCCGGACAAGAATATAACAGAAAAAGCCGGCCTCTATTAACAATGTGTTTACTCACCTGCATCATTTATCATTCGACTCTGCGACTCTTGCATCATTGACCGGTTTCAACGACTACTGCCGGATCATTACGAAGCCATTCGGCCAAACAAGGAAGAATTTTGGCTGTCAACCGACTGCGAATAATAGAGTGCAAATCGGTCTATACGTAGCATAGCCGACCAGCACAACAGTTCAACGGAAGCTACGGCAGTGTTCCAGGACGTGGTGGGGTTTCGCCTGGCAAGCGTTCTCCCTATAAAAAGCCACAAATGTCCGCTTAACAACACTGCAACGTGGCGGATGTGACTCGCCACAAAATAAAGTCACAGCTATACATTTCACACTGATGCAGTCCTCAGCCTTCTACATCCAACCTGTGCAACTGATTCTACTATGAAGAATGTTTTGATGGAGCACAGATCATCCCGGTTTCGTAATGGTCATTGATTGCACCAAAACCTCGTTTGGGCTCCTGTGCTCATGGATTACTACATGGCGAATTTACACTTAACTTGTATTTTGACGCAATAGTTATGACTGATCTCTACGCGCCCCAGAGCCATCACGTTCCTTGACCTGACTATTATCTGACAAAATGCTCACTCGTATGGACTTCGTCTTTTCGTTTATACCTTACCTTAAAACGAAATGTTTTAATATTCTAGAAGCTATGCTTGTATGCATATTTGATCGCGCCTTTAAGGTGTGTCTCGTTTTACCGAGAATATACTATTTGTTTATTTATTATGTACGTTAGGCTGATAGGTCGATTGCTTGCGGAATCTTGACGATCCCTTCCCTTGGGAATAGGTTTAACGGTCCCAGTTACCAAGCCCCGGGCGTCGTCCAGCTTCCAGGGCGTGACGAAATACTTGACAGACGGGAGCAACAAGGTAGTCCGCCACGGTCTTGAGTAACAGCGGGTGCAGCCCATCAGGACCCGGCGAGGAGTTCGAAGCTAATTCACGAAGGCCTTTGGCAATGTCAGCCAGAAGCATTACTATGTTCTGCAGCGAAGATGGGTGGATTGTCGCTGTCACCGGGTAACGGCTTCTCTATCGAATAAACAGATGCATAGTGCAAGGCCTGTAGACTGGCTTTCGTCGCATCGTCTTCAAGTAAACTGCCCTGCTCTGCCGAAAACAGGGAAGGAATGCCACTGCCAGCATTCCTACCTCTTTTCAAGTAAGAGTAGAGTGCCTTCAAGTTCGTCCTGGATTGCACAGTCAATGAGTGCATACTAAATAAATAAACTTTTATTCTCGACAAGGCGAGGCACACCTTTACAGGCATGATCATGCTTAGCTAACATAGTGTGATCAAAAACGTACAAAATGTACATGTTTGGCATAACAGTGTATGTAAGTGTATGAGTGTATATACGTATGTAATTTTGTATGAATGTAGCTTGTGTCTGAATATGCCGGAGCATTTTTGACTGTTTGTTATCCTCAGGAATGTGAGCATAAGCGATTGATGTCTGCGAGTTGGATAGCACTTTCCGGATATCCACGGGCCAGTGACTTTATTTTGTGGCGAGTCACATCCGCCACGTCGCAGTGTTGTTAAACAGACATTTGTGGCTTTTTATAGGGAGAACGCTTGCCAGGCGAAAACCCAACACGTCCTGGAACACTGCCGCCGAACTATTTGCTGGAACGGGTTAAACCCGAACCACCCAGCTGGCACCACGAGGAGGTTGTTCGGCTAGCCAGCCAATTCTAACTTTTTTAAGATATAGTCATTTCCGATAAATTCGTACTCCGAATTGTCAAGTGCGCAGTGAGTGAGCTTGAATCGGTCCCATAATTTACGTCCTTTGGACATGATGCACCTTAGTTCTGGTCGAGGATAAGCGTGTTGCATCGAGCACGGTAGCTGAGACTTGAATGTCCGAGAAGGCATTTTGTGAATGTACCCTGAAACCTTTCGAGGGCTATTCTGTCGCATTTTCTTAGATTGGTGAACCCCATAGAGCAGTACTCTAGCAGAGGCCGGGCACATGTTTTGTAGAGCGCAGTTCAAGAGCCTTGCCTTGTCATGGTTTTAAAGGTGTATACAATAAGCGAGCCCGCTTTTGCTGCGGAATGAACTACTTGTTCCGCGAAGTCCAGCGAACAGTATTAGTCTACGCTTAAGTCCCGCACTGTTAGGCACTTTCCTAGTAGCGTACCTAGTAGCCCTAATATATCGGGTGGCATGGTGCGTCTGGATACGGAGACATCGCATTTTGCTGGTGTAAATACCAGCTTCCATGAGTCGCACCAAGGATCTAGATTTCGTAAGTAGTGATGGATACGGGAGAGGACGGTGTGCAGGTTTGACGGACGAAATGAGCAGGCAATTTCGCTGTCATCGGCAAACAGGTAGGGTGTCCCATATTTAAAATCCTGAAACACGTCATCGAGATAGAGCAGAAATAGTAGTGGGTCTAAGCCGCTTCCTTGAATTACCCCACGTTTGCCTGGGTTTGGTGTTGATTTAAAGTCATTTAGCATTACTGACTGTGAGCGAAATGTAAAACATGATGAGAAGCATGTGTGCAGTTTGTCAGTGATACCGTACGATTAAAGCTTCATCAAGATTTCTGCATATGGTACTCTAGCAAATGCCATTGTCATGTCTAGGAAGATGATGGCTAGTGCATGCTGGTTTCGAACCGTTGTTATGTGGTTAAGGAACTCACCTTTGCTGCTCTGACAAGGTTTAGACGGCAGGAACCCTTGTTGTTGTCGATTGAGGAGGTTGTGAGTAAGCAGGACGGTTAGCAGGTTTTCCTTGACGATTTGTGCCATTACCCTTGGAACAATAGGCGTGTGGCTGAGGGCGCGATAGTTTCCCACGTTTTAATGACTGCCATTTTGTGTTTGGAGATAACGATGGAATGTTTCCATGTAGCTGGATAACTTCATTTATCGTGTATAGAGTGAATAGGTTGAAAAGTAGAACTGGTATGTCCTGGCCATCTAGTATCAGCAGTGTAGAGGGAAGGAAATCGGGACCAGCATATGATGACCTGTTGAGTAAATTGATTACTCGAGCGAAAGAACGTGGGTCGAAGTTAATAGTGTCAAGTGAGTCATTGGTGTACTACAGTGGCACAGCGAGCGAGGTATCGCTAGCGTAGGCGAAAGAATTGCAGTATTATCCATTGATGATCTCACGTTTTTCTGATGGATCGCTAATAACGGATGTCAGTGAGTCTGAGTGAGGCAACAGGCGCAGATTTCCGTTCGTTTCTGTCGGAGTAGTTGCGTAGGTGACTGTGTTTTATTGTTAGATTTAGGTGCGGCATCCGTTTCAGCAATCTTGGCTGTTTCCTGCACAGTTTGCCAGTTGGTTAAGATTTCGTTCATGCGAGCAAGGATGTGGAATTCCTTAGTTTTGGCATATCGATGCCGCGTTTTCTTGCGCATCCTTAGTACACCATTCTCACCATCACCACCATTGTCCAATGTGGAGGGCTGGACAGGGTGCATGCACACTGCCAAAATTTATACATAATCAGAACTATCCAGATATCAGAAACTTAAAAGGTTTGCTCCCTTGGACACGCAACAAGGTGACGCTTCCTGACTACCATCCTCGACATCAGCGATTATGACGGCCCAGACCAGGCTAAAAGCCTAGCCAACAGGGAAACTTGGAAGTCATTTGACGGCGAATAACCGAGTGGGAAATCAGTCGGCAAGCGGCTTTGGCAGTTGTACATTAGTGTTCAAAACGAGTTACGACAGTGCTCTAGGAAGCAGTGGGATTTCGCGTGGCAAGCCCTCCCCGTATGTTTATCACTAGTTTGTCTGCTACGCTTCGAAGAACCACCTAACCAGTGGTTCATTCCCAATTCATATTTACAGGCTTCTATTTGGATGGCGAAGTCGCGGCGCTCACAACCATCTGACGTGAAAACGAATCCATTCCTTCCTCTTATGCTTGAAATCACCTTGGCATTACATGCTTATTATTACCTTATTCCAGTTTCCGAAACTTGATGCCTGTCGCTCACTAGTCCCGACTCTTTGGCTCTAGTATGAGTGCTAGGAGTCGAAGAACAACTTAACATGTGGCCCACTTCCATTTCGTTTTAACAGCCTACCTTTAGTACTATGAAGATGCATCACTTATAACCATCCAACTTACTGATATTCTCACCCCTTCACCTCATGTCCGAGGATTTCTTCGCCTAACATTGTTGGCAATATCTTCCGAATTCTGAATATCGTTGTCCGATGCCCTCAATCTCCACCCGTTTCAATTTAGTACTTCTGCTAAGCTTTAGATAGCCGCCTAGCTCCTAACTGCCTCTCATTCCAAATCCAGATTCTTCCATGTAGATTGTTACGCCGCATCGCTCACAATCTTTCGCCATATTCATTCCTCCGCCGCCTGCTTAAGGCCCCTTTGGTCGTTCATTCTAATTATCATCAACTTCCGGATTCTAAACGTTGACGCCTGCTGCTCCCTAGCTACATCTAGATTACCCTGGTACGTCATTTCCGCTCTGGAGAGCCAACTAGTTAGTGGTCCATCCCCACTTCAGTTTAGCAGACATCCATTTGGATGGTGGTGCCGCATTGCTCACAACCATCCGACTTGCTGACATTTTGACCCTTCCAACTCAAGCTTGAGGTCGCTTTGGTCATACATGCTTAGTATCATCTACTTCCTTATCTTAAATGTCATTGTCTGTTGCTTCTAAACACCATCTGGATGCTAAGCTACGAGGGACCACCTAGCTTGCGACCCATTCCCATTTCATCTTTATAGGCCCTCATTTGGATGGTGATGATGCATTGCTCAAAACCATTGGAATGCCCGTGCTACTTTACTTCATCTTATGCTTGAGGTCTTTGTAGTCTTACTATTCTCAACTTCCGGTTACCGAATGTTGACGCCTGTCACGTCCTAGCTCCATCTGTTTATTCCTAGTACGAATTATAGGTTTCGAAGAATCACCTAACCTGTGGCTCACTCCCAGTCTGGGATATCTACTAGGGGCATCAGTTGCTATCTAAGTAACACTTTTATATTGCATGAAGTTGGATCTTGTTAGCGTCACTTTGAAGCTCTATGAGACTTTCTTGGATTTTAACCAAGATTGCATGGCTGTACGTCAAATGGATCTAAAAGCTAAATCGGGGTTTTCACGTCAATAGGGTCATGAAACCTGTCTTTCATTACTTTTCGGAGTTATTGTAATTGACTGGTATAAACAAGCAAGTCTTCATCCTTCAGCTCCGCCGTGACTGTAGCGAGGATTTGGAACCGCCACAATTCCCGACATCCGATGTTTTGAGAATACAATTCCAGCGTTATACGAAAAGCGACAATGGCTTCTTTGCTTGTGATGAGATTACTCAACTTGCCTTGAGGGCTTTTATTTAATTAGTTGAGTTTTTCAAAAACATCAGCCAGATATAACACGTCTGGCTTAGCCGATAACCGTTTGCTTTCATAATCAGTTCCAGAAAGGAATGTGATGATGGTGTCCCAGAGTGTAACAAACCGGCGTAGACATTTGCCATTGGAGAGCCATGTAACTTCTGTAAGCAACAGTAGAACCTGGAAATCTTCATTGTTTTCCTCATAAGACAGCTCGAAAATGTGATCTTGAAGAAGAGGGTGCGATTTGATATGGTTGACTACGGTTCTAACAGTTTGCAGTGAATCGTTTAAGCGCCTTCCCAAGTACTTTGCCACTAGGTGCTCTCGATGAAACACACAGTGAATTGTATGAAGAGAAGGGTGTAAAGTTTTAGGTAGGCAATAAATCCATTATATCTTCCGACCATTGCGGCAGCATCAGCTGTTGCACATGCAAATGTTCTGTCTTGGAATAGAGTTTACAGTAAGATAGCTATTGACTACCTCAAATATAGTATGGCCTTTTGTATGAGTTTTAATTCTCCTGACAAACAGCATCTCTTCCAATAGAGGTGTCAGCTTATACGCCGTAACGGCGCTTCGCTGCCGCGCGACCACCACCAGTCGCGCGCGGGCTGAGTATACCGCGAGGACGCCCACCCCTACGCGGATTCGAACCGGTGACCTTATGGTTGCAAAGCAAATGTGCAGACCACTCGGCCACCGGCCGACATTTAGCACGAGAAGAGCGTCGTTGTCAGGTAAAGTAGATTCATCTCATTTTAAATAACACAGAAAGAAGACGAACATTGGTAGATGAGTCCATTTCGTATCAGCTCGTCAGTACCATTATGATAACAGGAAATAATCAGTGTAATCAATGTAATTATCTAATTTTAACGAAAATTTTCTGGACTGTAGTAAAGTAACGAAGGTACTATGTCCTGAGGCATTTCATCCGTTCGCCTAGATATAGTCGAATTGATGAGCGAAATGACTTGAACTACTTCGGGTCAATTCATATTCATCAGGTCAGACAGTATTAGTGATACTGAAGGGAGGATAATATTTTCTCCAACATTATGTGGACTGCAATTCTTGGCAATCAACTCGCTGATTTTATAAGACGGCGTAAGTCCATTCGCGAATTTTTTGCCCTGTCAGAAACTATTGTCTTTAAAGTTGGTATTTTGTTGAAACTACCACGCTGCTTTCTGAAAAAAACCGCAAACTTTCCGCTCTCGTTCTTATGAACAATTGCCAAATAATTTTCCAGTTAACTTAGTTCCATACTTTCATTTAAAGGGGTGTGTTGGCAAATAAATCATAGATGAGTGCTCTTTCGAGGTGACGCGGTAAATCCAAAGGACAGTTATTCTACGGCAGTACTGCCGACACTGCTTCTTGGTCAAGGAGCTTATTGCTGAAATATGTTGTTGTAAATTGTTAATACCTGATGAGAAATAACGTTGCTATAGTATTATTTTTCGCACACGGTTATATCATGTGTATAAAATAACACCATTCGCCAAGGTGAAACACGCAGGTAGTATGAAGGTTTGGTGGCAGTAAATTTCTTCTTCCTTGACCGTGAGATTCCAAGACAAGACATTTGGTTAGCATAGTTGTAACATCTGTTGTTGGCCACAATCTTAACATGTAAAAGTGTAGTAACACTGGTTTCTGAGAGTGCTCCTGAAAATACCGTGGAAAGCTAAAATGAATGAAGAAGGTTTTTGACAAAACCCAATGAAGAAAACAAATGGAACCCAGAAACTTACAATGCTCACTGGACACATATTCACTGCAGGAAATTTAGAGCAAACAGCGGCAACAGGCAGAATGAAGGACAGAAGAGACAAACAAGGAAGGAAATACCGGATAGTTTGTAGGGGTCGAAAAAATACTAGGAAGGTTTCAACCCATTAGTAAAAGGCAAAAGTTGGAAAGGGTCAACTCACAGTCTAATCACAGTTGAGTTCAAGTCGCAGGTCGCACTATACCTGTGGCACACATCGAGCACAATGGAAATAGACGTTCGATAGTAATTCCGAGTATACTATCCGATTCGCAAGCACACTGGACGACACCGTACACACGCAGAAGCAGCACAGCCAAAAAGCAGCACAACGGAACGCGGGGCACGAAGAAGTGCATTGCAATCATTAATTCAAACAAACTGTACAAAAGATGTCATGATAAAATTGATGACAAGAAAGACAAAATGTGAAAGATTAATAACCACTACATAACTCCCCCCGAAGAGCGTGAACTGGCAAGGTAACGCTCGATATAGCTATTTAAGGAACAAACTCAGCTAGTTTGGAGGGGAAAAACACAGAACGTCCTGAACATGCAGTCTGGAGATTCCCCGGTTTGCCTGTGTAAAATTCTAACCAAAATTCTTTAATTGTACACCTAGGCAACCGGTGTGGTTTGTTGAACTGATTTCTGAGTTCGAATGCTTTACTTGCTCATCGCCATTTTTGCTTGGCGCTCGCTTCGGTTGCAACGCGCGACTGCTCTGTGTGCTGTGTTTGCTCCGTTTCCCTAGCTAGAGCGTCCACGGTGTCGTTCGTTTATAGCTAGCTAACAGGGAATCTTTTGCTGAACCAATAAAAGTTTCCCTGCAACTCGATCTGTCTTCTCGAATTGCTCTCTGGGCTCCCGGAATAGGCAACCCTCTAAATTGGTGACCCCGGATCCGGAACAATCTCAACGCCTGATATTTCGAACTTTTCTCCGGTGAGCTCGTTCCATTTATTTTTCATATTTTCCGGTTTTATTTTTGCATACGGTAGCCTATTTTTGCCTCATTGTTTAAGCCATGGATTCTGTAGAACCTAAGGTAGAGTCTATGCTTAGCGTTGTATCTCTCTCAGTTCCACCTTTTTGGGACATGGATCCTGTTTTGTGGTTCGCTCATCTTGAGGCTGAGTTTTATAACCACAGAATCACTTCCGACTACGCGAAGTATTGCAAGCTCCTGTCCTATAACCCCAAGGAGATATCAACGCAGGTTCGTGACGTCATCATTTCTCAGACCGAAAACCGCTATGAGGCTCTGAAAGAGGTCACGATTAAGCGTATTATGCCCTCTGAGAAAGTTCGCCTGCATCAGCTTTTCAGGGATCTGCAGCTGGGCGACAAACTGCCCTCAACCCTGCTACGAGAGATGCAGCAACTCCTTGGTTCCTCAACCATGTATGAGACGTTACTTCGCGAACTATGGCTACAACGGCTACCGGAAAACACGCAAGCGATTCTCGCTACAGTGAGCTCCGTTTCGCTCACTCAACTAGCAGACTTAGCGGATCGAGTTATTGAACGATCACAGCCACAAGCCAACGCCAGCAAGGTCCATGCCGTCGCGTCCCAGGGCACTTCTATCACTGGCTTACAGTCAACTATAGAAGCCCTGCAAGCACAAGTTGCGACACTTAGTCGCCAGGTGCAACAGCTCACTATGAACCCTCGTCGTCATAGCCGATCAAAATCGCCCTGCAAACGTTCTAAGTTTAGAAACAGGCAGGCTAGCTGTTGGTACCATCAGCGTTTTGGTACCGCAGCTCGTAAATGTGTCAAACCTTGCAACTTCGCCGATAAGCATGGAAACCTCGGTCGGTCGGTAACGGCGACGGACGCGACCAGCCAACACCAAAGTCGCCTCATCCGTGTCAGGGATTTAACTTCCGGCACCGAGTTTCTAGTCGACACTGGTGCCGAAGTTAGTGTTATACCCCGTAGCTCAGATGAGGTCGTCTCACCATCGCCGACCAAGCTGCGTGCCGCCAATGGCACCCCAATCGCAACTTTCGGCGAAAAGCTGCTAACGCTCAACTTAGGCCTCCGGCGAACCTTTCGCTGGCCTTTCATAATCGCTGCTGTGCCTTTCGCCATCATAGGCATAGACTTTCTTCAACGCTTCGACCTCATCGTCGACGCTAACAGGAAGAAGCTTATCGACTCTAGGACACAGCTCAGTGTTATCGGGACTAACGCCAACGTGGCTGCTATCACTCCCATTCGTGTCCTACCTCAAGCTTCACAGTCTTTTCTAGAACTTTTCAGCAAGCACCCTAAACTCGTTCGCGTCCTGAACGACTTGCCTCCTGTGACGTCAAACGTCACGCATCACATTTGCACTAAGGGCCCACCTGTTTCGGCCCGCCCTCGCCGATTAGCCCCGGACAAGCTCAAAGCTGCTAAGGCGGAATTCGAGCAAATGCTCGAACTGGGAATCATCCGCCCGTCCAAAAGTCCATGGGCATCACCATTACACATGGTGCCGAAGAAATCCGGTGACTGGCGCCCTTGTGGTGACTACAGGGCACTTAACAAAGTTACCGTCCCGGATAAATACCCTATTCCGCACATGCACGACTTGACCTCAGCTCTAGCTGGCAAGTCTATCTTTAGCAAAGTCGACCTAGTTCGCGCCTATCATCAGATACCTGTCGCGCCAGATGACATTGCTAAAACAGCAGTCATCACGCCATTCGGCCTTTTCGAGTACCTCAGAATGCCTTTCGGCCTCAGCAACGCTGCTCAAACTTTTCAGCGTTTCATTCATGAGGTAACGCGAGGACTCGAAGGCGTTTATCCTTATTTAGATGACATTCTCATCGCGAGCTCTTCCGACGAAGAACATCTTCATCACCTTAACGCACTCTTCCAACGCTTAACGCAGCATGGGGTTACCGTCAACCCCGATAAATGCGAGCTTGGCCAAAGCTCCATCGACTTTCTTGGCCACCGCATATCTGCCTCTGGTATTGAAGCTCTGCCAGACAAAATCCAGGCACTGAAGGACTATCCTGCTCCCAGTTCCTTCAAGCAGTTACGCCGATTCCTTGGCCTGGTCAACTATTATCGACGCTTTATCCCTAACTGCGCGAGCATTGTTCAACCAATGACTGACTTGCTCCGCGGTAAACAACGCTCTTTCACTTTCCAGACGACGCTAAATTGTCTTTCGAGAAGCTCAAAGACGCTATCTCCAACATAGCGCTTCTCGCCCATCCAGACACGTCTGCATCACTCTCTCTGACAACTGACGCATCAGACACTGCCGTCGGTTCAGTTCTTCAACAACTCATCGACCATCGATGGATACCTCTAGGTTTCTTCTCAAAGCGCTTACAACCTGCCGAATCGCGATACAGCACCTTCGGTAGGGAACTGTTAGCTATCTACCTAGGTATCCGACATTTCCGTCATTATCTCGAAGGTCGAAATTTTACAGTCTTCACCGACCACAAGCCATTGATCTACGCAATCAATGGCGCAACGGACAAGTACTCGCCGCGGGAAACTAGACACCTAGACTACGTTTCTCAGTTTACGACAGACGTACGTCATGTCTCAGGTGCTCTCAATCCCGTCGCGGATGCACTTTCACGCATTCAACAGATCAGCTTATCGCCTGGCACCAACATTGATCTATCCGCTATGGCTGCTGCCCAACAAGCTGATCCCGACATCGACAAGCCACGACGCAACACCACTGAGACGATCACCATTGATCGACTCAAGCCAGCATTCTTCAGCAAGTCTGACTCTTCGGTGCACCAAGCACCTTCACAGCCTGTGCCATCACAGCTGGCACCGCAACCTCAGACGAGTCAGTCCGGTCCAGCAGATCCGACAGCCCCAACCGACAGCACCCTACTCGCCCTACTCTCAATCGACGCGGTAGGAAACTCAAGCCTCCAGTTCGTTTTTCAGACTTTGTCAGCACTTACTATTTTACGTAGAACGTGCCTTAGAAATTTTCTGCTCTTACTAAACGTTTTTGAAAATCCACAAAAAAAGACCAAAACGTTTTGAAACTACCAAAAAAGAGCAAAACTTTTTGAAAACCCAAAAACAGCTTTGCACGTTTTTCGCTTTGCACTCTTTTGTGTATTGCTATGCATTTATGCTGCTTTTTCATTTGCTTTCCATATACACCGTCGGTTGGTTGCACCTCGGTTTCACTTTCGCTGGATCTCCGCACGTCAACTGGAAGTTCAACAATCTTCCTGCTCAACTGCCTACGTGAACTTTATTAACTGTCCCCCCCCACAAACAGTTTTTTTTACCGTTTCGACACCGTAGGGAGGACACGGGTGGGAGCCCGCTAGGGTCCGATTGCATGGTTCTCCCCCAGCAGCTGCATCGGGTTTCACAACCTGGTCTCGCAGAAGGCTGGCCCGCGACGGACAGTCCTCACGTAGATCGAAGGACTGCTTACACAGTCCCTTCTGGGAGAGGGCTATGTAGCAGTCTGGAGATTCCCCGGTTTGTCTGTGTAAAATTCTAACCAAAATTCTTTAATTGTACACCTAGGCAACCGGTGTGGTTTGTTGAACTGATTGCTGAGTTCGAATGCTTTACTTGCTCATCGCCATTTTTGCTTGGCGCTCGCTTCGGTTGCAACGCGCGACTGCTCTGTGTGCTGTGTTTGCTCCGTTTCCCTAGCTAGAGCGTCCACGGTGTCGTTCGTTTATAGCTAGCTAACAGGGAATCTTTTGCTGAACCAATAAAAGTTTCCCTGCAATTCGATCTGTCTTCTCGAATCGCTCTCTGGGCTCCCGGAATAGGCAACCCTCTAAACAATCGATGACAGTGTTCCAGGACGTGGTGGGTTTTCGCCTGGCAAGCGTTCTCCCTATGAAAAGCCACAAAAGTCCGTTTATCAACACTGCGACGTGGCGGATGTGACCCGCCACTGAATAAAGTCACTGCCCACTGTTACACACTGGAATAGCGACTAGTCATTTTTCGATATTCTACTGACACGTACAACTGAGTTACTTTTTCTTCACATACTGTCCCCACTCTAACTACTGTGCTATTTTTATTTTCTTTACGCACACCTGAAACCATTTCCCTGGCACTCCACCGTTGACTTTGCTCCTCATGAGTGCTTCGAATGTTTCAGCAAATTGTACTACTTTGGCCACGGCCTATTACGTGCGTTGTAACGTATCTGTTGCGCCATATAATTGCTTGTAACTTTTGATCATACCTGAATTGGTATGTCTGGATGAATTCGAGAATAAAATATTGATTTATTGATTTATTTATATACAAGGCTTTACCATGCAGGAAATATTTTCGTAATTTTCCCCACAAATTGATTAATTCGTAATATTGTTCTGCGATCCTTTTCGCTACATTTGTTCTCCAGTACTAATCATTTCCCCTTCTTTTCTGAAGTTAACAGTCCAGAAACATATACTTGAATTCAGTGATGGCAATAACTGATTCCCTATGCGACTTTTGCCTATGGATAACTCGTACAGTCATCTGTCTCCGGCTGTCACGCTACACAATTTATCATATGATCGGCTCCATCGATTTCTACGCCGATGTACAAAACATACCTGCCTATTTTTTACACGAACGATATAGTTTTCACATAATTCCTCTTTTCTATATTCTTCCTTATTTCATAGTTGGCCACGACTAGAATGATCTCCTGTGGTGACGGATTACAGCTTCCAGATTATAAAAAACGTTACCTATGCAAGGCAAATTGCCAACTGACTGGCGTATAAAAAAGTGCCATAATAGAATGATCCGCATTACGGACTGGGCTGAGCCTTCATGGCCCATAACACATGTACAAAAGCAGCTCAAAAAGAACAGAGCATATGATAAACAGGTGATGGCTCATATGCTACTCTGCCACACCGGCACACGGCCAGTTATTGCATGGAAGTGCGAGCGAAACCTTTCGAGGGAATACCTTGCATGGAAGCAGGTCCCCTGGGGATGGTTCCACGAGTGGCCGTATTACTTTAACTGGACATCTGTTTAAATCTGCTTACGTTATTGTTCCTGGTTTTTAATTTCTTTAATGCCTTAATCCTGCCAATTTGTTTAGTACCTGTTTTGAATCCATTGTAAACAGCGTGAACAAATTGATTATTTTTTTTGCAATCCTCTTGTACACATTGATCAGACCACATAGTTGGACTGCAACTCGAATCACCGAGGAATATACCATTTATTTATTTATTTATACGCGGTGGAGGCACACTGATGTCAATCCATACACCACCATCAGTATAACCCGTGTGGTTCGTTGATGGAATCGGAAAGTCGTGGTAGCCAATTACACCTTGTGTAAGGTGCAGAGATGGCGGCACATATTCCACAACTTTATGATCAACGGATGTAAGTCTAATCAAACAAAATGACGATACAGAATCGCCGAAGGACGCTTGCGATAAATCAATCAATTTGACCGAATGTGCCACTATGCTCGAGGAGCTTGGACACTGACCAGAGCAGGCTTTAGGCAGGACATGCCAGTTCAGGGCTTGAGGTAGCGGTTTCGTATGCAATTGGGATTTAGCAGGTAATGCAGTTGTGATTCGTTGATTCACAGTGTTGTCACTTTGCATACAGGAAACGGCATTTGGAAACTTTATACGCCTGTCAGAACTAAGTGTCCAAGAGGAATCGCCATCCACAGCATTAGTTTTGTGGAGGGTAGTTGTTTTGGGCTTGGTCAGCTCATCATACTTAGCCGTGAAACTGCAACCTAGTGAAGGTCCTCCAGTAGCTAATTTTGCGTCTGACGTTGATCTTAACTCCGAAGTGCGAGCAGTAGCTGTTCTACCGGAAACAGCATCTAATGTAATACAGCAACCTGCGTATTAACGTGATCACTTGTTAATTTCAAAAATCACTTTATTATTAACCGCTTCGCTTCTACTTCCAGCAAACGGAGTATTATTCTCACAAAATTGGTGGCTACTACGTGGAGCAATAACAACTGGATGCAAGGCGCCATATGGCTGTTTGGCATTCTGGTTTACCTCAGACTTTCGCCTAATTACCGCTCCTTGTACCAACAGGAGATAACGAATGGTTTGATAGTTAGGAGATGTTTCTTAATGTTTTTGTCTCTGCAGAAGTAAAGCCTAAACCTCGAAGTGCCGGTGGTCTTGGCTTGCGTACCGGCACGCGCAATGGGACGCTCCTCAGGTGAAGGTCTGCTTCATCCCTGAAGAGCTGACCTGACCTTAAACATTGTTTCTTTTTATATGCAACACAACTGTCCACAGCTTTTGCGTTAACATCTGGTAAGAGTACCCGAAATATCGGAATTAATAGTATCCCGATGAAGCGTTATTCATACTTATTATCTTAAAACTTGTCAAGGAAGAATCCTGCATGAAATTTACCTGAGTTTTTGGTTGAGGCTGTGGTGGACTTAATCGCAGCCTGACTCAACTGGTGTAGCCGGTCCGCGGGCGTCACGGTAACACGTTAACAGTTAAGAGGGCGGTCGGTATTGCTTCCTGTTATCAGCACCTTCATATTCTTCTCCGGCACTCCTCCTTCCCCCTTCCGTGCTTCTTTTACATCGGCCTCTTACTAGACGGCTCGAGCGTCCAGCCGTCTACGAGGTATTCATTTTGCATTGCAGCTTGTCGCACTGCTTGGGCACGGAAGAGCTCAGAAGGCCGGACCGAAGGAATATTACAATGGGATAGCTGGGCGACGCTCCAACAATTCCGATCGAAGCTGCAGTGATCCAGCTTCTCAGAGGATGCCCAAAGATTCCACACAGAGCTTGCGCATTTGCCTTGTTGACTCTACACTTCGGGACTCCTCGTTGTCTATTTCGCCCCACTTGATTCAGCCATGGAACGGTTACAACTTGTCAATCAGTTTATGTATGACGTCGGGGCCGATAGCTAAGGCGATGGGAATTAATTGGTTTTTGTTCCATAGTCAACGGTCTTGGTTTGCGTTAGGTTTTAGGAAGATCATAGCGTAACACGACAGATTATAGGGTATTCCGTAACGCTTCTGAACTCGAATGGTCGTCCATACATTTTTAACATTGTGTGCCGTGGCCTATCTAAAATTCATTGGTTGTCTAGGCGCCGACAGTGTGTTTGAACACATGATGACTCAATTACCAGTTTGCTCCTGGGGTAAGTTCCGATTCCCGTACTGCTTGAAATCTAAATGGCGATGTCAGACCTATACGCAACGGTCTAGTAAATAGACGTAGAGGCTACAAAAGCCATGGAAATGAGCAGATAAGGAGGTATGGTTGAAGCGTCATATTCAAAGTGACATAGTAGTTGCTAGTGAACGACACACTTCACCAACTGTGCCCCAGTAAGCCAAGAACATTTGACAAAAAGAACAAAGCATTTTTATTTTATTGTTCACACGCCGACTTATTTTTCATTTTCAACGTTTGAAGTAATAAACATGCGAATCAATACAATTATGTACAAAATGCTCCCACTGATTGCGGTTGAAGGCCACGTCTTCAAGCTTGTTAAGCCATTGGTTCCGCTCGCCATCAAGTCTTCATTCTGGAGGACGTACGGGTCCAACTGCCGCTAGACGCGACCTCCGCGACTTATCTGCCGTTGCCAAGTGGAAGGCTGACCCCCATGCAGGTACCTTCAGCCAGGTCCTTGACGAGTAAATAGAGCGAGACGCGGTAGACGCTCTGTGTCATGCATAGGACGTGACCGAGCCGTCACAACTGGTGCAGCACAACCAGTTTCTTGAAGGGAATACTCGCATTCCCCAAGACGCGATGTCGGTCATCACTGTGAACAGGATGTTGCAATTAAACAAGAGCGATCCTTCCTTAGCAACCCTTAGCGAAGGCAGAAACACGACACGTGTCTTCCACGCGAAGTGGCCAGGACTCGCTACCAAACAATAATACACTAACATTGATACACCAATACATTGTAAACACGGCTCTTTAGCGAGAATAAGAAGTCGAGACGGCGCACAAGTGCCTCAGCTTGACACATGCTTTACGCGTGTTGGCAATGCAAAGAGAAACTTCTTTGCTGATAGTACAGTCAACAGAAACACAAATCCCAAGGTAGACGAACTATGCGATATAGAAGCAAATGTTGGTAGCTCAGGTTGTTCAGTTGGTTGTCTGGATGTTCGCTGAGCTCGGCAGGTTGACTGCAAACGTTTCGTCACCACTCGAGGTGACATCATCAGTGCGCGTGTATTTAGCAAAGTGGCGCGTACGGAGCGTCAGTGACTGACGTTATTGGTCGCAAATGGCAAGAAAAGCTTGCCATAGACCCATATTCTGTCGGAAGTATGAAGGTAAAGTGTACGTAGGATGGTGATACACTTCTCTGACACCCCGTTCTTTAGCAAGAAATGCCATAAAGCAGGTCGATCAACAGAGCCAGAAGCGGCACGAATATCTATTACTGCAACGACAGTGGACCTGTGATAAAGGTGGCGATGTTCGAGGAGTTGGCGGAGCGTGAAGATTTGATCCACGCATCCGCGGCCGGGGCGGAAACCAGCTTGTTCCTCACGGTAGGATAATCCACGGATTAGGGATGGTCTACGGAGCAGGATGAATGCCAATAGCTTTGTGTGTACACAAAGTGCAAGTGCCTTTTTTCAAAATCGGGACAATAACTGATTCGCCCCAAGAGGAAGGCACTTTCCCTTCATGCCAAATTTCTTTGAACAGCGAGGTCAGTTGGGTTATTACCGCCACGCCGCCGTATCTGAACAGCTCCAAAAGAAGTACGTCTGAGCCGGCAGCCTTGAACCACCTCAAGAGTCGAATCTCGAGGCGGACTGCCTCTCCATTAGGTAAATTCAGTGGGACGAACCAGGGTGGACAACAAAGTGTACTAAATGTACTGATGGACGCGGCAGACCAGTTGTGATTGAAAGTGCTCGGCCCAGCAATAGGAATGCCTCTGTTGCTTAGCGATGGAAGACTCATGCGCTTCGCATATAACTTTACTGACAAAAGACATCTAGATGCCAGTGGAGCGAAAGAGTTGGAAAAGCTTACGAGTGTTACCAGAGAGAACAGCGGTTTCAATCTCTGAAGTACGCTCAAACCACCTTGTCTCATGATCGTTGCGTAGGCTTTACATGAGCAGCCAAGTGGCCGTACGGTGCCGCTCATTGCCATGTGACCCCGTCGGGATATCTTGTAGCGATAGAACAGTTCCAGAGAGGGAACAGAAATCCAAGCCTTTAAGAGGCATCGAGCTAGACCGAACATTGGCTGTCCGGAAATGGTCATCGCATTCTGTATAGAAGTCCAATGTTGCTGTCTTGTGGTGGACTGCAAATGAGTGTGTATATTATTGAAAACTGGTAACTCGCCTGGACAGAGAAATCTGTTTACATCAATCGTGCGTTGCGTCGTGTTTCAGGACAACCAAAACACACGTACATTTTCGCGCAGCTCAGGGCATCATCTGAGTCAACAAAGGTAGACCAAAAAAAAGCAGCATTCAGGCAGTCACCTTGCCAACAAAACTCAGCAAGATGATGCTACGATAATTCGTGCAACATCGCGTGCTTCCTTTGCCCTTGTACAGTGGTAGCACAAGGGCATCCTTCAGCTCAGCAGGCACCACCTATTCAATCCATACGCGTTGCACCAAGTGGTGCAGTGCAGTCAACAACGCGGGTCCGCCGTGTTCCAATACTTCAGGCGGGATCCTGTCGGCCGCGGCACACTTGCTGTTTCGCAGCTGAGCAAGTGCTCTCTGCGTCTCATCCAGTGTCGGCATGTCCGCAAGACCCGCCTTCACATCGTGCTGCTTCAGGCCGTTCAATGTAGGCCAGTCGATCTCTGAACGGTTGTTCAAGAGACAGTCAAAGTGTTTTCGCCAGATCTGCATTATGTCTGCAGGTAGCGCCTGAACTACCATTGCATTGGTGTGCAATCGCACGCGAGGTGGTCGTTTTGCTTCGGAAGTTTGCTTGAGGGACTCCACCCGGAGCCTTTGGCTCAATAGCCTGACCCACAAGGCAGTGAGTGATTTGGAGGTTTGCTTGAGGGACTCCGCCCGGAGCCTTTGGCTCAATACCTTGACCCACAAGGCAGTGAGGAGCAGATCCAGCTCGGGAATGTGATTGCAGAGAAAGATGGGGATCTGCTTGACGGCCGTCACACGCAGCCTTTGAGGTCCTAGAACGATTTATATATGTTTTGCGACCGCAGTAGGATACATCTGCGATCACGGCCAGACGCAGGTGGGTTTTGGTGGGTTTACACCAATTTGACCAGGGGCTGCCTGGCTTGAGGCGGGCAGTAGCAAACCATTGAACACCCGGAGGTGTCCTCCCACCGTCAGAGACAATGCGTGGCGCTCGTGCTCTACGCTAATCGAGCTGTGAGCTTATAACCCGCAGACGTGTTGTCTCCCATGCCTAGGTTTTACGGAAAGAGGGCTATCGACCACTTCCTAACCTCCGAAGAGGATGGACTAGGACACTGCCAGGGGGCCCACTCCTGACAGGAGAACGACTCGGGTCCTCAGCCAAAGCCGGCGATTAAATGAACACCCAAAAGGCAGCGGGTCTAGCACATGGTCAGTTCACTGACTCATGCGGATTGGTGTCTTGGATCTTAGCAGGGAGAAGCGGGTAATCCAGCACCCACACAGCGGTCACCACGAGGAGGAGCCCAGGGCATGAGCCAACGGCACAACAGTAGCAGCAGTGGATAGACCATCTGTCAGGATATATCCACCACCAGCCTCAGCGCATCATAGGCTCGCCCGCGTTTATATATATATATATATATATATATATATATATATATATATATATATCATACACGTTAGCCAGAGGTGGGGAACACCTCAGCTACTGTGCCGCAATACGTAGAAAAAAGGAGGAAAAAAAGCAACTGGTGCAAGCCGACTGAGCTACCGGTAACGAATGGGCATCGTTCTGGTAAGCTACCAGCCGGCTACTGTGCATCAAAAAAATTGCTATGCAAAATTATGTAAGGCTAAATAATGAGATCGTGGTTGGAGGGGGAGGCTAAGAGAGATGGGGTGGGACAAAGAAACTCACAGCACGAACGCCACCGAGGTCGGCTCCTTGCCATGCCAGCAAGTGTGTCCAAGCAAACGTGTTCATCGTCTTTCGGACCCCAACCAGGGAGCCGAGACGCTCAAACCGAGGCCAGCTCAGAAGTAAGGGCCTTCATTCCTCTTGACCAAGTCATCGCTTGGCCACCCCTCCTCTTCTTCCATCCACGCCCCCGGCGCGCAAACAACGCACGTCGCGGGAGTCATTGGGCTGGCCTGCGTAACACGTGGCCTATATATATATATGGTTGGCGGCATCCGGTTTCGGATTTGCCTGTCACTGTGGCAAGCCACAGGACGCCTGCGCCTACAGAGGGACCATGGATGGCTTGCGCTGCACCACCCACAGCTCCAACCACACACCCCATATCCAGTGTAAACCCGAAGGAATAAGACCGGGAGGCATGTGGATGGGAGCCACGTTTCATCAACGGAGGCGGCCCACACTCCTTCACAGGCAAACACAAGCACACTGTATTTGGGGAATCAAGCGCACACAAGGCGGTGGCTGGACCGTAGTCCGCTCCACACTGACTGCATGGAACCACTCTTCGAGCCTAACACGGCCAAAACGACCGTGCACCCTGTCCCCTCCAGCAACGACCAACTGTCTCCTGGAGCCAGTATGGACGAGGTAGTGGGTAGTAGACAGGTAGGCACCTTGTCAACATGCACATCAAGCGCATCCACGCCGGGGATATCAAACAACAGCCAAACACTTGAGAGAGAGAGAGAGAGGGACTGAAAAAGAGAAAAACTCGATTAATGCGTAAGGAAACGGTGATATAAACCTTAAGTAAATAGCATATGTAATACATTGTTTACAAACAAATCCTAGCTAAGTGCACGAGGTCAGGAAATATAGTTCACGGAATGCCACGAACATAAAAATATTATGGAAATCAAATGCAATTGGCTTAGGCGATGTGTGCAAGTTAATGGAATAGAGTACAGGGAGATATTTATATGAGAAAGAAAAGCATTAAAGTAAAAACTGTAAACCCACCACCTGAATAAAGAGACTTAGCATGCAACCACGCGGTTAGTAAATCGAATTCAGCGTGCCTACAAACGCTGCGCCGGCTCGCCGTAATTCTCTGCAGGACCCGTCGTCACTTCTGTAGTGGCCCCAAATGGCACAGCTCATGGCCCACGCCTGAAATAAAGAGACTTAGCATGCAAGCATGCGGTTAGTAAATCGAATTCAGCGTGCCTACAAACGCTGCGTCGGTGCTGCCTATGTTCACTGCGGGACCCGTCGTCGCTTCGGCAGTGGTGCCGAGTGACCTCTCTCATGGCTCACTAGGCCTGCCTGACTAAGGCACTCGCGACCGCATGTTCTACAGCACAATGCGCTCAATGTCGATGGAGTACAGTTCATTGGTGCTTGCCGCTTCCGCACTTGCCGCTTCTTCTCTGCATGCATGAGGGCTTTCTCCCGCACTTCAGCAACTGCCTTCGTGATTAGATCGCGTCATGCACCACGATCAACCGCCTTCGATTCCCATGATCTGTAATCAAGATTAGAACGTGTGAGGCTCACTTTAATCATGTCCTGGTAACGTAACTTTGGTTTCCCCACGTGCTGCTTCCCTATACTCAGCTGACCGTATAAAAGTTGTTTCGGTATTCGCGTCGAATCCATACGGCTCACATGACCGAGCCATCTCAGGTGTCGCAGTAAAAGTATGCCGTCCACTGCATACATCCCACTTCGGCGCAACACTTCCGTGTCTGCAACTCTGGCGCCCCAGCCGATCCGCAAAATTCATCGCAGACACTGCTGATGGAACCGCTCGAGATATCGCACATCCCGACGGTACATTGTCCACGTTTCACTGCCGTATAGAAGAACGGACAGTACCATGGATCTGTACACCATCAGCTTCGTGCCAATGCTAAGCTGATGGTTGTTCCACACTCGGTACTCAAGCTTCCCGAATGCCGCTGCCGCCTTCGACACGCGATTACGCAACTCAACGTGTAGCTGCTGATCAGTCGACATCACACTCCCAAAGTAGCAGAAGCGGGAGGTGGTTTCCAACACTTCAGCACCAATGCTGATTCGCGGCAATATTGAAGATGGCACCTCCGGTGAAGGCTGAAAGAGACAGACAGTTTTGCTTGTGTTGATGGTGAGCCCGAATTTGGCCGCTGTCGAAGCCAGAGCACTAGTCATGTGCTGCAACTCATCCGCGCTGTGTGAAAACAACGCACAGTCGTCAACAAACAGCAACATACGGATAGTTGTCTCACAGACTAGAGTTCTCGCACCGAAGCGACGGATGTTCAGCAACCCACCATCATTACGGTGCTCCACACGAACACCGTAAGCACAAGCGGCATCAAAAGCACAAGACACCATTGCATGAAGATATATATTAAACAGGGCAGGAGCTAACACACCGCCTTGCTTCACACCAGAGACAACTGCAAAGTCATCAGAGGTCTCTCCACTCAGCTGCACCCTCGCTCGCATACCACTGTGCAGACATACAATTAAACTTACAAACTTACGCGGGCAACCAAACTTACCCAACACCAGCCACAGTGCCTCGCGGTTCACCGTATCAAATGCCTTGGTGAAATCAACAAAAAGCGAGTACAATGGCTGGTGTCGTTCTCTGCACTTCTCCTGCAACTGACGAGCCGCAAACACCATATCTATAGTGCTGCGACCCGAACGGAATCCACATTGCTCTTCCGCCACGTTTGGTTCCACAACCTGACTGACGAGGCGACTGAGCAGGATTCGGGCAATCATTTTGCCCACACAACTCAGCAAGTTGATGCCACGATAATTCGTGCAACATTGCTTGCTACCTTTGCCCTTGTACAGTGGTAGCACAAGGGCATCCTTCAGCTCAGCAGGCACCACCTATTCAATCTACACGCGTTGCACCAAGTGGTGCAGCGCAGTCAACAACGCAGGTCCACGGTGTTTCAATACTTCAGGTGGGATCCCGTCACCCCCGGCACATTTGCCGTTTCGCAGCTGAGCAAGTGCTCTCTGCGTCTCATCCAGTGTCGGCGTATACGCCAGACCCGCCTTCACATCGTGCTGCTTCAGGCCATTCAATGTAGGCCAGTCGATCTCTGAACGGTTGTTCAAGAGACAGTCAAAGTGTTTCCGCCAGACCTGCAATTATGTCTGCAATCTGGGTGCAAGTAGCGCCTGAACTACCATCGATCAGTGTCCTCAGCGGCTCCGATCTCGGTCCATACACCGCCTTCAAGGAGTCAAAAAATTCCTTGTGTTGGCGGCGTTCGGCGTAGCATTCCATCTGCTTCGCCTTCTCCGTCCACCATGCATTTTTAATGCGACCGAGCTCTCGGGTCAGTCGCCGTCGAAGTTTGCGAAACGGACTAGTCTTCCCCAAGTCACTGGGGTCTGCCACATGTGCAGCAAATGCTGCATTCTTCTCCGGCACCAATGCGTCAATCGTCACATTGTTGTCATCAAACCAATCAGGCCGCTTGCAGTTTACGCGCTCGATGGTCTCCTCGGCAGCAGCTGTCAACTGGTGCCACAGGTCGCCCACTGTGGCTATGCAGTCCACATCACCACACAGGCATGCAGCCATCGCCTTCTCCAGCTCAGTACGTTTCGCCACAGTACCGAGGGAGAGAATGTTAAATTTACGCCGATTCACGGCGGGAGTGCAATACATAGATTTACGATAATATATGTACAGTTTGGTCCGAACCAACTTGTGAGCAGTGCCACACTCAGCTCCACGCAGTACACGTGTCATGCGCACTTCACGCATATCACGCTGACGTACGATGACATAGTCGAGCAGGTGAGCGTGACCACTCCGTGGGTGCGTCCAAGTTGCTATATCACTCGCACTCAGTGCAAACCGAGTGTTCGTGATCGTCAAGCCGTGAGTGGCACACAGTGAGAGCAGCCTGTCACCGTTCGCATTCGCTGAACCAATGCCATGCGCACCGATAACATCTGTCCACGCTGATGCATCACGCCCAATGCGCGCGTTGAAATCACCCAGCAGAAATAGTCGGTCGCTCCTCGGCACAGACCGTATCACGGAGGATAGCTCAGTGTAGAACTGATCACGCGTGTCATCAGGATAACACATGGTCGGACCGTACGTGCTTATAAAAGTAGCAAACTTACCTCTTCCGAGACGTAGGCGAACAGTCATCAGTCGCGCGCTGATGCCCGTTGGTTCACCCACCAGCTGGCCATTCAGGCGATCGGATATTGCAAATCCGACCCCATGTTCACGTGGTGCTGAGGCGGCGTTCCCCACCCAGTAGAATGTGTAGCCAGCACCTGCTTCATGCAACTTACCTTGCTCAGCGAGCCAAGTTTCACTGAGCGCCGCAATATCGACGTGGTAGCGCGCCAGCTCCATTGCGACCAGTGCAGTGCGTCGCTCCGGGCGCTCGCTCGAGTTCCGGTCCAGTAGTGTGCGCACGTTCCAACACCCGATGCTGAGTGCTTTGCGCGCAGGCATACGATTGCATTGGTGGGCAATCGCACGCGAGGTGGTCGTTGTGCTTCGGAGGTTTGCTTGAGGGACCACCCGGAGCCTTTGGCTCAATAGCCTGACCCACAAGGCAGTGGGTGGTTTGGAGGTTTGCTTGAGGGACTCCACCAGGAGCCTTTGGCTCAATAGCCTGACCCACAAGGCAGTGGGTAATTTTGAGGTTTGCTTGAGGGACTCCACCCGGAGCCTTTGGCTCAATAGCCTTACCCACAAGGCAGTGAGGAGCAGATCCAGCTCGGGAATGTGATTGCAGAGAAAGATGGGGATCTGCTTGACGGCCGTCACACGCAGCCTTTGAGGTTCTGGAACAATTATCATATGTTTTGCGACCGTAGTAGGGTACGCACCTGCGATCACGGCCAGACGCAGGTGGGTTTTTGGCGGGTTTGCACCAATTTGACCAGGGGCTGTCTGGCTTGAGGCGGGCAGTAGCAAACCATTGAACACCCGGAGGTGTCCTCCCACCGTCAGAGACAATGCGTGGCGCTCGTGCTCTACGCTAATCGAGCTGTGAGCTTATAACCCGCAGACGTGTTGTCTCCCATGCCTAGGTTTTACGGAAAGAGGGCTATCGACCACTTCCTAACCTCCGAAGAGGATGGACTAGGACACTGCCAGGGGGCCCACTCCTGACAGGAGAACGACTCGGGTCCACAGCCAAAGCCTTCGATTAAATGAACACCCGAAAGGCAGCGGGTCTAGCACATGGTCAGTTAGCTGACTCATGCGGATTGGTGTCCTGGATCTTAGCAGGGAGAAGGGCGAAACCTAACTCCCACCTAGCGGTCGCCACGTGGAGGCGCCCAGGACATGAGACTATGGCGCAACAGTAGCAGCAGTGGGTAGATCATCTGTCAGGATCTAGCCACCACCAGCCTCAGCGCACCATAGGCTCTCCTAGGCCTATATATATATATATATATATATATATATATATATATATATATATTATACACGTTAGCCAGAGGTGGGGAACACCTCAGCTACTGTGCCGCAATACATAGAAAAAAGGAGGAAAAAAGCAACTGGTGCAAGCCGGCTGAGCTACCGGTAACGGATGGGCATCGTTCTGGTAAGCTACCAGCCGGCTACTGTGCATCAAAAAAATTACTATGCAAAATTATATAAGGCTAAATAATGAGATCGTGGTTGGAGGGGGAGGCTAAGAGGGATGGGGTGGGGACAAAGAAACTCACAGCACGAACGCCACCGAGGTCGGCTCCTTGCCATGCCAGCAAGTGTGTCCAAGCAAACGTGTTCATCGTCTTTCGACCCCAACCAGGGAGCCGAGACGCTCCAACCGAGGCCAGCTCAGAAGTAAGGGCCTTCATTTCTCTTGACCAAGTCATCGCTTGGCCACCCCTCCTCTTCTTCCATCCACGCCCCCGGCACGCAAACAACGCACGTCGCGGGAGTCCATGGGCTGGCTTGCGTAACACGTGGCCATATATATATATATATATATATATGGTTGGCGGCATCCGGTTTCGGATTTGCCTGTCACTGTGGCAAGCCACAGGACGCCTGCGCCTACAGAGGGACCATGGATGGCTTGCGCTGCACCACCCACAGCTCCAACCACACACCCATATCCAGTGTAAACCCGAAGGAATAAGACCGGGAGGCATGTGGATGGGAGCCACGTTTCATCAACAGAGCCGGCCCACACTCCTTCACAGGCAAACACAAGCACACTGTATTTGGGGAATCAACCGCACACAAGGCGGTGGCTGGACCGTAGTCCGCTCCACACTGACTGCATGGAACCACTCTTCGAGCCTAACACGGCCAAAACGACCGTGCACCCTGTCCCCTCCAGCAACGACCAACTGTCTCCTGGAGCCAGTATGGACGAGGTAGTGGGTAGTAGACAGGTAGGCACCTTGTCAACATGCACATCAAGCGCATCCACGCCGGGGATATCAAACAACAGCCAAACACTTGAGAGAGAGAGAGAGGGACTGAAAAAGAGAAAAACTCGATTAATGCGTAAGGAAACGGTGATATAAACCTTAAGTAAATAGCATATGTAATATTTTTTTACAAACAAATCCTAGCTAAGTGCACGAGGTCAGGAAATATAGTTCACGGAATGCCACGAACACAAAAATATTATGGAAATCAAATGCAATTGGCTTAGGCGATGTGTGCAAGTTAATGGAATAGAGTACAGGGAGATATTTATATGAGAAAGAAAAGCATTAAAGTAAAAACTGTAAACCCACCACCTGAATAAAGAGACTTAGCATGCAACCACGCGGTTAGTAAATCGAATTCAGCGTGCCTACAAACGCTGTGCCGGCTCGCCGTAATTCTCTGCAGGACCCGTCGTCACTTCTGTAGTGGCCCCAAATGGCACAGCTCATGGCCCACGCCTGAAATAAAGAGACTTAGCATGCAAGCATGCGGTTAGTAAATCGAATTCAGCGTGCCTACAAACGCTGCGTCGGTGCTGCCTATGTTCACTGCGGGACCCGTCGTCGCTTCGGCAGTGGTCCCGAGTGACCTCTCTCATGGCTCACTAGGCCTGCCTGACTAAGGCACTCGCGACCGCATGTTCTACAGCACAATGCGCTCAATGTCGATGGAGTACAGTTCATTGGTGCTTGCCGCTTCCGCACTTGCCGCTTCTTCTCTGCATGCATGAGGGCTTTCTCCCGCACTTCAGCAACTGCCTTCGTGATTAGATCGCGCCATGCACCACGATCAACCGCCTTCGATTTCCATGATCTGCAATCAAGATTAGAACGTGTGAGGCTCACTTTAATCATGTCCTGGTAACGTAACTTTGGTTTCCCCACGTGCCGCTTCCCTATACTCAGCTGACCGTATAAAAGTTGTTTCGGTATTCGCGTCGAATCCATACGGCTCACATGACCGAGCCATCTCAGGTGTCGCAGTAAAAGTATGCCGTCCACGGCATACATCCCACTTCGGCGCAACACTTCCGTGTCTGCAACTCTGTTGCCCCAGCCGATCCGCAAAATTCGTCGCAGACACTGCTGATGGAACCGCTCGAGATATCGCACATCCCGACGGTACATTGTCCACGTTTCACTGCCGTATAGAAGAACGGACAGTACCATGGATTGTACACCATCAGCTTCGTGCCAATGCTAAGCTGATGGTTGTTCCGCACTCGGTACTCAAGCTTCCCGAATGCCGCTGCCGCCTTCGACACGCGATTACGCAACTCAACGTGTAGCTGCTGATCAGTCGACATCACACTCCCAAAGTAGCAGAAGCGGGAGGTGGTTTCCAACACTTCAGCACCAATGCTGATTCGCGGCAATATTGAAGATGCACCTCCGGTGAAGGCTGAAAGAGACAGACAGTTTTGCTTGTGTTGATGGTGAGCCCGAATTTGGCCGCTGTCGAAGCCAGAGCACTAGTCATGTGCGTTGCAACTCATCCGCGCTGTGTGAAAACAACGCACAGTCGTCAACAAACAGCAACATACGGATAGTTGTCTCACAGACTAGAGTTCTCGCACCGAAGCGACGGATGTTCAGCAACCCACCATCAATACGGTGCTCCACATGAACACCGTAAGCACAAGCGGCATCAAAAGCACAAGACATCAATGAATAAATATATATATTAAAAACGCTGGATCTAAGACACAGCCTTGCTTCACACCAGAGACAACTGCAAAGTCATCAGAGGTCTCTCCACTCAGCTGCACCCTCGCTCGCATACCACTGTGCAGACATTCAATTAAACTTACAAACTTACGCGGGCAACCAAACTTACCCAACACCAGCCACAGTGCCTCGCGGTTCACCGTATCAAATGCCTTGGTGAAATCAACAAAAAGCGAGTACAATGGCTGGTGTCGTTCTCTGCACTTCTCCTGCAACTGACGAGCCGCAAACACCATATCTATAGTGCTGCGACCCGAACGGAATCCACATTGCTCTTCCGCCACGTTTGGTTCCACAATATGACTCACGAGGCGACTGAGCAGGATTCGGGCAATCATTTTGCCCACACAACTCAGCAAGTTGATGCCACGATAATTCGTGCAACATTGCTTGCTACCTTTGCCCTTGTACAGTGGTAGCACAAGGGCATCCTTCAGCTCAGCAGGCACCACCTATTCAATCCACACGCGTTGCACCAAGTGGTGCAGCGCAGTCAACAACGCAGGGTCCACGTGTTTCAATACTTCAGGTGGGATCCCGTCACCCCGGCACATTTGCCGTTTCGCAGCTGAGCAAGTGCTCTCTGCGTCTCATCCAGTGTCGGCGTATCCGCCAGATCCGCCTTCACATCGTGCTGCTTCAGGCCATTCAATGTAGGCCAGTCGATCTCTGAACGGTTGTTCAAGAGACAGTCAAAGTGTTTCCGCCAGACCTGCATTATGTCTGCAATCTGGGTGCAAGTAGCGCCTGAACTACCATCGATCAGTGTCCTCAGCGGCTCCGATCTCGGTCCATACACCGCCTTCAAGGAGTCAAAGAATTCCTTGTGTTGGCGGCGTTCGGCGTAGCATTCCATCTGCTTGGCCTTCTCCGTCCACCATGCATTTTTATGCGACAAAGCTCTCGAGTCAGTCGCCGTCGAACTTTGCGAAACGGACTAGTCTTCCCCAAGTCACTGGGGTCTGCCACATGTGCAGCAAATGCTGCATTCTTCTCTGACACCAATGCGTCAATCGTCACATTGTTGTCATCAAACCAATCAGGCCGCTTACAGTTTGCGCGCCCCATGGTCTCCTCGGCAGCAGCTGTCACCTGGTCGCGAATGTGGTGCCACAGGTCGCCCACTGTGGCTATGCAGTCCACATCACCACACAGGCATGCAGCCATCGCCTTCTCCAGCTCAGTACGTTTCGCCACAGTACCGAGGGAGAGAATGTTAAATTTACGCCGATTCACGGCGGGAGTGCAATACATAGATTTACGAAAATATATGTACAGTTTGGTCCGAACCAACTTGTGATCAGTGCCACACTCAGCTCCACGAAGTACACGTGTCATGCGCACTTCACGCATATCACGCTGACGTACGATGACATAGTCGAGCAGGTGGGCGTGACCACTCCGTGGGTGCGTCCAAGTTGCTATATCACTCGCACTCAGTGCAAACCGAGTGTTCGTGATCGTCAAGCCGTGAGTGGCACACAGTGAGAGCAGCCTGTCACCGTTCGCATTCGCTGAACCAATGCCATGCGCACCGATAACATCTGTCCACGCTGATGCATCACGCCCAGTGCGCGCGTTGAAATC
>OX104064.1:227475889-227537493 GCA_944474145.2 Dicrocoelium dendriticum
ATGCTTGCCACCGTTTTTCGTTAATGTGAAACGTCTACTTTTATTCCAGCTTTACGTTTTTTATTATTAATGTCCCTGACAACCAGTGTTTTTCCTCATGGTCCTATTTACCAACCTGTTCGACCGTCGTGGACTCCGTCATGGAGTTCTTCTTTTGCGGAATCTCACCTGGTCATTCCTTGGTTCCCAGGCTTGTAGAGAGCAGCCATTTACATATATGAGAGACCAGCTCTCGTGGGTGACCGTCACAATTTACTAGTAACATTGTGGGAGAAAGAGACTGTTTCAGCATACTAGAGTCACTCTGTTGTCTAATTTTCAAGGGAGGCTCACGCTCGGAATGCGGCAGCCATAGAGGAATTATTTTCTACTTGCTCCAAAATACAGTATTCTGTCATTCTCCATAGACTAGCTGGCATTCATGAAAGCCAGATTCTCGAGGAGCAAGCCGGGTTTCGATGAAATCGAAATTGCATTGACCGCATCTTTACATTACGTCAATTGTTGTACTACCATCATGTTCATTGGCTACCCACTGTAGTCGTGTCTAGACGTCAAAGGTGTCTTCGATTCGGTGGACCGATATGACCTTTGGGACTTTCTACTCAAGGGAGGTGTGCCCGGGCAATATGTAAATGTTAATATGATGCACACACATAATTAGGGCAGAGTGAGAGTTTATAGCAATTTGTCGCCGCCCGACAGTGTCTTCAATGATGTGAGATAAAGCTGCCTGCTGCCGCCTTACCTGCTTAACTTCGTCATTGACGAAGCCATGGAAAAGACATTTAGGGAGTGCGATCTACCAGGTGTGGAGCTGCTTCCTGGTAAGCGACTTCTTGACGCGGTACGCCGATGGTGTTGCCCTAATCTGTAACAACTCCTAAATGTGCCAAGCTGCGCTGGTTTAATTAGCTCTGACTGAGTCATTTTGGGTCATGCTTTGCACTATTGAAATGTAAAATCCTCCAAGGTTGACAAGAATCCACCGCAGTGCTGACCCTTTGTGGTACTCAGCTAGGAGTCATCCGGAATTTCGGGTAGCTATATTAGCACCCGTGGGATCGGAGATGAGATCAGTAACCATATAGCGAAGCTCGAGGCACTTCTGTAACCTTCGCCACTTGTAACGCCGGCACCTCACTCACTCCCTGAAGAGGAGAGTTTACAATGTTGCCATCTATTCAACCTTCATCTAAGGTAGCGGAACCTGGGACATCAAGTCGACAGATTTAAAGAAGCTTGTTGCGTTTGTCCATCGCTACCTTCGCAGCTTAGCTCATGTCTGGTGGGATTACCGCGTGGGCAGTGAGTCTGTTGTGCTTCGCGTATTTGGTACAGGAAGAGTGAGTGAACCGCTTAGCACCGTTATATCACACACCAGGCCACGTGTTGCGCATGCCAACACACTGACTCCCGCTTCATGCGTTGTTTGCGCGCCAGCTGGGTGGACGGAAGAAGAAGAAAGGGGTCAAACGATGACTTGGTCAAGTGGAATGAAAACCCTTCAAAGACGACCGTGTGAATCGCAAAAAACTTGGTACTTAAATCGCCCTGATAGCACAGATTCGGTTTGGCCACGTCCAGTTTTCCGGCCCTAATTTGGCCATATAGCAGGTGTTCTGTCATTCTAGTCGAATCCCTACAGCGGGCATTCCGAGTCATCTCAGATATCGCAGTAGCAGCGTGTAATCCACTCCTTACATGCCGCTTCGGTGGATCGCTTCTGATGCGTTAGATAGAGACGGCACAACAAAGGGAATAACAAGGACTAGGAAGTATACGTTTAACTAGTCTAATACTGAAGGTGCATCATTTAGCTGGTAAGAGTTGATTGTGATATAATATGTAAAAGAAGGCAAGTAACTACATACGACATTCACCCCTTCCTGATAATAGCTCTCATTTTAAAAAATCTGATCCACAAGGTGGAATCTCCTTAGACTAAATACCCCTATTTTGTAAAAGGTATGGATGTACTCTTCTGCCGGCTCGGAATATCGGAATCGGAAGATGGACGAAAATAAGTGCGGTCGAAATCACACGAGCAGCCATTCTCTGGGAGTTCTTGTGGTGCGTTTGGTGTATTGTCGGTTTGAGTGGTTAAAGAGGTGTCTGGTGCCTCCCGGGTTTCCGGTTGTAAAACGGGTAGATCGCCTGGAGGTGCCACGCGACTGATGGCGACATTTTCTTCTCTACCATAAGTTAGTCGTGCACGGGCGTTATGAGGGTTGTAACTAATGTGGCTGACTTCCTCCATCAAAAGTTCGTTTTTTGAAGACCTGTCTATTCGTTTGAGTAAGACCTGGCCAGGGATCGTCAAACAAAATTGTATGGAAGTATGGTATTGTATGGAAGTTACTTTACTCGACCATCGAGCAATGCAAAAGACTCGCTCTTGAGGAGTAGTGTTTGTAGCAGTATAAAGCAAGGAACGGACGGAATGCTGCATGTCATGAAGAACAGGCTCCCACTGCAAAAGTGCCAGGTTTCTGGCTCGTAGATCGAGTGAACTAATATTCCCAAAAGTTCCGTTAATATGTTCTACTTGGTCATTAACGTGTGGGTTGTAGGTAGTTATGTGGCTAGTTGCCACTCCTCTGCAGGCATGAATGAAGGTCCTCGGTCAGAGTGTATGTATGCCGGCATGCAAAAATAGCGAAAAATTGGCAGAGGTAATTGCTGATGTTTGAAGCAAGCATATCCGAGCGTACAAACGCAAAAGCAACTCTACTGTATTCACCAACGAGAGTCAGCGAATATCTGTTGCGAGTCGGTGTAGGTAAAGGTCCTGTAGATTCCATATTGAGCCGTTCGGACGAAAACGAAAGTCATCAACAGTACGCCGGCACACTCTACCTACGCTTCGCCGCCACGCGACCACCACTGGTCGCACGTGGGCTGAGGATACCACGAGGACACCTACTTCTACGGGGATTCCAACCGCTGACAAAGATTGCAAGCTCGGCGTGCAATCCTTTCGGCCACCGACCGAACGGCTGCGTAGCTATGATGATGGATGGTTTGTAGAATTGATGTTTTAAATCTGTACGGACAGCGCACTTTGAAATCACACTTAACATCTTCAACGGAGTAACGTAGGTTTTTATAGCGTGCTAAATGAACGGTTCTGGTTACTCTTAGGTGGCACAACGATTTGTAAAGATCCTGCAGTTTCTTGCCATTAAAATTTGAGGCACGCGAGAAAGTGCGTCTACGACCTGATTAGCCCCATTAGATCTGTGAACTAAGTCGTATTGGTATGCACAATTCCAGTTGCCACTGGATTTTGTCGTTCCTAATTTTGATTATTTGACCGGCATCTTACATGAAAGCTACAGATCGCTGATCAGTGATAAGTTTTAACTGTGTTCTAGGGAGATAGTGTGGCCACTTTTTGATAGTTTCCACATTAATGTACACCACTTTTTCAACAGCTGGATGATGTTTCTCACTGGCGAAAGTTCTACATGAGCTTTCCGTATTGTAAGGAAACAAGACTCCTTACCCGACGACTTTCATCGTTGCTGAACGATAGAGGTAACTCATTGTTGACTTGACTCGCTTCTCTATTTAACACGATTTGGAACACTGAAGAGGTGCTTTCGGAATAGCGATTGCCAGCTGTCATGCCCGTGTTCAAGAAAGGTTCGCGAACTTTGTGCGAAAATCATCGGGGCATTAGCCTTGTTTCCATTTCCTCCAAACTTTTTAAGGACATCATTTTTCGACGACTTACTGATCCCCGTGAATCATTGAAAGCCAGGCTGTCTTCCGTCCTGGTCGTGGTTGTATCGACCACATATTTACTCTTCGCCAAGTTTTGGAGCAGAGACACATACAGACAACCGACTATGGTGGTTTTCATTGACCTGAAAGCCGCTTTCGACTGTTGACCGCATCAGATTGTCGCACTGTCTATCCATAAAGGGCGTGCCGGCTAAATTTCTTTCCATCATGCAGTCTACTGTGACTCCCCAGGCCGTTTAAGGGTCGACGGGAACTGTCTCTTGTGTTCTCCACGAAAAGTGAGCTTCGGCAGAATTGTCCCACATCACCTATCATCTTCAACTGTGACCTAAATGATATATATATATATATATATATATATATATATATATATATATATATATATATATATATATATATATATATATATATATTTATATATAATAACCGCCTACAAATAGACATAAAGCCATCAGAAACCATGGGACTAAAAAGAAGGTACAGAAATTTTAAAAGAAAACACAACATATCGGCGACTATGGTTTCGTCAGAGGGCGAGATACTACCCGGTTGCCCAAGCCGAAGTAGGATGTTGACTTAGGGGACGCCACCCCGAGCCTTTGGCCGAATAGCCTGCCCGCAAGCCAGCAGAGCGAATTCAGGGAATCGCGTCCATTGGGAGCCGGTGACTGATTGCTCAGTTCATATGCCTTTTGTTTATTCGTTTGTCAAACGGGCCCAATGCTCCCCAGAATTACAGCATAACATTGCTGGAATACAATGCTTCGCTAGGATGAAGCAAGAGGCAGTGACTTTATTTAGTGGCGAGTCACATCTACCACGTCACAGTGTTGTCAAACGGGCATACGTGGCTTTTTAGTGGGAGAACGCTTGCAAGGCGAAAACCCACAACGTCCTGGAACACTGCTGCCGAACCAGTGGTGCTGATCAGCTGGAAGAGTTTGCGATAATTGCCTACTTCTCTTGCCTCCATTTCTTTTACCCACTTGGTCCACCAGACGTCCTTGTCAGTACGCAGTCTCCACTTTAGTCCCCGCCTAATAGTCGGATTAGTCACAATGTGCTCAGAGCTAGCAGGGAGGTTTCTTCTGGATGCCAACAGATTCACTGACCTCTCGGATATCCAGTGACTGGTGTGGTGACGATTGATAGGACCACAAGCATATGCTTCTATGTCGTACATGGCGGTCGAGATCCTATTCCATTGAAGCTCAGTGTCATTAGGATTAGAGAGCGAAAATTCGGTACACAGGGCATCTTGGCAGGCTTGCTTGACCAAAGGCAGACAATTTCTCAGCTGCCAATCGAGGGAGATGCTTGGTATACCTCCAGGTAAAGTTCATGGAAAAACGACAGCGTACCATGGGCATGATCAGAGTCGACGGAAGTATTCCAATACGAGCGGAGGACACCAAGTGGCGCTTCGGCGCTCACCGTGTCTGAGAGCAATGCTACTAAGAAACAACTGGTGCTCCGCACATAGTTGCAGCAAACACTCGCCGTTTTCAGTCCGTTTGAAGTTAAGCCCATAACTACCACCCAGCTATGCTTCTGAAGAGCTCATACGCTCTACTTGTGCGTTCGTATACCCTGCAAGTACTATAATATCTGAACTAGTAGCACTGCGTAGTAGCGCGTTCGGTTCGTGATAGAATGTGTCCTTGACAGCATTAGAACTGCAGCCGACGGGAGCATAAGCAGAAATCACAAACAAATAGCGTTTTGTACTACTTCGTGGATCAACCTTAGCTGATGTCGTCAAACAGACTGCACATTAACGGCTGTTCACCGGAATCCAATCAACCAACAACGACTCAGCCTTGGAGCTTAGAATGATACCTACACCAGCTTGACCCGTGAATGCTGCATCGGCGTCTCCAGATGCGTGCAACCAATAACGAGAGGATAAGCCGGGTTCAGTTAATTCAACCCCAATAGGGTCATTGATCCTTGTTTAGGACACACAACACACATCAATACCCGGTGTATCCAAGGTGCGTGCGTGTGCAGCCTGTTGGCCTATTTGTCTTAGAGTACGAGCGTTGAACGCCGCCATGGAAACTGGACAGCGTGGCCTTATAAGGGGCTGTTACCGATAGTCGTCCGATGGGTGTTGTGGTAAGGTGGCTGCAGATGCTTTTACTCCAGTGGCACTTCGGTTGCTGTCAATCAAGCTGGGAATTAATGAAGGTAGGTTAGTAATGGGGTCGGGATGGGAGTAAAAGAAACAGGTGTAAAAGAAAGAAGGGAGGCGCCAGCAATAACTTGTTTTAGCTTATCCGTCCCGCTGTATGCAACAGATAAGGCGACCCTTGATAATCTGCGCGATGGCCGATGCAGGATGTAGTTGACGTTTGATCAAAATGTCATGGTTGGGATAGTGCCAGTGCGCCCAGACCTAGACAGGAGGACGATTTGAGTCCTCAACCAAGGCATTTGACTCAAAAGCCTGTCCGCAAGGCAGCGGGGAGGTGACAGTGATTTAGTTTTACGGCAATGGACGCCATCCCATTTTAAACCCCCCAACCTGGAGGACCAGGAGACGGAGTTTTGTCTTCCCTCTAACTTTTGATCAACCTGGTAGGAGTAGCTCTCAAGGGGCCCAGAAGCACCACCCAGTATAGCTCAATGGGTCAAACAGGTAAGCAAACCGTCACATCACGTTAAGGTCCAGTCTCGTTGCGACGGCCTAGTCTCGTGTTAGGGTTCAGGTGCACAAACCGACGTATGTATGTATTGTTCGATTTATTTTATTTCATCTTGTCGTTTCAAGTGATTGGCTGTTGTTTGATATCCCCGGTGTGGCTGCGCTTGATGTGCATGTTGACAAGGTGCCTATCTGTCTATTACCCACTACCTCGTCCATACTGCCTCCAGGAGACAGTTGGTCGTTACTGGACGGGACGGGGTGCACGGTCACTGTGGCCGTGCTAGGCTCAAAGAGCGGATCCATGCACTCATTGTGTAGCGAACTACAGTCCAGCCACCGCCTTGTGTGCGCTCTATTCCCAAAATACAGCGTGCTTGTGTTTGCCTGTGAATGAGTGTGGGCCGGCTCCGTTTGTGAAACGTGTCTCCCATCCACATGCCCCCCGGTCTTATTCCTTCGGTTTTACACTGGATATGGGATGTGTGGTTGGAGCTGTGGGTGGTGCGGCGCAAACCACCCATAGTCCCTCTGTAGGCGCAGGTGTCCTGTGGTTGGCCACGGTGACAGGCAAATCCGAAACCGGATGCCACCAACCGTGTATTATCAACAATCTAGCAACTAAACGTGGAGCCAACAAAGCCATGGAGATTAGCAGATTAGGCCATGCGTAACTAATCATTGTGCCATAGTAGTTGCAGGTGAGCAACACACTTCAGCTACTATGCCACAGATGGAAAGGAAAATTTTGACAAAAAGTAGAACAATTCACTTTTAGTTTGTTTTCACATGCTGATTCTTCTTCTTTTGTCATTTTCATGTTTGAAGTTCTAAACATGTGAATCAGTACAATTCTGTACACAATTCTTCCATTGTTTTCGGTTACGAGCTATGTCTTCAAGAGTGTTAGGCCATTGGCACACCTCATCTTTGGGTCTCCATCCTGGAAGACGTACGGGTCCACCAGCGGCTAGACACGACGTCAGCGATTTCATGTACTGTCGCCAAATGGAAGGCTGACCACCACGTGGTTGCCTCCAGCCAGATCCTTGACGAGCGAATAGAGTGCGACGCGGTACACTCAGTTGCCATGCGTAGGACGTGACCGAGCCATCACAGCTGGCGCAGCAAAGCCAGTTTGTTGTAGGGAATACTCGCATTCCTCGAGATGCGATGTCGAACGTCACTACTGTTTACTCGATGTTGCTACCAAACACGAGCAACCCTCCTTAAACAACCGTTATCGAAGGCGGAAAGACGACGCATGTCTTCCACGTAAATCGGCCAGAACTCGCTCCCATACAACAATACTGAGCGAACTGATGCGCTGTAAACACGGCCCTTTAGTGAGAATGAGACGTCGCGACGACGCCACAAGTGCCTCAGATTGTCAAATGCTGATCGGGCTTTAGCGATGCGAAGAGAAACTTCTTTGGTGATAATGCCGTCAGCAGAAACACAGCTCCCAAGGTAAACGAAACTGTCTACCTGTTCAAGTTGTCCACATTTGAGAGTGAGCACGGGAGCAGGTGAAAGCCAAGCTTTGAGCAGTACTTTTCACTGGGGCGAAGCTCATGCCATACTTAGATGCTTCAACCGCCAAACGATCCAGAATGAGTTGCGTACTCTGAGGATCGTCACCAACTAAGGCGATATCATCAGCATAATCTAAGTCGCTCGCGCACTCACCCGGTAGAAGCTCTAAGCCAACATGTTGGAAGTCTTTCAGAGCACTCGACAGAACGTCTTCGATTGCGAAGTTGAAGAGGAATGAGGACATAGGGCGGCCCTGTCGCACACCGCTATTGACAGCGAATTTCGAGGAAAGCTTGCCATAGATCCTCACTCTGCCGGATGTATGAAACAAAGTACTCGTAAGATGGCGGTATATTTCTCTGGCACCTGGATCTTTCGCAAGCAACTCCATAAAGCAAGTCGATCAACGGAGTCAAAAGCGGCACATATATCTAGAAATGCAACGATAGTGATCCTGTGATAACTGTGTCGAGGTTCGAGGGGTTGGCGGAGCGTGAAGATTTGATCCACGCATCCGCGGCCAGGACGGAAACCAGCTTGTTCTTCACGGTAGGATAATTCACGTATTAGAGATAGTCTACGGAGCAGAATGGATGCCAATAGCTTGGAGGCAACCGAAATAAGACTAATCCCGAGATGATTTGCACACGAAGTGCGAGCGCCTTTCTTAAAAATCGGTACAATAACTGATTCGTCCAAAGAGGAAGGCACTTTCTCTTCATGCCAGCTTTTTGCGAACAGCGCGGTCAGCTGGTTAATGATCGCCACACCGCCGTACTTGATCAGCTCCGGAGGAAGTCCGTCTAAGCCAGCAGCCTTGAAGCGCTTCAAGCGTCGAATCTCGAGGTAGACTTCTGCTTCGCTGGGTGGATTCAGTTGGACGAGCTAGCGTAGACAACAAAGTGTACTGCAGCTACTGATTGACGGTGGAGGCCAGTTGAACTATGGGTGAAAGTGCACGGCCCAGTGGTCCATACGCCTCTCTTGGTTGGTGGTTGGAGACTCATCCACCTCGAAAATAACCTCACTGACACCAGATTTCCTGAGGTTAGTGGACCGAATAAGTTGGAAAAGCTTGCGAGTGTTGCCAGAGAGGGCAGCGGTCTCCATCTTTAAAGCACGTTCAGACCACCATGCCTCGCGATCCTTGCGTAGGCTATGCTTGAGCAGCCGGTTAGCAGAACGGCGCCGCTCGTTGCAATTTGACTCCGCCGGGATATCTTTGAGGCGTTCGAACAGCTCCAGAGAACAAGCGGAGAACCAAGCCTTTAAGGAGCGTCGAGCTAAGCCGCAGCTTGACTGTCCGGAAATGGTCATCGCTTTCTGTATACAAGTCCATTGTTGCTCCACGTCTTGCTGTGGATTGCAGCTGGGTGCGTATGCCAGTGAAGACTGATAGCTCGCGTGGACAGAGGAATCAGTTAAACTGTTTACGTCAATGTTGGGATGCTTCGTTTTTCAGGACCCCTAAAACACATGCAGATTTTCGCGCAGACCAGGACATGATCTGAGTCAACGAAGGTGGACCAAAAGGACCTGCAGTCTAGTACGGTGCCACGCCATCTGAATCTAATTGTAATGTGATCAATTTGAGACCACTCTTGTGTTGGCGAAGGACGCCACCTTGCGTAACACTTCTTCTTACGCCTGAAATTAGTGATCGAGAGAAACAGATAATTGTCTTCGCACAATGTGAGAAGCCTCTCTCCGGTATCAAAGCGGTTTTCATCGAGTGCGTGCTGACCACCAAGGTGGCGTTCATACGGTAACAGGCGGCTAACCCGTGCGTTAAAATCCTGAGCTAGGACAACGACCGACTTTTTAGCATTTGTCATGGTAGAATTCGTCCTTGACTGAGCCGCCCCTGCAGTCAGTTGGAGCGTACACGGAGATCACAAACAAGTTGCGTCTCTCTTCGCGGAGCTTGTTGATTCTACATGAACCCCGAAGCCGAACTGCACATAGTCGGCTGTTAATCGGGAACCAGTCTAGTAGTGCCGCCTCGGCCTTGCCACCTAGTGCTATACCTACACCAGCCAAACCAGCTGAGGCTGCTTCTGGATCTCCAGAAAGACGCAGGTGATATCTGGCTTCGTGGTCAGTGGGGGATGTCAATGTAAGCACAGTGCTGGGATCTTGCAATCGGGTTTCTGAAAGGCTGCAGACATCCATATCGAGGGACTCTAGAGTGCGCGCTAGACTGGCTTGCTGTCCAATCTGCATGAGTGTCCGAACGTTGAAGCACGCCAGACGGAACGAGGATCGGGGACGAAGGAGAGCCATAGGTTGAACTCCGTGGTTCGTGGCGCAACCGGAATCGCAGCCAGATTGTTGAACACATGAATCGGGTAACGGAAAGTAATGGTTGTTAGCAAACAAACAATTGTCTTGTGAGAAGCAGAAACAGTAGCTGATATGTACGTTGTAGTACAGTCCATGGTTTTGCAAGAGGGCGTTATACTACCCGCTTGCCCAAGCCGAAGTAGGGAGTTGACTTAGGGGACCTCATTTCGAATCTTCGGCTAAATAACCTACCCGCGAAGCAGTGGGCCGAATTCAGGGAATCGCGCCCATTGAGGGTCGCTGACTATGTTCATTCCATGCGTCTTTCGTTTGGTAGATCACCAAACAAGGCCCAGTGCTCCACTTGAAATCAGCACGATTGCCTTGACAGTGTTCCACCGAGGTGGAACATTGTCTCCGAACACTTCGCTGGAACACAGGGTACACCCGAACCACCCAGCTGGCACCACGAAGTGGTAGCTTGGCAAGTCAACACTCTGCCCCCGATTCCAGCGGCTATCGAACATATTCGCGGGAAATACACGGTCATTTCCGTGAAGGACGGTAAGTGCACGAAGATACCAGCACTTTAAAACTCCATACTGTTGCTGCTTTCCATGCAACACGACCAGTAGCTTACACGGCATTGCCATAAGTTACAGGCGGCTTGGTTCCATCCTGGATTGCCGCTCGTATTGGAATACTTCCGTCGACTCTGATCATGCCCATGGTACGCTGTCGTTTTTCCATGAACTTTACCTGGAGGTATACCAAGCATCTCCCTCGATTGGCAGCTGAGAAATTGTCTGCCTTTGGTCAAGCAAGCCTGCCAAGATGCCCTGTGTACCGAATTTTCGCTCTCTAATCCTAATGACACTGAGCTTCAATGGAATAGGATCTCGACCGCCATGTACGACATAGAAGCATATGCTTGTGGTCCTATCAATCGTCACCACACCAGTCACTGGATATCCGAGAGGTCAGTGAATCTGTTGGCATCCAGAAGAAACCTCCCTGCTAGCTCTGAGCACATTGTGACTAATCCGACTATTAGGCGGGGACTAAAGTGGAGACTGCGTACTGACAAGGACGTCTGGTGGACCAAGTGGGTAAAAGAAATGGAGGCAAGAGAAGTAGGCAATTATCGCAAATTCTTCCAGCTGATCCGCACCACTGGTCCCAGGAAACCAAGCGTCCTTGAGACAATCAGAGACAGCGGGGGTGCACTGGTACACAATAAGGAGCGCCCTTATGGCTCATTGCCCCTTGCTCCCGGACCTCTTCCTACTCAGGTGATGCAGGACGAGCCATGGACGGATAGTTTAGAGGCTCCTTCGTAGGCCGAGGTCCGAAACACGATCACAGCCCTCAATCATTTTCGTGCCGCTGGTCCGGATTCCCTCCCACCTGCACTATTTAAGGATGGAGGTGAGGTCCCCTGCAAAGCACCAACCTTCCTATTGGAACATGTTTAGAAGGAGGAGGGTATCCCGGCTAACTGGAGTGAATCGATTATATTGGTGGTATACAAGAACGACAGTCGCACAGACTGTTCTAACCATAGGAGTATTAGCGTAACGCCGGTTGTGACAAAATTACTGACCTCGATTCTCGTTTGTCACCTCACTGTAGAACGGGAATCTCGGATTAGGGAAGAGCAGGCCGGTTTCCGCCTAGGACGTGGCTGTATATACCATGTATTCACTCTGTGGCGGTAGCTAGAGCAGCGCCACGCATACTGCAGACCGACAATAGTTGTGTTCCTCTATTTCAAGTGTGCGTTCGATTCAGTAGATCGATGCATTCTGTTCGAAATACTTGCGCGGAAAGATGTTCCCACGAAATATGTGAACATCCTACGTGCTTTATACTCGAACACTACAGTCCGCGTCAAGGTCTACGGTGACCTGTCGGATAGATTTCTGATCACAAGTGGCGTTCGTCAGGGTTGTCCGGTTTCCCCATTTTTGTTCGATTTCCTCGTGGACTATATCATGGAGTGTTCCTTTGCTGAATCTCACGATGTAGGCGTTGAGGTCATACTTAGTGAAAGATTAGTTGATCTTGATTATGCGGACGATATCGTCTTACTTTTCGACGATGTTGCGGCGGCACAATCAACCCTGTATAACCTGTCTAAAGTGGTCCCATTGTTTTGTATGTGCTTCGCACCTTCAAAATGCAGTGTTGCTGCAGGACCACCAGCCACTTTATGACCCCTTGACCTTTGCCAACGAGGAACTCGAGATGGTTGAGCAATTTACTTAGCCAGGCAGCTGCATCAGCAACGATGTGCCCATAGAAACTGACGTTAGCTCACGCATTGCAAAGGCCAGAACTGCCTTCTTGTACCTGCGGCATCTTTGGTGACAGAAGGGAGTTTTCCTCCGTCTAAAAGGCCGTGTATACAAGACCACAGTGAGGGCCGTTCTGCTCTATGGGAGTAAAACCTTGGGCCCTTCGATCTGGGTAACTGCGACGCCTTCAAGTCTTTGATCATCGTTGTCTGCGAAGCATTGCTGGTGTCGGATGGCACCAGCGTGGCCGTAACGATGATGTGCGTAGGTGGGTCCTAGTTAGTGATAATCATGCTAGGCAAGTTGTCGTCACCCTTTAATATCTCCAGCGGCGTGAGACAAGGATGCCCGCTGTCACCTTTCCTCTTCAACTTCGCTGTTGACGAAGTCATGGAAATTGCGTTTACAGGACACGACTTAGAAGGTGTGGATCTGCTCACAGGAGAACGACTTCTTGACTTAGAGCATGCTGATGATATTGCCCTAATCTGTGACAGCTCACAATTGTGCCAAGCGGCACTGGACAGATTAGCACTAGCTGTCCGTCACTTCGGGCTTTGCTTCGCACCCTCGAAGTGCAAAGCGTTCCTCCAAGATTGGTCTGGACCGCCTCCTACGCTGACCGTTGGTGGGGATCAGCTAGAAGTCGTTCAAAAATTCAACTACCTGGGAAGTTGTATCAGCGCCCGTCTGATGGATTGAAGATGAGATCACGAATCCTATAGCAAAAGCTCGGGGCGCTTTTGATAACCTTCGCAACTTATGGCGCCGGCGCGACATCACACTTGCCCTGAAGGGTAGAGTGTACAATGCAGCAGTACGTTCGACCCTACTGTACGGTTGTGAAACCTGGCCGCTTAAAGCAGCGGACCTGAAGAGGCTAGTTACGTTCGACCACCGGTGCCTTCGTAATTCAGCTCACATCTGGTGGGAACACCGCGTGAGCAACGAGCGTGTTCGACGCCTCGTTTACGGCACAGGAAAAGGAACTGAACCGCTCAGCAGCGTTATTTCACGCATCAGGCTCCGATGGCTCGGCCACATGTTACGCATGCCAGCCCACCGACTTCCGCGACGTGTGTTGTTTGCGCGCCGGGTGTGTGGGTGGAAGAAGAGGAGGGGTGGCCAAGCGATGACTTGGTCCAGAGGAATGAAGACCCTCACTTCTGAGCTGGCCTCGGTTGGAGCGTCTCGGCTCCCTGGTTGGGGTCCGAAAGACGATGAACACGTTTGGTTGGGCACACTTGCTGACATGGCAAGGAGCCGACCTCAGTGGCGTTCGTGCTGTGAGTTTCTTTGTCCCACCCATCCCTCTTAGCCTCCCCCTCCAACCACGATCTCATTATTTAGCCTTATATAACTTTGCATAATAATTTTTTTGGTGCACAGCAGCCGGTTGGTAGCTTACCGGAACGATGCCCATCCGTTACCGGTTGCTCAGCCAGCTTGCACCAGTTGCTTTTTCTCTCTCCTTTTTTCTGTGTATTGCGGCACAGTAGCTGAGATGTTCCCCACCTCCAGCTATCGTGTGCTATGATGATGATGATGCTAGCTTCCTAGAACAGCAGATAGCACTGAATAAGTTGCGTTGGCTTAGGCCCGTGTTACGTAAGCCTGGTCATCGGTTACCTAGGATGATCTTGTTTAGTCTGTCAGGTTTAAGGTGGCGCAAGACTCGAAGCGGACAGAAGTTGACTTGGCAGCAGAAAATGAAGTTCCTGAGGGCCAAACTGGGTGCCGTTGGTCCGTCTCGCCTTTCGGGCTAGATTCCGCGTGACTCTTCTTGTGCTTGGCTCGAGACTACAGGACATGACTCGCAGCCGACACCAGTGGCACGTCTGCTGCCGTCTCGTAGTCAGATTGGCTGTTTAAATTGTGTTTGGTGTTGAGTTATCTGCAGGGTAATGGCTGATTATGACGCGGGGCAGTGGAATCTGCAAGGAAGTTGTCTGACTGATGCCGCCTTATCTTTACGCGACAACCAGCTGTTTGTGACGGCATGTTATCTACATAAGCTGCAGGCATCTTAACCCTGAATGCTGGCTTTACACATTAAGGTTTTCCGTTTGGTCCCTCTTCTATCCTCTTATTCTTCTTTCTTCCGTATGTATGTATTAGCAATATTCTACCGAATGCACATAGAACCAAACAAGACGATGGAAATCACTAGAGGAAGACAGGTTTGATCACTACCTCATCATCGTGGCGCATTAGCTGAAGGTGAGCAACTCACTTCAACTATTGGGCTGTAAGAAGTACGGAACTGTTTTTTTGCAAGCCATTTTCCTCTTTTCCCGTCTTTCTCATTTAGGCATTAGGCACCTGTATGTAGGCAAGTATGGACACATCTTCCACTAGTTTCGACTACGCGCCATATCCTGTACTTTTTCTAGTCATCGGCACTCTTCCTCCTTTGGCCCTCAACCTGGTAGGTGTATGGATCTAACGGCAGCAAGACGTGAAGTCAACGGTTTCAAGTGCGGTCGCCAAGTGTTCGGGTGACCGCCACTCAGTCTGTTCTATCCCTCGTTCCGTAGGTCGTTATGGTTGTGTGGCAGCGAAGCATCAGTTTAAATTGCTGATTTGCTGCTGTTGATGATGATGCTGATGCTGATGACTTTAACTGACTTTTTGACGGACGGTTGGCACTGCCCATGACGATACCCTGGTTAGCACGGATCGAATAGTTCATGGGGCGATACAACTGGCTTCTCCTCCCAAACGAAACAAACAGGGTATTTCGATTCTGGGAATGGTAAAGGAGGCAGGGATCCCCTTTGCTCAAAGAAACAAGTTCACTTGTCGAGTTCCCCAGACGAGTGGCTTTGGTTGGGGTCCAAAAGACGGTGAACACGTTTGGCTGGATACACTTGCTGATATGGCAAGGAGCCGACCTCAGTGGCGTTCATGCTGTGAGTTTCTTTGTCCCTCCCCATCCATTTTAGCCTCCCCATCCATCTACGATCTCATTTCCTAGGGTAAAACATAATATTTTTTTCTTCTTTTTGCCTAGTAGCTAGCTGGAAGCTTACCGGAACGATGCCTATCCGTTGCTGGTAGCTCAGCTGGCATGCAACGGTTGTATCTACTCCTTTGTGTATTGTATTGTATGTATGTATGTATTTCCTTCATGTATTGCGGCACAATAGCGGAGGTGTTTTCCCATCTCTAGCTGATGTGTATAATGATGATGATGGTGATGCAGTTAGTTCACACTGAGTCATCTGCATTGGACCTTCGTAAAGCTAGCCTGCTCGTGAGGGTGGATAAAGGTGTGAATCACTTAAACTAACCTTCCTTGTGTCTAGTTTTAGTTGCTGGAGGAGTCGCTGGATTGCCAGTCCCTCCATTCGGAGCTTCACAAGCACGCCAGCATTGTATGTCTCAAACACTGGGCATCCATTTCCGCGGCTGTATATAAGGGTTTTACCGTAGAGAGATTATGTTCTGCTTACAAAGGTTCACGCTGGCTGCGGTGCCACGACGAGTTCAGCTAATGCAAGTATATTTTCGGGTACAGCGAATCCTTGGGTCACATACTGCAACAGTACATTGTCACACATAATGTCCGATGATTTCGCCACAATGGGATTGTGAATCGGGGCTCAATCAAGTTATGCGGCAGCGCGGATTTTCCACTCTTATTGAGCTGAATATGTCTGCGGGTTCGGAGCACTATACGCCGAATTCAGTTATGCTTAAGGGCTAACACGTATTTGTGACTAACATGTCAGTCTCACTGGGGGACCGGTTGAACTGTGTATGAAACAAACAAGTCAACAAGTATAACGTGTTAATGTTTTCGTTCAAAAAGCGATGGCAGATGGCCGTGAAGTTTGTGGAAACTTCCTGACTCTTCATTTCCCCCTGGTCATCTCGGGACGCAAGCACATGTTTACTAATCCGTTTCTACCCTGTGGCACTTGCAATGGCACGCACTACCGACGCTTTACTGAAGCGCAACCACCAACAGTTGCACGTGAGCTAATCATTCCGTGAGGGTAACCTTGCGCCTGTTCAGGTTCGAACCTGCGCCATCACATTGCAAGACAACCTCGCTACCTTTAGGCTATGTGCCGGGTCCCATGAATCCTGATCTGCCTCTTCTGGATATTTAGAGCTCCCCTGCGTGTTACGATGCTTATATGCGAGTACCTTGACGCTTGTTACCCTGTGCTGTGTCTTGCAAACGTCTTATGAAGCGGTGTGCGGAAAGCATCCTCCAGGTGGACATTCCTTACCAATGAACGGACGAGTGGAGTGCACTGTCGCAATCGCACCATCAGCGCAGGTTGCAGGATGTTAGACGATTGTTACTTTTCTTGGTCTTCGCTCCTGATCTACATCCAAAATCCACCTTGACTTCTCTGATCTCCGTATTCCCTGTTTGCTGATGACCTGAACATGTAGAGGGTAGTTAGTACCCACGACGATTGTGGCTTACTTCAACAAGATCTCAACCGCCTTTCTGTGTGATCCTCAAGAATCTCTTCCGGTCAACCCAGCCAAGTCAGTATGTAATAACTTAAGGAAGAGAAGTGACGGCCGAACATTTATTCTGGACTTCCAACCGCTACATCTCACTCCTGTGAAGACGCTAGGCGTATTCTCACGCTGTGATTTGAAATCCGTAGAGAACAAGAACAGGCTACACTGCGGCGAAGTGGGTATGCTTTGAATACTCAAACATAGCTTCTGTATATAATATAAAGAAGTTGCCACACTTCTTTTCCTTCATCAGTTGCAATGCTTGGGTACGATCCTCCGATCACGCGAGGCGAGGTGTGGAAGATCGAATGGGCCTAACGCGTTGCAACCACGCTTATCCCCTCTACTTACGGGGTGTGTCATATGAAGACCCGTGCGATAAACTCGAGCTGTATATATTCTCCTGTCGTAGAGTACGAGTCGATCTCGTAATGACCTATCGTGTTCTACATCTCGGTGCTTTTCCAATGCCGAGTTCGCTGCTCTACTTGCCAACGCTGCAGCACATCCGGACACCAGTATAGGTTTGTGATCCCGGATCTGAAGCAAGTTGCCCACTAATTTCGCTTTGGACGGATAGTGATCAATGCATAGCAAGAACGAAGCGGCAAGAAAGCACAGTCTATTTGCATGCGATCACGGTTCAACAAGCTGTACGCACACTCGCATATATCGGCCATGTTTCCGTCCCACAACGCAACGTAAATGGGGAATCACATGTCACATTCGTGCGTCGTTTGTCCGCAACTTTCGGATCCTTAGCTGCCTGCCTGACCTCGTATGTTTGCTTCTATAGTTCGCATTCTGATCTGCTTGGAGTTGTTCCGAGGCTCTTGGTTTGCTTGATCTCGGTTGCTTTTTCCGGCTTAGGGTTACTCTTGGATGCACCGACAAAGACATTTCCGTCTGATTTATTGGCCTTTCGACACATCTTTTTTCTATGCTTCTTGGCTCAGGTCCGTTCCCGTGTGTTGCTCGCTATCCGCTCTCCACTCGTATTGTGGGGCTTGCGTTGCGCCACCTGGTTTCGTACATGTTGTCCGCGCCCGTTTCGGTCCACGCTCTTTCTAGTGATTTTCCAGTGTTCCGCGTGATCGTTACCTTCTACGCCACTACAAATATATGAACAGTCTGCCAACCACATTGTGGATCCGAACTCAGCTCAGCAGTTTAAAGCATCAGTGAATTTAAGTCTATGCACTGTTAGCTTCAGAGAACGACAGTGATGCTTTACATTTGTGATCCTCGACTTACTGTGTCGTACACTTTTTACGATATTACGATAGAACCTGAAAATGCTTAGAGCATTGACATGTAACAGGCGTTTAACTTTCTTCCTAAGGCTTCTACTCCTATTTCAACGGAGATGTACAGATAGAACATTTTACTTACTTCCACATTACATTATTTAGTATGCAGGATTCATGAAAGGTTTCCCTTTCGGGTCACTTCTATTTTCCTGGCCTTTCTGTGTCCTTTGTTGATATTATAAAAAGTGATACTCTCAATGTATTGTAGATATCATGACAGAACCAAACGGGTGCACCACCAAAATTCACCCTGCATACATCCATATAACCCTTCTACTGACTTCTTGTTTTTCCCTTTTTGTTGTTGTTTCTCATGTGTTCTTGCACTCCGCAAATTGTAAGTTGATCAAGTATCACTGGAAACATTTGGGTGCTAGCGATGTCCCAACCGCAAATAAAGAGTAAAATCTGAGTGTGTGCCCGGTGTGACACACATCTAACTATTCATGCTTTGTCTCATTCTTCGTTGCATGTACCTTTTATTTGTTTGCTGAAATATGCACTTGACAGATATTTGGTGGTAAACCTAGACGCGATCACAGCGTGTCCGCAACGATGATATGCGTAGGTGAATACTAGCTAGTGGTAATCATTCTAATTCTCTAGAACAACAGATTGCACTAAATAAGTTGCGTTGGCTTTGGCACTTGTTACGTATGCCTGGTCACCGGTTACCTAGGACGGTCTTGTTTAGTCTGTCAGGTGTAAAGTGGCGCAAGGCTGGAGGTGGACAGAAGTTGACTTGGCAGCAGAAAATGAAGTTCCTGAGGGCCAAATTGGGTGCCGTTGGTCCGTCTCGTCTTCCGGGCTAGATTCCGCGTGACTCTTCTTGTGCTTGGCTCGAGACTACAGGACATGACTCGCAGCCGACACCAGTGGCACGTCTGCTGCCGTCTCCTAGTCGGATTGCCTGTTTAAAGTGCTTTTCTTGCTGAGTTATCTGCAGGGTAATGGCTGATTATGAGGCGGGTTAGTGAAATCCGCAAGGAAGTTGTCTGACTGATATGCCGCCTTATCTTTGCATGATAGTCAGCTGTTTGTGACGATATGTTGTCTACATAAGGTGTAGGCGCCTTGACCCTGAATGTTTGCTTAGGGCATTAAGTTATTCAGGCAGGTTCCCTTCTATCTTTTTATTATTATTTGTTCCATAGCTCACCATGGTTGTATAACTGTGAATCATCCGTTCAAATGGCTGGCGTACTTATGTTGTTGTTGTCGTTGTTTGTTATTGCCGCGTTAAACCTTTTGGTGCCTTATTTGCTTATTTGGTATACTCGAATCTCCTTACTTGATTTGGCCACGTGCTTTACATGCGCCTACGAGTCTCCTGCTTCAACATCGTGTGTTGTTCGCCAACACTACACCTAGCCGGTGGCGGAAACGCCCCCAGATGCTCAGTTAGTGAAGTGGAAGAACATGTAGAAAGTCACCAACAAGTTGAATCGGGTTGGCTCTTGTTGGTTTCCCCTACAGATTCTTCGGGACCGGTCACCTTATTACTCGTTCGTCGTATCAGATTTGGCGCGGTCATTTGGTCAGTGATGCTTATGCATTTGTTCCCTCACTTCGAGTCCTTGCTTGTTCTATTTGTTCAGTTCAGTTCGGTTGAACAACTATGATCCGGGCACTGAAGTGCAGGGAATTCAGTTGCCATGACTCACACCGCAAGAATAACAGTAAACAATAGAGGCTAGCGAATGAGATTGAATGCAAATTGTATGTAAAGATAGGCTCACGAAGTAGCTACGTTAAACTAAACAGGATGCAATGAAAATTGAGGTCTAGATGCAATAAACCGAATGAAGGAACAACTGTCTGCGCGACTACATCATGTCCATTAGAGCGTCCAACCACTGTTGTAGACCATCCCGGGGCCTTCATTCATGGAGATGTCAGGCGTCAGCATAACCAAGTGAACCGACCTATCAATTCCAGTAGCTGTTCGGTGACAACCAGTATTGGAGGTATGTCGGTCCAGTCTTACAACACTACTTTACACTTTGAAGGTGCTAAGTACATGCCGATGTGTGTAACACTACCAGTCACTTGATCTAGTAATCTTAGCATAGCCACTACATCAGACCTAAGGAGATCTATGTCGATCGCATATTCCGGATTTGTTAGTGGATCACCGGGTTCAACTTCCACACCGGTAGTCTGAAATAACCGCGTCCTTGATGGCCATTTTACCACAAAGTTGAAGAGGTATATGGTTGTAGAACAACCCTGTCGAACCATTTTTCCTAGGGAACATAGGAGAGAGTTTCCCGTAGACCCTTACACTGCCTTCGGAGTCACGGTAGCAGGACTTCAGAATAAAAGGGGTCTCTGTGGCACGCCCTTCATAGATGAACAGGGCCACAAGCTGGTGCGGTCAACAGAGTTGAAGGTTGTTTTCAAGTTAATGAAAATCATCATAGTCAGTCATCTTTAGATGTGTATCTGGTGTAAAACGGCGAAGAGTAAATATATGGTCGATACAACCACGACCAGGAGGGAAACTAGCCTGGCTTTCAATGATTCGGTTCTCACGGGAATCAGTAAGTCATCGGAGAATGATGCTGGTGAGAAGCTCAGCGATGATTCTCGCACAAAGTTCGCGGACCATTCTTGAAGATGGGCACGATTGTTGACAGTCGCCAGTGTTAAACTGAGGAGGAGGTCCAGTTTGCCATGAGTCACCTCCACCCTTCAGTAAAGATTGGGGAAGGCCGTCGGATGCAGGAGCTTTGTTTCGTTAAAACAGCGAGCTCGTCTAATGTCTTATGAAGTGGTATGTGACATTAACTTCCTACGTCAGCTCGGGTGATTCATCAAGCTCTTGTTCATTCCTCTTGTATTATTAAAGTAGTTGGATTCACCGCCGACCGTCTCACGAGATTCCCCAAACAAACCACTTATTCCCCGCCTTTGTGGGTCATATTTTTGACTTAGAGGTTGCAAGCTGGAGCCCTCGAACTAAATTCCTATCTAAAGAAGCAGTAGAGGGCATCATTTGTTCGATTTGTCACCTATCTGACCTCCATCAACCACTTTATGATGTCCCTAGTTTTTTAGTCTCACTGAATGTTCTTTTTACTTTCAGACACTAAACCTTCTCGTCAGGGAATCGAATTGGACGATCCTGGTGACATTCATGGCGTTCCAACCATCGAATTCAATCTGTCCTCGCTTGGTGAGGAGGATAAGCCCTGGAAGCGTCCTGGAGCCGATATAACAGATTACTTTAACTATGGCTTCACGGAAGAAACTTGGATACAGTACTGTGAAAAGCAAAAGATTCTCCGGCAAGAATATGCAAATGCAACCATTAAACCTGTTTTAACTGCCGGAGGGGCTGGCTTGTTGCAGCGAATGCGATTAGGCACCGCCAACACCGGGATTCGCTCTTACGATAACTTCAAACAGACCAACATCAACGTCATTGGACTGAGTAATGCTTCCAATGCCGCTCGTACTATCACTGTCGGAATGGTGAACCAAAAACCAGCATCGGATACGGCTGCGTTACTCCTCAACGGCGTCGCAAATAACTCGGCCAACCTTTTATCCACATTTACACAGCCGCCTCCAGGATACGCCCCCGGCACAACCCAAGCAGACAGCTCCGGGTCTTTCGCCATGCCACCCCCGGGATTTGCGGCACTCGGCGCAAGCGGTGCTTCCCAACTGCTGACGAATGCTGGGACGACCGGGAGCGCAGGATTGTTCCCCAATATTGCCCTTCCTCCACCGATGTTGAATGCTTTATCAAACTGGCCCGGGTCTGTCAGTGTGCACAATTTGTTGGCTGCTGGTGATGCTGTCATTGATCCCACGACTGGTCAGATCTCCACCTTACTGGAGCACTCTGGTCGGAGCCCAGAGTCCGTATAGTAAGCCTTAGTTTGGTTACAGTACTGCTGTCTTTTCTGGACTCTGTTTTCGTGTGGGCGCTTTAGAATCTGCCACACGAGTGGTGTAGTCTAGAGATTCAGAGACTAACAGTTATGCATATGTAACTTGAGAGGACCACACTTCCACACTAGCGTTTGATATAATAATGTGTCAGCTGTACGCCATAGCGGCGCTTCGCTGCCGCGCGACCACCACCAGTCGCGCGCGGGCTAAGTATACCGCGAAGACGCCCACCCCTACCCGGAGTCAAACCGGTGACCTTATGGTTGCAAAGCAAACGTGCAGACCACTCGGCCACCGGCCGACGCTTTGGCAAGCCTAGCTTTAACTGTTTAAATGGTTTCTATTTTCGCGTTAGAATTCATAATCTGATACGCACAACGAAGTAATGAATGGATTTCATGATCTACGTCGCTAGACTAACATTTGGCTTCTCAGATACTTAAGGTTGTTTTCCCTTTTTGAAACGGACTCGTGTCTCTTGGAAATATCAAGCGAGTAACCGCCTCTGGCATCAGCCTATTTACGACTCTGAGAAAACTGAGCCACATACTACTGTTATTTTAATCTCTAGACTCCCATACGATGGATCTTATTTTGAAGTCCGTGTCGGCGGTATGCATATCTGCTACAAACTGTGTCACCAGAAGTGACGATCGGGTGGTTTCGTACGCTTGATGGCTTGGAGTTGATTCCTGTAACATGCTTCCCTGAAATGTTTCCGCGGACAACACGCGTTCTCGGTACAGCTACTCAAATCGCGGCCAAGCTGCTTCCTAAATCGGAAGACGAAACCTTCGGTTGAGTCCTGAAACACAGCGTTCTTCCCAGACAAAATAGCTCTGATTGTTAAGTTTAGTATTGGATTGAATCGAATTGAGGGTGCATATTTTTGTGCTATCGAGAAACCTTGCCTACAAAGAGACGGATCGTGCTCATATGTTACACGATACGTATGCAGTGTTGTCGATGGTTGGGGTTTATGCTGGAATGCAATACGAGCGTTTATGTGAGTGTCTTTCTCCGGGGCTTTCTCCGTTGTTCTCCATCAATTCACGGGCATTCCAAGTTGTTTGGTTCCGGTGCTGATCAGTGGGACCATGACTACAGTGGATTCATGAAAGCGGACGAGACAATTGGAACTCACAACTTAAATCAGACGAGTAATGCACAATCGTCCATGAAGACTAGATGAAAGTATTGGCTCAAACCAACAGTACTGTCATGAGTAGATTCCAAAAGAACGCGTTCTCAATGGCCTGCTTTTGGTCAATAAGCTTCGAGCTGGTTAGGTCCGGGCTTGCGCTGAGGTTAATGGCATGGAACTAGACTTGAAAGGCTTCTACGAGCGGGATTTTTAGCAGTCCCTTTGTATTATTTGGTTTTGTCTTTTCTATATTGTTAAGAACAGTAGGGGATTTTCAATGTTTTTTGGTCCATCGCAGTCAGACCACCATACCCAAACTGTGATGGGAGTGTCATACCAGAGTGAACGGATAGATCAACCGAGCGAGCCAGACTGCCAAAGGGAGACCAGCGTAACGGATTCGATTCGTTCTGTGTAATGCGTTGTACTCAACTCCGACGGGAATTGCTCGACAAATTTCCATTAATTGGAGAGACTGCAAAGAACCAATGACTAGCAACCCGTCTAGTGAGGCCACTGATCAAGGTAGCGGACTTTTCTAAGGCACTGAATCTGTGCCCCGTGTCTCGACGTCGGAGAATAGAGGACGCTAGTTAGAGTCTACTGTGTTCGGGAATGCGCTGAAAACATATGGGGCGGCGAGCTTGTCTGTGTCAAGCGGCAATCCTTTTGAGTGCTTTCAGAGCGCAGAACGACCTTAGCACACATGAGCGCATGATCTGAAGTCAAGTGTGCGTTCCGGATTGACTTGCAGTCCGTTATAAAAGGGATTGGTGCGGGCAGCAAACGGTTTGTATGGTGTAAAATGCGTGGCAGACGTTTTGCTCTACGGCTCGATGGAAGAAGAGCATGACGCTAATCTCCACTGCTTCTTACAGCGTTGTGTGCAAATGAACATCAAGCTTAAACGTGTGGAAATTGAATTTCGGAGCGATATGGTGATTATCCAGGGGTATGTGCTAACAACCGAAGAAATCAGGGTCGATTCAGAGAAAATTAAGGCATTACGAGAAATGCCGCCCCCTAACGAATCCATCGTTTAAACGGTATGGTTAAGTATTTGCGCCGTTGTATGCCTAGCCTCGCTGATATCATGACGCCGATCAGGAAGCTAACACACAAAGGAGTAAACTGGAGTTGGGGAAAGGAACAGGGAACTGCGTTTTCAACTATTAAGTACCTTGTCAACGACGCGCCTGTACTCGGGTATTACGATCCAGCGCAGCCTCTGGAGGTACAGTGTGACAGTAGCCAGGACGGAATAGGTGTTGTTCTCTTACAGAATGGAAAACTTTTGGATTTCCGCAGTCGATCATTTACCGTGACCGAGCAGCACTATGCGCAGATCGCAAAGGAGATGCTCACAGTAGTCTATTCCATGGAGTGTTTCAACAATTATGCTTTCTGAAGAAAGGCAACTGTGTATACCGACGACCACAAACCGCTTGTATCGATAGCCAGTAGACCACTGCACGTCGCTCCTCGTTGTCCTCAGCATATGCTCCTCCGGCTTCAAAAGTACGACGTGGTTATTATGTACATGCCTATTGCACATATGTTCCTCTCGAATACGCTGTCACGAGCTTATCTGCCGGTATCCGATCACAATCCGGAAGAGGTCGGAGCAGTAAACCTAGTACAGCATCTGGTAGTGACGGAAGATCGTCTAAATGAAATAAAGCGGCACACAGATGAAGATGCAACGTTTTCAGCTTTGCGAGACGTTATTTTGAATGGGTGGCTAGAGACCAAGAAGTAGCTGCCGAAAGCACTAACGCCTTATTTCAATTTTCGGGATGAACTCTCTGTCTCTGATGGTTTGCTATTCAAGGGAAGCCGTATTCCGATCCCGTCATCGCTCCGATGAGAAATATAGAAATACGTCCACTGCATTCACCTGGGTGCCAACTATACCATTAACCGAGCAAGAGCATTGATCTTTTGACCAGGAAAGACGGGTCAAATCAGGGAACCAATGATGCTCTTTGATGTTCCTGGTCGACCGTGGCTGAACGTGGCGGTGGATTCCTTTAATGACAACGAGAATGATTACGTACTCACGGTGGATTACTATAGTGATTAACAATAAAGCGGAATACCAGTAGTTCGGGTTCTCTGTTCAGATTTAGCTCTGTTCTCCGAACTGAGCAATTTTGCTGCAGACGTTTCATCAGCAGTCGAGGTAACTTCGTCAGGGCGTAGTAAGCAATCAGTTTGCTTAAGTGAAGTAAACAAGAAATAGGAAGAAAAATCGAAGGTAAAGAGTAAGAAAAGTCCTTTGAAGAAAAGGATAATACCACTGACGATGAAAAGTGCAGAAGATAGAATCGAACTATGAAGATGATAGTCGGTTAGGAGAAAGGAAAGGTTTCGTTTTGCCGCCCAAAAGCGTTTAATAGATAGTAGTAGTAGTAATAGTAGTAGTAGGTAGTAGTAGTAGCAGTAGTACACTCAGCAGTCTATCAAATAGACAGAGCCAAACATAACCATGGAAATCACTAAAAGAAGACAGGTTGAACACCATATTAGCATCATGGCACATTAACTGAAGGTGAGCAACACTTCAGTTATTGTGCCGCAATATAAAACAACAGAGCATTTTTTTGTTATTTGCACACGCCATTTTTTAATTTTTTGTCGATTTTAATCGTTAAGCCTTAAGTATGCAAATCTAAACAATTCTGTACACAGATCCTCCACTGATTTCGATTGCGCGCCATATCCTGAATTATTTCCAGCCATCGGCACTTATCGTCCTTTGGTACCCAACCAGACATGTGGATCCAACGGTAGAAAGACGTGAAGTCCACGATTTCATATGCTGCCGCCAGGTGGACGGCCGACCGCCACCAGGGAAGTCCTGCACGAGCGAAAATGGCTCCATGGGGCAAACGCTCAGCTGACATGTGCAGTACGGGACCGAGCCATCCTATCTGGTGCAGCAAAATCAGCTTGTTGAAGGGAATACTCGCATTCCCTTAGACACGACGTCTGACTTCACTGTTGCAAATGTGTTGTTGCCACCACACACGAGCAATCCTCCTCAAGCACCCATTATCGAAGGCCAAGAGCCGGCGCATGTCGTCTGCGCGAACTGGCCATGACCGTACGACCAGTGACATTTGAAACCCGATCATTTACCAAGTGGCAGACATCCCGACGACGCCACAAGTGCTGCAGGTTGACAAACGCCGACCGAGCTCTGGCGATGCGAATAGAAACTTCCCTTCCAATGGTATCACCAGCAGACACACAACTGCCTAGGTAGACAAAGCTATCCACTTGTTCAAGTTGTGCACCATCAATAGTGAGCACGGGGACGGGTGAGTGCCTATCATGAAGCAGCACTCTATCCTTTGACGGGGCAAAGTACATTCCGTACCTAGACGCCTCAATCACGAAACGGTGTAGAATAGTTTGTATGCTTTGTGAGTCGTCACAAAGTAGGGCGATATCATCGGCATAACCTAACTCGGTCGCTTGCTTACCCGGTAGTAGCTGTAGACCAGAATTTTGGTAAGTGTCTAGGGCTCTCGACAAGACGTCCTCAATCGCAAAATTGAAGAAAAGCGGGGACACAGGACAGCCTTGTCGCATGCCGCTATTGACAGCGAAGGATGACGAAAGCTTGCCATAGACCCCCTCACTCTGCCGGAGATGCGGAGGTAGAGTGGACGTAGGATGGCAGTGTACTTTTCTAAAACCCCGTTCTATAGCAAACAACGCCATAGCGTAGGTCGATCAACTGAGTCGAATGCACCACGGATGTCTGGGAATGCAACGATGGTAGGCTTCTGGTTAAGGTGGCCGTGTTCTAGGATTTGACGGAATGTGAATATTTGATACAAACGGCCAGGTCGGAAGCCAGTTCTTCTTCGCGGTACTGCGATTACAAATGGGAGATTGTTTGTGGAATAGAATGGATACCAATAGCTTGGAGGCAACCGAAATGAGACAAGTCCTTCGGTGATTGATGCGAGCACCCTTCTTAAAAACCGGGACAATAACTGACTCGCCACAGTAAGAAGGGACTTTTTCCTCATGCCAGATTTTGGTGAACAGTGAGGTTAACTGGCTGATGATCACTGCATCTCAATACTTGTACAGCTCCGAAGAAAGTCCATCTGAGCCGGCAGCTTTGAATCGGTCGCTGTCTACTGATATCCCGTGTTGTTCCCAGTAGGAACTCTATGGTAGGGGTACTCACGTCTCCACAAAATGTTCACGGTAAACACTAATTGAACACAGTTGCACACCACTGGTCGCGAATTCGGCAGGTGTAATTAGCAGCAGATATGGCCTCATGTGAAAAATCAACTTCCAACTTGTGAAATGGATCTCTACACAGTCTCACTGACACATTACGCTCTGAACCGAACATAACGAGACTGGCAAAGCCCTCAGATCAACAATACGAGGGGTGTTCAAAAAAACCCGAATTTTTGAAATTGCGAGGCAACCGTCAGAGGGAGCGCGCTACGGCTACTAAGCGCAGGTGGAGGCTTGTTTAGACAACAAACTGAAATTGACCGCATTTAGCTCTTACTGTTGGTTTTGTAGCTACGGCCTCTGTAGTGAGCACGTACACAAGATGTTCGTCGGATTAGTGCAAGAGAATGTAAGGGCTTATAGCAAAATGTGTGTGCAATTTTGTTACAAACTTGAAAACTTTTACAGAGACATTTCAATTGCTAAACCAAGCATACCGGGAGAACTGTGAGTCGCGCGCGGGGCTAGGTATTTTGAACACATCGGGATGTCGGTCGGTGACGATCCCAAGGCTAGACGACCGTTCACATCAACAGACGATGGTCATGTAAAGAGAGTTCGTGCTATGATCCGTGGAACTCGCCGTTTAACTGTTTGCGAGGCTGCCGACGAAGTTGGCATCAGCGTAGGATTATACCTTCAAATTCTAGCGCATTTGAGGGATGCTGTGCTCAGGAAGAGGCATGAACTGTGGGAAAATCTGACTTGGATGTTTCATCATGACAATGCACCAACTCACTCATCCCTTTTTGTCTGCAACTATCTAGCCAAACCTGCACTCTCTTTATGCTGCATCCACTGTATTCTCCGGATCTAGCCTCAGCAGTCTTTTTCCTGTTTCACAAATTTAAAACCACGTTGAAAGGACGTCGTTTCCAAACCATAGTGGAGATTCCGGACATTGCGACAAATAACCTGCGCGCCATTTCAGAAAGAGTGTTCCAGGAGGCTTTCCAAAAATGGAAGCACCGTTAGGAACGGTGTATTGCCACTCGAGGGGACAATTTTGAGGGGAAAAGTGCTTAAACTGCTGTGCAGTGAGCAATAAAGGTGTTATAGCAAAAGTTCGGTGTCCTTTTGAACACCCCTCGTATGTGCTAACCTAAATAGAGACAATGAAGCCTGACGGTCTCGCAATGCATCGGAGTTGGAAACGTCCGCTGTTGGATACGGGAAACGTACAACATGACAACTGATGTTAGCCTAAGTATATGATACGAGAGCGGATCGCCCATCCGTAACCTGTCAAAACGCTTGGAACATTGTGCTGAACACTGAAAAGTAATTTAGTCGGCTAGAATTACTATCTCTTGTGCCGGTCCTTAGTCGCCTTGCTCTAATGACTATCTTTTTAGATCCGCTATCTCGCACAGAAATCGAATGTTAAATCGAGTTGTTGTCAATGAATAAGACTACAGGACCAGATGGACTCCCTCCAGCCCTCTTCATATTCGGGGAATACGTTTTTGTGGAATATTTACGCAATCGATTGATGAAACTCTCGGAGTAGGAAACCGTCTCTACCGGTTGGAACTGTATCGTTGTTGTCCCCATCTTCACAGAAGTTAAGTTCTGAATACGATAGTCATAGGCATATCAGTCGGATCTCCATCACCTCCAAGCTCCTTGCCTCTGTCGTTTTCGATAGAATGACTGGTGCTCGTGAAGGCCAGTTTTGTGAAGGACACGTCGGATTTCGTCGAAATCCAGACCGCATGGACTACATCTTCACTTTACGACAATTGTTGTAGCACGCCACCGTAGTCGTGTTCTTCGACAACAAACGTGTCCGTGGCTCTATGGATCTGGTGCTCTTTGGGACTTTGCTTAAATGTTAAAAGCGCGCATTAGGCGCATAATTCGGACAGAGTGAGGTTTTGTGGCAAACTATCACCGCTCTTCAGTATCTCCAGCGGTGTGAGACAGATGCGCGCTGTCATCTTTCTTTTTTAACTTCGTCATTGACGAAGTCATGGAAACTGCGTTCAATAGACTCGACATGGAACGTGTAGCGTTGCTCCCAGATGATCGACTTCTTGACTTAGAGTACGCCGACGACATTATCGAAATCAGTGACAGCTCTCAATTGTGTTAAGTAGCACTGGCCAGATTAACACTGGCAGTCAGCCTCACTTTGCACCGCCAAGCTGTAAAGCTTTCCTTCTAAATTCGCAGAGATCACTCCCAACTCTGACTTTTGGTGAAGATCAACTAGAAGTCGATCGAAAATTCAGCAATCCGGCAGCTGTACCAAGGCCTGTGAAATAGAAGATGAGGTCACGAACCGTATAGCCAAAGCTCGGGGCGCTTTTGCCAATCTTCGTTACTTGTGGATCCGGTGCAACATCACTCTCATCCGGCCAGTAGGCTTAAGGAGCACAAGCTTGCATTACATCCGCGGGCGTAGGTTCAAGCCTGTGTGGGGGGCCGGGTGACCATCACAGTATTCTTAATCCTCGTGAGACTGCTAGTGGGTGCCCGGAAGCGAAGCGTCGGTACTACGTACCGGCGTACTGCTGATGCCTGAAGAGAAGACTCTCTAAAGCAGCCGGCCGTTCATCCTATTCGGTTGTGAACTTTGGCCCACCAGATTGACAGGTGTGTTAAGTTCGACCATCGGTGCCTTCGCAGTTTAGCTCATGGCTGGTGGGAACCGCGTGAGTATTGAGTATGTCCAGTCTTTTGTTTATGGCGTAGGAAGAGCGAGTGGACCGCTCAACGCCGTTACCTCACGCACCAGGTTCCCATGTCTGGGCCACGTGTTGTGATGGGGGCTGGAAATGCTGGTGATTGGAAATGTTGTAATGCCGATCGAACGTCACAGGCCAGACCGATAAGGAATGAGCATGTTGCCGGAAGCCGAGTGGTCAGCCAATCAGGAAATAGTTGGCCCGTAATCGCGTCCACCCTGCAAATATCCACTGAACGTGCAAGTGACCAATCGCGCCAGCGGGCGAAGGAGCGCATACTCATGCACCCTTGAGCCAAGGCTTGTGGCATTGGACCGAGGGGAAGAAGCGCGCAGGCCAAATCCCGGCAATCGTACATCCACTAAGAAAGTCAAGGTGATTTCAGACAGAGTGAACGTGGCGAGCAAGCATAAACCAGTGGAAAGGGAGCCAGCGACACAATGCAAATAACAGGGATGAGCCATTGAGACGGACTGTTGTAAATAGTGTGTATACTCTATAAATATTCGAGCGTAATCTTACTAAATGACTTCGTGATCGCGGCCCAGTCTTCTTGCTTCCCGGAGGGCTACACGACACGTGTTGCGCATAGCAGCCCCCTAATTTACGCGACCTACGTTGTTTGCACGTCCGGGATGTGGATGGAAGGAAAGGAAGAGAGGCAAAACGACTACTTGGTCTAGCGCAATGAAGACCTTCATTTCGAACTTGGCCTCTGCTAGTTTCTCCCGGCTACGCTGCTGGTGCCCGAAAAAAGTTTGTTTGCACACACTTATTAACATGGCGAAGAGCCGGCCTCAATGGTGTTTGTGTTGTTAGTTTCTTTTTCCCTCCTCTCTTATCGTAATCTCTGCATCGACACAGACTGCCTTCATTTTTTCCCATTTTCGTTCTTTCCTATTATCACCTAATTAGTTTGTATTGCGGTACATTAACTGGGGTATTCCTCACCACTAACTACCGTGTAAATTGATGGCATTACTGATGCCACTGGTCGCGAGAGACGCTAGTTACATGGGTGAGTTTCTTTGAAGCACTTGTTGCGACACATGAACTGTGTTTTGCCTGCTTGACTTTGAAGTGAATCTTGGTCATTTTGATCACATGGATCATATTTGACGCAGATGAATGTGAAGTATCACTCGCTGGCAACACTACAATGTTGCACTCCCGAGAGTTTGTGTTCGTTAGACTCGAATCCTGGTTAGATAGGCCTCTACTCTGACCCAATTGGATTTCCTTCACGGTCTCGGCATAATTCAAACGAAGTTGATTCGGGCCACATAGATATTTTGGGTGATTTCATTCCTTAACAACAGCGAAGCCCGAATCGAGATTGCCTGTCGCAGTCCAACCACACGACTAGCCCTACAGGAACTCCGCCTAATATTGCTCGTTTCTATTCGATGTTTCATAATTTCCATTTTTTTCAAGTATCAACTTGTATTGCATTGCAGTGCAATAGCCAACATATTTCTCGCCCTCGGCTAATTTGTATAATGCTGATTGTAGCGACTTTATGAAGTCTAGACTAAGCAATCGCACGAGATGGGACAAGGTAACTCTAGGGTCGGCCGGTGGCCGAGTGGGCTGCACGTTTGCTTTGCAACCATAAGGTCACCGGTTCGAATCCGCGTAGGGGTGGGCGTCCTCGCGGTATACTCAGCCCGCGCGCGACTGGTGGTGGTCGTGCGGCAGCGAAGCGCCGTTACGGCGTATAAGCTGACACTCTCTCTCTCAGGTAACTCTAGGTTAGTAAACCTACATTATACGCACGGTCTGAGCAGAGGAAATAAAACGTAAATTCCTGTTACCGTGCGTATAGTATAGATTCATTAGCCTACAGTTTCCTTGTCCCGTCTCGTATGATTACTTAGTCTTGGCTTCGTATCGTCGCTACATAGTTGGATAGATTTGCAATCGTAATGGGAAAGGGAGGAAAGTGGAAGATATGCGGTGACATGGAGAAACGATACAGCATAACAGTTTTCCAATCTGCAGTCGGTCAAGAGTGAGATGTTTAACCCTATGCCAACAATACGAAGTGAACACGTAAAGTATTTCATAATGCAAGTGTTTGAAGCAAATAATTGTAAATTTCTGTAAAGAAATAAGTAAGGTTTTGGAAATAAGGATATCATGTCCTCAAATAAGTAGACCAGTTTGGCTGAATACTCATAGTTCTCTTTGGACTTTACAATGATGATGACGAGAGTCGAACTGTGTTCACTATCCAGTGGTCACTTGTTACGTCACTGGTCACACATGTTCGAATAGCTACGTCTGAGCCCCCCCCCCTGATGCAGTGTAAACTGTCACCATCTGACAACTCGCATGTTCACACTGGCACTCATTCCCGCCTATGATTCATTCCTTACGTTACCGTTGAATTGCGCTATAAATTTGTGGGTGTTTACCTTTGGCTGCACTATTAAAGGCGCTTTAGCTGATGGTCTATCAGTTTCTTCTCTGGGATTCGCGTTTGCCTCTAGTTTGGGCTCTACTGCACAGTGTTCATCTTCATCGTCCAGGGAGTAAAATGCGTTGAGCTACTGTCTGTCAGAACTCCAACCTGCTACTATCCACATGAAAAGTAGTGGGAAGCGCCCATCCGCTCTGTTCGAATACTAGAGGTATTCCGCTGTAGTATTCCGCTTTACCGCGACTCCTTTTTGCTTACTGTCCCCAAGCAACGTTCCAGTGTGTTTCATCAATATTTTAATCTCAAGTTTAACCAATTCTTTAGTGAATGCAATGCGTCGATTTCGTTACTAGCTTTCGCTTTTCTTGCTTCCTCTAATAAACAACGTCTGACGTTATCAGTTCACCAGCTTATTCGCTGTACATCAGCGTTTACCGCTGCTATCGTTCTACCGCTGTGTAATGGGAAGAGTTTCCCAATACTGGGTATTGCAAAATAAACGAACATAGAAAGCCCGGCAACATGCGACTTATCTTACGTTGCTTTGTTCCTTTGGTTGTCTCGGGTTCACACTACTTTAAAAACGCCCCTCACTGCTAAAAGCTAAGTAAGGTGGGGAGAGGGTTAAACCATCCACTAATTTACCACCTTGATCAAGCTTTTAACTGGCAACTGTGTGCTGTAGGTTTATCGAGCTGTTATGCTATAGATCTTCACTTTGAATAAACTTGCATTCTATTTTAGCTCTAACGATGATCACAGCAGTCGCCGTAAGAGCCGTCACTATCATGGGGACGAGTCCGGCTATTTTGATAGGTGAGTTCTGCTTTGTTTTAGACTCTTACCTAGTGCTTAACTTTACGGATCTCGTCCCGCCAACGCACTCTGACAGTTTTATCATTCTCATTAGCTTGTGTATAGCTTTGACCTGTCCTCTTTCCTTTGTACTGAATTTATCCATTATCAGATGTGTGACACTCGTCCTTGCTTTTCCGTTCATAACACGCATTTAGGGATTCCTACCGCTCACGAAGACGAAGCCGGTCGGGCAGTCGAGAGCGTCATCACTCGAGGCACCGACGGTAAGTCATGTGATGTGGTGGTTCGGCTGCATGCTTCTTTGCTCGAATGAACCTTCTTCGCTCCCCTTGTCGCGCTCCTTCATCTCACTCGCGTTTCCATTCGCCTGTGGGGGTATCCATTCGTCCCCGAGCATCTTTTCCATCTATGCGGTCGGTATTGTTATTCTTATTCAATGCTTTTTGCTGTGATCATCATCATCGTCATCAACAGCAGTACATCCGCCATTTGAACTCATGCTTCGCTGCCATACAACCATGATGACCTATGAAATAAAGAATAAGAAGAGGGAGAGAAGGGGGACTTACCTGAAAACTTTAATGCCCTATGCAAACATTCAGAGTCAAGGCGCCTACACCTTGTGTGAGACCATGACTTAATATTCCCACAGCAGCTGAACGCACTCAATGTGAAAATAAGACCATTCAAACTCTTGTTTAGTAAACGCGACGGCTGAGCATGTCACTCCTTATCGGAATTGATGACCTGGGAGTATCATTTACACACACCGCGTTCACCATTGTCCTTTTCCCTTGTGTTACCTGCCCTTTGCACTTCGCCTCTTCCTACTTTAGTGATCACGAACCCAACATTTTATCTTTCTGCATCCTTCACCAGATTAGTCAGCGAGGAGCTCTCGCTTTGATAACTCTCTTTCGAAGTTAATCTGTGCGGTTTATCCGAAATGCACTACAAATTGCCCCCCTGCGGAATTTGCGTCTACTAAACTCGGATTCCAGTGACGTAGCATACACATATAGCTTTTCTGGCATCGCCAAGGCAGCATTTGGCGACATTCGCGGCTTTGCAATCAGTATACGTACGGAGACCGCTCTCCTATGGCAGATCCAAACAGTCGACCGTACACGCGCTCTGGGGGCCAGCCTTTTCCTCTGCACGTCCATAACCTGCATGACGGTGGAGGATGAACCGCGCTATGTCGCGGTTAAATATCAGTCATGGAAGTCCGCTTCCGTCACCCATGATTCAGTGGCATAAGTCATGGGTTCGAATCCGGCATGATTCGGCGGATACACACTACTGACGAGTTCTAATGGGACGAAACGGCCGTCTAGCACTTTCCTGGATGTGCGGTGATTTTCTGGCTGAGTCTAGCTGCGATGAATCTTATCAAGAAAACAAAAGTCCCCCTATTAATCCGATAACCCAATTGATGTTGCCAAGCTGCCGTTAAGGGCACAGTGTCCTCTTGTGATTTCAACACACACTCCCACTACTTACAGAACGAAGACTGCCTATGGTCAATTCTACGATCATTCATCATCTTCTATCTACCGGTTCAAGAATGCAACTATTGCATTTGTCGCTAGCGACATTAATGATCTAGTTCGTTGTCTCTCTGAGTAAAAACAATCATGGAAACTGTTTTGGTATCCATTTTTGTTCCATTGGTGGTGGCCCAGGAACTCAAAGTGGTTGATCACTTCATTTACCTTGGCAGCTGCATCAGCAACAATGGACGCATAAAAACTGAAGTCAGTTGATCAGACCACATAGTCGGACTGCACCTCGAATCGCCGAGGAATATACCATTTGTTTCTTTATTTAGTTAGTGCATTGCAAAAGCCAGAACTGCCTTCTTGAACTTGCGGCATCTTTGGCGACAGAAGGGAGTTTCCCTCCGTCTGAAAGGCCGTGTATACAACTCCACAGCATGGGCTGTCTTGTTCTATGGAAGTGAGACTTGGCCCCTTTGGTCTGAAGATCTGAGGCGCCTTCAAATTTTCGATCATCGTTGTCTGCGGAGCATTGCTGGTGTGTGGTGGCAACAGCGTGTCCGCAACGATGCTGTGTGTGGGCGACTATTAGACAATGATAATCAGGCTAGTTCCTTAGAACAACAAATAGCACTGAATAAGTTATGTTGGCTTGCGCATGTACTACGTATTCCTGCTCACCGCTTACCTAGGAGGGCCCTGTTTAGTCTGCCAGGTGTAGGGTGGCGCAAGACTCTAGTTGGACAGAAGTTGACTTGGCAGCGGGAAATAAAGTTCCTGAAGGCCAAACTCGGTCCATCTTGCCTTACAGGCTGGAGTCCACGTGACCAGCCTTGTGCTTGACTCGAGACTACAGAACATGACTCGCAACTGACACCAATGGCACATCTGTTGCCGTCTCCTAGTCGGATTGCCTGTTTAAAGTGTGTTTGGGGCTGAGTTATCTGCGGGGTAGTGGCTGATCATGACGGGAGGCAGTGGAATCCGCAAGGAAGTTGTCTGACTGATGCCGCCTTATCTTTGCACGATAGTCAGCTGTTTGTGACAGTATGTTGTCTACCCAAGGTGTAGGCATCCTGACCCTGAATGTTTGTTTAGGGCATTAAGGTTTTCAGGTAAGTCCCCCTCTTATCATTCTTTGTTCCCTAGGTGGTCGTTATGGTTCTATGGCAACGAAGCATCAGTTCAAATGACTGATGTACTGCTGGTGTTGATGTTGACTGATGCTGTCGGTTTTCTTGAACGTATTCGATCACAATCTTCATGCCAACATTGCAGCTTCTCCAGGACAAACGTTCCCATCGCATTATCTGGTGTCGTCAGTTACTGATGGTGCACACCAGTCCACGATTGTGGGTTGTTACCTCGATTCCTACCATGCTAGACTGCACGCCGTCATTATGCGTAGTCTTTTGAGATCATCAATGTGTAAAACTCAAAAGTGCTTCCTCATCTCATGTCACGAAAAGACTGAACCGTGAAGTTATGCGACAGGTTGTTTGTCTCTGTGATCCTTTTTTCCAACTTAGGTGGTAATTACTAGGTGCATTCGTAGCCACTTATGCCGCCTAGGATAAGTTCCATCTCAAGATCCTTCTCATTAGTTATTCTAGATTGCACCTCGACCGTCTTCCATCCGTTATCTGCCATGATAAACGGCCCCGTACAGGTTATGAGCCAAACTCGATCTGTAAAGCGTAAAGGCGTCTCGCGTTGCCCCTGACACTGGGAGAGCGAAATTGCTCACTGGTTTGTTACCTTCCCCGTTCAGGTTAGTGCAGATCTAGCAGGCTTCACTTACGACTGTCTTTGATATCCACGACCTATTTGTGAGTTTTCCAAGGCTATGTGAGTGTCCTTACTGATTACTGGTTGGAAGCAGCAAAAAGAGATCTCTGTATAGCTATATCTAATATCGCAGGTACAAAGACCCCCTCATGTTGGAGTGCGCTCGATATATTATCTCGGCAAAGTGTTTGTCCAGGAAGTTCTTAAATTCCAACACCTACTTTGCCTCAACTACGTGCCTTGACAGGTTGTTCTATACATTCACCACACTCCGTTTGAAACAGAGCTAGTGTGCGACCCACTTCAAATCCGGTACTTCAAGCTTGTTCCGGTGTCTTCGGGTTCTGCTTAGTGTGCGTAGATGCAGCAGTGTCCTCAGCATGTGGTGTTCACCGAGATGTACTATCCGATGCGTCATGATGAGGTCAACCCGCATTCGACGATAAGCTAGGGTGTAAAGCCCTAGTTTCTTACACCGGTCTTCGTACGACACAGCTTGTAAATTAGGAATCAGCCTGGTGGCCACATGCTGCACTCGCTTAATCTTTTATATCTCGCGCCGCGGGAGAACCGTACTCTACCATTGGTCGTATTATTGACGAGTGGCAATCTCTTCGGACCAAGTGCTGAAGCTGCGTTTGAGCGCCCAAAGCATACTAAGGCCGTTTTGATAAAGCCTATTCACGTTGTTCATGGAATTTAGGTCGCAGCATGAGAGTACTCCGACGTCTCTACGAAACGCACGGGATACAACGGTTGACCGGCCACAGTGTAGGTTCAATTGCTCACACTTACCAAGTCTCATGATTTGCGACTTGGCCTGGTTTATCGGAAGTTTGACCTCTTTAGACCACATGGAGAGACGGTTGAGGTCCTGCTGAAGCAGCTCACAGTCATTGGGTGCGTGAATTACTCTCCACACCTTTAAGTCATTTTTAAACAACGCACAAGGCGAACGGAGAAGCGAGGCACATCGTTCATATGGATCATGAAGAAAATGGGCCCCAGTACGGTGCCCTGGGGCACGCCACTGCTCGAAAGATATCAGTCGGTCAGATGGTTGTCGACCTGGACCCTCCACTTTCGACCAACAAGGTGCTGTGCGCCGTCAATACCACACACTCTCAGCCTGTGGAGGGACACCTCGTGATTCACCTTGTTAAAAGCCTTACTGAAGTCGATGTAGATGACGTCGACCGACTTGCCTTAGTTCAGCGCTTGCCACCATTCGTGCCTTGTTAACAGTAGGTTGGTCATGCCTGAGTGACTTCGTAAAACTATGTTGTACGGGCGTCAAGAGGCTTTTCGATTTGAGAAGCTGTGGAAGACCCTACTTCGCAATCTTCTCAAGTCTCTTTGCCAAAACAGCGGTCAGGCACATCGGCTGGTAGTTATTCACTTTTGTTCGGGTCACCACCTTTCGGTATTGGCTTTACGGCTGAGCATTTCCAGTCGCCCGGTAATGAATCAGTACATAGTGACCTGTTACACTGCACTGTCATAGACGGCGTGATGGCCGATAAGGACTTGAGAATCAGTGGATGGATTCCATGACACCCAGCAGGTTTCGTCCCGTCAATACTTACCGGCATCTTGCGTACATCTTCGATGCTGCAATCCAAGCTTTCCAGTTTAGCGGGGACGGTAACCATCGAATTCGGCACAGTCACCTGGTCACTTGCAAATACGGAAGCGAAGTGCGCAGCTAATGCGGATGCACGATCTGCGCTCGAGGTTAGGGACTGTCCATCTGAGCCCTCCAACACTGACACATTGCCTGTATGCCTCAGACGCCGTTTCACGTCGTAGGCGAAGATTCTCTTGGGAGCAGTTTTTACTGCGACTGCAAGCTGCTCTTCGAAGGTTCGGCGCTTTCGTTTTTTCGCGTTGTTGCAGAGATTTCGCTGTCTTTTGTACACCCCGTAGTCTTCGTCAGAGCCAGACAACACGAATTTGTTCCACAGTCTGCGTCACCGTCGAGTCATTTTGCTGTGCTCCTTGTCGAACCAACGTGGCTTGACCTGCCCAACTTTCTGATACTTGAGGGATACCATTCTGGCGCACAACGATTTCACTCGCTCTTCAACGATAGCCCAACAGGTTTCAACAGACGTATCCTCTGGTAATGACCAGTCCATCTGACTCGCTGATCTAGTGAGGCCATTAAAATCCGTCTTCCAATAGTTGAAGGCTGGCTCCAGCGGAGGAGAGTACGGCAACGGCAGTTCCAAGCTGGCTTTGACCGTAAGATGGTCACGCACCTGGGGACTCCAAAACCTGTATGTCAGGCACATGTTGTTCACAACTAGTCAAAAGCAGGTCTATGCATGCTGCAGTCGGCGCACCCCGTTATGCGCGTCGGCTGGTTGATGTGCTGTGTGGCGCCGGTTTCAAATATTATCTCCACGAATTTCCTCTCGATTTCACAATGGCCGGGGAGAAGTTCAGCCTCAGGCCACTTTATTCGAGGCAAATTGAAATCGCTCATAAGCAGGAACAGCGGAGGACTCATGTGGTTGCAGACATGCAGCAACCAGTCAGGGGACTGCGATAAACCACGCTCACGAGCATCTTGCAACGTCCGACGTGAATCGGATACCATAACTGCACTTCGGTAGGCGCTCACGAGTTTCCTACGCAAGGAAGATCTTATGTAAAGCAGCACGCTACCGCGATCAATTGATGGTCTATCACAACAGAAGCACGAGTAGCCGCTGATATCTACTTCTTAGGCGATTACGCCTAAGTCTAACCATGTCTCAGCCAGGCCTAATACGTGTGGCCGCTTAGAGGTTACAAAGTGGCACAACTCATCGCGTTTGTTCAGCAGACTGCAGACCTTAGTTAGTGTTACACTCAGGCCGCGGTAGGAACCGCCGGGCGCGTTTGTAGCATCAGAAACATGTTGATACGGATTCACGGAGGAATTCGGGTGACTACCTGAAAATTCAAAATACGGTGATTGGCTTCTCCATCCTACTTGCGCCGCTTTAGTTCATTCATCGCAAACTTGAGTTTCTCTCTGTCTGTTGGATCTAAGTCATCACGTACGTGGATCTTTAAACCTTTCAGCTTACTAAGGCGGGACAATTTCAGCTTGCGTCTTCAACAAAAGTCACCCTCATAGGTCAACTTTCGTCCTCGATTATCTTTTCGAGACGGGCGATTTTTTTAACCTTCAACCCGCCCTCATCTACCTCAAGCAGTCTATCAACCAGACTTTGCAGAAACTCGACGTTGCGTTCATAGCATACCTGTGGACTGGAATCACAAGATTCTGGTGCGTGCAAGATCATGAGGCTGCGCCCCATGTCGCTGGACATTGTTCTCATCATCTTTGGTCTCTGCGTTTTCCATTTGTCATCACCACCTCGCTTACTGCACACCGGAGCTTTAGTGTCATTTGACGAAAACACAGGCGCCGAAGCCGAATTTACCGGAGTGCCAGCACTTTGCTCTTGGGATAGAGTAGCAAGCGTATTGGGTGGCTGATTCTCTGATTGTGGTGCAGACCAAATCGAGCTACGCGTTTCAGCATATTTCACCCTACTGACCCGCTTGTTTAGCTTCTCGGCTCCCTTCGGCGCAAGTTTAAATCGACATTGTTTACAATTGCTTTTCAGAAAATCATACTGGACCTCTCGAATAACGCAAAATTGGTCAACGGATAAACCGATGCATGAAATATGGAATTTTGCACTGCCAAATCTGTATATAATCGCGTTTGTTTGATGACCGACAATTTCAGAATAGCAACTGCAAGGATTCTGCTTTATTATTTAAAAATTAAGTACCGATCGATACGACTGCATCAGGGAACTAGAAAATCACAAGAACTACAATCAGCTGGCACACGTATTTTTGACAAAGTAATACAGACTCACTAATAATAGCGAATTACACCAAAACGCAGATATATAAACGACTTTAACAGGGTACAGAACGAGGTAAACTGGCGTGACGGTGATAGCAGCAAAACGCAATCCGGAAGGCGTTATCCGCAGTCGGATGATGACGAGTATTTCACGGTCAAGCTCCAGAGGGAAGTCTACTCACAGTACCTTGTGGATCCAACTACGGAATCAAAGTGTCCGTAGTATCTTCCACGCTAGCCCCATTCTGTTGTGACGCACTGTACTTCAAGCCTGTGGCACAAGTCAGAGGTGAGCAATGTCGAATAGTCTCTCTCTCGAAATGATCAACCATAGGTATCATTCAGCCGCAGGACTCTGCCAGCTGTAACCTACTCACTTTCTCTGTTTCATCTTTTCAAAAATGTTCTCATTTGCACAAGCAAAAGACCTGTCTCGACTTCGTACGCAAGGAAACCGGGTCACTCCTCAAGCCTAGGTTACTATTTCAGATAAGGTATTTCAGCATTCGAACGCTATCAGACCGAGTTACATGCGTCTCAGATGTTACACTGCATCGCAGTCCATGGGTGCTTTGTCTCCGACGCAGACATTCAGGATAACACTACCTTAATTAGTCTGTGCCCACCGAGCGCTGCTCGCGGAACCTATTTGTCTAGTGATCCAGCTGGAAGCCATCAAGGATTATGTATCGAGTTCCACTCCCATATCAGACTATCTCTATCTGACGAGTCCAAATAAGGTCGAAACCATCGATCGTGGAGTACAGGGATGGAAGACGGCAACACCAAAACCCACCACTACGGATACGGTCCCAGTGATCGGAATGGTAGAGGCTAACTTCAAAATCAACCGAGGCCACACATGGGATTGCGCGTCGAAATTCAAGGGACACGGCGGATACACCAAACTCAACATTCGAGATTTACAAACTTCACATATCTGGTGTTGTTGCATCAATGACTAGCGGTGTTTGCACAGCGGACACTGCCCTTCTAGCTTATATTTCAGCACTGAACGACCACATGTGGGTACTAAGACCTCGAAACGAGATAACTGTGTTGTTTTGTATGTAGTCGCACTTACCCCATTTCGGAGAGCGACAGGTACGGAAGTACGCGTATCCATTACCTTTATGAGCAGCATGAATACCTAGGCCGGTCATTTATCAGAGTTGGAACATCGCACCGAATGCCGTTTCGGAGTCAGTGTTTGTCGTGCTGTCAATGGTGGCAGCTCCCTTCACTATTGCGCTGATCGCACCCTCTATCTCAGCAGCAGAGCTATCCGGCTTAATTGATCACTTCAAATTGTCTGGCGACCACCGAATGACTGACTACTCTGGCCGCAAAATGCCGCGTTGCCATCAAAGTCAGCCAGAAGCCGTTTGATATTGAGCACTGATTTCTGACCTCATCCACACGCGTGCTAACGTAGCGGTCACTCTCCCTTGAAGACCACTTACCGTCTTTGCTTGATATGTTCGAGCTATGTATGTATTTTCGCACTTTCGATTGTTCTGATTGAAACACAAGCTGGTTCTGTTGGAGATCGGTTTTAACTTGCCTATAGTACTCTAAAATGGCGTCCGGTTAACAGCTGGTAGGTGGCGGGCGCTCGCGAGGTGGAGCTCAATGCGACTGGGGGTACTTCTCCAGCCTATTCCAAGCACTAGCCTAGGAAAATTTCCTTGAATGAAACAACACTGCTCGGTGTGTCAGAATTGTTAATTAGATCACATGGGACCTTGACGTAACAAGCTCAACGATACAAGCTGGTTCTGTTTAACTGAATCAGGCTTCTTGGTCCTGACGGCTTCTCCGCACCTCATCGCCGCAGAAACATGCTCACTGGTAACTGCTCCACTTACTCTCTTTGACATCATCTGCTACACAGAGGAATGCCCCGGCAGTAATCAACTGTCCTTCTCATCAGTAAAAGCACCAATGGGTACCTTGTGTAAGTTATTGTACTCATGGTCATCTCTGCATTCAGTTTAGTTCAATCCACCTGGTTACTTGTGTGCCCAACATCGGTCTGTGGGAGATCTTATCGCTACGCTTTGCGTCACCATCATAGTGCTAATTGCAAATGGCGTGGACACAGGTTTTACGCAATGCAGCTTGCACAAAAAGAGGATTGAGCTAAATGAACGTAAGCACGATTACTGGTGGGCAAACTAGCAACTCGCTGTGTAGCTTCTTCTCTCCATCACTTCGTGTGAGTAGGTTCAACGGCCGTTTTCCGCTTCGTGGTTGCATCGGTCACATTTTAACGTTTCACCAAGTGATTGAGTAGCATAATGCGTCCATACAGCGTATCATGGTAGTGATCCCTGAATTCACTTTTACCCTTGGTTCCGTCTACCGATCCAGTTCGTTACCACTTTTCTCTATGCATGGAGCTCTAGGGCAGCTTCTTTCTTTTCCAGACTATACTGCGACTCTCAGGGTCGCCAGACCGTTCATTAGCAACTTTTAGCTGATTTCCTAATGACAGGTGTAGGGAATCGGAGCTTGACCCCATTCGTTTTTGTTTAACTTTGCGATCGTAATGAACATGAGTGATCCACTCAAGCCTTTTTCCACTTCTTCGCGAGTAAACATTCCGATGGGCGGTCGCATATCTAAAGCGGAGTACGCAGGTGACAAAGCTCTCTGTTCGCACGCTTCTGAAAGTGCTGACATAGAACGCTGTGCGCCTCGGCATGTGCTTCGCGTCATCAAACTCCAGTGTTGTGGTAAGCATGTGCCGCAACATCTCACTTCCAGCTGCCACCATTCCGCCATTCGAAGTGTTCATGTAACACACTCTCATCCACGGGGCACCACACAACTGATAGTCGCACCACAGAAGAGGACACAGCCCGTAGCCGAGAGGACAAAGCTTCTGCTTTGCAATTCGGAGGTCGTGGCTTCCAGTCTGCTTAGGAGGCCGGGAAACCCTCGCAGTATCCTTAGCTCACGCGCAACTTGTGGTAGTAGTTTGGCAACGAAGCGTCGGTGAGACGTACCTTTATGCTGCTGATGCATCTCGTAACCAATCACTTATGGAAAGATTTACGTTGCGCTGCGATTAATGCGTGCTACCGTATGGATCAGAGATTTGGCCATTGCGCACTGATGACATTGAAGAAACCATCTTGGCGCAGCGTTGTTTATATCTGCTGGTGGCACCAAGCGAGTAATACCAAGATTCACCCTATAGTGTTTGTCCAACAGGACATCGGGCCTCCCCTTAGTCTACATCTCCGATGACCTCTTCGGTTGCAATGGGGGGGCTCTTGGTTCACGATTATTTTGATTTTTAGTAAGTTTACCGACCTATTGCGCACATAAGCTGCCTTGCATGTGAACGCCTGCTGCTAGTTCACCAACAGAAGCTTCTGCGCGATGCATGGCAGTGCTAAAACTACTACTCCACTGAAACTCGCTGTCCTACAGGCAATCGAAGGTTTAGCACGCAAGACATCTGCCCAGTCTCAAACGTACACGGCTTTTCAGTAGTGAATCGCGGACATCGTTTAATATCTCCACGATTTCATCAGCAAGGTGCTGAGATACAATGCTTCACCAAGGTGAAACAAGAGACAGTGACCTTATTTAGTGGCTAACCACATTCGCCACATCACAGTGTTGTTAAACGGACACATGTAACTTTTCATAGGGAGAACGCTTGTCAGGCGATAACCCACCACTTCCTGGAACACTGTCGCCGAACCGTTCGCCATACCGGGATAATCCCGGACCACCTAGCTGGCACCACGAGGAGGTTGTTCGGCAGGCCAACCACATCGTTTAATGCGTTTTCCGGCAAAGTTCAATGGAAATCGATAGCTCACTGTTGTAAGATCAAGACGCGATTAGTGATAGCCGCGTGGTTGCAAAGCGTCGGCACTGCGCGTCGTCGTACTGCTAATGCCTTACTTTCCTCCTTCAGTACTTTGTACTAATTTTACACTACCATGCTATCGGGATCAATTGTTAGATTGACGAATACTATCGGAACATCGTAACCCATGTGTCATGTTACTCTCCGGGAATCAAGAAGATAGTCTGGACAACGATCACAAATCATAGTTAAGAAGACTCGAGTTATTTATAGAGTATATACAATATTTCGGTGTTGTCCCTTTACTGACTGGCCCTCTGACTAGCCTGTAACGCCAGCTACATCCCATTGGTTTGTGCTCGTTCTCCATACGGACTGATCCAGCTTACAGAACTCATGGTTACACGGCCTCGCTGTTGCCATCGCGGATAGACTGCATGGTGGCGTCTGTTTGTCTTTCCACTCATTTAGCCGATGATTCCACGATTGGCTATTTGACACAGCTGCCCCAAACCCTGGTCGAGGAATTCGCAATCGAGATGTCTGAACCACTGCGTCACTGATTCACAGCAACAACGGAGATGGCCGCGGGTTCCTTCAGTACAGATCACGGTTTTTTATGATATTATTCGTTGATATTAATACTTTACTTTCGCTGGTCCAACTCTTCTGAGTATCAGCAAGCTTACTTAATGGCACAGTAAACACCTACGTTCTGGTTGGTATTTGGAATCAGCTGAGCACTCTGGTCGTATTGGCCCTACAATCGGATTGCACCCATACAGTTACGTGCTTGGATCCATTCGAAAGTACCATATTCTACGAATGCTTTGAATGTGAATCTGGCACCATTAGTCTCACGGGCTGTGATAACAACTGCGTTGCTTACGCAAGCGCAACCAACGCACACGGCCAATGGACTGGAAAGCCAATCAGCGTCGTGAGCGCATGTTGACCACGCGCTTACACGGGCCGGGTGAACGGTGAGAAACTGAGTTGCAGTGTTGTGAATTAGGCATGCTTTTACTCCTGGACAAGGGGCAAGCGAGTTCACCGCGCACGACACGGACACGAAGCGGAGGGTGCATGATGCGCGATGGAAGTTGGTCGACCGAGCCAGCGAAACGGACATGATCGACAAGTGGAAGGCCAAGCAGAGTTGCTGGCGCAAACTGATCACATTCACAAGGATCGGGTGAACCGACCAGAATGGGTTTGGGATATTGTGAACGAAGTACAACGTTGTTCCAACCAATTGCAAACGAACGATGAGTGCGAGCCAACGAATTCAAGCAAGTGGCTACTAAGTATCAGCCATTGAAAGAGTGCACCAGTAAAGCAGCGATTCTATTTTGTGTACAGTATAAAACGTTCACTTGTTCATCAATAACCGATTTACAATCGCTGCCCAGTCTTTGTTTTGATTCTCGGAGGGCCATTTCGGTACAGACCACGGGCTTTCCTTCACTAATCCCCAGAGGACTTCCTCGTTGCAGTTGAGTATAGAAGCAAATAGCTGTAGCTTCACTGTGGTGTTTCTGTTTTGAATGCGCATTACTGTGGCACGGTGTGGATCCATTCCAAACGAGCGCAGTCTGATGATCAGCGTCACATGTCAACTTTGGATAAGCTTTGTAAGATCTAGTATTGACTTGCACCATGGAATTGGAAACCCACCCATTTTTATTGCTTGCATGGGTTCCTAAGTCAGTGACTTTATTTTTGCATAACTAACAGAAAAGAACTTACATTGGGCAGAAAACGAAGAAGATGAGAAGGCAGACTGACTGAATCTTGTGATTTGACAACACTGACTTCCAACCTTAATTTTTTTTGCCCGGTCCCTCATCTCGCCTTTGAATCAGCTGTCTTACTCGCAAATGCCTTTAGACTCAGCGCTTTCTTGAGGCGCCGTTAGAATCATCTTTGTATGATCGCTAAATCCCTCAGCCTGCATATCGTACTACTCACGTATTGTCTTGATAGTCTTCAATCGTCGTTGTATATTAGTTAGCAACCTCAGTCAATGCAGTTGTGAGCACGACTCTTCACGTGAAAATTTCGATGATTTCACGGTGACCTACAATCCCATGGCAACCTAAAGCTGGCAATTGTGAACATTGCGCCTGAACCTGTTCCGTTATCGGCGACCAGTAAATGTTACCTATTGAAGAAGCCGGCTACGTATGCGAGCACTTGGATTGAAGAGTGGAGCACATTGGTCTGTTTCGCAGTGAACCTACTCCAGTCCATACACCTTTTTCGGGGAGTCAGCGTCCCATTGGTTCTGTACATACATTTGAGTCAGTAGCACGTACAAGCTGACACATTCAATAGAATTTGGTCCCGATTAGCTGAGTTGCCGCCTCTTTGCTTTTAAGCCAACCGGAGGTTTACCGTTGCTACCCGCCTTAATTCCCAGCCGTTGCGCTTTGTTGATAGAAAACCACTGTCATTACTTCTATCTACAATGGGAACGATGGTGACACTACCTTCCCCTAGCTACTCTGACCGGTTAGCCTTGAAAGCAACTAGAACTCACAAACGACACGGCTCACTGAATTGTGGGTCGGCCAGTGGCAGAAAGGATTGCGGGCTTGTCTTTTAGTCCGGAGATCACCGATTGGAATCCGCTTAAGTGCAGGCGACTTCAGCCCACGCTCGTAGTCGCTTGGTAGCGAAACGTCTGTATGCAGTGCCGGCGTACAGCTGATGTCTTTTTCGTCAATGAATCATGATGGCACGAAAACCAACACCACCACCCTGTCATTTTAAAGTTTAGTCTAATCGCGATGGGCTAACTGGATTCGTGATGCGTTGTTTAGTTGGCGTGTACACGATCTGTCCTGCAATCCAGAGACTCCCATTTACTCACGAAGTTTCTGTACGGCCATTGTGTCTCATCATTTCTCGATGACTCAGATTTTTCTATTTCTTTTGTCCTAAAAGCTGTTCGATTTGTCTTTCCAAACTTCGGTATCGGTGGGAATCGTATTGCTCCTTCCCCTTGATGTGCCAGTTTAATGACATTTTAGGTTTGCGTTGATGTCCATACTTACCATCGGTTTCAACAACTGCAAACGTCCTGCTCAGGCCACATTGTAGGTACTTTTATGACAGCATACACCATTTGTGATGCGGTGACGGTGTGTTTCCTTTGCCTTTTATTCCTCTTTAGGCGCGAAGGGCACTAGCTTGCCGTTTTTGATATCTTGAGCCTGAGGGTTAGTTAGTTTGCTTCCCGTTGTCATCTTGTCTTCAGATGGTCCCCTATGCAAAATACGTACGTCTTTTATTGCTTTCTCATGGGTTTCGTATTTCAGTCATATTTTCGCTCACTTTTTGCGCTCATTACTAACTTTGGGCATGTATACATGTGCAGCTCGCATGGCTTGAATTGTCTCACCAAGATGCTGTTCAGTGTGGCTACTATCTATGTGCTATTTTTGCGCTCTCGTTCCCAAGCGTTTCTGCTCGTTCCTACACATTGATCTCTTTTTTACTTGGCGCTTAGCAACCACTTCATGTGGGGGCTTTTGTGTTGTCAAAAATTCGCGTGAGGACTAAGTACCTTCGCCACTGATAGCTAGAATTACCGCTAATGACTGCCTGACGCGGTTCTCCTATCATGTACACCTATCCATCTCGTTAGCGATATTCCAACGGCTATTGCGTGTTGGCGCTGGGAGTTGTATCAATGTTTCCCAAGCTTGTCGATCACAAAGATAGATAGGTCTTACTCACGCACATCTCTTGGGATGTGTACTTTTGTGGTCCCTGCCGTAACCCATGGTTGATGGATTATGATCGGTACCGTGTTATACTCCACAACATCGGCACATTGGAGTTAACTGGCCTCACTCAGTGGGGTTTGGCCAGTCACACCGACAACGGTTCTTCTGTGGATTCCGCATTTTCAAATGGTTACGGCTACCACTTACACCCCTTTTCGTTGCTACCGGATTTTCTTCCCGTATAATTGTCCGGAACCGCATGCACTCTAATACGCTTTGCTAAGGGAACTGCAATAAATAAGCGGATTGTATACTGTGAACCGACAGTTACATTCCATTTCCATTCGAACCAGCGACCGCTTAGTTAACATGCTCCGACTGGATTCAGGTCTCAGGTAGAATCGAGCAGGCATATTCACATTCTAAGCTTCGATAGACCATCCATTTTTTCTCACGCCCTTGGACTTATATTTCTTGTTTCACATTGTTGTAACTCTCGCTTCGTTCGTTTGTGTTACCTCTGTTGTAACCGCTATGCCTCGGCTATGTTCTCTGCCTTGTGCACTGCTACGGCTAACATTTTTGTCTACCTTCCCACAGCGCGAAGCTCGCGAGTACTGACGTGTGCACGCCTTTTGCCCTGATCCCTTAACGTGTACACCTTGCCCCACTCTCTGGGTGCGCAACCGTCCAACTTAGCCCGGAAAAAACAGAATACGAACTCGACCGACAAGTATCTATTGGTTACGAGGAGGGTTGATATTTATAGGACACACTCACCAACCCTTGTTGCGCAGCCTGGCTGATTGGCGCTGGACTGCCTGCCCGCTTGGCCAAGCCAGTATTGCTCGCTTGGGACAATGACGTGCGATTTCGTCAGCTTCCTGTCGGGTGCATAGCACTGCAAGTGACGATCGATTCCAGATTTCATCAGCTTCCGGTTTGGCCATGGCAACGGTCCGTCAGCTGGCTCACGTGAACAGCCCAGTGCCGCCCTGCTAAAGTGCACCGTCATAGTCGGCCGTTTCGCCTCCGTGACACGTCCATCACGCCTATCCCATTAAATGCTCCTTCCGGGCTTCCTGTAACAAAAAGACGCTTCTTGTCGATCTCCCCCTTTCTGGCGAAACTGAACATTAACAAATCCTCATCATGTATTTCGATCGGTTAAGTGCTTTGCCGAGTAACAGGCCGGCGGACTTAGAGTGTTCTCATGATCATGATCATCATCATCATTACACGCTAGCTGGAGGTGGAAAGCACCTCAGCTATTGTGCCGCAATATAAAAGACAAGAAACGGAAAACAAACAGTGGTACGCCCGCTGAGCCCCCAGTAACGGATGGACATCGTTCCGGAGAGCTAACAGCTGGCTGCCGTAAAAGAAAGTCATATTATGCCTAACAAGTGAGATCGTGATTGGAGGGGGATGCTAAACAGGAGGGGGATGGACAAAGGAACTCACAACACAAACGCCATTGGGGCCGGCTCCAAGCCATATCAGCGAGTGTGTCCAACCAAACGTGTTCACCATCCTTAGGACCCCAGCCAGGCAGTCGGGATGCACCAACCGACGCCAACTTCGAAGTGAGGGTTTTCATTTTTCTCGACCAAGTCATCACTTGGCCTCCTCTCCTCCTCTTCCAACCGCATCCACAACGCGCAAACAATGCACGTCGCGGGAGTCGGTGTGCTGGCATGCGCAACACGTGGCCCAGCCATCGGAGCCTGGTGCGTGATATAATGGTGCTGAGCGGTTCACTCGCTCTTCCTGCACCAAATACTCGACGTCGAACACGCTCATTGCTCACGCGGTGTTCCCACCAGACATGAGCTAAGCTGCGAAGGCAGCGATGATCGAATGTGACAAGCCTCTTTATGTCTGTCGACCTGATGGGCTAGGTTTCACAGCCATATAGGAGAGTTGAACGGACGGCTGCGTTGTAAACTCTGCCCTTGAGGGCGAGAGTAATGTCGCGTCTGCGCCACAGGTGGTGGAGATTGGCAAAAGCACCTCGAGCTTTTGCTATACGGTTCGTAACCTCATCTTCAATCCCACGGGTGCTAATATAGCTGCTCAGGTACTTGAATTCCTGAACGACTTCTAGCAGATCACCACCAAGCGTTAGCGCAGGGTTGGGTCCCTGCCAATCTTGGAGAAGTACTTTGCATTTCGATGGAGCAAAGCATAGCCCAAAACGATTGACAGCCAGTGCTAATCGGTCCAGTGCTGTTTGACATGTTTGGGAGCTGTCACAGATTAGGGCAATATCGTCCGCATACTCCAAGTCAAGAAGTCGCTCACCAGGAAGTAGCTCCACACCTTCTAGGTCGTGTCCAGCGAACGCTGTTTCTATGACTTCATCAATAGCGAAGTTGAAGAGGAAAGGTGACAGCGGGCATCTTTGTCTCACACCGCTGGTGATACTGAAGGGTGGCGACAGTTTGTCATAAACCCTCACCCTGCCTGAGCTATGCGCCTACAGCTCTTTGATAATGTTTACATATTTATCAGGCACACCTTTCCTCAGCAGACAGTCCCAAAGGGCACATCGATCGACTGAGTTGAAGGCACCTTTTATGTCAAGAAACGCGACAACGGTGGGTCGCCAATAAACATGGCGGTGCTCCAACACTTGACGCAATGTGAAGATGTGGTCGATGCAGCTCCGACCTCGACGAAACCCGGCTTGCTCTTCACGAATCTGGCTTTCACGAGTGCCAGTCAGTCTGTGGAGAATGACAGAGGCAAGCAATTTAGAGGCAATCGAAATCAGACTGATCCCTCTATGATTGCCGCATTCCAAACGGGAGTTTCCCTTGAAAATTGGGACAATGACGGAGCGGTTCCAGTCTGTCGGGACTGTCTCCTGCTCCCAAAGTTTTACTAGCAACTCATGTAAATCATCTAGTAGTGCAGGTCCCCCGAATTTGAAGAGGGCTGGGGGAATTCTATCTGCCCCTGCGGCCTTATGCAATTTCAACAGCCTGATCTCACGTTCGACTTCTGCGCGTGAGGGCGGATCCAAGGAGACGGCCCAGGGAGAAGGGCGCTCAATGCCTGAAGAAGAAAGCGATAACTCAGGTTAGTTAAATTGCCATTTCAAAGTGTTCAGTCCAGCGCTCCAAGCGTTTTGACAGGCTGTGGATCAGCTGCCCACTCTCGTCGCGTATGGTCTCGCTAACACCAGGTCTCCTGTTGCCTGTTTCCCGTATCATGATACTCCTTTGGATAGGTTAGATCCGACTCCCATGCAGGTCTCACCATGCACTTGCATACCATACTGCACGATTTCGCGACAAGATAACACCACGGGGTTGAACTGATCCAGAAATTTTCCACAGTATCTCAAGCTACTCCAAAATGATGGGTCGGATCACATGACTGTCCCCGTTGAACTTACTCTTAGTCGATTCATAAAGAAAGCTTTCGCGGCTTGCTGCACAAGAGGACTCTGAAGACCTCCTCTATCCCTTAAGATAAGGAGCTTATTGGCTTGTGATGTAAGAACGTGTTATACAATACCGAGTGCTGCATCATGCTTTTGGGCCATTGGGCTTCTGCCTATTTCCGACCGCCAGTATTCACCAATCATCGTCCTGGAGCGAACGCGTAAGTGATCCTGAAGTTCACCATTTGGTGTTTGACAACGGACCATTTGACACTCCACTTGGTGGTCTGAACCGCATAGTCCCGTGGATATCACGTTTCTACGCACAGTGTTCCTATTTAATAGGCATCACTATCTGTTCACGTTCTGAAACGCTAAATTTACTGGCCATACCTTTCGCTTTCGGTTCACGAAATCGGTCATATAAGTGATTAGAAATGTTAGCTGATACGTCGCGATCGAAGAGCGCTTAACACTTCTACCTCTAGTTAAGTATTGCATATTGCTAAAATTTTGGATCGTGGCTTTACGCGTTTTTTCTACTCTTTCGGTTGTGGTTTTCATGTTGTATTCTCATGAGGCTTGATCCTCCGCACCCAAATCGTATCTCATCGACCTGAGTGAACTGAATACTCAGTGCACTCATCAAACCACTTGCTCCTGAACTTTCTCTCACTACACTTTGTTGAAATCAGTGGGCATCAGTCGTTCCATTGTTGTACCACTTAGTAGCGCCATATCTCCTTCATCCAACAGACTTCGTGCCTTTTCGTGGTAAGGAAACATAGATGTACAACAACTGTGTAAAATGTACTTGAAAGCGTCGAAGAAACCTCTAAATTCGGGCAGTTAATGTGCCCGATAAGCACAACAATACATCCAAGCGGATCCCTTCAATAGATGTACTATATCCAACTCACATACTCTACGGGATCGTATGCTCCATGCCTAAGGCTCGGCATACACTGTCTTGATCAGCCCCAATTTACACGTTCGCACCTGACTCCGTCTGCACAGTCGTTACATTCACCAATCACATGCCCGCGTTAATTGCACCTCGCACAGATTCTGTGTCCCCTGTTGTTATCTGGAAGTCACTTGGTCACACACCTCCGTCTGTGATTTCTGCGCGGCTTTACAAGGTGAACTGTGATAGAAATACGAATATGTAACATCCCCTGTTCGTTTTTGGTTGAGACAGCAAAAGTGCTCCCACTGAAACTCATTCTTCTCCCTGACTTCAATGCACTCGTGGAGTTCCGCTTTGTGGGGTTTGTCTAGTGGACGAGGATTTTCATTAACCATTTCAGTGACTAGAATTTTTGGGTCGTTATCCACCTGAATTCCGTTCAGCTAATCTGCGTATGTGAAAAATGTTGTTCCTTCGAATGGTATTGTCATAACAGCATGTATATGTACAGTAAAGTGTTTTCCGTAGCAAATAGCTGGTTCATTAGCAGACTGTTTTTCACTTTAGCTGAACACAGGTTCCCCTTACAGCATTGTCCCGTGCTTGTCCATCGTTTTGGATAAACCCACAAATGAGACTGTGATTCCGTTCTTGCAAATATCGACAACTTTCTTTCATACTAACAACCGCCGGCCTCATAGGCTAAACATAACGAGGTTGTCTTGTAATCTGATGGCACGGGTTCGAGCCTGCGGTAGCGGCAGGGCGACCTTTGCTGTATCCATAGCCCACGTGCGACCAGTGGTGGTTCCGTGGCAGCGAAGCGTCGGTACTACGTACTGGCATACTGCTGATGCCGTTCATACCAACAACCGCACTTTGGAGCGTTGTTGCACCTCTTTAACTGATTGTTGCGGTGCATGCACCCATTGTTGTTTTTGTATTCACCGTTCATCTTGTGTTAACAGTTTCCATCTTAGCTTACGGCTGACGTAACGACCAAGTGCCTCACAGCGGCTAGGACTACAGCTCGATCGTAGCCACTTCTCGCCAGTTGCCTGGACTTGAGCAAATTGATGCGGCAATGTGTAGCGGTAGTTAGTGTGATTTAGAAGTAAATGTAGATAGCCATGCATGTTCATTTGTTAGACGAACTTTTCGTCGCATCTGGAAATTTTGCCACAAACGTTTTGTCGCCAATTGAGTTGACATGATTTGTGCGTTAGTGTGAAACAGAGCGATGCGTAAGCAGGTGTTTGTGATGTTCTACGAACAATTCAATAAATCATTTTTTGTTATATTCATATCAGCAAATCACAAGCTACATAGCATAGCCTAGTCCGGAAAAGTACCAGACGCGTTTCGCCCTATTGGGGCACGTCGGTGGTGCGCATTCCCTCAGTCCCCTACTGGGGATCGAACCCATGACCGCTAGAAGCAGATGCCAACTAGCCACCAGCTTAAGCCACTGAGCCATGGGGCACGTTGACTGGGCTACATAATTTGCAAACTAAATGGGATAAGCACCACCTATCTTCCATTGTCACTGACGGTGGCTAGCCTACGAGATGATGTCGCCCCCTCTCTAGACGCTATATCCATAGCATTTGCAACTGGGAAATGCCATTTGTTTTATATTACTCGTAAGTAGTAGCAGGATACTAGTTGCAATTTTTAAGGCATATATCCCAGTAGTTCAAAAGTTACAGCACAGCCTAGTCGACACACTAAATTGGACGCCATCTACGTAAATATACGAGCAATGAACCAGCACCGCAGGCGAATACACCTAGTGGAAGTGGAAACTATACGAGCAGCTCAGGTAATATTTTCAGCCGCGGAGCCAAACTGGGCATGGGTCGAGAAGGCCATTTCAAAGGTCAGCTGACCAGTGATCTATAAAAGCGCACGCACGTGGCTACCCGATTCACCTCTACTGCCACATCGCTGTGTTCCTGATGCAGGACCAGCGGATTTAAGGTAGAACAACGGGCGCCGACTTTAGTCTTGGGGAAAGAAGGTAGCGATCACGGGACCTAAACCAACACTGCCACTTTCAAAAGTCACCTGCAAGTCGATCACGGATGGAGGATTCATTCAGTAAGATTGCACACCGCATCTCACTGCATTAAGGATGCCACCTCGCATGGTGGTTAAAGGTTCGCGACAAAACCGCCTAGCTCGTAGAACAATTGAACAATTGGATTTAGAGTCATTCAAGCGTCGCTCACATGAATTGGTGTGGCTCAGCAGGTTATCATACGTCAGGCTACACTTATCGAGATACGAAACTCCTCAGCTATTGTGCCGTATGGCGCAACGTGTTCCCAGACAATGAAGGAACGGGTTGGTCCGGATAACAATGAACCAACAGCACCGCGCACACGCATTCCAGCGTATCCAGTCTAACGACACAGTGTTCGATGACGGCTGATCAGCTGGGCATACTGAACCGACGCAAGATCGGCGAACAGATAAGCAATCAAGTTGATTATGGTTGAACGGCCCGAACGGAGAACGCCGATTTCGTGCAGTCTGACTCAACGTGGTCCTAGACGGAACAGGCGTGGGATTAATCGAACCCAGTGAATGTGCAGCGCTGTCAGTAGGAGGCGTAGGGCGGACGAAGGGAATTAGCTAGCGGAAAGCATCAGTGCTGGAACAGCAGTATACACGGCACCGCTGCTCATGAACAACAGTTTTTTTATCCGTTATCCAAACTTCGTTTGGACTCTGTAGGAGCTATTCAGTATACTGCCCTCGAGTAATTAGCAACCACGCCAACCAGTACGATCTACAAAACCAACTTGTTTTTACGTTTTGTTGCTAATATGATGTCTCGGCTTGCGTGTAACAGTGATGGATCCTTGCTTGTATATATATTTGTTCAGCAGAGCAGACATTCCTCTCTTGACTGTATACTAACCGATGCAACACAAGGTTGTTTCTGTTTATTGGCTTTTAAATTCAGGCAACGGCTTCTAAATTCAGGCCATTGTTCTAGTCGTATTTTATTTCATTTAGCTAGTAAGTTTAAAGATGATTAGCCCGAATTCAATCATGCTCATATTTACGCTTGCTAAACAGCGTTTCTTCGCTCGATTGGTTGGTGCCATTGGACTGTTATCACGAAATAAGCTCGCGTTACTCATTTCGAAAAAATGTCACTGCTATTTCAATTTTCCATGCTGTGCATCGTCTACATCACTTTCCATCTTCACCGCATTTCAGACATCACGATTCGAGCAGATCCGAACGCGACTATGACCGTCATTCGACTCGTCGATCTCATCGTTCACGTGAGCGTTCCTCTCGTGACGATCGCGGTCAGCTGGATGATTTGATGGATGCAGATGGATTTTGTCCGCCCACATCTGCGGTGTTGCGTAGCAGTGATCGACGTGATAAAGTTCGATCCAGCCGAGACCACTCGCGATCGGATCGAGGCGAAGGTTCGGAGAAAAGCAGCCACCGGAGTCACCGTCATAGTCACGAGCGTTCTTCTCGGCCGTCGCGGTCCAGCAGACACAGGTCCCGCAGCCGCTCACATCGGCGCGATGCGGAATCCCCAGCGAAGACATCCGCTCACTCCTCCGAGCCCGCAGTTTCGTCCCATGCAGGTGATTCTTCGAAGCCAGGTGATCCTCTGATGGCGGCTGCTGCAGCTGCTGCCAATATCGCGCTTGCTTTGGGTGCATCTACAAAATCTACTCCTTAATGGATATTATTCAGCCTGTGTTGGCTGCGAATGCATTATTGCGTCTGTACAGTCATTCTTCATTTGTTTGAATACATGTATTTGCTAAACAATGGTTTTTCATTGAGTGCGTTCGATTTTTCAGGTGTTTTCCAACCTCGTGAAGCGAGTGACTTCGTTTTCCGTCATCTCCGTATGTTGGCACTGCGAAATTAGATGACTTGGAGAGATGCACACTTTAAGTGCAAAGATTCTTGGCAGGATTGGAGCGCCTGATTTCACTATATCTTGTCACCCACTGGCTGTGCTCTCCCAGTCATCGCCTCTTGCCGTCAGGTCACCGAGGCAGCATTTGTGCTCCTTTGACAGACGCAAGTGCATCTTTATTGTCTTTAGCGCTTATAAAGCTGGTTGACAAGAGCTTATTGATCAAGTATATAAGATGTATCGCTACATGACACGACTAAATGAATACGTGGAATCTCTTTTCTGCGAAATCCACCTGGCCTATCGTAATCAGTCAGTTACGCGAAATAGCGCTAACTCACTCACATGCTGCTCAGAGGCTCGTGCAATCTTGCAGAGTATCAGTTTTGCTATGTCAATGACATACTGGTAAATAATTGTGACTGTATGCTGAGGTTGATGTGGCGTATCTCATCCTTCTCCACCGCAGTTGGGCTACACCTAGTTACAGTTTTTAGAAAACCTTAATCTTGATAAAGCGTATTCCACTTTATTTGATTTTCTCAGTTCTGTTATCCTGCCGCATATTCCGTGTCAGTTTTGCTTGTTTCTTCTAAGAATTATGTGGTGGTTGTTTGATATCCCCAGTGTGGCTGCACTTGATGTGAATGTTGTCAAGGTGCCTACCTGTTTAACACCTTCCACCTCAATTACTGGCTCCAAAAGACTGTGAATCGTTGCTGGGGAAGGGGTGCACAATGCTCGTGACCGTTGTTCCATCCAGTGTGGAGCAGATTACGGCCCAGCCACCGCCTTGTGTACATCCCGTACGTATGATTTCCAAATTTCCTTGAAAGGAATGCTGCCGATATGCGTGCTGAAGCATTGTAGGCCAGCCCCGCTGAAGAAACGTGACTCCCATCCATTTACTTGAGAATTCATCACAGCCCGATGAATGTGCACTACTGAGGATGTTCAACAGGTTAAAGCTGCAGTCTAGTGCTTTTCCGGGCATGTGGAGGAGGATTTAGAAGTTGATGCGACGAGCTCCCAATTAATTACATCAAAACCCTCCACTCATGAATACTATTGTGTTTAATGTTCATGCTGTCACTCTTGTGTTCATTAACCCAAGTGATTTTCTGTAGGGGGTTTCGAACTCGGCGATGGTGAGTTGAATTTACAAGGAATGCACCAGTCTAAAACCTTTCACTACTCATGTAATCGACCTCGTTACTTGGGCTATAGTTAATTTTTTCTGCGAATAAAATCAGAATCGGTAGCTACTTATTCAGATAATATGTCTCGGTGCTTTGTCTTCGGCATATTCGTTTCCATCGCAACGTAATTAACAGGGGAACTTGCGGAAGACGAAATTCGGGTGCACGTGGTGAAGCTTCAATTCCACTTGGTATGCAGTACAGTCGGTCACTGCTGCTGCGGATCAGGGGACAGCTCTGCAGTGGGTGAGGTATTGCAAGCGAGGCCGGTTTGAGTGGAAACGACTGTGCGCATGCCTCTTCTTCATGTAGAAGGGACAACGTTGCCATGTTATTGGTAGGAAAGTGAAGTGTCAAGCGCTCATGTCTGGTGGGAGCACCGCGTGAGCAATGAGAGTGTTCAGCGTCGCGTATTTGGTGCAGGAAGAGCGAGTGAACCGCTCAGCACAGTTATTTCACACACCAGGCTCCGGTGGCTGGGCCACGTATCCCGCATGCCAGCCCACCGACTTCAGCAATGCGTTGTTTGCGCGCCGAGGGTGTGGATGGAAGGAGAGGAGACCAAGCGATGACTTGGTCAAGAGGAATAAAAGTCCTTAATTTGTACTTGGCCTCGGTTGATGTTTCCTGATTGCCTGGCAGTGTACCGAAGCATAATAAACACGTTTGGTTGGATACATTAGCTGGCATAGCTAGCAGCCGGCCCAAGTGGCGTTTGTATTGTGAGTCTTTTTGTTCTTCCCTTTAGCTTCCCCCTCCAACGACGATCACAATTGTGATATTAGCATTACGCTACTTTTTTATGGCTTTTAAGCCTACATTGCTTAATCCCATGCCTTTTTCTATTTCGGCACATTGGCTGAGGTGTGTTTCTCACCCTCGGCTAACGTGTATTGATGATGATGATGATGAAGGTGTCAAGCACCCAAGTGTAATCGAGTTCCCTCTTCTCAACATTTTTGCACGAATCTCGGGGAGGGGGCGGATATAAAGATGGAATAATCTACCAGCTGTAATGGTTTCGTGTATATCAATCGTAAAACGTCAAAATAATGAGAAGTATACGACCATATGTCAGTATAAGTTAGAGAAACTAGGGGATGCATGAATACCAACTGGTTAGTGGTGTGTTCGAAGGTGCACACCAACAGAATTGATCGGGCTCTTATTCCCATAGCAGGTGTGTCAATGTTCAGAAATTCCGATACGGGGATGATTTCCGAGATTTTATTTGAAGAGACCCGAAAATGCACAATGTTACCTCATCATCATTACACTCTAGTTAAAGATGAGAGACAGTTATTGTGCCGCACCACAACAAGGTATTAGAAAAAGCGAGATGGTAACTATTTTGCAAAATATAAACTAAACGTTCAAAAAGCAAAATAATGCTCAGTGTCATGCTGTGCATCGTCTACGAGATCGTGGTCGCAGGGGAAACTAAATGGGAGCGGGAGGGACAGCGATACTCACGACACAAACACCATTGAGGTCGGCGCATCGCCATGTCAACAAATGTACTCAACCGGATGTGTTCATCGTCCTTCGGACACCAAGTTCACAGTGTTGGTCTTCATCCCTCTTCACCAAGTTATTCCTTGGCCTCTTTCATCCAGACCCTGCCTCGCACCTCGCGGGGTCAATGTGTTGTCGTCCGTAACACACCCACCCATCGAAGCCTGGTGCGTGCTATAACGGTCTTGAGCGGTTCATTCGTTCTTCTTGCACCAACTACGCAACGCCGAACACGCTCATTGCTCACGTGGTGTCCCCACTAGACATGGGCTAAGCTGCGAAAACAGCGATGCTCTATCACTATTAGCTTCTTTATTTTGTCGATCAGGTGGGCCAGGTTTCGAAACCGAACAGTAGGGTTTGACGAACGACTGCGTTGTAAACTGCTTTTCAGGGCGAGAAAGACGTCACGCACTTCTAGCCTTCTTTTGGCGGTCGCACTGATTAGACACTTGTATTTTCTTGGATCATTCCTCAACACTTTGCTGCACACCATTGAGCTCGCATTCTTTCTGTCGTGCACATCTAATGAGTAGCGTGTGTGGAAATGCGGAGGCGCAAGGAAATAAAAGAAATCGGGGATCCCAGCGGACGAAGGACGCTTGGTACACAAATTTGCTTTTAACCATACGTTGTTAATGAAGGGGCACGGCAAAACAGAGTCAGAAAGGTACCACAAAGGAAGTACACAAATGGGTCCGAGTTTCTATTTTCGTACTTTTATACTGTCTAGACCTGGGTTGTCTAGTTCATGACTCTTTTACATGCGTTGCTTCCTCAACACTTGGTGCCGTGACTAGCCAGTGATGGAATATGAAGATCCCTTGGCCGGAACCTTTTGTTGATGGGAAGGTAAGGAAGTTCCTGGAGGCCTTCGAAGATATCACGGAGGCAGTCGGGGTGAAGCAGGGGCGAACGAAGCTAATTGCCTACAGTTTTCTCAAAGGCAGGTTGTAGGCACTCTTGGAGACGGCGCGAAAGGCTCAGTCAAGTTGGGTTAGACTACCGCGGAGAAAGCGCTGATTTCAGGGTTCGACAGACTGCTAGTATGTGATACGAGTATCCAATGCAACCAGGCTTGGTGTGGGAGCAAATCCGTTCGTCTTCCCCGTTTACCTAAGTGATTTGATGGACCAAGCGTGATCTAATTTAGGCGATGCGCAAAGCCAGCAACTATCACTGGAACAGTTTCTAGACGGTCTACCTCGGATGATGATCGATCGGCTCGAGATGATGAACGGCATCCGGAGAACGGGCGTGGCGGAGCTTGCCTGAGTTGCAAGGGGTTTTACACATGAGGCAGTGGATGCATTGCGAGCGGAAAACCAAAAATAGGAGAGGCGATTGGATGGGTTAGAGGAGAGACCGTCACAGGTTACGCAAGATATTGGGGCATTTCGAATTTCCTGTCAAAAGACAGCCGAAGAGTTGATACTTCATTCCTTGGAAGCTGGAACACTGGAAGCGGCAGTGTCCATCAAGGGCGCAGTACGGCAGTACAAAGGCTATAAATCGTATTGTTCCCGTGTTGGAGAGTGCATTCTTGGGTCACTGAGCAAGAGTGCCATTGAAGCGGTGGTAGATGTGAATGTAAATACCGGGAGGTGCTTGATTAATGCAAGAGCCGCGGTCTCCCTAACTAATCACAAAGGTGGGGTGATAACACAGTCGTGTTCCATGGTGTTGAAGGTGATCGGTGGTTACCATATACATGGTATGGTGGAGCATGTGCTTGCTATCGCCGTTCGTAAGTTCAACCATCTCTTCGTCGTGTCACCGGACGCATGACAGACCACTCTGGGCGTAGATCTCCAAGTCAGCGAGGCCATCGTCGATCTGAAACGAGGAAACATAATGTGTAACTACTGGGTTGTAGCACTTGCTGGCAGAGAGGAATCCACACGGGTGTGCTCGGTCGCGGCCGTTTTCCACACAACTCTGGCCCTGCAATCGCTCGTAGACAGGTACGACGTCATATTCACGGGCGATGGTTGCTTTTGCGGATTTTACGACTGGACTGAACACAAAATTCCACTATCGCATCAGCCATATCGACCACATGGATCCAGAAATATACCACTACATCGGGATGTTGAGGTCGGAAGGCAGGTGCAGGAGATGTTGAATACAGGTGTAATCGTTTTGGTGAAGAAAACCGACTGGAAGTACCACTTTTGAACAGTAAACATTGCTTACTCACGGGTTAAAAGCAAGTGCTTGGCACGCCCCGTAGGATGGCTGATATGAATGTAACGAAAACGAAAGGTGTGAGTCATCTGTGTGTGTTCACCGAGATAAATGTGTTGATAAATTATGTTAGCGTAAAGTAAAAATTAAGTGTAAGCATACAGAACTTCACGGGGTGCAGTGGTCGTTCACTTAAAGCGTGCGAAAGGTAAAATT
>OX104064.1:227537989-227578836 GCA_944474145.2 Dicrocoelium dendriticum
CGTGGAACTAAAGCTAGAGGAGCTTGTCAGAGAAAAGAAATGTCCACCAAAGCCAGCATCACCGGAACGAGACAAGTGGCCTGTTCGCAACTGCAGCCTGATAATCACAAACGTACCAGAATCCAACAAAGAGACACCAGCTGAAAGGATGCTTGACGACCAAGCCTTCCTTAAACGAATGGTCTCCTTGTTGTTTGATGAGTGCGAGCAAGGAATAAACCTAATCTCAGCTTTTCGCCTTGGCAGAAAACAAGAGGATCCAGCCAAGTTTCGTCCCCTGAAAATCGTCTGTCAGGATGAAGAAGAATGTTAACGCATTCTGGGACGGACCTTGCGCCTCAAGGGAGAAACATTCTACGTTCTGAAAGACCTCTCTCCGGAGGACTGAGTCCGAATGAGGCAAGCTGTCTTCGAGCTGCGAACTCGACGCGCAAATGGAGAAACAGATCTACACATAGTGGATTTTCGCGTAGTCAAGAAAACTCAGAGAGCTCGATGGAGGCCAATCATCCTTCTTCCAGGACCTCAAACATAAAGAACGGACTACGGGTAATACTCGTGAACGTGCGCAGTCTCAGAAACAAGCCAGATGAGATTCCACTCCTTATCTCTGAACAGCAACCGGACCTAATGCCGTTCACCGAAACCTGGCTTTCATCTGACATATCTGCCTCGGAGGTTCATGTTTCAGGATATCAGCTACTTCGATGCGGTCGCTTTGGTGGGAGGTCTGGGGCGGAGTAATCCTCTACACAAAGAACTACCGCAAGGCCCACATTGTCGAACCCGCTTGTGACAAGGATGATATGTCGGAAATGCTCTGGTGCCGAATTCGTGACGGATACCAGTCGCTGATGGTCGGGGTGGTCAACAGAGCCCCTGCAGCACCTGGCTCACACTTATTACGTTCCGTGCGAACCAACAGCAGAGGAACAAATTGTCTCCTTATGGGGACTTCAACTCTCCCAACGTAATCTGGGACCTACTTCACAGTGATCTCTCACCTGACTCTTTGAAGTTGCTCTCCTTGATACCGTTCACGAGCGCAACCTGACACAGCATGTCTTGACACCAACGCGATTAGTCTCTGGTCAGACACCAAACATTCTCAACCTGGTTCTCACCTCGGCACCATCTGACGTCTCAGATCTAACTATCCTCCAACCTCTTGGGACGAGTGATCACTGTACAGTCTCCTTTTCGTGGACACGACGCCTCACAATCCACGATCAGGGGACACTGCGTCGAAATTTCTGGTGTACTGCCCATCCCAGATCAAGAACGACTGCAAGTAACATGGACTGGAGTATTACGCAATCCTTGGAGCTTGATGTCGCATGGGAACGCCTACGATCTATGATGATGCGGCTCATTGAACAGTTTGTTCCAAACTGCAAAGGCAGACCACCATCTAAAGGACCCCCATGGATTGATAAAGAAGTAAGATCCCTAATAAAAAACCTCGAAAACTATGGGATCATTTCAAGAGCACAGGACAGACATCAAGCTATTTAGAGTATAAAACTGTCAGAAACCTATGCGCCCTGAGAAAACGAGACAAAAGACTACAATATGAACATAGACTGACCATAGAATCCCGAAACTGTCCCAAAAATCTTTTTGCCTACTTGAAGCGAAATGCCAAAACTGGTAGTGGAATCCCCGCTCTATCCTCTTTTAAGGAAGGTACCGTTCTCTACGGTGATGATGAAAAAGCAAACCTACTGGCTGCGCAATATTCCTCTGTCTACTCAGTGGAGTCAACACTGCTGAACAACTGGTTGCCTGCACACCACTCCTCTATGGACCAAGTTGAAATTAACCCCGAAGTGGTCACTAAGCTACTCCTCGAACTGGACCCGAACTCCTCCCCAGGCCCGGGCGGATTGCATCCCAGCTTCCTCAGAACCATAGCTGCGTACGTCGCCGCCCCTCTCTGCCAAGTGTTTCGGCAATCCCTCGAAGTCGGCTGCCCACCCACAGGCTGGAAAGCAGGCACCGTCCTGCCCAAATACAAGGGGGAAGAAAACAAGACCCAGCCAACTACCGGCCAATATGTCTGACATCAGTCGTATGGAAAACCATGGAACGGATAGTCAAGTGCGCTCTCCAGCTACACTGTGTGCATCTAAACCTCATCACACCTGCTCAACATGGTTTCCGGAGAGCACGCTCATGCATCACTAACTTATCCATCGCCAGGGAAACATGGACAGAAGACACAGATACCCGAAAACAGGTTGACGTAATATTCATTGACTTCAGCAAAGCCTTTCATAAGGTTCCACACGTACGACTGCTACATAAACTCCAGGGAATTGGCATTACGGGAAATCTTCTCTCCTGGATTGCCGCTTTCTTAAGGGGTAGGACAATGCGCGTACAAGTGAACCAAACCCTCTCTGCTCCAGTGTCTATGACTAGTGGCATTCCCCAAGGATCAGTGCTTGGACCAGAGCTCTTCAAGCTGTACATTAACGATCTACCGACTGCGCTACAAACCGACTGCTTGATCTACGCCGATGACCTCAAGCTATGGTCAAGAATATCCAGCATTGAGGATGCGGACAGATTACGAGGGCTCTAGACCAGCTACACGAATGGTCCATCAGGTGGGAACTGTCAGTAAACCGAGATACATGCGTTGTTCTCCCAATGGGTGGCACTGAACCGTACGGTGCATACCACATTGGTGGGTCTCTCCTTAGGAATACCACCCACGAGAGAGATCTCGGGGTTATCGTGACTTCTGACCTTAGAACGACGCAGGACACGTTAAAGAAGGTGGCCACTGGAAGGAGACTGGTAGGTGCTTTAAGAAGATCATTCGCTCGAATGACTCCCGAGATTTTTCGACCTTTGTTCACTTCGTACGTCCATCCAGTTTCAGAATATGGCCTACCAGCTAGCCATCCGCTTTCAAATATTGAATGCGCTCTGTTGGAAAAGGTTTAGAGACGTGCATCGAAAGCCGTTCTGGGGCTTCGTGATCTCCCGTAACCCATTCGACTCCAGCAGCTAAACCTGTTCTCCCTGGAGCTCCGCCGTCGCCGGGGTGATCTCATCTACACTAGACGAATCCTCCGAGGGGAACTTGGAAGTGAGTTACAACAATTCTTCCGGCCCAGCACTGACTGTTCCACCCGAGGGCACACATGGAAACTGTTTAAGCAAAGAAGACACAAAACTCGAAAGGACGTCACCTTATCCACTACAGTGGTGAATGACTGGAACAGCCTACCGGAAGCAATTGCAGACGCTCCATCCGAGGAAGTTTCAAGCGGCTGCTAGACAAACATTCGCTGAGAATGCTGGAATCTTGCGGTTGTCACCGCAATTACCACGAACCCTCGAGGAACGTCGCAACGCAACGACACGCATCAAACTCAGTATGATACGGAATCAATGGGGCTGACAAGGGATTTCCCTCCTGCCCTCTACAACTCAATGAACTCACTGAACAATGCGTTAGCCTCCGTGTTGCATTAATTTTAACTTACCGCTTGCCCCGCAATCCTGAACGTCCAAAATGTACGCAACCGTACAGGATGTAGCCGTTGCCGTACCCATCCAGCAACTGCTTGCGCCTTCCACGCTGGAAAAACATGTCAACGATTTAATCTGAAAACGTCCGAATTGCTCCTCCATGTCTTCAACACTTTCATGCTTCCTAATAACCAAAGATCTGAACAGCTCACCATCATCCACAGCCATAGCGGTAGCAGAAAAAACAACTATGGCCACCGAAATATTATAACAACTATCACACATATGTACCCTTACCGATAATGCTTCCTATGGCATAATAATTAACACACAATCCCTTTCTCCACGCACGATCCAGCTATTTCCAGATATTGCACATTCATCCTCCTTGGCAACGTCGCTAGGTAACCTGTAGTGGTCGAAAAATACTAGGAAGGTTTCAACCCCTTAGTAAAAAGCAAAGTTGAAGAGGGTCAACTCACTGTCTAATCACAGTTGAGTTCAAGTCGTATGTCGCGCTATACATGTGGCACACGCAGAGCACAATGGAAATAGACGTTCGATAGTAATTCCGAATATACTATCCGATTTGCAAGCAGACTGGACGGCACCGTAAGCACGCAGAACCAGGACAGCCAGAAATCAGCACGACGGAACGCGGGGCGTGAAGAAGTGTATTGTATTCATTAATTCAAACAAACAGTACAAAAGATGTCATGATAAAATTGATGGCAGGAAAGACAAAATGTAAAAGATTAATAACCGTTACAAACCTCGTTGCTATGTACCATTTGTACCACGGTACGTCCCGAAGAAACACAACTTTTTGTTACGGGAATCATACGGTCCCCCTAGGTGATTGCATTTTTGCGTAACTCCTAGGCAGAAATGTTAGCGTGATCCAAGAAATAGGTGGGGAAAAACGGAAATTGCCGTGGGAACAATATGGAAATAACGGGGTAAATAGATGTGGCACAAATAGGCTCAAGTCCAACATCAAGTTCAAGTGGGACTGGAACGATAGGATGAATCCCGTAAGTGTTCCTTTTTGAGCGGGTCGTCGATCCAGAAGATGATAGGAGTGCTCCGACTTCTTGATGGGTCTAAAAGGAAAACACCTGAAAAGCACCCTGGTTCACCAATTTAATGCTCACGTTCCTTTTATTAGCTGTTCAAGCTATGTCATTTACGTGAAGTAAGTAAAAAGAGGAAGAAAAAGCGGTAAGAGAGTAGGGGAAATCAGTTAAAAGAAGAGGATACTACCAATGGCGAGGAAAAGTAAAGAGCATAAAAGCAAAGTATGAAGATGGGAATTAGTCAGAAAAAAGGAAAGGTTTCGTGTTGCCACCCAAGAGCGTCTAGTTGACGCTCAAACACCTTAACAGTAGCTTCCTTGACAGCATTTTATGGAAGCAGGTTGCAGCGCTTGATGACTCGACGTGATAACCGTGTTTCCGCTCTAACTCGATCGGACCGCGGTTTGTCCAGCTTCATACAATGCCGGCGAAGACCAGGTAACCTTACAGGACTAAATAGCATGGACAAATCAGGGCCAAGCTTCCCAGTCAAAATACGGTAGGTTAGGATTAGGTCCCTCTAATCCTTCGATAGTGCATTGACTGCATCCCCAAAGTAAGTAGGCGTTCGGGGTACGTTTGCCCTCGTAACCCCTTGACCAACCTAGTACCGACACGCAACACCCTTTCTAGTGTCATTTTGTCCCGGACAAGGCATGGTGGACAGGCCTGGACGCAATATTCTAGGTGGGGTCGCACAAACGCTGAGGAAAGCGTTACAAACACATTAGCGGTTAGGGTCCCAAAAGAACGACGGATAAACCACAACATCCGGAACCCTTTACTAGCCGCCTTCTTCCGTTGTCGCTAGCGTGTAGTGTGGAACAGTGGACGACACCTAGATCAACCTGATGAGTCACGTGAAGAAGTTCACAATCACCATAACCCTTGTCCAGTATGGAGAACTGGACATATCCTCATACTCCCAAACAGTATACATCTGAAAAATCTGGACAGCGGAAAAATTGAAACTTTTGCTCACCTGGACATACAACAAGAAGAAAAATCGCGATGTCCCTCTCCTCCAGCGGCCCCATAAATCATGGCGACCCAGAGCAAAATACCCGTCCAACTAACAGAGGAAATTAGAAGCCATTACCCCGCTAAAAACCGAAGGTAAAACCAGTCGTCAAGCGGCTTTGTCAGTTCAACATTAATGTTCAAAATGCTTTACGGCAGTGTTGCAGGACGTGGTGGGTTTTCGCCTGGCAAGCGTTCTCCCTATAAAAAGCCACAAATGTCTGTTTAACAACACTGCGACGTGGCGGATGTGACTCGCCACTGAATAAAGTCACAGCCCACAACTACATACTGGCAAGTCGACTAGATTCACATATCAACCCTTCTTGACACCGTTTCAACTATACACCATTGAACTTGGAGTATCATCGTGATACACAACAGTTTTAAACCTTGATCATGCCTAATTTGGTGCGTCTCTATGAAACTGAGAATAAACTATCTATTTATTTATTTTACCATGGACATACGACCAATTTTCTACTATTACTGTCACAGTTGCCATAAAATGTTTGTACAGTTGTACATATCTGATCATGCCTCCATGGGCGTGCCTCGCATAGTCGAGAATAAAGTATTTATTTTTTTATTTATATAAAACTTGTGGAGGAATCAGACGCTCCGATACGCAGCACTGAACACTTTGCCTCGGTTTATGAGCAGCAACCACAAGACAGATCATTCCCAGAGTCTATCCAGAGCCCGTTAAAGAGCCACAGGACCACCAGGGACATCAGCGATATTCCAGAGCTTTAGGGCATCAGCAAATAACAGCGATGGCACCTCAAGCTCTTCCGGCAAGTCATTCACGTAGACTGAGAACAACAGCGGACCTAGGACAGAGCCTTGCGGAACGCCGCTAAGTACAGCCTGTCGAAACGAAAGACTGCTTCCCACCCGAATACACTGTTCCCGTCCATCCAGAAAAGCTGACACCCACTGGAGAGCACGACCAGCTATTCCATACGACCTCAACTTCAGTGAGAGTCGCGAATGCGGGACAGTGTCAAAGGCCTTGGCGAAGTCAATGAACACCACATCCACCGCACGTCCACTGTCTACGGCTTCAGCCCAGCACTCTCGAGCTACCAGCAAGTTCGTCTGACACGAAAATCCTTTGCGAAAACCATGTTGCTCGACGCTAAGCAGGTTAAACCTATTTAAATGGTTCTCCACTGTATCTCGTACTAATTTTTCAAGTAACTTAACGACCACGCTAGTCAAGCTGGCAGGCCTGTAATTAGCCGGTAGGTCTTTGTCACCGCACTTGAAAATCGGGCAGGCAACAGCCTTCTTCCATTCGGTAGGCAAGATACAGCTGTTGAGTGACTTCTGAAACACACAAGTCAGAGTTCCACTGAGTTTCACTGCCAGTTCATGCAACAGTTTTGGATGAATGGATTCTGGCCCGGAAGCCTTAGTTGGGTTTGACTCTCATAGAAACCGGAGAACTTGGGACTCAGTTACAGGAAATTCATCCAGACAACAGTCCTCAGAGACTCTTGAAGCTAACTCTTTGCATGGCGTATTTGTTTTACGGACAAAGACGCTTGAGTACTGCTTACCAAGCACGCATGCCTTGTCATTTAGAGAGTTGCCTGTACCGGGAGCCCAAATAGCGATTCGAGAAGACGGATCGGGTAGCAGGGAGACTTTTATTGGTACAGTAAAAGATTCCCTGCTATCTAGCTATAAATGAACGACACCGTGTACACTCTAGCTAGGGGAATGGAGCATGCACAGCACACAGGGCAGTCGCGAGTTGCAACCGAAACGAGCACCAAGCAAAATTGGCGATGAGCAAGTAAAGCATTCGAACTCAGCAAGCAGTTCAACAAACCACACCGGTTGCCTAGGTGTACAATGGAATGATTTTAGTTAGAAGTTTACACAGGCAAACCGGGGAATCTCCAGACTGCTACATAGCCCTCTCCCAGAAGGGACTGTGTAAGCAGTCTTTCGATCTACATGAGGACTGTCCGTCGCGGGCCAGCCTTCTGCGAGACCAGGTTGTGAAACCTGATGCAGCTGCTGGGGGAGAACCATGCAATCGGACCCTAGCGGGCCCCCAACCGTTTCCTCCCTTCGGTGTCGAAACGGTAAAATACTGTTTGTGGGGGGACAGTTAGTAGTTCACGTAAACGGTTGAGCAGGAATTTCGTTCCACTTCCAGTGCACGTGCGTGGATCCAGCGAAAAGTGAAACCGAGGTGCAACCAACCAGCGGTGTATATGGAAAGCAAAATGAAAAAGCAGCGCAAATGCATGGCAATACACAAAAGAGTGCAAAGCAAAAACGTGCAAAGATGCTTTGGGTTTTCAAAAGGTTTTGCTCTTTTTTGGTAGTTTCAAAACGTTTTGATCTTTTTTGTGGATTTTCGTAAACGTTTGGTAAAAGCAAAAGCTTTCAAAGGCACGTTCTATGTAAAATGGTAAGTGCTAACGAAGTCCGAAAAACGAACTGGAGGCTTGAAATTCCTACCTCGTCCATTGAGTGTAGGGCGAGTAGGAGTGCTGTCGGTTGAGGTTGTCGGTTCTGCTGGAGCACACTGACTCGTCTGAGGTTGCGGTGCGAGCTGTGATGGCGCAGGCTGTGAAGTTGCTTGCTGCACCGAAGAGTCAGACTTGTCGAGGAATGCTGGCTTGAGTCTATCGACGTTGATCGTCTCAGTCTTACCATTGTAGTCAATGGTAAAGGTCTTGTCGCTTCTGCGTATTACACGGTACGGACCAGAGTAAGGAGGTTGAAGTGGTCGGCGTACGCTGTCAGGGCGAACGAACACAGGCGTGAAAGTAGTTAAGCATTCGTCCACGTTGGTACGCAAGCTCTGTGCTCTGGGTTGCACAGGCTGAAGCTGTCGCATGTGATGAGATAGGCGAGCTGTGCAGTCGCCGTAGTCGTAGGTTGTTGGCGCTTTTGGTGAGACGAGTTCACCAAGTAAGCGTTGTGTGCATCCAAAGACTAGCGACGATGAGTGGCGTGCAAATCCGTTTTAATCGTGTTTCTTATGCCTAAGAGTACGGGCGGAAGTGCTTCGTGCCAGGATGTGCTAGATTAGGCACAGGGTGACGCTTTGAGTTGCTGGTTGAACCTTTCTACCATCCCATTAGCTGCGGGAAGGTATGCTGTGTTTCGGTTATGTTGGGGTGGAAGTGCTTCGTGCCAGGATGTGCTAGATTAGGCACAGAGTGACGCTTTGAGTTGCCGGTTGAACCTTTCTACCATCCCATTAGCTGCGGAATGGTATGCTGTGTTTCGGTTATGTTGGCAACCAAGAACGTTGAGCAGTTTGCTGAAGGATCCGTCAAAGTGTGATCCTCTGTCAGTGATGACTACGCTTGGGCAACCGAATTGAGCTACCCAGCGTTCTAGGAAAGCTTGCGCAACTGTCTCAGATGAGCAGTTGACTATCGGAATCGCCTCTGGCCAACGGGTGAATCCGTCGACACAAGTGAGGAGGTACACGTAGCCTTTGCATGGAGGCAAAGGTCCGACCAGGTCGACACGGACGTGTGCGAAACGAGAATCAGGAGCGGGGAGGACGCCAAGTAGGCTTTTGGTGTGTCTGTATACCTAAGCGCGCTGACGCTCTAAGCATGCACGTGCTCAAAGGCGGACATCGCGATTGACGTTTGGCCATACGAAGCGTTCCGTTACGAGCCTCTGCGAAGCATGTATGCCGGGATGAGACAGGTTGTGTAAAGCGTTGAAAACTGGTCGACGCATCAAAGTAGGAACTACGGGTCGGGGAGAAGTTTGTGAAACGTCACAAAGAATGGTCCCCTCAGATGAAGCTAGTGGAACTTCGCGTAGTTTCAACGATGTGTTGCATCGTAGTTTGTCTATGTCGGGATCAGCTTGTTGGGCATCAGCCATAGCGGCTAGATCAATGTTGGTGCCAGGCGATTACCTGATCTGCTGAATGCGTGGGAGCGCATCCGCGACGGGATTGAGAGAAGTTGAGACATGTCGTACGTCTGTCGTAAATTGAGAAACGTAGTCTAGGTGTCTAGTTTCCCGCGGAGAATACTTGTCCATTGCGCCACTGATTGCGTAGATCAATGGTTTGTGGTCAGTGAAGACTGTGAAATGTCGACCTTCGAGGTAGTGACGGAAATGTCTAATACCTAGGTAAATAGCTAACAGTTCCCTACCGAAGGTGCTGTAACGCGACTCAGCAGGTTGTAAACGTTTCGAGAAGAAACCTAGAGGTATCCATCGACGGTCGATGAGTTGTTGAAGAACTGCACCGACGGCAGTGTCGAATGCGTCAGTTGTCAGGAAGAGTGGTGCAGTTTTTCCCAGGCTATGTGAACAGTATCGGTCTCAGATATATTACAAGACGATGACCTAGCTTTATCCCGCATCGCTTGGAAGTCCGCGGGCCAAATGTTCGGATACCAACTGGTAGTAGCTTGGCAAGACCTGATAAGAGCACACTGGAAAAACAAGCAAACGTGATCGCAGGCGCCAAGAAGCGAGGCGTATTTAATGTCATTTACAAAGTCAAGTGACTTAGCAAATACAAGATCTAAAATGGACGGCTGCTGATTGCTCATGTACCTAGTGGGGAGGTCCACGAACTGGTGTAGTGGTACCTGAAGCGTCAAGTCCAGCAGTTCTGTACCGAGTGATTCCAAAGCCGAACTGCAAGACAGATCATCCCAACAAACCTCTGGGAGGTTGAAGTCTCCCAGCACCAGACACTTGGTTGCAGTGTGAGCGCGTATAAACTCAATGATTCCATTGGAGGTGCTCATAGGGCTTCTATACACTAACACGATCGCAACCTGAACCAAGGAGGCGCAAATCAAGACTGCGAGAGCTTCAACAGATTTGTCGGGGGACTGAAAAACGCTGGTCCTCAATACGTCGATGTGATAACTCACATAAAGAGCTACACCACCCTCTTGACGGCCAGTGGAGCGGTCAGCGCGGAACAGTGCGTTGCCAGGCAGATATACTCCGCCATCTGTTATTTCCTCGGACAGCCACGTTTCAGTGAAAGCAAGTATATCTGGACGAGATTTGTCTACGATCACACCCACCTCACACGTCTTGTTCCTCAGGCTACGTAGGTTACTAAGTACTATTTGGAGGGCTTCGGCACGATCAGTCCTGGGTCGTGCGCAAGTAGTATAGGTTTTGGCAGGGCGAAAAAGGACCGCCGGCTGACCGCCTGAAAACCCACCAATCGAAGACCTTGCTCGCCAGCTGCACGCCGGACTTTTAGGTCCCTGATGGCTTCCCTTAACTTTAACTTATCCGCTAACGGAAGGTCTGGTTGCAACTAACGTTGGTACCTTTGTGCTTGAAGGCAACTCTCAGTAAGGTCCTGCGCTCTTCTGGGGTGGAGAGGACCAACCCAAGCAGACGAGGTCGAGGATTTGGTTGACCGACCGCAACGTTCCCCAATCTGACGGGCTTCCTGACAGTAACGCCAGGGAAACGTGGTGGTAAAAGCCTGGTCACGCAAAATTAAGCCAACCAAGATCATCAAGCATACGCTCGGTGGGAAGAGCGGCAGTGGATTCAGTGACGCTTCTGAAAATCACACTGCTATCTGTTTAAGAATCGCCTCGACGAGGTGTATTTACACCACATGCTCTACCATCCACGCCACATGGTTGTTTGACAGGAATCGGTGGGACCGAAGGAGACGGCATCTCTTGTCTCACTGAGGGAAGTGCAACACCAGGTGGTGTTTCCAACTCCGGCTCTTGTTTCTTGAGCATTTTGTCACCTTCCGGTTTGGGGGCAGAGGGTTTGCGCGCTTTCCTTGCTAGTAACCCTGCGAGTTGCGCATAAGTATTTACATAAGGAACATGTTACGGAATGCGTAAGTGTAAGGAAAAGTAACGCTGAAGCGTCAGTTGCTTGTCTGAATGCCTGGGGAATAGTAAGTTAAATGATCTAAGGTGCATTGGATGGTAAAATGCAGGTCTGTCTCTGGCCAATGTGTGATGCCTTTATGCTCGCAACGGCGGAATGAGTTCCTAGCGTGCATAAATATTTGGTGTAACCTGCTATATATATATATATGCGACTGAGGTTAATAATGCGTACATTTATGTATACATATATTCGTATTGACGAAGAAAAATCTTCCTTTGCCTCCGTAAGTGCGGTCCGTCTGTCATCTGATTGGTTGCGTACGCCATACGCAATCACCTGCGCACCACGAACTGTACCGCCCATTGGTGGACAGACACCTTCGTATTCCTCGTGTCACTCAGCGGCAAACACTTAGGTTTTACGAGGCGAAATCTCAGTTTACCTTCGTAAAACCTTCGTTTACCTTCGTACTTCGCCCGGACAAGTATAACTAAGAAAAAACTTCGTTTACCTCCGTAGTTGCTAGCAGGGTAATGCTGTATGAAAGTGAATGCAAATATTTATTTACAAATATATGCCTTTCTAGTTGTACAAATTTGACATGCTAAGAAATGGAATTACTCCTCCTTAAACCTATCCATGCTTATATCTTTATGTAGGAAGACATTTGTACACGTATTATGGTAGCGCTGATAATCAGCATTACGCAATGTAACAGGGCGACACGTTTTTAGTCCCCGCTGAGATTGCCTAATGTAATTCCCCGCAGCCGGACGCCAATGGACCAAAGTATACGTTCCTTACATTTCAAAGATTTATTTGACCTTTTCCATATGTGATTGAGTAAATAATTAGTTATGTAAAACATCTGCTCCCCTTCATCCATTTCGTCTAAGCGGAAAGAAGACATAGGTTGCGATATGTCAACATTTCGATTGCTCTCATCAGTCGCAAACACAATACAAGCAGAAACACATACACATTTATATACATGAGAAAATATTGGTACACCATTGAAACTGTCAAAATAAAGACTAAGGCAATCTGCTTAATTGCCTCAAGAGCTTCTGTGCACATAACACAGGTTGAGAAGCGCTAATTAGTAACGCCACACTGATTACCAACCTTATCGGGTTCCTGTTACGTAATAACATCTTGATCGCACAATTGGGGTTCACATGGTGACCAGTTGTCAAGACGCGTTTGGCGATAGATGATGACGGACTCCGATTCGTCCTGTGGGGCGTTCCGTTCTGTTGCGCTATCATTTCTTCGACCCACTTTGGCAAGTGCTTAGCCACCCTCTGAACCAACCGACGATTAGTCTTGCCTACGTAGACATCGCAACTGCAGGTGAATTGCTAAACCACATGAGAGGCCGAACTAGCCGAAGGGTAGCTCTGACGGTCCTGAAGAATCAGTTTACGGTTAGCATGCATGAGGCGCAACTGGGCAGTCGTGTGTGTGCGATTTATGGCGGACCTGAGCTTGTGTCCGTTATCATTTGCCACATAGTCCCCTTTAAACGCCAAAACCAAATAAACAGCCTTTTTCTCTGCCGTTTGCACTAGCAGTTTCTTCTTGGGGGGTTTGTTGTGCATTTGGATGAAATTTTCTGGATAACCATTCGATACTAAGGTCCTTTACAGAAACTTTTCTTCGGCTTCCAGCAATTCCGGACTACAAATTCCTCTAGCCCTGTAGAAAAGTGTCTTCACTAGACCGGGTTTGTATGCAACCGGGTTTGTATGCAACCGGGGCGAAACTGGAAAAGTGAAAGTACTGCCCACTGCAGGTCGCCTTGCGGTAAACGGTGCGCTGCAGTGTACCTCCATCCCTTCTCTTGATGAGAATATCCAAAAATGGCAGGCTGCCATTTTGTTCTAGCTCGTAGGACACCGATAGGTTGGGGTGAATTGAACTCAAAGTGGTTAAAAGTCGCGCAAAAGGTTCGCTTCTGGTGAATACCAAAATGTCATCCACGTACCGTTTGCACAGTTTCGCCTCACCAATACTGGCAGCGACTTGTCTTTCAATCAAGCCAATAAAGATATCTGCTAAAATCGGTCCCAATAGGCTACCCATGGCCACCCCGTCGACCTGCTTGTATGGCATCCCCTCAAACTCAAACCGTATATTTTCTGTACAGAGTAGAATCAGAATTATGTGCCTGCCAGTTTTTATGGAGTTTAACCGGTATTTGTAGTTTGTAGGACTAGTCTATACTAGTCTATATTACAAATTGTACATGTCAAAGTATCAGGAGAAGAATAGGTAGGTTACACATTTCACGAATACCATAATACGGTTATTATGAATAATACTAAGGAAAATTTATCAGGTGCAGTATATGCAAAAGTTATATGAAGCATAACGTATAATAGGATGGCAAACGAATAAATCAATAAGTCAATAAATAGTTTATTCTCAAATGTATAACGAATAAACTATTTATTTACTTATTTATTCTTTTGCTATCTATGCTTCACATAACTTCTGCATATACTGCACCTGATAAATATTCCTTAGTATTATTTTTAATAACCGTATTATGTTATCCATGAAATGTGTAACCTACCTATTCTACTCCTGATACTTTGACATGTACAATTACAGGAAGGAAATCAATGAATATATCGTTGAAAGGTTTTCATACAAGTCGCACATATACACGCAGGACTATATGTAGCCTTATGTTCCTGCGGACGTGACGGGTGCATGGTAAGACCATATGGTTGCTACACAGGTGGCATTTGTTGGTGCAGTCAACCGGACTCCATTGTTGGTCGCGGTTTGTTGCATGAGCGATGCATTCAACAGTACCAGAGGTTCTATAGCAGTGGTGTCATAAAGGTCATTAAACAGGTATCCATTTTTGGCTTCACTGCGGTAAAGGAATGGCGCTTAGTAAGCCTATGTATGTTCCACAGGGAAACCTAATTATGGCATACAGCGACACTTCTGTTATCGGCTCCACGAGCCTACATGAACGGCCTTCACTTAGCCTAAGTGCGTCCCATGACCTTGGCATAAATGTTGGCACTCCTGAAGCCTCACATACTTTCTGCGCATGCCTTGAAGGCTTGCTTTTAGCAATGCTATATTGGTCGCAGAGCCTTGATGCCCTTATCGACACTAGCATATCCGCAATTGGTACAACAATAGTCTTTAAATGCAGGCGGTTACTAAGCCCATAACGGCAGCGCAGCGGTGGTATAGTATTCACTGCTAAGCGATCAAGTAAGCTTGTATCTGCACGCCATGAATTGTTTTAACTTTGCCCATGGTAGCGGCATCAATTTTGCCACTAGGGAATTGGCAACTATTGGTCTTACACGCCCTCATGATTGATACTACATAAGTCTATGTAGGTCTCAAGACGGTGGCATCATAAAGGGCCCGGGGGGACTCCGCTATGGGCACCGCGCGCCTTCATAACCAGTGATTATGAAATGCATGTAGGTCGCATAGTAGGCATTGTTATCACTACGGGAGCAGCCAAAGCGGTAGCCTTAGGCAGTGCGACAAAAGGAACACAAGGAATGGGCTTCGTTAACCCTCCTGATACAAGTTGAAAGGTGTCCCATGGCTTTTCATTTGTTTCCGTCGTTGTATGCAACTGCGTTGAATGCATTATGCTGGGTACTCGTGGCAATATTGAAATGCTAACGAAAAAGAGACACAAATGGAACGCTGAGGTTTGTACCGAATCCGAATATTCACGTCAGCATGCGGAGTGTGTGCCGCCCTCTGGACCCACAACGCGCGAACATTGAGGGAGGGTTTATGGACACGCGGTCCGTAAACACACATGAAAGCAATATGCATAGATGTAACGCTGTGTTGACTTACTTAAGCACCTGGAAGCGGTGTAGCGCGGCTCCCGGTAATAGAGCGTATCGTTCACGTCATCCATGTCTCAGACAAAATGACCAGGAATTAAAAAATCCCGTAGTTTGGTGATAAACGTATGATAACTTTTTATTGCGGTGCCACCTATCAACCGGTGACGAGGGCGCATACGGAGGACTGCACCATCGAAGATACTAATAACACAACTGTCAAAATTTTGGTCTGGCATTGTCACTTACTTTGTCCGAAAGTAGGTTTCGGAACTGGTGTAGTGTCCATTTCTGCCACGTCGGAACCATTGCAATGCAGTGGTTTGCGGACAGGCGGATGAGGTATTCCACACCAGCAGCCGCAGACTGCATACAAAACGAATAGCGGTAAACAACGTGCTTACCGGCTGTTGTGAGATGGGCATTTCACACTTTTCTATCGTTGCTCAAGGTTAATGTGCAATGATGGACATCAATAAGAATAAAATTTGGTCTACATTTGCAGTATTGGGTCTCTGCGGAGTAGGTAAAGGTAACGTACCAGTTATTGCAACGGTTACCTGTTTAGTGTTTTCGATGCAAATAAGTGTTTTAATGACCAATGCACGGTGCTGTGAGTGATAAGTCGTAACTAAAGTGGTTGTTAGTGAAGTGGGAAAACTGGGATTGCAGCTCCTATGTTGTCTGAAAATCCAGAGAAAGGTTACGACAGCAGTTGCACACAGTATCCAAGTGGACTGCCCAGCACTTTATTCGGTGGACCATTACGGACCCACCCACTGCACCTATGTCCCAGTGCTCCAACCGCTGCAAGCCGTCCGGTGTTCACATGGCGCTCGCATAGGGGAAACGCAAGGCTATAGGACAGGTGGTGTCTCTCAGAAGGGCCGTGGGTCGTGCAGGCAAGCATGGATAATGGCAACCAGTTGGATTTCGGAACCTCACGTGCAATACCGACTTACTATCAGGAAGCCGCGGAAACTCATTCCACAGAGCGATGTCATAAGTGGCAGGCGCTATTAAATCAGAGTATATACATTTGAGTTACTTTCTGTAAAGAGCGGTGGCTGCAGTGTTACTGCAGACGTTGGGTAAGGCAGCGGTATTAAACGATTTCGGAAGTTGTTACCATTTTTCTTGAAGGGTAGGTGAATGAAAGATGTACACTTACGTGTTATCAGGATGTCACAGGTTATGGCTGGTGGCGATGGCGGCAAAGGTGCTACGCAACACGGTGGCATGGGGAGGACGTGGCGAGTAGGTTACGTGGACTGAACTCGGAGTATATTCATTTAATGACCTTGCCGGTGAATACCTGTGACCTCGGCGTTACTGCGGAGGCTGGATAAGGCTGCTGCAAGCGTTAAAACTGGGCGTTGTCACGATTTCTGTCGAAGGATAAGTGGATGAAAGGAACCCCTTACGTGTTATCATGCTGTGGCACGTTACGGTCGATGTCAGTGGAGGATGCTACGCAACGCGGCGGGTTAGGGGAGGATGTGGCGAGTGTGGTACATGGGCTGTAATCGGAATAAGTCGACCTCCACACCGTAAGGGTTGTCTGCTTTCATGTGCACGTATGGGAAAGAAGGTCCGTGGTATTCCGAAGTGAAAGCTTGAATCCTACGAAGACAAGCATTAGGTAACAGGGAAATGTCGTGCAAACAGTAAAACAGTGGTGACGTGTGCACTGACCTGATATCCTTAAGGAATGTAGAGAAATGTATTTCGATCGCGCATTATCATATCTATGCGCCCTTTGAAAAGGGATCCACAGTATTAACTTGCCTTGCCCAACAGTCACCGTGTGGTGTTAGGTAGGTGATTCGGTTTTCCCGTTCCAGATAATGGTTCGTCGGCTGTGTTCCCGGACGTGGTGGGTTTTCGCCTGACAAGCGTTATCCTTATAAAAAGCCACAAATGTCTGTTTAACTACACTGCGACGTGGCGGTTGTGACTCGCCACTCCCCCTGACCTCCCCTTGAGAGGCGTTGCACTGCAAGGTTGCGTTGGGCAGCTGGTCCTTCTCGGACGGAAAGGCGCATGAACCATGTTTTCGGCCACCTGTTCCCAACGATTCTCGACGCCCTCACATCGTCCTGCTGCCTTGTAGGTAACGTGTTTGATCAAAGGCTCGGGGTAGTGTCCCCTAAGACAACCCTCCACTTCGGACTGGACAACCGGGTAGTATCACGCCCACTGATGAACCATGGACCATACTGCTTACTACTCCTCTTGCTATACCTATCTTCTGTGATAACACAACTGCTCACCTGCCCTCACAGACCACCCCACCTCCCGTCCTTCACCTATTTGTACTCTTATGTCTTCTTCGGTAAACGTCTCAAATGGCTCCACCTGTTCTTCGACCTGGCTCTCCATTCAGCCTCGCAGCGTTTAATGTTCGCACTTTGATGCAGATCGGAAGGCAAGTACGTTTGACCGGTACTCTTGAAACGCTCTTGGTAGACATCTGTTGGCTTTCAGACGCCAGAGTACAAGACCCTAGCACCGTCATCAGAATGGCCTCTCCAGTAAACGCAGGCGCCGAATACCACTTGCGGCATTCCGGAGACCCGGAAACTGCCGCCTCTGGCCAAGCTAGTCTATGGGATGCACTAAGTGCCACGACGGAATCAGCACCCGTTGCCTGGATCCCAGTGAGTAGTCGGCCATGTGTAGTCAGACTACAAGATTAACGTAATGTAAGCAGGTGTGGAGACGTTAAGCGTGCCTTGTTTGCCGTCTCCGCCTACGGACTTACAACCTGCAGCCCGGAGGCAGTCAAGGATTGCGCACGCAATACTGTAAGTCCTTTGTCAACCAATTTCTTGATGCTCGCGGCACCTGAGAAATATGTAAATAGCATCCTAGACTTATCAGCGCGTACGTCAGTCAAAGTGGGGGCTTATGACCAGATGTCGTCGCCCATTGATATCTGCAGTGGTGTGAGACAAGGTTCCCAGCTGTCACCCTTCCTCTTCAACCTCGCTATTGAGGAAGTCATGGAAACCGCGTTCACAGGACGCGACTTAAAAGATGTAGGTCTGCTCACAGGAGAATGACTTCTTGACTTTGAGTATGCTAACAATATTGCGGTAATCTGTGACAGCTCACAAACGTGACAAGCGGTACAGGACGGATTAGCATTGGCTGTCCGTCACTTCGGGCTTTGCTTCGCACCCACGAAGTTCAAAGGGTTCCTCCAAGCTCGGGCTGGACCACCTCCTACGCTGACCGTTGGTGGGATCAGCTAGAAGCCGTTCAAAAATGTCGCTACCTGGGAAGTTGTATCAGAGTCCGTGGATTTTAAGATGAGGCCACGAACCGGATAGCGAAAGCTTGAGGCGCTTCTACTAATCTTCGCCACTTATGGAGCCGGCGCGACATCACGCTCGCACTGAAGGGTAGCGTGTATAATGCAACGGTACATTCGACCTTACTGTACGGTTGTAAAACCTGGCCCCTTAGATCAACGGACATAAAGCGGTTAGTTATGTTCGGCCACCGGTGCATTCGCGACTTAGCTCACATCTAATGGGAACATGGAGTGAGCAACGAACGTGTTCGACGCCTTGTTCACGGCACAGGAAAAAGGAATGATCCGCTTAGCACCAATAGTTCACGCGAAGGCAGCGATGGCTGGGCCACATGTTACGCATGCCAGCCAACGGACTCCCGCGAAGTGGGCTTTCGCGCCGTGGGTGCGGATGGTAGAAGAGGGGTGGCCAAGCGATGACTTGGCAGAGAGGAATGAAGGACCTCACTTCGAAGCTAGCCGTGGTTGCAGCATCTCGGCACTCTGGTTGCGATCCGAAAGGCCATGAACACGTTCGGCTAGATACACGTGCTGATATGGGTAGGAGCCCACTGCAGTGGCGTTCGTGCTTTGAGTTTCTTTGTCCCACCCCATCCCTTGTAATCTCCCCTCCAACCACGATCTCACTATTTAGCTTTATATAATTTTGCATAGTAATGTTTTTTCTGCATAGTAGGCAGCTGGTGACTTACCGGAACGATGCCCATCCGTTACCGGTAGCTCAGATGCCTTACACCTGTTGCCTTTCCCCTTTTTCCTTTCATGTATTGCGGCACCGTAACTGAGGTTGTTCCCACCTCTGTCTAACGCTTATACTGATGGCGTGGTTCCATTGCCGCTGGCACTGGAATAACTGCATCCACTATGTTCACCCTTCCGTACGCTGTCGTTTCTCCATGTATTTAAACGGGATGCGCACTAAGCGTACCCTGCGATTTCTCCCTGAGAATTCCTCTTAGCGCCCGGACAGTCAAGCCTATCAGGACGCACTGATACCAAAATTTGATGCCTTAGCCTAGTGGCACTGAGCATTTGTCGAATGATATCTCCGCCACCATGCAAGAGCATCTGCGTGGGGCACTATAAATAGTCAATGCACTGGTCACCATATAACCGAGAGGTTGATGAAACTGTGGTAACCTAGAGGAAACCAATCTGTTGGGTCTTAGCACAATGTGATCGCATGCGTTGATAACCTCGGCGTAACGCGGAGCTCCACTGATGAAAAGGAACCTGTTAGAGCAGTACGACATATTCCATGGCCGAAAGCACACACACACATGAGCGAGCTATTAGAAAATGAGACAGACTGCAAGCGGACATTTCGACTACCAGTTCATCACGTATACCAACGCTTTGTTTCCCTTCCGCAACCTCAGTGACAACCCGCTGAGGACAGACAACCCGTGGATGCGCACTTGTTCCTGCACTCCTCACTCGTTCCTCACTCCATCGCCCAGTTCGATACTTTCAACGTGGCAACACGATTCTACATGTGGCACACAGCACACAAAGTGCAAGAAGCCGAAAAGCATCGGCGACAGTCACTGCCAACTGCTCAATCCGATTCCCCGGAATATTCCGTCGTATCTGGGAACAAGGCTGGCTGGCTCGCTGATCACGAGTATTCACGTTTGTCTGTCAGTCACCTCTGCTGTTTGCTGAACGCAGCTACCAGATCTGTAGTGATGCGGTTCAGCAACCCACATGATCGCTACCCATTCCGCAAGCATACCAACACTCTTCTAGCTTCCTCATTGTCTAAAATATGGTGACGCGAACCGATGAGGAAGCAACGCACATCACTATTCGCGCGGTCAGTTGCATGCATTCAAACTTTCCTCATGCTGCCGCCACTACACATAACACTGGAGTACGTGGGTCGCACTCTCATCCCTATCCGCATCTTTCCTACATCCTGAGTGCATCCACATATGGTACGTATGCATTGCGTGACCGCAGGTGACGCTGGTGCTTGGCCACCAGCTTGGGTTCCTCAACTCCGAAGCTCCACGGTCAACCGACAGGGCAATGCGCACTCAAACGACGCAAACACCGGGGACTCACTACGAAGGTAACCATTAAACAGACGATCCGTGTGTAGTGAAGGCGGCCCACATAACACAAAATCGACTTTTCCACGTCAAATAGACGCAATAAGATCTCCGCCTCATAGTACTTGAAGGAAGAAATGCCATTTCTACCGGGATCGGGACAAGTTCGATTCAAGATTTCTTCACTCGCAGACGAATGCACATGACACCCGCAACTGCGGTTCTGCTGCTACCCGAACTAACTGTGACTGCATTCCGCTAAATCGCAAGCTCGACCGCAGTGGAGGAAGATATGACAACTGCAACACAAGAAAGAGGGATGATGATGATGAAAGAGGGATGATGTAGTGGTAGTTGTCGAGCTTGCATTAATGACCTCGGGTCGAGATTTTGCATACTCGCGTCGACAGATCCAATTCGATGACAGCAACTGGAGGATTGGTCTGGACTGGCGACAACAGTGCTCAAATAATTCCCATCAGAGGATCGACCGGATAGAGTGAGCCAATTGGTGAGTGGCTCTAATTGATGGCAGGTATAAAATGAGCTTGTGTTTTTCTAAAATACAGAATCTTACCCTTGGCCAAGACTGGTTATCTGATGCACGGAGGGCCATTACGACACGGTGCACCGGGTGTCAATAGGCGACCCACCGACTGACCGGCCGAGCCCACGGGCGACATCCCAACGTGCCGAAGCGGCAGGTGACAGTGTGTGGATGCAGGGAACTGAGGCACATCACGTTCACTAGGATCGATTGCTTTAATTCCCCAATGTGGTAGTATGTGAGTCCCAGTCATTGCGCCACTGTGATTTCGCCGACGACAATGACCAGGCTATTCTGTTAGATTACCAAATGGGGGAGACTAGGGTATGTAGGCTGGGGCACACATTACGTGTACTCACCCACTGCTTAGCAATGAGGCCACATGGCATCATAAAGCACGCGAGATGTGATGGTCGATTTGGCAGCGGGGAGCGAACTCACCGATCAATAGACTGGATGCCATCGGTCCGTTGCATCGTGTAGGCGACGCACCCTGGAGAGCATGATTCCTAACGGACACCCGTGGTGCGTACGCCGTGACCTCCTCACCGAACTGTTTGGTCAGTGTGTGGATGGCGGTGCCGCCAGCAAGGCCGAATATCATGCGAAGCAGTGCAGGTCACAAGCAACTTGTGGTGCCGACGCCGCCTTATCTTCACAGGACATCCCCTGATTTGTCATCGTTCGTTGTGGAGCAGGTGGCGATACCCTGATCCGAAATGTTGACTCATAGTATTTAGGTCTAACCACGTCTCCATCTTTCTACTCTCCTCTCACACCTGTTCCGTTGACCAAACATGATCCGATGACTGCGAAGCATCCGCACAAACAACTGCTGCTTTGCTGCTACAAATACAACAACCTTCACTAATTACTCAATTACAACCTGGTAACAATACTACTAATACTACTACCACTAATACTAATACCATTAATACTAATACTGCTACCACTACTCCTACTACTTATACTAATAATAATAAACTCATATCACGAATAACACTACTATCACTACTACGGTCTAGGCCAAAGGCTTCAAACTGACACGCAGATGCCTCATTTTCGCATGGTGTACTGGTCGTCCCTCGCCCGATTTGACGGTTGCATTTTGTTCGGAATTGCACATTGCTGGTCCCCACAAGAAAGACAAATAGACCGGTTTCGGACGAGCAGATACGGAGCGAGATGTATTGCCTGATCACACCGTCCAATATAAGAGTCAAATAGAACATCCGTGAACCGTAAATAAAGTGCGCGTGGAAACCTCTAGAATGGCCAATTTACGACCAATCATGCAATGCCTCTATCGTGCTAATTGGCCGGTTCATCCAGTTGACTACGTATTCGTCCAATCCATGCGGGCGAGTTTCGGCTCACCGGCCATGCTTTGGCTCCGTATGGGCGATCGGCGCCTCGGCTACTTGTCCACAAATTGCCTTCCTAACACATAGTATTAAAGGGTATTGCATCAGTTGCTAATTAGGACACACTGAGTGCAACCATCGTAGCCTGTGACATCAACCTTGTGTAATAAATTGTGAGAACAAACATTTGTCCCATTTCAGTGTGCCTGTTTGCCTGTTCGATTTGATCTAGTATTCGCAAGAAAATGGGCAAATAACCAGCACTCTATGCCATTCAAACAGCTGAGACAGCAAAAGTACGTGGAGTGCGGTACACGGAACGTGATATTTCTGTTCGAATTCGCTGCAGCAAGATAGGGTCTCACAATACGATCACCAGATACCAGCTAGGTGGCACATCTTCTCACCGAGATAGAAGTGGATGTCCGGGAAAAACAACGCCTAGGGATGACCGTCTAATCGAGGCCAACGTTTCACGCTCTCCAACAGCTTCATGTAGGAAAATCAAAGCTGTTTTGCTTTGTAAATGTTGTTGAGTTGCTTATTAGCAGATCACGGCCACATAGATGGACGACTTGCATTGTAGCTTGCAATCAATCGAGGTCCGTTTTGTTGTCTGATTTCACGTGGGGGAGGGGAAGAAATGCCTGTTATCGGAGATGGCGATAAAGTGGTGTCACCTCGGCGAACTAGTAGTTGCGATTCGCCGGTGCACACTGCAGTTAGTGTATCGCGATCGATTCTCCACGCACCGTGCAGAAACGACGCAGCAGATAGGCAGTTACGTATGTAATTGCGCATTATCTACGCGGCACTTGGGCCACCTGTGTCGCGATTGTTAGGCGAAACATTCCACTACTCATTGATTATTGGTAGTTCGGTTTGTTTCAGTGAATCGCTCAGGAGCAACAGCACGCAACCAATTGCACTGGGTGTGGAGAGCAATCATGGTACCTGATGGTGTGGTTGATGGGCATCCAAACGAGCGACGCATGCGATCGTCACATGTGACTGTATGCATGCTCCGGGTGATCAGGGGTTTTGGATTAGTGCGATTCGGGTGCATTGTACAGCCGACTAAAGGGTGGGGGATTCTGTGGGAATCGAATGATGAGCCATAGTGTGTGAGCCGTGTTGAAGAGGGAAAAGAGAGAAGGCGGTCTCCACGCACGGACGGGGCTGATCACTGGCTCGCCATTCACAAGCGCTATCCCGCTACCGCACCACGCGGGGACTTTTGCCTGCTGGGTTCCCCCCGCCCTGGGCCGGTACGCCCCTCCTTAGACGACCTGGGGGTGTCAGCCCTCCGACCGGCTCCCCATATCGGCGCCGTGCTTAGCATGGACGCCTGATCGACATGCACGTGCCAGCATCAGAACTCCCGGTCCCACGAAATTCCACCTCCAGGCCTCCAAGTAGCCGGATTACAGGCGCACGCCACCACGCCCAGCCGCACGTCCGCATGTGCCAATTTCATTCAACCAGGTAGCATACCAAATCCGCAAACCTATCACACTCACACACCACTGCCACCTTCAATAACAACGCACACACGTGTACACGCTGCATACACACGCTCACGCTCACGCTCACTATCGCTGAACCGCGTGACTACACGTGCTGCTTATGCATCCGATCGGTAAACACCACTCGTCCCAGACAGGCCAGGTGCTCACTCCCTTGCATGCCTCACCGTGTTCGCAAACAACACCCGCATTGCACCCACTCCAACAAATGACCATGTGAAGCAGTGTGACTGTCTAATCATCCCATCGCCGCATGCACACACACACACACACATATATATATATATATATATATATATAATATATAGTTTATATTTGTTTGGCGGCATCCGGTTTCGGATTTGCCTGTCACTGTGGCCAGCCACAGCGCGCCTGTGCCTACAGAGGGCCCATGGATGGCTTGCGCTGCACCACGCACAGCTCTAACGACACACCCCATATCCAATGTAAACCCGAAGGAATAAGACCGGGAGGCATGCGGATGGGAACCACGTTTCATCAACGGAGCCGGCCCACACTCCTTCGCAGGCAAACACAAGCACACTGTATTTGGGAATCAAGTACACACAAGGCGGTGGCTGGACCGTAGTCCGCTCCACACTGAGTGCATGGAACCACACTTCGAACCTAACACGGCCACAAGGACCGTGCACCCCGTCCCCTCCAGCAACGACAAACTGTCTCCTGGAGCCAGTATGGACGAGGTAGTGGGTAATAAATAGGTAGGCACCTTGTCAACATGCACATCAAGCGCAGCTACAACTGTGATATCAAACGACAGCCAAACACTTGAGAGAGAGAGAGAGGGAATGAAAATAACTCAATTGATGCATAAGGAAACGGTGCATAAGCCTTAAGTTAATGAGCATATGAAATAAGTTGTTTACAAACGAATCCTAGTTCATCCTAGTTCACGAGGTGAGAAAGTATACTATACGGAAATGCCACGAACACAAAAATGTTATGGGAAGCGAATACAATTGGCTTAAGCGAGTTGTGCAAGTTAATGAAATAGAGTACCGGTAGACATGTATATGAGAAAGAAAAGCATTAAGGCAAAATTAAAAACCCACCACCTGAAATAAAGAGACTTAGCATGCAAGCACGTGGTTAGTAAAAAGAATGCAGCGTATCTACAGACGCTGCACCGGATTTGAATACTTCTCTGCAGGACCCGTCGTCGCTTCTTTAGTGGTCTAGAGTGGCCTCGCTCATGACTCACTAGACACTAGATATTAGACACTAGATTTCTATAGGAGAAAGAAAGGCATTAGGACAAATTTGAAAACCCACCACCTGAAATAAAGAGACTTAGCATACAAGCACGCAGTTAGTAAATCGAATGCAGCGTACCTACAAACGCTGCGCCGGTTCTGCCTATGTTCTCTGCAGAACTTGTCGTCGCTTCGGTGGTGGTCCCGAGTGGCCTCGCTCATGGCTCACTAAGCCTACCTGACTAAGGCACTCGCGACCGCATGTGCTACAGCACCATGCGCTCGATGTCGATTGAGTACAATTCATCGGTGCTTGCCGCTTCCGCACTTGCCGCTTCTTCTCTGCATGCATGAGAGCTTTCTCCCGCACTTCAGCAACTGCCTTCGTGATTAGATCGCGCCATGCATGCCGATCAACCGCCTTCGATTCCCATGATCTGCAATCAAGATTAGAACGTGTGAGGCTCACTTTGATCATGTCCTGTTAACGTAACTTTGGTTTCCCCACGTGCCGCTTCCCAATACTCAGCTGACCGTATAAAAGTTGTTTCGGTATCCGCGTCGAATCCATACGGCTCACATGACCGAGCTATCTCAGGTGTCTCAATAAAAGTATGCAGTCCACTGCATACACCCCACTTCGGCGCAAAACTTCCGTGTCTGCAACTGGCGCCCCAGCCGATCCGCTAAATTCGTCGCAGACACTGATGATGGAACCGCTCGAGATATCGCACATCTCGATGTTACATCGTCCATGCTTCACTGCCATATAGAAGAACGGACAGTACCATGGCTTTGTACACCATCAGCTTCGTGCCAATGGTAAGCTGATGGTTGTTCCACACTCGGTACTCAATCTTCCCGAATGCCGCTGCTGCCTTCGACACGCGAATACGCAGCTCACTGTGTAGCTGGTGATCAGTCGATATCACACTCCCAAGGTAGCTGAAACCGGTGGTGGTTTCCAGTACTTCAGCACCAATGCTGATTCGCGACAATATTGAAGATTGCACCTCCGGTGAAGACTGAAAGAGACAGACAGTTTTGCTTGTGTTGATGGTGAGCCCGAATTTGGCCGCTGTCGAAGCCAGAGCACTAGTCATGTGCTGCAACTCATCCGCGCTGTGTGTAAACAACGCACAGTCGTCAGCAAACAGCAACATACGGAAAGTTGTTTCACCCACTAGAGTTCTGGCACCGAAACGACGGATGTTCAGCAACCCACCATCAATACGGTGCTCCACACGAACACCGTAAGCACAAGCCGCATCGGAAGCACAGGACATCACTGCATGAAGGTATATATTAAACAGCGCAGGAGCTAAAACACAGCCTCGCTTCACACCAGAGACAACTGCAAAGTCATCCGAGGTCTCTCCACTCAGCTGCGCCCTCGCTCGCATACCACTGTGCAGACATTCAATTAAACTTACAAACTTACGCGGGCAAGCAAACTTACCCAACACCAGCCACAATGCCTCTCGGTTCACCGTATCACATGCCTTGGTGAAATCAACAAAAAGCGAGTACAATGGCTGGTGTCGTTCTCTGCACTTCTCCTGCAACTGACGAGCCGCAAACACCATATCTATAGTGCTGCGACCCGAACGGAATCCACATTGCTCTTCCGCTACGTTAGGTTCCACAACCTGACTGACGAGGCGGTTGAGCAGGATTCGGGCAATCACCTTGCCCACACAACTCAGCAAGTTGATGCCACGATAATTCGTGCAACATTGCTTGCTACCTTTCCCCTTGTACAGTGGTAGCACAAGGGCATCCTTCAGCTCAGCAGGCACCTCCTCCTCAATCCACACGCGTCGCACCAAGTGGTGCAGCGCAATCAACAACGCGGGTCCACCGTGTTTCAATACTTCTGGTGGGATCCCGTCGGCCCCGGCACACTTGCCGTTTCGCAGCTGAGCAAGTGCTCTCTGCGTCTCATCCAGTGTCGGCGTATGGGCCAAATTCGCATTCACATCTTGCTACTTGAGGCCGTTCAATGTAGGCCAGTCGATCTCTGAACGGTTGTTCAAGAGACAGTCAAAGTGTTTCCGCCAGATCTGCATTATGTCTGCAGTCTGGGTGCAGGTAGCGCCTGAACTACCACCGATCAGTGTCCTCAGCTGCTCGAATCTCGGTCCATACTTTGCGTTCAAGCAGTCAAAGAATTCCTTATGTTGACGGCGTTCAGCGTAGCATTCCATCTGCTTCGCCTTCTCCGTCCACCATGCATTTTTAATGCGACGGAGCTCTCGGGTCAGTCGCCGTCGACGTTTGCGAAACTGACTACTCTTTCCCAAGTCACTGGGGTCTGCCACATGCGCAGCAAATGCTGCATTCTTCTCCGACACCAATGCGCCAATCGTCGCATTGTTGTCATCAAACCAATCAGGCCGTTTACAGTTTGTGCGCCCGATGGTCTACTCGGCAGCAGCTGTCACCTGATCGCGAATGTGGTGCCACAGGTCGCCCACTGTGGCTATGCATTCCACATCACACAGGCGTGCAGCCATCGCCTTCTCCAGCTCAGTACGTTTCGCCACAGTTCCGAGGGAGAGAATGTTAAATTTACGCCGATTCACGGCGGGAGTGCAATACATTGATTTACGAAAATATATGTACAGTTTGGTCCGAACCAACTTGTGATCAGTGCCACACTCAGCTGCACGCAGTACACGTGTCATGTGCACTTCACGCATATCACGTTGACGTACGATGACATAGTCAAGCAGGTGAGCGTGACCACTCCGTGGGTGCGTCCAAGTTGCTATATCACTCGCACTCAGTGCAAACCGAGTGTTCGTGATCGTCAGGCCGTGAGTGGCACACAGTGAGAGCAGCCTGTCACCGTTTACATTCGCTGAACCAATGCCATGCGCACCGATAACATCTGTCCACGCTGATGCATCACTCCCAACGCGCGCGTTGAAATCACCCAGCAGAAATAGTCGGTCGCTCCTCGGCACAGACCGTATCACGGAGGATAGCTCAGTGTAGAACTGATCACGCGTGTCATCAGGATAACACATGGTCGGACCGTACGTGCTTATAAAGGTGGCAAACGTACCCCTTCCTAGTCGTAGGCGAACAGTCATCAGTCGCGCGCTGATGCCCGTTGGTTCACCCACCAGTTGGCCATTCAGGCGATCGGATATTGCAAATCCGACCCCATGATCACGTGATGCTGAGGCGGCGTTGCCCACCCAGTAGAATGTGTAACCAGCACCTGCTTCATGAAACTTACCTTGCTCAGCGAGCCGAGTTTCACTGAGTGCCGCAATATCGATGTTGTAGCGCGCCAGCTCCATCGCGACCAGTGCAGTGCGTCGCTCCGGGCGCTTGCTGGAGTTCCGGTCCAGTCGTGTGCGCACGTTCCAGCATCCGATGCTGAGTGCTTTGCGCGCAGGCATACGATTGCATTGGTGGGCAATCGCACGCGAGGTGGTCGTTGTGCTTCGGAGGTTTGCTTGAGGGACTCCACCCGGAGCCTTTGGCTCAATAGCCTGACCCACAAGGCAGTGGGTGGTTTGGAGGTTTGCTTGAGGGACTCCACCCGGAGCCTTTGGATCAATAGCCTGACCCACAAGGCAGTGGGTGGTTTGGAGGTTTGCTTGACGGACTCCGCCCGGAGCCTTTGCCTCAATAGCCTGACCCACAAGGCAGTGGGGAGCAGATCCAGCTCGGGAATGTGATTGCAGAGACAGATGGGGATCTGCTTGACGGACGTCACACGCAACCTTTGAGGTACTGTAACAATTATTATATGTTTTGCGACCGTAATAGGATACGCACCTGCGACCACGGCCAGACGCAGGTGGGCTTTTGGCCGGTTTGCGCCAATTTGACCAGGGGCTGCCTGGCTTGAGGCGGGCAGTAGCAAACCATTGAACAACCGGAGCTGTCCTCCCACCGTCAGAGATAATGCGTGGCACTCGTGCTCTACGCTAATCGAGCTGTGAGCTTATAACCCGTAAACTTGTTGTCTCCCATGGCTAGGTTTCACGGGAAGAGGGCCATCGACAACTTCCTAACCTCCGAGGAGGATGGACTAGGATACTGTCAGGGCACTCACACCTGACAGGAGAACGACTCGGGTCCTCAGCCAAAGCCTTCGATTAAATATACACCCAAAAGGCAGCGGGTCTAGCACATGGACAGTCAGCCGACTCATGCGGATTGGTGTCCTGGATCTTAGCAGGGAGAAGGGCGAAACCCAAATCCCACCCGGCGCTCGCCACGAGGAGGCGCCCAGGACATGAGAATATGGCGCAACAGTAGCAGCAGTGAGTAGACCATCTGTCAGGATCTAGCCACCACCAGCCTCAGCGCACCATAGGCTCACCCGGCACACATATATATATATATATATATATATATATATATATATATATATATATATATATATATATATATATATATATATATATATATATATCTGAGCGGATATTTACACTACTGGTTCATCACGTATACGAACGCATTGCTTCCCTTCCGCAACCTCTGTGACAACCCGCTGAGGACAGACAACCCGTGGATGCGCACTTGTTCCTGCACTCTTCACTCGTTCCTCACTCCATCGCCCAGTTCGATACTTCCAACGTGGCAACACGATTCTACATGTGGCACACAGCACACAAAGTGCACGAACCCGAAAATGCATCGGCGACAGTCACTGCCAACTGTTCAATCCGATTCCCCAGAATATTCCGTCGTATCTGGGAACAAGGCTGGCTGGCTCGCTGATCACGAGTATTCACGTTTGTCTGTCAGTCACTTCTTCTGTTTGCTGAACGCAGCTACCAGATCTGTAGTGATGCGGTTCAGCAACCCACATGATCGCTACCCATTCCGCAAGCATACCAACACTCTTCTAGCTTCCTCATTGTCTAAAATATGGTGACGCGAACCGATGAGGAAGCAACGCACATCACTATTCGCGCGGTCAGTTGCATGCATTCAAACTTTTCTCATGCTGCCGCCACTACACATAACACTGGAGTACGTGGGTCGCACTCCCATCCCCATCCGCATCTTTCCTACATCGTGAGTGCATCCACATATGGTACGTATGCATTGCGTGACCGCAAGTGACGCTGGTGCTTGGCCACCAGCTTGGGTTCCTCAACTCCGAAGCTCCACGGTCAACCGACAGGGCACTGCGCACTCAAACGACGCAAACACCGGGGACTCACTACGAAGGTAACCATTAAACAGACGATCCGTGTGTAGTGAAGGCGGCCCACATAACGCAAAATCGACTTTTCCACGTCAAATAGACGCATTAAGATCTCCGCCTCATAGTACTTGAAGGAAGAAATGCCATTTCTACCGGGATCGGGACAAGTTCGATTCAAGATTTATTCACTCGCAGACGAATGCACATGACACCCCCAACTGCGGTTCTGCTGCTACCCGAACTAACTGTGACTGCATTCCGCTAGACCGCAAGCTCGACCGCAGTGGAGGAAGATATGGCAACCGCAACACAAGAAAGAGGGGATGATGATGATGATGATGATGAAAGAGGGATGATGTAGTGGTAGCTGTCGAGCCTGGATTAATGACCTCGGGTCGAGATTTTGCATACTCGCGTCGACAGATCCAATTTGATGACAGCAACTAGAGGATTGGTCTGGACTGGCGACAACAGTGCTCAAATAATTCCCATCACAGGATCGACCGGATAGAGTGAGCCAATTGGTGAGTGGCTCTAATTGGTGGCAGGTATAAAATGAGCTTGTGTTTTTCTAAAATACAGAATCTTACCCTTGGCCAAGACTGGTTATCTGATGCACGGAGGGCCATTACGACACGATGCACCGGGTGTCAATAGGCGACCCACCGACTGACCGGCCGAGCACACGGGCGACATCCCAACGTGCCGAAGCGGCAGGTGACAGTGTGTGGATGCAGGGAACTGAGGCACATCACGTTCACTAGGATCGATTGCTTTAATTCCCCAATGTGCTAGTATGTGAGTCCTAGTCATTGCGCCACTGTGATTTCGCCGACGACAATGATCAGGCTATTCTGTTAGATTACCAAATGGGGGAGACTAGGGTATGTAGGCTGGGGCACACATTACGTGTACTCACCCACTGCTTAGCAATGAGGCCACATGGCATCATAAAGCACGCGGGGAGCGGGGAGCGAACTCACCGATCAATAGACTGGATGCCATCGGTCCGTTGCATCATGCAGGCGACGCACCCTGGAGAGCATGATTCCTAACGGACACCCGTGGTGCGTACGCCGTGACCTCCTCACCGAACTGTTTGGTCAGTGTGTGGATGGCGGTGCCGCCAGCAAGGCCGAATATCATGCGAAGCAGTGCAGGTCACAAGCAAGTTGTGGTGCCGACACCGCTTTATCTTCACAGAACATCCCCCGATTTGTCATCGTTCGTTGTGGAGCAGGTGGAGATACCCTGATCCGAAATGTTGACTCATAGTTGTTAGGTCTAACCACGTCTCCATATTTACTCTCCTCTCACTCCTGTTCCGTTGGCCAAACATGATCCGATGACTGCGAAGCATCCGCACAAACAACTGCTGCTTTGCTGCTACAAATACAACAACCTTCACTAATAACCGTATTACAACCTACTAACACTACTAAAACTAATACTAATACCAGTAATACTAATACTGCTACCACTACTGCTACTACCACTACTACTTATACCAATAATAATAAATTAGTATTACTACTACCACTACTACCACTACTACGGTCTAGGCCAAAGGCTTCAAACTGACACGCAGATGCCTCATTTTCGCATGGTGTACTGGTCGTCCCTCGCCCGATTTGACGGTTGCCTTTTGTTCGGAACTGCACATCGCTGGTCCCCACAAGAAAGACAAAAAAGACCGGTTTCGGACGAGCAGATACGGAGCGAGATGTATTGCCTGATGATCACACCGTCCAATATAAGAGTCAAATAGAACATCCGTGAACCGTAAATAAAGTGCGCGTGGAAACCTCTAGAATGGCCAATTTACGACCAGTCATGCAATGCCTCTATCGTGCTAATTGGCCGGTTCATCCAGTTGCCTACCTATCCGTCCAATCCATACGGGCGAGTTTCCGCTCACCGGCCATGCTTTGGCTCCGTATGGGCGATCGGCGCCTCGGCTACTTGTCCACAAATTGCCTTCCTAACACATAGTATTAAAGGGTATTGCATCAGTTGCTAATTAGGACACACTGAGTGCAACCATCGTAGCCTGTGACATCAACCTTGCGTAATAAATTGTGAGAACAAACATTTGTCCCATTTCAGTGTGCCTGTTTGCCCGTTCGATTTGATCTAGTATTCGCAAGAAAATGAGCAAATAACCAGCACTCTATGCCATTCAAACAGCTGAGACAGCAAAAGTACGTGGAGTGCGGTACACGGAACGTGATATTTCTGTTCGAATTCGCTGCAGCAAGATAGGGTCTCACAATACGATCACCAGATACCAGCTAGGTGACATATCTTCTCACCGAGATAGAAGTGGATGTCCGGGAAAAACAGCACCTAGGGATGACCGTCTAATCGAGGCCAACGTTTCACGCTCTCCAACAGCTTCATGTAGGAAAATCAAAGCTGTTTTGCTTTGTACATGTTGTTCTGATTTGCTTATTAGCAGATCACGACCACATAGATGGACGAGTTGCATTGTAGCTTGCAATCAATCGAGGTCCGTTTTGTTGTCTGATTTCACGTGGGGGAGAGGAAGAAATGCCTGTTATCAGAGATGGCGACAAAGTGGTGTCACCTCGACGAACTAGTAGTTGCGATTCGCCGGTGCACACTGCAGTTAGTGTATCGCGATCGATTGTACACGTACGGTGCAAAACGTCGCAGCAGATAGGCAGTTACGTATGTAATTGCGCATTATCTACGCGGCACTTGGGCCACCTGTGTCGCGATTGTTAGGCGAAACATTTCACTACTCATTGATTAGTGGTAGTTCGGTTTGTTTCAGTGAATCGCTCGGGAGCAACAGCATACAACCAATTGCATTGGGTGTGGAGAGCAATCATGGTACCTGATGGTGTGCTTGATGGGCATCCAAACGAGCGACGCATGCGATCATCACCTGTGACTGTAGGCATGCTCCGGGTGATCAGGGGTTTTGGATTAGTGCGATCCGGGTGCATTGTACAGCCGACTAAAGGGTGGGGTACTCTGTGGGAATCGAATGATGAGCCATAGTGTGTGAGCCGTGTTGAAGAGGGAAAAGAGAGAAGGCGGTCTCCACGCACGGACCGGGCTGATCACTGGCTCGCCATTCACAAGCGCTACCCCGCTACCGCACCACGCGGGGACTTTTGCCTGCCGGGTTTCCCCCCTGGGCCGGTACGCCCCTCCTTAGACGACCTGGGGAGTCAGCCCTCCGACCGGCTCCCCATATCGGCGCCGTGCTTAGCATGGACGCCTGATCAACATGCACGTGCCAGCATCAGAACTCCCGGTCCCACGAAATTCCACCTCCAGGCCTCCAAGTAGCCGGATTACAGGCGCACGCCACCACGCCCAGCCGCACGTCCGCATGTGACAAATTCATTCAATCCAAGTAGCATCCGAAATCCGCAAACCTATCACACTCACACACCACTGCCACCTTCAATAACGACGCACACACGCGTACACGCTGCATACACACGCACACGCTCACGCTCACTATCGCTGAACCGCGTGACTACACGTGCTGCTTATGCATCCGATCGGTAAACACCACTCGTCCCAGACAGGCCAGGTGCTCAATCCCTTGCATGCCTTACCGTGTTCGCAACCAACACTTGCATTGCACCCACTCCAGCAAATGACCATGTGAAACAGTGTGACTGTCTAATCATCCCATTGCCGCATGCACACACACAAACACACAAATATGAGCGAGCGATCCCAAATGAGACAGACTGCAAGCGGACATTTAGACTACCAGTTCATCACGTATACCAACGCTTTGCTTCCCTTCCGCAACCTCAGTGACCACCCGCTGAGGACAGACAACCCGTGGATGCGCACTTGTTCCTGCACTCCTCACTCGTTCCTCACTCCATCGCCCAGTTCGATACTTCCAACGTGGCAACACGATTCTACATGTGGCACACAGCACACAACGTGCACGAACCCGAAAATGCATCGGCGACAGTCACTGCCAACTGCTCAATCCGATTCCCCAGAATATTCCGTCGTATCTGGGACCAAGGCTGGCTGGCTCGCTGATCACGAGTATTCACGTTTGTCTGTCAGTCACCTCTGCTGTTTGCTGAACGCACCTACCAGATCTGTAGTAATGCGGTTCAGCAACCCACATGATCGCTACCCATTCCGCAAGCATACCAACACTCTTCTAGCTTCCTCATCGTCTAAAATATGGTGACGCGAACCGATGAGGAAGCAACCCACATCACTATTCGCGCGGTCAGTTGCATGCATTCAAACTTTCCTCATGCTGCCGCCACTACACATAACACTGGAGTACGTGGGTCGCACTCCCATCCCCATCCGCATCTTTCCTACATCCTGAGTGCATCCACATATGGTACGTATGCATTGCCACATCTTCACCACATCTTCACTTTGCGTCAGTTGTTGGAGCACCGCCACACATATTGGCGGCCCACCGTATTCGTGTTCCTCGACATCAAAGGTGCCTTCGATTCGGTTGATTGATGTGCCCTTTGGAATTGTCTACTCAGGAAAGGTGTGCCCGAGAAATATGTAAATATTATCCAAGCATTATATGCGCGTAGCACGGGCAGAGTGACGGCTTACGGCAAGCTGTCGCCACCCTTTAATATCTCCAGCGGTGTGATACAAAGATGCCCGCTGTCACCTTTCCTCTTCAACTTCGCTATTGACGAAGTCATGGAGTTTGCGTTTACAGGACATGACTTGAAAGGTGTGGAGCTACTCCCAGGAGAACGACTTCTTGACTTGGAGTATGCTGACGACATTGCCCTCATCTGTGACAGCTCCCAGACGTGCCAAGCCGCGCTAGACAGATTAGCACTGGCTGTCAGCCGCTTCGGGCTTTGCTTTGCACCATCCAATTTCAAAGCGCTCCACCAAGATTGGCAGGGATCGCCTCCTGCGCTGACCCTTGGTGGGGATCAGCTAGAAGTCGTTCAGAAATTCAGTCACCTGGGAAGTTGTATCAGCACCCTTGGGATCGAAGACGAGATCACGAACCGTATAGCGAAAGCTCGAAGTGCTTTTGCTAACCTTCGCCACCTATGGTGGCGGCGCGACATCACTCTCGCCCTGAAGGGTAGGGTGTACAATGCAGCGATACGTTCGACCTTACTGTACGGTTGCGAAACCTGGCCCCTAAGGTCGGCGGACATGAAGAGGCTAGTTACGTTTGACCAACGGTGCCTTCGCAGTTTGGCTCACATATGGTGGGAACACCGCGTGAGTAACGAGCGTGTTCGACGCATTGTTTACTGCCCAGGAAAAGGATCTGAACCGCTCAGCACCGTTATTTCCTTCACCAGGCTCCGATGGTTCGGCCACGTGTTACGCATGCCAGCCCACCGACTCCCTCGACGTGCGTTGTTTGCTCACCGGGGATGTGGGTGGAAGAAGAGGAGAGGTGGCCAAGCGATGACTTGGTCGAGAGGAATGAAGTCCCTCACCTCGGAGCTAGCCTCGGTTGGAGCTTCACGGCTCCCTCATTGGGGTCCAAAAGACGGTGAACACGTTTGGCTGGATACACTTGCTGACATGGCAAGGAGCCGACCTCAGTGGCGTTCATGCTGTGAGTTTCTTTGTCCCTCCCCATCCCTTTTAGCCTCCCCATCCATCTACGATCTCATTTCTAGGGTAAAACATAATATTTTTTTTCTTTTGCCTAGTAGCTAGCTGGAAGCTACCAGAACGATGCCTATCCGTTGCTGGTAGCTCAGCTGGCATGCAACTGTTGTATCTACTTCTCCTTTGTGTATTGTATTGTATGTATGTATGTATGTATTTCCTTCATGTATTGCGGCACAATAGCGGAGGTGTTTTTCCCATCTCTAGCTGATGTGTATAATGATGATGATGACGTATGCATTGCGTGACCGCAAGTGACGCTGGTAACTGACCACACACAACAATCAGATCGCTTGCGTTCCTCAATTTCCAAGCTCGACGGTCAACCGATAGTTCATTGCGCACTCAAGAGACGTTGATAGTAGTAATCAATCTGGAATTCTGTCATTCGGTATCGATTATTTCATGGTTTTTGGGGGATTGACATAGAACACAATGAATGCTATTGTTTGATTGCTGCTCTATTGAGCTACGTTCTGGCTTACATAGGTATCGCGGTTTATATCGCTTAACGATTAAGTTTCACCCCCACATTCTGCTGATAGATGGAATGAAGTGGGATTTTTTATTGACAGTATTTTGGCTATGTGTGGAAATAGGGACATATACAGGGAGAATGGTACAGGGAGAGGGAGTAATATTCATTGTTCCGAGGGTAATAACAGATCAGATGAGGTGAAAGGCTATTGGAAAACGCATGAAATGCCGAAATGTTGCGTCCGACGCGAGGGAAAATAATTGTGGCCCTAATGAGCCCACACGAAACACATATCACAGTTTGCGTGTGTCCCGCCCGTATCAAATCACCGCGCTCTGGAAGGGATGCGTTCGTGAAAATCCAGGGTCAGAGCAACAACTGTGCCATGTGGGATATAAACTGCACACATATTGATGCGGCTTCGCAGAACATTGTTAACCCTAGTGTTCTGCATTTTTACCCACAAACGTTTACACGCAAGAGCATGTATCTGTGTAAAAAAACAAACAAAGCGTATTCCCATTCGTGGGTGTAATTTCTCGTTAAAGCACGACTTCTACTATTCGGCTATTTACAACACCGGGACAGGAAAACAAGTCTACTCAATGAAACCTAAGCTAATCTGATAAGTGGTAGGGAGGAGGTGCTGATTTCCGGGAGATCTCCACCATTGAACTGACAGCCTCTTGTAGCATTTCGTCCCAAATTTCCTCAGCCAGCGCGTTCTTTAGTCGTTTTTCAATTGGGCCATAGGCGAGCCACGAGCATTCCTCCGCACGTAACTCCAGCTCCAACAAGCGATCAAAAGCGGATTTTTTTGAAAGGGACCACTGAGTCAAACGTGATAGGTTGTCCAGATGGAAGTTGGCCACAGGCTCAATTGACGAATCGGTATGTCCCCGGGGATTTTGGGGGTTTGAAAAGCATGATTGTAAGCCCAATTGTTGATGCAGATGATTCTGGACCAAACACAGTAAAGCATCAAATGTTTCGGGTCTGAGGGGAGATGATGAGAAGGAAACAGCAGTGAATAAAATAGACAAATAGAATCACAGAAGCAGAACAAACCAACGAAGAAGAGAGTGGTAAGTAGAACTTTGTCTAAGGGTGAGAAATCTGGTGGATTAGCTACAGGGCGTGAGTCGAGATAAGGAGGTTCAGTGCGGCAACGTGTCTACGTGATCAGAAATGTAGATGCAACTAAAACGGAGCGAAATTTGTTAGCATAATCGTCTAAAGGCCCCAATGAGGGCCAAGGATTCATGGAAAAGCTAGTTGTTGAGAAGTAAAATCAATACGTCGCTGGGTAAGCACCGAATACATGTAACTGTTGTGTGAAAGCAACATTCAACTCCAGGATTCCGAATGAATGAACGGATACGAGACCCAGAGAGTCACTTTGATATCCGCGGGACGGAACAGAGCGGTCAAGCCATGCGCGATATGGTGTGAGCCACACCCGTATACATATTTGACGGTTTACCAAAAGTCAGCATCTAGGCTGGTGATGATGCAAATTCCAGGGCTGAGCGGATTGATAGCTAAGGAATGTGATCGATATGTTCTTGTTATCCAATCACCCACACACACACGCACATAGATCGAACAGAACAGTTAGCCAGTCACTCAATTCGCAGCTTCTGCATTTCAGTGGAATTCAGCACAACTAAACACACCAAGCTGTCAAAAGCAGCTGATGGGTGCTATGATGCTTAATTGAGGCATGTCATGAAGATGCTTTCTTGGTGTGTAACCACCATACGCAGCATATACTGAACAATCCCGGTAATCGCGGGTAACTAGGGAAGGATACATGGAGACCAAGATGCACCACATCTGCGCATAGCTAACAAATAACATAAAACACTGACGCATTTGTGAACTGCGGACGGCGTGCATCCAGGGGTTTGAAAGTAAAGTGAGCGAAAATACCTCGACACTGCAGACAAGCATCCGGAGTGATTTACAGTAGAACTCAGTCACCGATCGGCACAATGGTTTTTTTTACAAAGCGTAGCGTAAGCTAGGATTTTGATTACTTTTTCGAAGGATATTCGTGGCCGACACATTCAGTCAGACAGCTGTTGTATATGCGGAAAAGCACTGAACGGTCATTTCATCTTTTCGAGAATCGTTGGCAGCGTACAGCCGTTTTGAGGCTGGAACAAGTGGTACCACTCTCACGAGTCCATGGGTAAGACCACCGGGTCACGGAGAAGAGTGACATCCGTCGTAACTCAGTAACTACCCGTAATATAGCACGTATACCATTCTCCGATGCCATGCGAGTTTCCAACGTACAGAGGACAGGGTTGGCCACCTGAGCTGAGATTTCCCAAGCTGAACCGCCATCGTTCGATAGCAGCAGAGAACATGTTATGATTGAGAGGCCTGATAAAGATTGTCACTGGCACGGTTGGAGCACACCTACGATAACGGCTTGGAACGTTGGCCAATCGAACGGATTTGCGCTGACCTGATGGCGTTAGGTTAGCCCGGGGTAGGCGCTGGTGAGACGGAAATTGAGCAAGCGTGAGAACGTTCCTAGCCGCAAGTATTCGGTAAGACCCTGAGCCCTCGTAACGGACGAGGTTAGGGTAGACGGGCGCTAATGGCTTAGACGCAAACGCTGCACGGCTACCGACGCACACAAAATCACGTGACCCGACCGACTCCTAAAAACGGTGAAGAAAAAGAAAGACAAATGGTCCTCTGAAGGCTCTTTTAGGACCAACAAAGGGCAAATCACAGCCAATGCTATGGGTCATTAAGTTAGGGAAAATAGCTACCACGACGGGGTGGTAGTTTGTGAAAGAACATTGTCAACAGGTGCGCAGTTGGGCCGCGTCTCGGAGTGACTGAAGACTGCTACGTTGTGGGGAGGAATTGGACCCCGCTTTCCACAGCCATTACGCCGGAGTTTGCGGCGCATTTTTGCGGGGATATTTGACGGGCCCGCAACACCTCCCTTTGAAGAAAAAGCGTACCGCTTCTGACGAGGATTGAACTGGAGGGATTTCGGCGACCTCCGGATTCTTCCTGCCCGTTGGCAACGCGGGTTCTCCAGACTGTTAGGAAGGAATACGCGAGTCGAACAAGCCAGGACCCCATCGCCGCGGCCGGCGATCCAAACTCTTCCGCCCTGATTGGGGCGAACAGAAAGCCAACCAGGAGAAGCGGCCAATGAATGCTAGGTCGAAGTTCCTTTATTGGTTGTAAGTTAACCTTTCCAGAGCTTTCCACGGTAGCTTTAAATACTATTCACGAACTTTCCATTTTACCTTTATAATGAACGGTGTGATTCGCTAATAGATCCCTGTTGCTCTGCTCGTCCGATCCTGTCTTCTTTCTGTCCTGTGTGGGGGCCAGCGACTTCGGGTTTGATTGGGAATCAAGCGTCCATTCAGGCGAGGGACGAACACTTCAGCTGGCGAAGGCTTGAACCCTAATCAAGATGTCCATATCGGATGATGAGCTCAAGGCCATTCTGCTGCAGCAACAAGCACAATTTGGGGCATCACAACTCAGGCTGATCGAAACCCCTACGCGCCAACTCTCAATCCAGACCGGTTCACTGTCTACAACCGTCAAGCCGTCCACATCGGTAGACGCCATCACTAACAGCATTATCGAATTTTCGTACGACCCTGATGCTGGCCTCACTTTTGAATCTTGATTCAAGCGTTATGAAGACGTGTTCCGCGTTGAACTTTGGGACCATGATGACGATTGGAAAGTCCGATTGCTGTTAGGGAAACTTGGAACAGCAGATCACTCCAAGTACGTCAACTTTATTTTGCCTAAGAACGCTCGAGACTGTACTTTTGAGAAGACTGTCAAAAGTTTTGGCCAAATATTTGGAGAGCAGTCATCCATCTTCAATACGCGATATCAATGCCCGAAGATCACCATGGTGGACGCTGATGACTACGTCACTTACACTGGTATCATCAATCGCGAGTGCGAAAAATTCGACATCAGATCCATCACGGCAGACCAGTTCAAATGACTGATTATTATTTGTGGCCTACATTCCCCACGGGATGCAGAGATTCGCACCAGGCTGCTGAGTAAACTTGAACAAGACCAACAAATGACTCCACAGACCATAACTACTGAATGCGAACGACTGCTGAACATCAAGCATGACACGCTTATGCTGGAGAAGCAACAATCAAACCCAAGTCTTAGTGTATTAAAAACCACCTCAAAGAAACCGCTTCCAAGTGAAAAAGGCCATGAAAAGCGCAGAGAGAATCCCAAGCCCCCG
>OX104064.1:227579237-227637867 GCA_944474145.2 Dicrocoelium dendriticum
CGGCGATCCAAACTCACCCGCGAACAGAAAGCCAACCAGGAGAAGCGGCCAATGAACAATAGGTCGAAGTTCCTTTATTCGTTGTAAGTTAACCTTTCCAGAGCTTTCCACGTGCGCGTTAAATACCATTCACGAACTTTACATTTTACCTTTATAATAAACGGTGTGATTCGCTAATAGATCCCTGTTGCTCTGCTGGTCCGATGCGGCTTTCTCTCTGTCCTGTGTGGGGGCCAGCAACTTGGGTTTGATTGGGAATCAAGCGTCCATTCAGGCGAGGGACGAAAACCACAGACGCGGCGGCGATTGAGCGGATTCGGCCGTAGTTTCTCGTTGTGTAGCCAATCCAAAGGTATCCAACAGGATATGCAGCGGCAGGCGCACAGGAAGGCTGGCTGGCGTGGAGGGTTCTCCGTGGTGCGGTCGAAGGTGATTGCGATGGCGAACCCACGTGTCATCGCTCACGGAGACCTCATGCAGCATGTCATCTCGCCTGGCCGTCACAGTTGCTTTGATCCTGCTCGATAATCGCGAGCGTAGAGCGGGGCTCCAACGACGAATTCTTTGTGCTTGGTGCAGGCACTAAAGTGACTAGTTGGCTTATCAGTCGGAATGAGCGCTTCGTTGGTAGTGCATAGCTTGCGGCTCATCAATGCTTCAGCTGGTGACTGGCATCCTGGCGTAGATGGATTCAGTGTGGACCGGTACGAGAGCAGGAAAGCTTGAAGACACTCATCCACGGTTCCCTCCCCGCGAGATTTCAAAAGCGCCCTCTTGAAGGTGTCGACAAATCTCTCCGCTTGACCATAGGACTGGGGATGATAAGGCGGTGAGCGGAGGTGTTGGATGCAGTGTTGGCGACAAAAGTCTTCGAACATGGAAGACGTAAACTAGGTACCGCTGTCAGACACCAAAACTTCGGAAAGGCCATGTTGACTGAAGATGCGTTGGAGACAACCCAGAGTGGCGGATGCGGTTGGTGGGTTGACGGCGACCACCTCTGGCCATTTGGAATAGGCGTCCACCACGACCAGATAGGAAATGCCATCGATGGGACCAGCTTAGTCGATGTGCACTCGAGACCACGGTTTTGCTGGCGAATGCCAAGGAACCGGTGATTGGTGTGGTGGCATCTTTGAGGCTAGTTGACATTTCGAGCAGTGGCGGACCAGATCTGTATGTCGTTGTCAATGCCAGACCAGTACACATAACTGCGGGCAAGTGCCTTCATTCTGTTCATACCGGAGTGAGTAGAATGGAGCTGGCGGAGTATAGCTTGCCGGAGGCATGAAGGAACGACAACTCGATCTGCAGTCATGAGGCAGGAATCGACCTTGGAAAGGAAGTCGTGGCGTTGATGTATTTGTTTGAGTTCACCAGACAAGGTAGTGTTTGGCCAGCACGTCTGAACGTAAGTGACGGTTTTCTGCAAGACAGGGTCTTGAGCAGCTGAACGACGTATTTCGGCGACAGTGATGGGAAGACCTCGGATAGCGTTCGATAGTTGATAACGAACGTCGTCCTCGACGGTAACAGAGGCAATCTCTGTATCTTCTAATGCGGTATGTTTGGAAATGATGCGGGAGAGACCGTCGGCTTGGCTAAAATTCTGAGTACGGCAGTAGCGGATTTCAAAATCGTAACCAAGAAAGATGACCACCCAACGCTGAAGTCGGCTAGCCGAGTATGCGGGAATGCTGTTCTTTGAACCGAAAATTGAAAGTAGGGGTTTGTGATCGGTCAATAACGTGAACCGCCGGCCATACAGCATCTCGTGGAATTTGGTGACGGCAAAGACGATGGTAAGGGCTTCCTTCTCGATCTGACCATAGTTCTTCTCCGCAGGCGTCAGGATGCGGGAGACGTGCATAACAGCTTTCTCGGAACCATTTGGGAATCGATGAGAAAGAACTGCTCCGATCCCGTAGGCGGAAGCATCAGCAGCAACCAAAATCGGCAAGGTTGGGTCGTAATGGGTCAACAGTAGGTCAGAACTCATTATGGCTTTCAGGTGAACGAAAGCTTTCTCGCATGCGGGGGATCAGTGCCAAGGAACGTCCTTCTGCGCTGTAGTAGCTGATGAGACAATGGAAGGACCGCAGTTGTGACATATCCGCTGGAGCTGGCATCTGCTGGATGGCTCTGACGCGGTCAGGAGCAGGATAACGACCATTGGCATGGAAAACGAAACCAAGGTATTTGATCGACGGAAGGAAAAACTGACATTTTTCGGCTTTCAGGCGGAAACTGTACTCCTGGACCCGTTGAAGGACGGCAATCAGGCGCTCTCGAAGCTCTTCTGGGGTGCGACCAACAATGAGTAAATCGTCCAGGTACGCGGCCGTACCCGGAATGCCAGAGATCATAGCGTTCATCGTCTGTTGGAAAATGTCTACCACGACGGGGTGGTAGTTTGTAAAAGAACATTGTCAACAGGTACGCAGTTGTGACGCGTCTCGGAGGGGGCTGAAAACGGCTAGGTTGTGGAGAGGAATTGGACGCCGCTTTCCACAACCATTACGTCGGTTTGTGGCGCATTTTCGAGGGGACATTTGACGGGCCCGCAACAGAATAGCTTGGATAATTACAGTTATCAACTACGGCACAAGCAACGAAAATTAGTAAAGAGCTCCAGAAGAACAAAATCCTCAAATTAGGAAGTGTGAGTGGTTTGGAGGCAAACAGTATGTCGATGCGTGATTCTTGACCTCGTGCAAACAGGGAAGCAAGAAGGTCCTCACAAGGGAGCTAATTTCAGGGGGGATGATGCCGCAAACGAGTCAGAACCTGTACACGACCAATGGGTCCTCAAATGCACCAGGAATCGTATCATCAGGCATCACTCTATCACAAAATGATTGAGTTGGGCGCGTGCAATAGATCCCTTGATCACCTATTCCATCGGAAACGTAAGCAGTTCGCTAAGTGCCAACGTTACGAAGTAAGACCCCTCGTGTGAGCCGGCAAGCAGATGACATGGTTAAACAGCAGAGGCCGTGAATTAACGGATCCAGTGGGATTGCCAAGATAGAAACTACAAAATAAAAATAAAATATATAAACAAGGTAAAAAGCGTTTTAGTAGACTGAGCACAGTGCTCACACGAAATTATACGCGTAGAGTCTACGTCGTTGGTGTTGAGGAATGCAGGTGAGCACACGATTTGTTGCGTTAAATTGTATTCCGCCGTAAACTACATCAATGGCGAATGGCGCTGTGTGATCTGTGATAGAGGTTGATTGTAACCTGGGGCGGCACGGTAGCCACAAGGAAGCTGTCGCCGGCGCCGTCTAACCATCGAAGGAGAATCAGTTGTTTGTGACTGGATATCGTTGGCGAAATAGATGGAGAGCATCAGCAGCACGTCGGTACGCCGCACAGACGGTTTGTTGCCACGCGAACACCACCAGACGTGCACGGGTCGGGGAGATTGCGACGTTCCGATGGCGGCCTCCGGATTACAAGGCAGATACTTTATGCCAACCGGCCGCCGACCGACTATGGTCGGGCTTTACACCAAGTTCATCTGTTTTACCTCCATTAGAGTTGGAACGCAACGAAGAACGAGTGCAAAGCACTATGATGCACCCTTGCTGTTAATAACGATGGCAAGAATGTCATTCATGGGGGGTGCACCTATACGGGGAGGAGTTGATCAATAAACTGAGGATCACCAAGGTACGTTGAGCGTTTCAGGCTCAGCCGTATATGTGAGCACGGCACATCAGTCAAGAGTAAGGTCAGTCATGCTCTAGTGTGGCCATCGTTATCTTATCAAAAATAAACGTGGTCGCTATGCACCCGGGATCATCTGCAGAATTCAAAGCACTCGCGTCAGCTAAGCCATGTTTCCTGCATACCCGTCGAGCGCCTACTTGTCAACAATGTGCTTGCATCAGAAATGTAAAACAGTGGGTCCCCTACAACCATTTCGTCAGAGCAGTGAGAAGACATAAGTTGCGATATGTCAACGTTTCGATTGATCTCATCAGTCGCAAACACAATACAAGCGGAATTCATAGACACTTATATACAGGGAAATATTGATACACTAATCAAAATGTCAAAATCAAGCCCACGGTAACCAAATTGCTTGTCTCAATAGTTTCTGTGCACACAACACAGGTTGATAAGCTCTAATTAACAAAGCCACACTAATTGCCAAAGTAATCGAATTGTTGTTGCGCAATAACACCTTGAACGCAGTCTCCGGCTTCACCTGATATCGAGTTGCCAAGAGATGCTTGGTGTTAGATGATGCTGGGCTACCGGTTTATCTTCTGTATTAGGAGAACAGCTATTAGACATCCATCTTTTGGTAAAGGAGATTAATACCCATTCTTTACTCTGCCTATTTTCTACTTCTTGACTGTTGTTTAAACGCTCCACTGTGTTAGCCCGATTGGTACACACACGTCATTGTTAATGGACGCTCATATCCGTGCCCTATTCAGCAGTGCCATTTACAAGAACACATTCCACTGGTTTTCCTCCGCATCACTTTTCTACCTGATTATGTTAAAGGAACATTTAGTTGTCACACAATTACTGTACTCGATTTCAATTTTTGTGTCCGCATTTCTTATTCGCCTTTGTTTCGTGACATTTGTTTAAACGCTACCTTACGTTATTCTGATTGACCAGTGCGCGTCACTGTAAATGGATGTTCGCTTTATGCTTGGAGTCCCATGATGCTATTTTTAAGGACATATGCGATCCGCTCTTGTGTATATGGTTGCTTGTTCGTCGTTGCATTTGACGTTTTTCCTTCAGTTGGTTGGCTCCAGTGTAATTTAGTAGCTTCCCTACATTTCGCCTTTAAAACTATATGAGCAACTGTGAGTTCATGTATACAAGTCTCCTTCTTGCTCGTCTTTGGACTTCTTCATACGGTCGTGGGGCGAAGGCGTCAGTGGCGACACAACACTCTGATCCACTTCGTTTTGTTGCGTCATCAGTTGTTCCAAGCACCTCAGCACATGTTCAGCTAAGCTAACTGCCGGTCAGTCCTGCTTATGTAAGTGTCACCGCCTTTGCAAGTGAACTGGTAAGCGACGTGAGAGGCAGAATTGACGGATGACTTGCTCTTCATGACCGTCAGAGCGACTCATCAATCAGTTCGGACTCTCACGTCGTTTACCAGTTCACCTGCGGTTGCGGTGACATTTACATGGGCAGAACTGACTGTCAGTTAGCTCGGAGGGTAGCTGAACATGTGCCGAGGTGGTTGAAACAACTGACGACGCAACAAAACGGAGTAGACCCGAGGATGAACCGGAGCCCAGCATCATCTGTCACCAAGCACCTCTTGGCAACTGGACATCAGGTGAACCTGGAGACTACGTTCAAGGTGCTAGTACGCAATAACAACCCGATTATTTTGGCAGTTAGTGTAGCTTTGTTAATTATGGCTTATCAACCTGTGTTGTGTGCACAGAAACTATTGAGACAAGCAATTAGGTTACCGTGGGCTTGATTTTGACATTTTGATTGGTGTGTCAATATTTCCCTGTATATAACTGTCTATGAATTCCGCTTGTATTGTGTTTGCGACTGGTGAGATCAATATCGCAACTTATGTCTTCTCACTGCTCTGACGAAATGTGCTTGTTGGGCAAGGCCAAAGAAGGACCGGATGGGTACAAAGCAAAACCGCGTGAAGAAACGACACGAAAGAGTGAGTTAGCTTGACGCATGCTTATCTCATGCATATGGGTCGCGGGGTCGACACAGTGCAACAGAGAACGCCGCAGTGGCACTCATGCATTTGATACCCTGAATCCGACTTAGAGAATTTATATCTGATAGTCATAGATAATCCCGTTTCTATTCGACTGATATCTTTCTTTGTCCCATTGCTTCCAACTTTATCTAATATTGTCGCTGGTTCTGTCCTTGACCAGAGTCAAAATCAGGAAGAGAGGCAAAAACAGCTATACATGAACCACAGTATAATGTATACTGTGTATCGATTTGAAGTGCTTGCTACTTCTCCTTGTTGCGTCCCAGCCCGTTTATTTGTGCTCATTGGTCTGCACTCGCTGTTTGTCAGATGTATTCGGTCCACTGCATACACCTGTCCTGTCTGAGCCATGTTGAGCTTGGTGCATGCTGGGGCGTGCAATCTCGGTCAGCTTGCACGGATGCCTGTTCACTGGCCTCCTATCCGCTAGTCCCATGTGGTTTCTGTTCGCTTAAACGACTAGCCAATGAAAGGAAGACGCGAGCAAAATCATGTGGGTCCACTGCACCATTTTAGTACGTGAGGCACGGCTTGTTAACGGAGTCGAATCGAACTGAAACCACTTTGTGGAAACCGGATGCAAATGAGAGCTACGAACAATCAATCGGTCCGGAGAGCACATTCACTCTGGCACAGCGATGGTGCATAATGTGCGTGTCAACGAACGGCGTCCGGTCATCATGTGCCGGCACAGGCCGCTTAAGCAGTACCGTTCCCTGTAGTCTACGGGTTAGCGTATACACACACGCATACACATAGCTGTGCGCTTTCGGGCGAGAGTTTTTGACTGCGGTGGTTACGTCATCTCGCTCGCATAATACACCGGTACGAACCTGAAAGCACGAAGTGACTAGATCACCCGTGACATTCCGATTGAAGACGGGAGCCAGTAACACCTCGAGCATCAATTTAAGTTGTGAACACAAGCATCTATGGCACATCGAGCGTGTAAAGAGAAACATATTTGAATAAAAAAGGATCTGAAGTTAAAGTGAAGTCACAAAAAGTGGGTTCAGACTCCTTGCAAATGCCGAGCGAAGATAACTTGGGGTCACAACTCAAAGCTGGCTAAGTTTAGACCGCATAGTATCGAGCACATGAATAAAGAAATAAAGAAATAAACGCCTGGTACACATGATTCCCCACATAGAAAGACAGGAATATATATATATATATATATATATATATATATATATATAACATTTTCACTTTAAATTGGACATTTTGCAAACCACATTGGACATTTTGCAAACCACTTTGGACAAGTTGCAAAACATATTGGAAATTTTGCAAAACAAATTGGACACGTTGCAATCTAAGTAGCAACTCGCCAATTTGTTGGTAAGAAACGAGCAGTAAGACTGCTGAATGATGTTCAGAATATACATTGTGATGACGCTAATACACCGGCATTGTGTAAGCAGCGGGCTACACTGTAAAACATTTCCTTGATCGTGAGCAGCGACCGAAGTTCTGAACTACGCTCCCCTCTCCCCGGCTGGCTTGCCGAACTACCTCCTCGTGGTGCCAGCTGGGTGGTCCGGGTGTACCCCGTTCCAGCAAAGTGTTCGGCGACAATGTTCCACCTCGGTGGGACATTGTATTCCAGCAGGTGTGCTGACTATATGGGGAGTATTGGGCCCCTGTTTGGTAAGCTACCAAACAAAGACGCATGAACTGATCATTCAGTCAACGCCTCCCAATGGGCGCGATTCCCTAAATTCGCCCCGCTGCCTTGCGGGTAGGTTATTTAGCCAAAGGCTCGGGGTGGAGTCCCCTAAGTCAACTCCCTACTTCGGCTTGGGCAACCGGGTAGTATCACGCCCTCTCGCAAAACCATGGACTGTATTACAACTTGCTCATCAGCTGCTGTTTCTGCTAGTCACTTTCACGCGACTTCATCACACGCCAATTGTTTGTTTGTTAACAATCCTCACTTTCCGTTACCCGATTCATGTGCTCAGCAATCTGGCTACGATTCCGGTTGCGCCGCAGACCAAGAGGTTCAACCTATGGCTCTCCTTCGTCCCCGATCCTCATTCCGTCTGGCGTGCTTCAACGTTCGGACACTCATGCAGATTGGACAGCAAGCCGGTCTAGCGCGCACTCTAGATTCCCTTGACATTGATGTCTGCTGCCTTTCAGAAACCCGATTGCAAGATCCCAGCACTGTGCTTACACTGACACCCCCCACTGACCACGAAGCCATATATCACCTGCGTTTTTCTGGAGATCCGGAAGCAGCCTCAGCGGGTCTGGCTGGTGTAGGTATAGCACTAAGTGACAAGGCCGAGGCGGCACTACTGGACTGGTTCCCTATTAACAGCCGACTATGTGCAGTTCGGCTTCGGGGTTCGTGTAGAATCAACAGGCACCGCGAAGAGAGACACAGCTTGTTTGTGATCTCCGTGTACGCTCCAACTGACTGCAGTGGCGACTCGGTCAAGGACGAATTCTACCGGGATCTACAACAGCTCTTGACTAATGCTAAAAAGTCGGATGTCGTTATCCTTGCTGGGGATTTTAATGCACGGGTTGGCCGCCTGTTACCATATGAACGCCACCTTGGTGGTCATCACGCGCTCGATGAGAACCGCTCTGATAACGGAGAGAGACTTCTCACATTGTGCGAAGACAACCGTCTGTTTCTCTCGAGCACTAACTTCAGGCGTACGAAGAAGTGTTCCGCAACGTGGCGTCCCCCTTCTTCAACACAACCTTGGTCTCAAATTGATCACATTGCAATTAGCTTCAGATGGCGCGGCAGCGTACTAGACTGCAAGTCCTTTTGGTCCACCTTCGTTGACTCAGATCATGCACTGGTCTGCGCGAAAATCTATGTGTTTTGGAGGATCCCGAAACACGAAGCACCGCAAGATTGATGTAAACCGATTAACTGATTCCTCTGTCCAGACGAGCTATCAGTCTTCACTGGCATATGCACTCAGTTGCAATCCACCACAAGAAGTGGAACAACACTGGACTTGTATACGGAAGGCAATGACCATTTCCGGACAGTCATGCTGCGGCCTAACTCGACGCCCCTTGAAGGCTTGGATCTTTTCTCATTCTCTGAGGCTGTTCGAACGCCGCAAAGCTACCCCGGTGGAATAAGATTGCAACGAGCGGCGCCGGTGTGCCAACAGACTGCTCAAGTAAAGCCTACTCAAGGATCGCAAGAAATCGTGGTCTGAGTATCCTTTAGAGATGAAGGCCGCTATCCTCTCTGGCAACACTCTCAAGCTTTTAAAAATCATTCGGTCCACTAGTCACATTAAGCCTAGTGTCAGTGAGGTCATTTGTGAGGAGGATGAGTCTTAGATCACCAACCAACAGAGGCGTATGGACCGCTGGGCCGAGCACTTTCACTCGCAGTTCAACTGGCCTCCTCCATCCATCAGTACATGCAGTGCACCTTGTTATCCACCCTGGCTCGCCCCACTGAATCCACCGAAAAAAGCGGAAGTCTGCGTCGAGTTTCGACGTTTGAAGCGCTTCAAGGCTGCCGGCTTAGATGGACTTCCTCCGGAGCTATTCAAGTACGGCGGTGTGGCGATCATTAACCAGCTGACCGCGCTGTTCGCAAAAAATTTGGCATGAAGAGAAAGTGCCTTCCTCTTGGGGCGAATCAGTCATTATCCCGATTTTCAAGAAAGGCGCTCGCACTTCATGTGCAAATCATCGCGGGATTAGTCTTATTTCGGTTGCCTCTAAGCTATTGGCATCCATTCTGCTTCGCAGACTATCCCCAGTACATGAATCATACTACCGTGAAGAACAAGCTGGTTTCCGTCCTGGCCGCGGATGCGTGGATCAAATCTTCACGCCCCGTCAGCTCCTCGAACATCGCCACATTTATCACAGGCCCACTATCATTGCATTCCTAGACATACGTGCCGCTTTTGATTCCGTTGATCGACCTGCTTTATGGCGTTGCTTACTAAAGAACGGGGTGCCAGAGAAATATACCGCCATCTTACGAGCACTTTACCTTCATACATGCGGCAGAGTGAGGGTCTATGGCAAGCTTTCCTCGCAATTCACTGTCAATAGCGGTGTGCGACAGGGCTGCCCTATGTCCCCATTCCTCTTCAACTTCGCAATCGAAGACGTTCTGTCGAATGCTCTAGAAGGTTTCCAACATTTTGGCCTAGAGCTTCTACCGGGTGAGCGCGCGACCGACTTAGATTATGCTGATGATATCGCCTTACTTGGTGACGATCCTCAGAGTATGCAACTCATTCTGGATCGTTTGGCGGTTGAAGCATCTAAGTATGGCATGAGCTTCGCCTCATCGAAGTGTAAAGTACTGCTCAAGGATTGGCTTTCACCTGCTCCCGTGCTCACTCTCGAAGGTGCACAACTTGAACAGGTAGATAGTTTCGTCTACCTTGGGAGCTGTATTTCTGCTGATGGCACTATCAACAAAGAAGTTGCTCTTCGTATCGCTAAAGCTCGATCAGCATTTGTCAATTTGAGGCACTTGTGGCGTCGTCGCGACGTCTCATTCTCACTAAAGGGCCGCGTTTACAGCGCATCAGTTCGCTCAATATTGTTGTATGGGTGCGAGTCCTGGCCGCTTCGCGTGGAAGACATGCGTCGTCTTTCTGCGTTCGATAACGGTTGCTTAAGGAGGATCGCGCGTGTTTGGTGGCAACATCGAGTTAATAGTAATGACGTTCGACGTCGCATCTTGGGGAATGCGAGTATTCCCTTCAACAAACTGGTTTTGTTGCGCCAGTTGAGATGGCTCGGTCACGTCCTACGCATGGCACCTGAGCGTCTACCGCGTCACGCTATATTCGCTCGTCAAGGACCTGGCTGGAGGCGACCGCGTGGTGGTCAGCCTTCCACTTGGCGGCAGCACATGAAATCGCTGACGTCGTGTCTAGCCGCTGTAGGATCCGTACGTCTTCCAGGATGGGGACACAAAGATGAGGAGTGCCAATGGCTTAGCACTCTTGAAGATATGGCCCGCAACCGGAATCAGTGGAAGAATTGTGTACATTATTGTATTGATTCACATGTTTAATTCTGCAAACATTAAAATGACAAAAAAGAACAAAAGCGGCGTGTGAAAAACAAACTAAAAATGTTTTGTTCTGCTTTTTATCAAAATGTTCCATTCTTCCTGCGGCATATTAGTTGAAGTGTGTTGCTCACCTTCAACTAGCATGCCACGATGATTATGACGCCATGAATCTTGCTTATCTCCTTATCTCCATGGTTTTAGGCTGGCTCTTTGTCTAGCCAATAGACTGTTGAGAATACATACATACATACACCCCTCTCCCCATTGACATTCGCCTAGTTGGTGTGCAGTGCCCATACGCATCAATCTGTGTTGGTGTGTGACAATTGGAAAATCGGACTTCCGAATCGTAATTGTGTATCAATCATTTTGTGAGTGGATTGCGATGCGCAATCTCAATGTGCACCGTTATTCTCATTAGAGGGAACCTTGTCCGATTCGGTCAATGGGACCATGTCGGATGAAGCAGGTAGGCGGTGTCCCAGCTTCGCCCGTCTCTCTATTAGCTTTCGCAACTGCCACGTTATTGTATCACCGTAGGCTGTAATGACCCCCAGCAAAACCAGTCTAGATCTATAGCCTATTGTTGCAACATATCAACTACTGAGGAGTGGGCCGATCACACGATGTTCAGGCCACATTGTGGTCACGATAATGTAACCGAACTGCGTACGTAGCGGGTGATTGTGTAAGCCCTTCTCTTGACATGAGTGCCGTTCGCCTCGGTCAAAATCGGTGACCTATTTTCCCCTACACCCCCCCCATAGGAATTCGTGTGTTTTGTCTGGGTGTGTGTACCGACCTATGCAGCGGTACCACTATTGCAGCGGAGCATACGATAATGATTCCACTCAACACAACTTAGCTTTATTAGCTCCGTGCCGCACGAAACGACCAAAATGAGTGACGAACAACAGGAGAGCTGAGTGTCCGACGCGACGGCACTGCAGGCGAACATAGTTTGCGCAAAGAGAAATTCTCACAAAACTTGTGCTGGTCGACGGCAAAACTACTCGGGAAGCCGCTGAAGTCGCCGGTGTTAACGCGAGTACGGCAAGGAACATCATTAATGCCTACAACCGAGAAGGCTCAAATACACAGCGCACCTGCGGTGGAAACAATAGGGAGAAGCTGACTCCCAATGTATTGCAGCGCCTCGAAGAAGCGGTTGAACGGCACTCTGAGGACACGTTGGTGCAACTGCAGATGCACCTGAGAGAGAATGGGATAAACCTATCAGTATCCTCTGTCTTCAACGCCCTCAGAAGACTAAAGATAACTCTCAAAAAGTGTCATTACGAGCTCGACCGAGTCAACAGTGCCACGACAATCGCTAGCCGACAGGCGTGTAATCGGCCCACTCCTCAGTAGTTGATATGTTGCAACAATAGGCTATAGATCTAGACTGGTTTTGCTGGGGGTCATTACAGCCTACGCTGATACAATAACGTGGCAGTTGCGAAAGCTAATAGAGAGACGGGCGAAGCTGGGACACCGCCTACCTGCTTCATCCGACATGGTCCCATTGACCGAATCGGACAAGGTTCCCTCTAATGAGAATAACGGTGCACATTGAGATTGCGCATCGCAATCCACTCACAAAATGATTGATACACAATTACGATTCGGACGTCCGATTTTCCAATTGTCACACACCTACACAGGTTGATGCGTATGGGCACTGCACACCAACTAGGCGAATGTCAATGGGGAGAGGGGAGCGTAGTTCAGAACTTCGGTCGCTGCTCACGATCAAGCAAATGTTTTACAGTGTAGCCCGCTGCTTACACAATGCCGGTGTATTAGCGTCATCACAATGTATATTCTGAACATCATTCAGCAGTCTTACTGCTCGTTTCTTACCAACAAATTGGCGAGTTGCTACTTAGATTGCAACGTGTCCATTTTGTTTTGCAAAATGTCCAATGTGGTTTGCAAAATGTCCAATGTGGTTTGCAAAATGTCCAATGTGGTTTGAAAAATGTCCAATTTAAAGTGAAAATGATATATATATATATATATATATATATATATATATATATATATATATATATATAACAGTGCAATCGGCAGGATGCCACAGCATATGGATAAAGACAATACGGCGAAAAAAGACAGTTAAACTGTAGCCAAGGAGTGGTGTCGCACATGTCCGCCATTGAGTGTGAGTTCCTGTCATGTCTAGTCAAGCGTGTTCGTGATCACTGCGTCTCCGGCCCGGGAGCAGAGAGAGTTCGATCACGACGCCTGAAGCCCGCAGGTGATGTGCCAGTGCTCGACGGCCCGGATGGACAGCCCCTAATCTCTAGCACTGAGCGTGCGTCCGCGTTGGCGGCGCACTTCGCTTCTGCATCTGCAAATGACCAGGTGTCTGTTCCGAGTTCAACGTGTATCGCTTTTACCGAAGTCGACAGTATGGACTGTGGCGTTGAAGAAGTATGTAAACTATTCGCCAGCCTTGACGGTACCAAACCTGCCGGACCTGATGGGATTCACCCACTGATTCTCAAGTCACTTTCGGCCGTAATCTCTCCTGTCGTGAATGACCTTTTCAACAGCTCGCTGTCCGAAGGTTTGTTGCTGATTGACTGGAAATGTTCGGTAGTGAGGCCTTTTCCAAAAGGCAGCGACCCTAGCCAAGTAGATGACTATAGGCCACTTTGTCTGACACCTATTTTGGCAAAGGTTGCTGAGAAAATCGTAAAAAAGGGATTATTGCAGTTGCTACAGTCAAAAGAGGTCCTGACGCCCGCACAGCACGGTTTTATGCAAGGCCGCTCATGCATTACAAACTTGCTTGTGACGAGACATGAGTGGCTGAAGGCAATAAGCAAGGGGAAGTCTGTCGATTTCAGTAAACCGTTCGACAAGGTCAGTCAGGAGGTCCTCCTTCACAAAATCACGGTGTGCGGTGTCGGTGGCTCACTGCACCGGTAGATCCGCGACTTTCTTGTTGGACGAAAGTGGAGGGTACAGGTCGACGACCATCTAACTGACTGGAATCCCCCTACAAGTGGCGTGTCTCAAGGTACTGTGCTAGGGCCCACTCTGTTCTCGATTCACATCAACGATCTACCGCAGCTTCTCCGGTCGCCGTGTGCCTTGTTTGCGGATGACATGAAGATTTGGAGAGAAATTGACGCTCCGGACGACTGTGGCGTACTTCAGCAAGACATCAACCGCCTATCCACATGGTCTGCAGAAGTTCATCTCTCGGTCAACCCAGTCAAGTCTGTATTTATGAGTCTGGGGAAGGGTGCTGACGGCCGAATCTACACCCTTGACGGCCAACAACTATATCCCACACCCTACATGAAGGACCTAGGTGTACTCTCACGCTACGATTTGAAGTCCGTAGACAACACGAACATGCTATATCGCAACGGACTGCGCATGCTTTGAGCGCTCAAACGTAGCTTCGGCATATGGTCTGAAGAAACTGCCACTCGCCTCTTATCTTCCATCATTAGACAAATGCTAGAGTACGGTTCGCCAGCCTAGTTTCCGATTACCCGAGGCGAGGCACAAAAGATCGAACGGGTCCAACAAGTTGCTACCAGGCTCATCTCGAGTTTACGTGGCTTGGGGTATGAAGATCGGTGCGAGAAACTAGCTCTACACCTTGTCCTACCATCGGGTGCGAGTTTACCTCATTATGACTACCATATTCTACATCTCGATGACTTCCCCATGTTGAGACCGATGCTGCACTTATGAGGGCAATGCAGCACAGGCGGACAGAGATAAAAACTTGTCGTGCAGGACGTGAAACGAGTTTCCCACTCACTGTGCTTCGAATGAAGAGTGGTAAATATTTGGAACAGTTTGCCTAAACATGTGATGGAGGCAACATCTGTGCAGCAGTTCAAAACGTTGTTAGATTTATAGTTATCACTATTCGATTCAGAAAACGATTGCACACTTACAACGAGATGTTACATTTGTGAGTCATGCAATAACGTGAGTCAGATATTTTAAATGTCACATGACAGCAATAATGATATTCATGGCTGACAATTTTTATAACATTTTTCACCATGTTTCGAAAGAGTTGTACAGAATTGATTTTTACTTGCTCTATAATGCAGTATTCCGTGATATCATGCTTTAAGCCAGTCATTCGTTGGCCAACTTGCTCGCACTTTCAGTCGATTTATGAGAGCGAGAAGATGACATGGCAGAGTTACCGTTGAGTAGGCAGGTGAAGCCACCGAAGTCTGTGCAGTGAACTTATACAACTCATTAGCCAGTAGAACCTGTCCGATTTGAAGATCCCCCAACGAATGTCATCGTTGCTAATTTGATGCGGTCATCGCATACTGTCAGTTCATCGGAGGTAATGGTAGTCAAAAATAGACAGCTTCTGGACATATTTTGTGCGAACGGGCCAAGCCTCGCAACTGTACAGAAGAACCGCATTATCGATTGTGAGAGAGAGGCTGACATCACGTCGGGACCAGAGATGACGATTAGTAAAAGAGACTCGATCTTTAAAAACGTGAAAAGAAGCCTCGCTCGGCAAACAGCCAACGTTAGGACAGCTCCTTAGGCAAACGAAACGACCAACGACTTCCAAAGGCTAAGGGCAAGAGCAGCTCTTGGCCAGATTTGTAAGATCCTATATCTAAAGAGGACGTAGGCGATTCTGAACTGGCAAACAGAAATCTCCAACCTACGCAGTACAATTTTAGTGGCCTGCGAAGAACCGCAAATTACGGCAATGTCTCTAGCAAACTTAAAATCGAGAAGTCGGTCCCCCGGAAGCAACTCGATGTCCCTAGGCTAACAATTGTCCAGAGAACTCTCCAGGACGTCATCCATAGCAAACTTGAATGGGAAAGAGAATGCTGCGCAATCCCATCTCACATCACTGGTGATACCGATAGGGGTGAAACCTCACCGCACAACTACTCTCGGCTCAAATTTCGAGAATAAACCGCTTGAAAAAGGTTAACACTTTCCAGGCACCCCTTCTCAAGATGAAGAATACAATATCGAACTCGAGCACGTAAATCAATAAGGGGGAAAACCGGAACATTCACGAAGCAATCAGGTGCAGAATGCACTGGGATTAAAATGAGTCGGAAGTAAACACCGCATAAAGCGCAGTACAATGGATAGGTGGCATGGAAGAGCTAATTTACGGACGCACCTGTTCGGCCCCTTCCACAGACGGAACTGAGCGCTGGTCACGCGTGGTTTCGTGGACTTCCCGATGGATGGGGACCCGTGGGAGCCAATGGGCTCCTGAGAGTACACCTGTTGTACAAACTCTGCTATCAGATCAAAGATTAATCGACGGCTAACGAAGCGGAGGTCAGGTGTGGAGTGTAGGGTGGAATCGAGATCTACGGGGGGGGGGAATCAAAGAAAGAGTGTGGAACAGGAACAACAAGCAAAAATCGCATTAATGCCAAGGCGTACAAATTGGATTAGGATATTGGAAACAAGAAATATTCATTATCATCTCAGATAAGAAAACCAGAGGACGCAGATGGTGGGATGACCTCGTCGAAGCAGTGCACGTCCCATTGTTTACATAGCTTATAGCTGTGAAGACAACAACGTGACGCATTGATCAAGGTCGCATGCGGTCTCACTAACCCTGATCTCTGGTTTAATCTGAATTTTCAAGTTCAATTTTGCCGTACTTTCGCTTGCTGGTATTCATTCGATCGAGCTCGGCGCTCACTTTCCAGTGAACCCAGTCTTTCACATGTATCTTCTGCGGATTATCATGTATCATCAGTTATCAAATGCGGTCCATTCCCAGCTAAGACGCACGCGCACTACCCTATCATTTCAGATTCTTGTAAGACTATTTTTGTTGTCTTCCGAAGGACAACTTCGATTTACCCAAGGAGACTATACGCCAGCGATCGCTTAAAACGCTTCAACTTCTGTCGTCATTATCGCTATGACCTGCCTACAAAAAACGCGAACCGGTTTCGCACCGGTTATAATCCGCTTGAGATGTGTCATCACCTTGGCTCGGTCGATAAGCCCTGCGACCAAGGAGCGCAAACGAACTTGACGTGAATCTGTTAACGTAGCGTTCCACCAGTCTGTAGCGCGAAAATTCAAATAATAGACGAGAAAAGAATAATTCCCTTAACATAAAGGTTTGTTGTTCCATTTCCAGCAATACACTATTATATTATGTTACTTTACTGAAGTTAAACCCTTAAAGTTGTTCAGTATGCAATTGAATAAGAGAACACAATCTGGTGTGTGAATGCAAATTAGTGCACCGTTGCGATGGATGAAACAGGGTAAAAACGGATATTTTAGATGAATGCATGACTGCCATAGTGAAAGATGTGGGTGTATATGGCCGCGAACCCCTTGATAGACGTATACGCTGCGCTGCACCAGCCGGGATTTAGGAATTACGGCCAAAAAACCAGAAATTTACCCTTTATTTACAAAATCTGAAATCGTTCACAAAAACAAAAATAAAGGGTTCACAGAAACACGAAGAAAAATTAATGCGTCACGCTGTTGCCCAAATTTTAAATGTCAGTTAAAGTTGTTTTTACACCAATAAGTTTATAAATAGCCCTTTCTTATGTCCGTTTGAAATACAGACTGGTGCAACACTAGCAACTGCTAACAGTACGTTTTGTCCACCTGCCTCTCTATATTATTACCTGGGCAAACGGATAAAGTCTCTAGGTCACTAACTGCTTATGTTTTGTTCAATCTCACACAGTTTGTGGTCACGAAATTGGCAGTTAGTGTAGTTGAATTAATCGTTGCAATTAATCGTTGTGGCTGTGGTTACTGGTTTGTTTCACCCTAATCCATCTGAAGTTGTTGCTCCTCAGCCGCTTGCAAATCTGGAAAGAAAAAGTTATCATCTCATGGCAGCCGTAAAAAAACGCGTTCCATGAGAAAGAAAAGTGCCTCAGTTAGACTATCGCGATGATCAGTATCACGGAGGTCGCAGCAAATGCTAATAATCCCATTTCTTGCAGCATACAGGATAAGAATGAATGTTCGGGATTGCAGGATAGAAGGAATGTGTTTGACAAGAGCCGTGATACATTTGAAAGAAAGCTTAGCAGCTGTTATACCCCCGGGTTCTTATCATGGAGTCACTTGCACTTGTCCACTTATCTAACCCACCTTCCAATCCGTCATCCGACCACCTACAAATCGTCAGTAACCTTATTGCGGTGATTTCCACTAAAGGGACTGAACGGATTATCCGTGCAAGTAATGCTATGTTGTTTAATGCCACAGAAAGGCTACCTCGTAAAAAGCTGAATCATGTTACTAAACACCACCTGTCTTCATACTGAGGAGTACCTTGCCGTACGCTTAAAACAGGGGATTTAAGTAAAAATGACCGGTGCTACTGAAACTCAAAGATGCCGAAAGCGCAAAATTGTTAATATGGAATATGTCAAAGATAAGAGCGGCAACTGAAGGTAAGAATATAAGTACAAATGCAAATAAGACGTGAGCGGATACATAAGCATGTTCCAAAAAAACCGAATAACGCATCCGACCCCACGTAAACTGAGTTACGGACTGCATAAGAGTAAAATATCCACTCGAATATTCACTGCGCAGCTGACCTACATGACTCCGCGGCTACAGCTGACTGACTACCAACACAACCGATCTTCAGTAGCAATGTCACTCCCATCCAGACATCTAATACTATCACAAATAGTACTATCCTAACGGGATTAGCGTTAGCGCCGACATTATCTACAGATCTACATAGATATCGCTCAAGTTCTCAGCGTATCGCTATCACAGATGGTGTAAGCCTAGACAACATGATCAGCTTCATTGCCACAGAGGATTCCCCCTGGAAGCTGATGAATAGTAATAAAATTCGTACCTCCGTTGGCAGGTTCTGCAGCTTTCCCAACAACAACAACAACAACAACAACATGATCCAGTTAAAGAAGTCGGCACCTCAGAGCACTCATGACATTTCTGATACTTTTCCAGTAAAGATGTACTAAGAAGTCTTACTGAACACTCCAATTTAAACGAGAGATTACTAGCGGTTAATAGGCTAACACAAAGACGAACCGATTATCCCAACCCTATGGAGATTTCTTTCTAAGCGGTCCGCCATGAATGCCGTGCAAAATCAACGCGCTCGACTCCGCCGACTAATACCGTAGGAAGGATGTAACCTTTAGTTATCCATCTACTTCTAGCTCAATAGGCAAGCCGGCAATATTTCCTACAATACCATCCACCCAAGCCTGAGAACGAAGGCTGCAAATAGTGTCCCAAACGACGTCCAGACGTTAGAGTCCCATTCATACTAAGCTCTTTTTTGAGGTTTCAATTCATGTAAGATGCCCATTTCTGTGAAGCCCAAAGTGGAAACTAAAGTGGTAATCTTTCGGCAGACAATTGTTGCGATTAAGTCATCATCAGCTCGTCACAATAATAGATGCTAAATTAAAACAGGTTCATTACTGTACAACAGAGTAATTGATTAAACGGTGTAAAATATTTTCTCGACATTGGTCAGGTGATCAGGTCATGAATGTCCCCCCCCCCCTTTTGTAAGTGACTGCCCAAGGCAGTTGTAGCGATTGAACCATCTTCTTTTGGATGCATAAGTATAGATTCATCAGTCTTATGTATATCGCCTCCGCGGTAGCAAGCAGACGATTCCTTATTCGGTGGTTCGGATGTGTTGGTACTTTGTATACGATGTCAAAAACGGTTTGTTTGTCAAGTTGGTGTCCGGTGTCCATCGGATGGTTTGTTATTGAACTGGAGTTGACTCCGTCTGCCTGGGGAAATGGTCTTTGATTCGCTTACTTGGACTTTGAATCTAGGAACAGAGACTGGCTCGAATAAACCTCATCCAGATCAGCTGCGTTAAAAAACTCTTTCTGTAGCATTGCATCCAGTGTCCGCTGCGTTGTCGCCTTTGAAAGGCATAGTCAAAAATCGTTGCCTCCTTTTGACCGTTTGTGTCTTTAGTTTAGTACTATTATGCTTCATATGAACGTCAATGAAGCGTTCCGGATATCCATTCTCGAGAAGTACTTGTTTGATCCGCCTCAGTTCGTTCTTAATAGCCTCCTCGCTGCAGATGATATATACGCGGTTCGTTAAGGTATGTACTAGCGTTATCATGCGATTGAGGGGGGTAAAGCTGTGAAAATTTATGTAGTGACCAGTTTTATCCGCGAGCCACACGTCAGAAAATCCTAATGAATCAGCACGCCATGCAGTTCTTCCAGCAGATCAGCAACTTAGCTCAAATATGGCTGAAACCGGCAACATTTATTCCGACTGTGTAGTACGTCGGATGATGTCTTTTGTCCAACTATGCACAAGCGGTCAGTAAATCTACCGACACAACAAGGATATGTTCGATTAGTTCCCTTAAATGCTCGGTTCCACAACAACAAAATGCACCACCTACGCTCTCTAATGTACCTACCCTGTCCCGATAATTTACTTGTCACGGAGACTCGCGGGGAAGCGGACATACTTCTGATACTGTCCGTTGAGCTTCGTAATTGGTTTACAGACGTTTCATCACCAAATGAGGTGACTTCCTCAGTGCGCTACTGGGTTAAATGCAGTTCGCTGATTTGGTCGCCGATTTGTGATCGACCATCAAGTGACTTTTGAATTGACCTCCTCGAGCTGCGCCCTGTGATCGTCGCCCGTTTCACTAGGTTTCTGATAGATTCGGACGATGCGTGAGATGATCTTACCCTGATTGTAAGAGTTGTGTTGTTGATGGCTCGTTTGGTTACCCACGACAGTTTTTAAGCCGTTTTAGTTCTCTGCATCTTAACCTATGCTAAACTGGGTCATTGTCGATGTGCGTATAGTACTCGATTGTGGACGAGGGACAGCTCATTAGTACATTAATGAACATTCTCATGCATGAGTGCAATAACTATTCTGGAGCCTATGTATCAGAGTACCTTGCAGAGATGGTAATGCAGAAAAGTGAAGAGAATGTGCTGCTCATACTCAACCCAAAGTTGTGGATCCGATAGGTCGATGATACATTGGTGATACTGAAATGTAATCAAGTATAGGCTGCATACTAGTTGCTCAATAACGCCATTGAAGACATTCATTTTACGACGGAATCGGAGGTAGAAGATCAGCTCCCATTCTTGGATGTGTTAGTCACCAGGACGATTGAGAAAGAGTTGCAAACATCGGTTCACAGGAAAGGAACACACCGACCAGATTCCGAAGTACTACAACAACCCCACGAAATATCACAAGCTGCGTGCAAACTCATTTACGTAGAATTGAAACACATTGCAGCATTCATGAGGCAAAGCGGAAGACATATTGTACGGATCGTTTCATCTAAATGGTTATCCACCTAGCTTCGTCTGGCGATGTCTAAACAACAAAGCTACGATCTCTCAGCCTGCTCGAAGGAGGACAAGGAGAATTGTTCTACCTTATGTAAAGAATATCTCCGAGATGGTTTAAACAACAAAGTCTTACAGTGGCTCACAAACCCACTGTCACTTTGAGGAGAACCCTTTCGAAACCCAAAGTTAGATTTGGAGCCCACGAAAGACGATATGTTATTTACAAGATACAGTGTCAAGATTGCGATAAAAAGGCGACTGTCAACAAGAACGTGTGAGCAGAAGTGGGCTTATAAGAACCCCTACACTCTGTTCCTGGTTTCATTACGTGCGGTTGAAGAAGGACATCGCTTCAATTGGAACAATATAAAGGTCCTAACACAAGGAGAGACACGAAAAGGAAGCGAGTTCCTTGAAGTATGTGCTTGTTTATCGATTGAATGCTGATTAATTCAATGAAAGCGAGTTTCTATCCTAGCCCAGATGGAATACCGTCTGCTTTGTTCGAAATCGGAGGCCCTTATATTCCCATATTGCAGCAAAACATTTTTACGTAACCCATGAGGTCTGGAGTTGCTCCAGAACGTGATGGGTTTCCGCCCGGCAAGGGTTTTCCCTATAAAAAGCCGCAAACGTCTGTTTAATAACAGTGCGACATGGCGGATATAACTCACCACTAAATACATTCACTGTCCTTTTTCTGTACAAATGTTCGTACCCACTGCGCAGACATCAGTCACCCAACTTGAAGACTTCTATTGATCTTTTTTTACGCTGACGATCCGAATGAACACAATCACAAATACACAAGTACAACTGCAAATCCAAGAAGCCAACTTGCTACATAAACATCTACTCTCATGCATAGATATATCCACTAAACACAGATTCAATGTTACCAGTAAAATTGCAATGTTTCCGTACATTCATAGATTATTCATATAGATGTACCATGATCATGCCTATACAGGCGTGCCTCACATTATGGAGAATATACCAATTATTTAATAAGATATGAGGAAATATGCCCTGGCCACATCAAGATACAAAAGTGGCCCACGTCAAATACAGACGAGCTGCCGTCCCGGCAGCCATATCTCCATTCTGTCTAGAACAATGGAGAGGGTACTAAAAGCCAAAATCGTCGAATTCCTATCGTGTCTCGGAATTTGAGCAGCTCTTTCCATCATGGATTGCTGAGAACGGGTTCATGTAAAAATTACCAAGTATAATTGCTAAAATTAGTTACTCATTCCATTAAGGATGATAAACCCCTGATCACCAGATTCCTTGATGTGCGTCACGCATTCGATCGGGACTACATGGAAAAGTTCTGTCGAAAGTACACTCCTTCGGTATAATTGGCAACTCACATACTTGGATATCATCGTGCGTTTCGGACCGGCAGCAGGCAGTCGAAAGACTAAGGAATACTTCAGCAAATAAACAACTCACAAGTGGCGTGATTCAAGGAAGTGTCTTTAGGGACTCATTTGTTTGTGATGTACATTAACGAAGTCTTCGATGTCGTCAAACACAGCAAACCATATGCATTCGACCATGACATCAAAATTGTTTAAGTTCGATCCGGACAATATCAGTAATGCCTTAGCCGAAATACAAGCGGAGTTGAACGAGTTGGAAATATGGGAAAGGAACTGGAGAATCAAACTCTCGTCAGAGAAGTGCAGCTGTATATGTTATCGGTACAGTATGGCAACAAATTCGTTGATGCTAGATGGTAAAACACTGTCCATCTGTCTCACAATTCGTGACCTTGAGCTACACTACTCGAAATCCTTCAATTTCGCCGAACAGGTGCGCAGTATGTTGTTGCAAAATCCCATAGAGTGGGAGGGATAATACAAAAAACCCCTAGAAATAGTAGAGAATATCCGTAGCTCGGGATGCAGACGTGGGGGTTTTGTACTGCGCTTCGAGCAAAATAATCATTCAGCTCGGAGAGCAGAATCCTTTGTTTAGAATGAATCCAAAATCTACCTGTATAAAACTCATATCCGTTCCCCAACTAGAATATTGCTCATTAAAATACTTCAATCTGATGATAATAATAGACAGAACTGGAGTAGAAAATGTACAGCTGCCTTTCACGAAACACCTTATTCACTATGACCGCTGCTGTGAGATGAACATAGAACTCCTCTGGTTACAGAGGCTAAAACTTAACCTGAGCCTAATGTTTGATAGGCTCCACAAACGCGCTTTTACCCCAAATATTGCGGTTGTACTTCAACCTTTCTACAAGTAGAACATAAGGAACAGACACAACACGTTACAAATCGAAAAAGCACGAAGTAGCTTAAGACCAAATTTCTTTCTTAACCGCTACGCACTTAGGTGGAACAATTTACCACAGAATTTGAGCACGTGAGGCCCAAATGAGGTTTTCCGCACAGTAGTAAACAGAAATGACAGTGAATATAAAATGAGAGACATGCTCAACCTGGACGTGAGTGTAACCACGTTGTATGAAAAAATGCCGCGTGCCATACAGTAAAAAAATAACATTTATTGATTCCAGGTCAACAATCCGCCTTTACCACATCATCTTTATCCCGTATATCTAACTACCTTTTTTCTCCGGAGACATCACAGCACAAAAACTACGGAGTAATTACTAACATTCGTCCACGTCCCCCTGTACATCTCGACTACCCCACAACTGGTTGAACCCCACCAACGGGGCACTGCTCGCGGAGCTCCATGGCGATAGCCGCCAAGCACTATGTGCCGAGTTCAACTCCCAACTCTGCTATCTCTACCTAATAAGTCTAAATCAAGACGAAACCGTTGATCGTGGTGTGCAAGGATGGGAAAGATCCGTACCGAAACCCTCTACATCAAGTCGGAAGCAATTTTGTTTAATGAGTAACTGGGACAGAAACTCTTCTTAACGATACACTTGCAAAATTTGATCGGTTTAAACACATGCGCTGTGTATCGCACTGACGAGATACAAACTATGCTCTTATTTTTGTTTACTGATTCTTTTTACAATAAATAAATTGGTGCATTTCCTGACTAGCTTGCCGAACAGCCTCCAGGTGGTTCCAGCAAATGGTTCGGTGGCAGCCTTCCAGGACAAGGCGGGTTTTCGCCTGGCAAGCATTCTCTTTGTAAGAAGTCACAAATTGCCGTTTAACAACGCTACAATGTAGCGGATGTGACTGACCACCAAATAAAGTCACAGCCCCTTGCTCCATACTGATGGAGTATTGTATTCCAGCAACTTGATGCCGAAATTGTGCGGAGCAATGGGCCCATGTTTGGCAAACAAACAAACTGAAGGCATATGAACTGAGCAATCAGTCACCAGCTTCTAATGGGCGCGATTCCCTGAATTCGTTCCGTTACGTTGCGGATAGGTTATTCGGTCAAAGGCTCGGGGTGGTGCCCCATAAAACAACACCATACCTCGGCCTGTACAACCGGGTAACATGGTGCCCTCTGACGAAAGTATGGACTCCCCTGTGTTGTATTGTTTTCTTTTTACAACAACTACACCTTCCTTTGAGTTCCATGATTTTTGAATGCACAATGTATACTTGCAGATTGTTGTAATTATATATATATATATATATATATATATATATATATATATATATATATATATATATATCCCGACGAACGAGACATGTTCCCCTTTTGTGGAACGATCATTTGTACAGCAAATTTCATCATCAATTCATTTATGGACTGCATTCAATACGGAACGGTGATGCAATGTGTTGTTGAGTAGGTAATAACTTTAGTTGACAGTTTGCATTGCCCATATGTTTTTCGAGCCAGATTCCTTGAGGGGGCTCGTGGATTGCTGAATGTCGAAAAATTTGGTCACATTTGGCAAGGAAAGAAAAGTTTTTAAATGAGATTTGAAAATAGACAGGATCTCACTGGTGCTTCACTGCGACGGCAATTGATTCCACACATGGGCGTACCTTACCAGAAAGAAAGTAAAGCGGAGATCTGGCTTGATCATCTGCAAGAATGGCAGACATTTCCCATTACAAGTGGGAAAGGTTCAGCCACGTTGAAAAGTGACAGTCCACTGGTTGAGAAAACTCGCGAGTACATTATACTATAGAGAAGAGTAAGATTGCTTTGCAGCCTCGAAGCCAGAGTGTGTACAGCTTATTCTTTCCCGGAGGCACCAGCCCAGGAGCAGAGAACAAGTCTTATTGCACAGCGATATCCATTTCTGTGTTTTCAAGAGCATGCAACTGATGGATGAACCTGAAAATTTTTTTCAGAACAATTGCATATCGAGAATTCGGGCAGTCATGTTTTTTCGGGCAATTCCGCTGTATAAATTAATCGAAAAATCAGTTGGCCTTTTATGAGCAGTAGCAAAATATGCTATTCTTTTACTAGTAACCAGTACTGGCACTACACTGCTACCTTCACACATTTTCGTTTGCCACGATTGGGTCGATCTCCCGAGGTGACGGATTGTAGCTGCTAATCCAATAATCATATACATACAAAGCGCATTGTTTAAAATGTTTCGGAATACTGGTGGCTCGGATTGAGGATTCACTTGTTCATTTGTTCTCCGAACTTGACAATTAAGTTGTAAACGTTTCACCACCATGCGAGGTGGCATCCTCAGTGCAGTGAGATGCGGCGTGCAATCTTACTGTAAGGCGCATTGCATTGGATGCATGGCGATAAAAAAGTGCTTGGCTCAAAAAACAGACTGGTGGTACGGACTAGATGGCTTGAGTGTTCATACTGTATACACATAGAAACAACCCTAAAGATAAGTAAAATAGGTGATGGCTTACTTGCATTAAAGTCACACTGGCACACGGCCAGAAGGGACGCAGAAGTGTGGGTGAAATTTTTCGAGGGAATATTCCGCTTGGAAGCAGGTTCCCAGAAGAGGGTTTCATGGATGACATCATTACTTCACATATACATTTGGATTGAACCACACTTAGTACTTCTGGCAACCTCTCAATATTTCTGACAAACTGACCAGATGAATTAGCCACGCCTCCTAAAAAGTAGTTTGAGAACTGCTATGGAAAACCCGGAAAAAATATATGTTCCAAGCGATCCCGCTGTACGTAATAATCAGACCATACAATTGGACTATGCCTCGCACTGTCGAGGAATATACCCTTTATTTATTTATATGGAGATTACGAAAACAAATGGAATCCTGGACGATTGAGTTAAGTGAATCCAGAAACAGTGATGTCTCACGTGTATTAGAATTCATTGAACGACCGTCACCAAGTTAACTGCGACACACCAAGCACGGTCGCTATGCGCAAATAAAAGTCTCATATCCTCAAGCTTCATGAAGCCATTACTATCGGTTGTGAACGGTCGGTTCTCTGCGTACAAAAGCAGTCGATATGGTAGCGTGAAGCACATCAACCGGCCACCACTTAGCTTCCAATCGAGGTCACGTGACATTGTCCCCACTGATCCTACCATTAGTTACATGTGTGTGACTGATGAGAATGTCCGAAATGACGGCGTCTAGCGCTATCGGCATTTGGTTACATACAAAAGCAACCAATGAATGAGACGTTGCAGTAGCAGAGAGAAGTGACAACATATTAACGTGGTCCATTGATGGCAATAAGACGAATGAGGATGTTGCAGGGTGACAAGCGGAGAGTGCGTTTCCTTCGAACGAGAGGAGGAATGCAAAATGCAATACGCCAGTACGAAGCACTGAGGCTTCACTGCCGCGCAATCATCACCGGTGGCACGCGGGCTACTGATATTGCGAGGGTCGCCCGGTCCCTAGGCAGACTCGAACCCGCGCCGTCAGATTGCAAGGCATCCTAATTACCTTTGGCTACGGGACAGTGAGAATGCAAATTGTTCTAATGACACTGAGCTTCAGTGGAATAAATTCTTGGCCGCCATGCACGACGCAGGAGCCTCCGCTTGTGGCACTATCAATCGTCACCGCACCAGTCACTAGATATCTGAGAGGTTGGTGGACCTGTTGGAATCCAGAAGAAACCTCCCGATTAGCTCTGAACACAATATGACCAGACGAAGTATTAGGCGCGAACTAAAGCCGAGCCTGGGTACTGACAGGGAAGCCTGGAAAGCCAGTCACACTCAAGAAATGAAGGAAGCAGGAACAGTAAGTAATTAGCGCAAGCTCTTCCAGCTGATCTGCACCACCGGTCCCAGAAAACCAGGCGTCAGTGAGACAAGTATAAACAACGTGGGTACGCTAATTCATAATAAATAGCGCCGTATGGCTCGTTGGGTGGAATACTTTCAAGCTCAGTTCAGTTGCCCCCCTGTTCCTAAACCTTTTCGTACTTAGGTAATGTAGGATAGGGCATGGTCGAGTAGTTTAGATGCTCCACCGGAGGCTGAGCTCCGAAAAGCGGTCACAGCCCTCAGCCGTATTCATGCTGCTGGCCCGGATCCCCAGCCACCTGCACTATTTAAAAATGGTAGTGAGGTCCACTGCAAAGCACCGACCTCCCTGTTCGGATATAATGGAAGGAAGAGAGTGTCGCGGTCAACTGGAGTGAATCAATTATAGTGTCAATTTACAAGAAGGGCAGTCATACCGACTGTAATAACCACAGGGTTATCAGCCGAACACCAGTTGTGACATAGTTGCTGACTTCAATTCGCGTTCATCATTTCACTGCGGAACGGGAATCCCAGATTATGGGGAGGAGATAGGTTCCCGTCCTGGACGGGGCTGTATAGACCACATATTCACTCTGCGGCAGGTTCTAGAGCAGCGCCACTCATACTGCAAACCGACAATAGCTGTGCTCCTCGACTTCAAGACTGCGTTCGATTCAGGAGATCGACGCATTCCGTTCGAAATACTTGCGCGTAAAGGTGCTCCCATTTTAGGTGCCCTGCACATAAACACTACAGGGCGCGTCAGGGTCTACGGTGACCAGTCGGTTATCTTTCCGACAAAAAATGGCGCTCATCAGGGTTACCAAATTTCCCCGATTCCGTACAAGTTCGTTGGGGACTCTATCATGGAGTGTTTCTTTCAGGAGCCTCAAGGCGCAGGCGTTGAGGTGCTGCCTAGTGAAAAGTTAGCTGACCCGGAGTATGTGGACGACATCGTCTTGCTTTTTGACGATGTCGAGGCGGCACAATCAACCATGAACAGCCTGTCTAGAGAGGTCCCATTATTTGGTATGCGCTTCGCATCTTTAAAGTGCAAAGTGTTTCCGCAAGATCACCAGCCACTTTATGACCCCTTGATCCTTGATAACGAGGAACTCGAGGTGGTTGATCGATTCATTTATCTCCTCAGATGCGTCAGCAACGATGGGCGCATGGGAACTGAAGTCAGTTTACGCATTGCAAAAGCCAGAAGTGGTTTTTTGAATCTTCAACACCTTGGTCTAAAAGATTGTGTTTACAAGACCACAGTGAGGGCCGTCTACGTTATAGTAGTGAGACACGGACTCTTCGATTTGAGGAGCTGCGGCGCCTTCACGTCATTGATCATCGTTGTCTGCGAAGTAGTACTGGTGTCGGATGGCACCAGTGTCCGCAACGATAATGAGCGAAGGTAAATGCTAGACAGTGGTAATCATGCCAGTTCCTTAGAACAACAGATAGTACTCAATAAGTTGCGTTGGCTTGGGCACGTGCCACCTACGCCCTGTCACCGCTTACCTAGGAGGGCCTTGTTTAGTCTACCAGGTGTAGGGTGGCGCAAGGTTCGAGATGGACAGAAGTTGACTTGACAGTGGGAAATGAAGTCACTGACGACCAAACTGGGAGCCGTTGGTCCGTCTCGCCTTCCGGGTTGGAGTCCACGTGACTCACCATGGGCTTGACTACAGACTTTGCAGGACATGGCTCGCAACTGACACCAGTGACGCGTCTGCCGCAGTCTCTTAATCGGATTGCCTGTGTAAAGTGTGTTTGGTGCTGAGTTATCTGCGGGGTAATGGCTGATTATGACGCGTGGCAGTGAAAGCCGCAAGGAAGCTGTCTCGCCGATGCCGCTTTATCTTTGCACGATAGCCAGCTGTTGGTGAACTTGTAGCAGGATGCTGCGATGATCCAACAGTCATCCATCCAGAGTAGCCAGGACATCATTTGCAGGGTCAGCCGAAGTCCTCAGAAAGAATCGGTTCATGTGAGTTCACTACATCCTAAACCATCTTCTGATTGTTGGATTTGCAGGGAATGGCACTTTGGTCGAAACCGCCCGTTCCGAAATCACATTTGCAATCACTGTGATAAGCGAGGACACAAAGAGTCGTGTTGTCTTGCGAAGCGACCAATAATGAGCGGAATGCGGCGTCGAATCCCGGTGCACTTCCGATGTCACAACGAGGCCAAAACTGTGACGGCGACTTTCAAGGTTGACGGTGTCAGCAGGCGTAAGTTTACAATGTTGAAGATCGATGATAGGGAAGTTAAGCTGTAGCTGGATACTGCGTCAGACCTCACTTTGATTTGTCGAGACACATGGTGTATGGTGAGACGACCACCGCTGGCCCACACAGACACCATACAGCACGAAACACATCCGGCGGTATAGTGAAACTTCTCGGAGAGTTGCATTGTCAGGTCAGTTTCCGTGACCAGCACATTCGTACAACCTGTTTTGTGACAGATCAACCAGGATTGAATTTGCTGGGTCTCGATTGGATGGATGAATTGAAATTACTTGACCAGTCAGTTAACAGTATATGCCAGAAATTACAAGTCGAGAAACCCGCAGAGACGCAGAATATGAACCTCGAACTTTACAGTCAAATTGCAGAGCTGAAGCGATGCCACGAAAGTTTGTTCCAACCCGGTGTTGGATGGTGCCAAATAGCCAGAGCTGAGCTGAACCTCAAACCAGACGCCAGACCAGTTTTAAAGACCAAAACGTCCAGTGGCGTACGCAACACAACCAATAGTGGAGTCTGAGTTAAATCAGTTGCAGTCGGAAGGTATAATCATGCGCGTACATTACTCAGAATGGGCGGCACCCATCGTTGTGATAATAAAAGCAAACGGCAAGGTACGTATTTGTGCTGACTTGACAACCGGTTTAAATTCCATGTTGGAGAACCACCAGTATCCTTTGCCTATACCTGAAGATTTGTTCACCAAGGTTAACGGTGAAAAATGGTTTGCGAAACTCGATCTAACTGATGCTTACTTACAAGTTCCAGTAGCCGAGAACTGCAGAACACTACTGACGGTCAACATGCATCCGGGTCTTTTCCAGTACAATCGGTTACCATTCGGAGTGAAAACTGCTCCCGCCATTTTGTAACAAATCATGGATACGCTACTGAACGATATCTCTGGGGTCGCAGTATACCTGGATGACGCATTGATTATGGGGTCTGACCCACAAGCATTGCTGGTCACGTTAGAGAAAGTGATCACTCGTCTAGAAGAAGCTGGCTTCCGGTTACGACCGGAAGAATGCAATTTCCTGATGGAAAGTGTCAAGTTTCTCGGGTTCATCATTGATAAACATGGCCGACGTCCGGATCCCGCTAATATAGAAGCCGTCAAGCAAATGCCACCACCAAGGGATGTTGGCGAACTTCGTTCATTTCTCGGTCCTATAAGTCATTATAATGCCTTCCTGCCAAGTCTACATCAGACAAGAGATCCTCTGAACGAGTTGCTGTTGAAAGGGAAAGAATAGCGATGGACAAAGAAGTGCCAACAATCCTTTGCTACGGTTAAAGCAGCGCTCAGTTCTGATTTACTTTTGACCCACTTCAACCCAAACTTGGAGATTGTTGTTGCTTCGGACGCCTCCAAATATGGAGTAGGTGCTGTCATTTTTCACGTGTTCCCAGGAGGAGAAGAGAAGGCCATTACGGACGCAGCACGGTCTCTGACAGTGGCGGAGAAAAATTACAGCCAGATTGAGAAGGAAACGCTGACGATTATCTTCGCAGTGAAACGATTTCATAAGATGCTAATGGTAGACATTTCAAACTGATCACGGACCACAAACTCCTACTCTCGATATTTGGATCAAAGAAGGGTATTCCTGTCTTCACAGCAAGTCGGTTACAGAGATGGACAACCGTACTGCTGGCTTACGATCTCAGTATACAATACCGATCTACACAACAACTCGACCAAGCTGACACTCTATCTCACCTCCTCAGTTCCCACTTGAAGGAAAACGATGACTGCGTAATTGTATCTGTCAAATTCGAGTCGGAATTTCGGCGCATCCTGGTTGACAATGTAAGGGAGTTGCCAGTAACGTCGGACACGATTCTTGCAGAAACGACTCAAGACGATATTTTGCTGAAAGTGATAGGGTTTGTGAAGTCCAGTTGGCCTAATGTCGAAAGTTCGAATGAGTTACAACCTTTCTTTAATCGACGCGGATTCCTTACGGTCGTTGGCAATTGTCTAATGTTCGGAGACCGAGTCGTGGTACCAAGGAAGTTGCGGAAGCGAATACTATAGCAGTTTCATTCAGGACATCCGGGAACCAGCCGAACGAAGGCACTGGCGCGAAGTTTTGTGTGTTGGCCTCAAATGGATGCAGAAATCAAGCTGTTCTGCCAAAGTTGTGAATCTTGTCAACAAGCGGCAAAGGCACCTCCGAAATGTTCGTGGCACCCTTGGTCCGAGTCGAAGAAACCCTGGCAGAGAATCCCCTTGGATTATGCGGGACCAATCAACGGTCAAGCTTATTTGATTTTTGTTGATTTCTACACAAAATGGCCCGACGTGATTCCGATGCAAAATCCTACCGCCCAGAACACTATCAATGAACTGAACAAACTGTTCCAGTATTTTGGCACCCCGGAGATGCTGGTTACAGACAACGGAACCCAGTTCACCTCAACGCTGTTCCGAGAATTTTGCATGCAAAACGGAACCCAACACAAGTTTTTGCCGTCGTAGCATCCACAATCGAATGGGCAAGCCGAATGGTTTGTAGATATCTTTAAACGTGCTCTTATCAAAGCGGAAGGAAGAAGGATGTCACGAGATGCAATTCAGCCGCTTTTTGAGAATGTTTCGAAACACTCCGAATCCAAACATACCGGAGGGCAAATCTCCTTCTGATTGTCCATTTGAACGAAAAATTAGAACGACATTTGATAGCCTGATTCCCAGAAATGTTGGAAAACGCAACGGACAACCGAGAGAGGGGCAGGATAACAGGCTTCACACGTTCAAGATTGGCGACTTGGTGTATGCAGGAAACTTCCAGGCCCCGGAAAGATGGATTAGCGGAACGGTTAGTGGAAAGAGGGGTAAAGTTATTTAGGAGATAATGGTCAGAAAGGACAAGTGGACCAGACACATCAATCATCTACGGCAGCGGCATGGCAAAACTCAAAGACATCAAGAACCAGCGGCACCACAGTGGGACATACTACTGGATACATTTGGTTAGAAAATAGAACTGATCTCCAAAGCGGAACATAGCCGGTCGCACAGACGCCACACGACGTGACATGCAAGCCAAATCGAAGAAGAAGGCAAGCGCGATGACTACAAGTGAAACCCAGGGTAAAAAGGTACGACTAAGGCCAAGTGCGGAAAATAGGTAGGAGCAATCAGTTCAAATGGGGAGGTAATAGAGAGGTAAATGGAGCCAACGTTCAGATAGGAGGCCACGCACAGGCTTGCTGCGGAGCACGTGAGCTGTCTGCTGCATGCAAAAGGTCACCAGCACGAGCGTGGAACGACCTTCGACTGTTTTGCCAAATTTGGGAATCGAGTGCAAACTGATTGGCCAGCAAATACAAGCCCGAGTAAACGGAGGCGAACCATTCTGCCAAAATATGGAAAATCCGTGGGACGGAATTAACTCCCATTGGCTGCGAGCCAAACGCTTCCAAAAGTTAGTATGTTTCGTTCACCAATGAGTAGAACTGACCTATCGTGTAGAATAGACTCCTTGTTTACCGAGTCTTGGCCTTCTGAGCGTGACTGAACAATCAGGTGGTCGTAGTCTCGCAGGCGTAGAATAACAGCAGTGCAGCCGTACGAAGGCAGCTTTACAGCAAAGTATTAACGCCAATCTGGACGGGTGTACTTGGGTGATAGATAATATGCATTATAAGGAGACATGTAAGCTAGTTCGCCACGGGTGCACTTTTAGTGACCGAAGACGAATCCCTGTGCTTCGTTGTTTGACCAGGATGAGATGTCATCTTCGTAGATGAACAACACTAGGGACTGGGGACCTTGTCGGATATGTGGCGGGCTCAGTGGCACTAATGCATCCGATCTCTTGTACCTAGCCGTTAAGATCCACTACGGTCAGTTTCACTATTTTCTTTAACCTCTTGTACTCCATGTTCGATGCAACCGGTGGCCAAAAGGATTACGCAGTTGCCTTGTAATCCAAAGGCCACTCCGGTCGGAATCCGCGTAGATGAGAGCGACCTCATGGTATACTCGGCCCACGCGCGATGGCTTGTGGTCACGTGGCGGTACGGTGTTCGGTTGTTGAGTACTGTTATTCTGGCATCTTGATGCCGTGCGTGAATTCAAGGTTTAAAATCGAAAAACATCAGGACAGTACGTTACTGTGCTGCAGTTATTGGCAAAAATGCTGGAGGATTGTACCGGCTCAAAGTGACAACCGCATTCGAGAGTCGGGGGACACAAGAAATATCCCGGAGAACGCAAAAAGGGGGGAATCGACACATGACATTACGCCTAAATGCATGTTAGACCAACAGCACTAGAAGAGAGTATAGGTCATTCATCGCTTTGGCGTAAGAGAAGAACAGAACACAATCGATATGCGCTGTAGACCAGTAAGGTGGTCCCAATCAGTGTTAAGCGACATTCTCAATCGTTCCACACGATAAACACATTGGATAATAAACTTACCGGCTTCATCAGTTTGAGTGAATGAGAATGATTCAGGCGGATGGCAAATGGCCGATTCAATGGCTCTTTCTTGTAACTTTTCAGTTGCATCAGATCTTGCGCGCCATAAGTACTCCACAGCCTCATGAACCAGATACGCTGTGCGAGAAGGAATATCAGGAACTAGTCCACGAAGGTGTTCCGCTGTGAACAGTGAGCCGATTGAGACGGTGTCCGAGGTGGTATCATCGTTGTCAACAAGGAACTCCTCGTCTAGAGGGAAAGCAACTGCGGAGGCCGGATGAAGGCGCGGACTGGACACAACGTCAGATGACGCTTTACCGCTGTCGTCAGTGGTTATTGTGATAGGATGATCAGCAAAATGCTTGTGCTCGTGCTAAAGAACAGTGAAAGAGAGAGGGAGCAGAAAGTAGCATTAGCTGATCTGAAACGTAGGCAGAGCAGTAATTCGATAAATCTATGCTGGTGATTAAACTACATGTGGTCAATAAAACATATGGACGCGGATACCTACTCTAAAATCTAATTAGTGACGAAAACAACCACAACTGACAAATCGTAACGGTAAAAATAAAGGTGAGATTAAAACAGAAAAAAGCGTACAAAACTGCAACAGTGCGTATGATAACAGCATTCTACGAACCGACGGACAGCAGCGACAAGGAGGAGGGAGCAGTTAGTTAATGACTTGAACCCAAAGAAGTAACTGCCGGATGAATACGTAAGAGCTGGTGAGGCATGAGGCTCGAAAGGGCATAACTCGTGCTTGTACCAAAGCAGAAAGAGGAAGTGATTTAGAGTGAGAAGCGATAAAACCATGGTACAAACTGTTGTCAGAAGCGGGATCCTCGTCCGGTCGTGCGCATGCGATCAATCTGTACAGGTTAGTAGTGGTATAAACAGCAGTCTAATGAATAGACACAGAGCCAAACAAAATCATGGCAATCACTGGAAGAAGACAGGTATTATCACCACGCCATTATCATCATGGCACATTAGCTGAAGGTGAGCAACACACTTCAGCTACAGTGCCGCAATATAAGAAAAAGAAAAGAAGCATTCTTTGTTATTTCGCACATGCCACTTTTCATATTTCATCTTTTGTAATGTAAAGCAATTAGTTTCTTTCGGAAATTTGAAAAGCGCAGAAAGCAGGCGAACACTGGTAGATGCGTTGCGTCTTTCACATCTGAATCCGAACAAGTATGTACATAGATCTTTCATTGGTTTCGATTGCGCGCCATATCCTGAATTATTTCTAATCATCGGCACTCTCCTTCCTTTGGTCCTCAACGAGGCAGACGTGTGAATCCGACGGTGGCAAAACGTGAAGTCAACGACTTCATATGCTGTCGCCAAGTGGACGGCTGACCGCCACATGGTCTCTTCCAGCCGAGCCGTGCACGAACAAAAAGGGCGCAGTGGGGCAAACGCTAAGCCGACATACGCAGGACATGACCGACATGACGCAGCAAAACCAGCTTGTTGAAGGGAGTGCTCACATTCCCTAAGACATAACGTCTGACTTCACGGTTGGAAATCCGTTGTTGTCACCACACATGAGCATTCCCCCCTCAAGCACCCATTGTCGAAGGATGAATCGACGATACAGAGTGAGATCATCCGATCATGATCCCTATGATGGGAGCAACAAACGTCTGGTGTCTCACCAGATGGTATCAGAGACCACAGGCTACGGATATAACGAGGCACACGGGGAAAGATAGGTGAAAGAAGGAATCAGGAGAAAAGCCAACTGGATTCGTGAATCATAAAGGCATAACAATGCAGTACGCACACCACCGACGGGGTGTCAAGCTTTGAGTAAGATGTGAGGATTGTGGAAGGAGGTCAGTTTTGGTGTCGTAAGAATGACGGATGTGACCCAATTAAATTATGATTGGGTTTAATATGGCCTTACCAGTTGAAAAAATTACGCATTCTGGATAGGAATTCCATGCTCTGCAGTGTTGTCAGGGGAAAATGTTGATCAAACTTATGCACATGACATCGTCCTGCTGTGAGACAGGTGTGTGACGAAACTGTCGGCTCTAAATAAATTCGTTGAGCTAGGTTCATCCTTTAACATGCAGTTCGTAGCATCAAACGACACGAAGTGATTGGACTCTTGACGACGAGCAACTGGAGTTAGTTGAACAAGTCACTATTCCCGGCAGCTGCATAAACAGCGCCGGGTTTGTGACCGTTTGAGTTATTTTGCGAATTGCGAAAGCTGGGATTGATTTTATGACCTCACAACAGATCTAGAGCCATAATGGGGGTTTCCGTGGAATAAAACGTTGGTGGGGTCGCTGCATACCTTTATAGGAGTGAGACTCTGCCCCTTTGATTTGGTCTCAAGCACTTTCTGATTTTGGTCATTGTTGTCTACAGCATCTGAGTGCCAACAACAATGAGAAACACAATCAAGTATCATGCGGCAAGGATGATCACTCTAGTTTCCCAGATAAATACACAAGACTGAGCAAGTTCCGTCAGCATTGGCACATGATGCGTAAGCCAACTAAACACATATTGGGGAGGGTTCGGTTTTGGTTGCTCGATGAAGCACAGAATAAGGTTCGATAGGGGCTATGGTGGGCTTGATGATAACCTGACTAGGTGCTATCACCGTGCTTCGCCTTCCATGTAAGGGTCCACGCGACCCAGATTGGAGTTAGTCCGATATCCGCGGAAAAGGGTGCGACCGGCACCAGTGGCGCAACTATTGTCGTCCCTAACCAGACTACGTGGGTGGTGGTGTTGAGCGGTCTTTGGAACAAAGTTAGCTATGAAGAGGGGTAGTGAAAGGCGCAAGACAGTTGTGCCACCGATACCACCTTATCTTCACAAGATAACCCACTGTTGTGGACGAGTTAGAGATGTCCTGATCCTAAATTTTTACTGAGTATTTGGGTGTTACATAAAGATCTCTTTTCCTTCCCCTTTGTCATTCCTCATTGGTTCTCTATGAAGGGGAGCGCAGGTACAAAGCGCTGAGGTGCCGTTGCTGCTGTTGATGTTTTTAGCGATGACAATGATGAGCGACGATAAGCCCGAGAAGAACGACAACGTGCACCAGTTAAGTGCACAATTTGGTCTAACATGGTATTGTGCATGAAAATAATAGAGAGGGAAGGGTAACTCAATCAACTCACCACCGCCAACGTATCTCGACTATGGGATATCGCGGAATCTATTACACCGGAGAGAATCTCAGAGAACAGTGTATTCGTGACATCATCAACAAGGTTTTGACGGAACAGAGTTTTCTGCTGGTCCGCTTTGGTTAGGAGAGGAGTCTTGTAATCCGTCGCCTTCGTGAGTTCATTGGACTGACCAATGGCTGAGGCTGGGCGGACGTCTTCCACGTTGCTCACGGAACCAATTCTGACTGTAGGTGAACGTACGAGAGTTTTGGCGGCCAGATTCTCACTGCGCCCGAAGTGAGGAGAGGAGAATGGGATGGGAAAGAAAGGAAGATTGGAAAAGTTTTGAACCCACTTCAGCTAATCACGAAGTATGGCATGAACCAGACACATTACTTAGATGCATCGATTCAGAATGTAGGCTAAGAAACAGCAGTGGGAATAATTAATGACCACAAAAATAATGCGTTTAAACGAGCTTCGCAAGCATGAGTGTGCAACTGCGATGTAGAGTGCAGGACGACTATATATATATATTTGGCAACAGTCTATGAATAGACATAGAGCCAACAGAAACAATGGAACACAAAAGAAGGAACAGAAATTGTAAAAGAAAACACAACACAACACATTAAAGTCCATGGTTTCGTCAGAGAGCGAGATACTACCCGGTTGCCCAAGCCGAAGTAGGATGTTGACTTAGGGGACACCACCCTGAGCCTTTGGCTGATTAGACTGCTCGCAAGGCAGCAGAGCGAATTCGGGGAATTGCGCCCATTGGGAGCCGATGACTGTTGCTCAGTTCGTACGCCTTGCGTTTGTTCCTTTGTCAAATAGGGGCCCAATGCTCCCCAGAAATACAGTATAACGTTGCTGGGATACAATGCTTCGCCAGGATGAAGCAAGGGGCAGTGACTTTATTTAGTGGCGAGTCACGTCCGCCACATCACAGTGTTGTTAAACGAACATATGTGGCTTTTTAGTGGGTGAACGCTTGCCAGGCGAAAACCCACCACGTCCAGGAACACTGCCGCCGAACCATTTACTGGAACGGGAAAATCTCGAACCACCCAGCTGGCAGCACGAGGAGGTTGTTCAAAAGCCAGGACGACTGCATATGTGTGTATGTGATGGCACAAACGCCGCCTTAGTTGAGTTCGTCGATGCAGTCCAGTTAAACCCAAACAGTAAAATGTGCGCTGTCGTATACGTGACGTTTATGATAACTCGATAGGTTCGCTGTGACTGGATATGAAGCGAACACAGGTGTTGACAGTTGATCCATTGATTAAAGAGGAGGAAAAGGAGTCTCAGTGGTTACAAAGAAATCGCATACTCCCTGTGGAACAGCTAGGCTCAAAAGTGGCTTTGCCATGGACCAGGACAGAGCCTAGCCATTGCACTCCGTACTTCCGGTGTGCGGCTTTCCCAAATATTAGACCGGTGACAGACCAGCAGATACCAACGCTACGAGAGTCAAATTTCCATGATGCGATGTGAATATGCAAGCAGTAAATAGGTGGACTTGGAAGACAAACGAACGGATTCGGTCAATGAACACAGAGGCCTAGTCGACTGTCCAAGCGATCCCAGTGGGTGGTTGATGTTTGACGGTGCCACAGCAAGTTCCCCGTTCCTTCTAAACCGACTCAAGGAGGAGAGTTCTCGACCCAAAACCGTCATCGTCAACAAAAACGGACCACCTGCACATGCCGAAACTGCGGGTCAAACAAGTTGTCAAATGCGCCGAATTGTCGCCGCTGAATAGATCGCTTATCATTGAAGAGCAGACTTTGCAATATAGGGAATGCGATCACCCCCTAGCGATGTACAGTGCATGCAGCACACAGCCTCGCAAAGCTGCCATGATTCCGGGTTAGTGCTACGTCGGCCCACCCATCCCCGGGTAACGTGCTTTGCGCACTGACGGTCATGCCCGAAACACAATGGTCGCTTTTCTTTCGCATACACCGTGTCTCATTCCATCCGTCTCGTGTACATAGTGGGGCGTGTGTGTGGAACTATACTTTCGGGTCAGATCAGCTGATCAAATGTGGCCCAGGCACCGAGATGTGACAGATTTAGTTCGCAGTCCCCAAAATGCTGTGTAGATTCAAGACTACTAGCAAGGGAAGTCCGGACACCTGAGGGCCAACCACTCACCTCTTCTGCACGGGCAGTAACCAGCATAGTGGTGGAGGATGGGTCGGGCTATATCGTGGTTATATTTCAATCCATGATGGTCAACTACCGTCCCCCATGGCTCAGTGGCATAAGCTACTGGCTAGTGGCGCAAGCCATTGACGAGCCCAAATGGAACGAAACAATCGTCTGATTTGCAAACTAGTTGCGATGAACCGAATAAATCGGTTCCCATGAGTCACAAGTGGAATAAAGGAAAAGAGAAAGTGGTCTCAACCAGACAAGAATAGGTTAAATAAATAAACGGCATATTCCTGAATAGTGCGAGGCACAGTCCACCCAGATGATCTGATCAATATTGAACTTTAAAAGAAATGAAGGCATACTTATTAGATGAGAACATTAAAAGAGAGTAACTGGATGCAGAGGGATCGACGTGTCAGAGGCTTTAATCCCTAGTGTCATAAGTACTATGGATCCAGTCAGCCCGAATAAGCTTTTCACCAGTTTCATCAAATCTATTCATCACCTAGCCATTGGTTAATCAAACAAGGGTCCCAAACAACCAGTAGTAATACTGACAAGCGAAACACGTCGAAGCAAATATAATGCACGGTATCTACCCTACTTAATGTAAGCGGCTCAGGTTCAAGAGGTGATACACAACGACATCTAGTTTCTTTCCGAACAACAGCAGTTGGACCTTCCCAGTGCTCACTCAGTGCTCTCACAGAGATGAGCTATGACACACAAAAACCGGTGATCAGGAATGTGATGATAGTTGGTAAATGCGGTGAACGGAACAGAGGTGGAGTCAGTGGAGGGGACGCCTATAAAACATTGTCAAAACGGACTGGGAAAAAGCATACAGGCAAGAGTGGCGTATGACAGAATTCATTCGGTGTAGCGCAAGTGAGGAACAGCATGATGGCAGGCAAAGGTAAACCAGTGAGCGGACAGCGCATGCGCGCTAACAAACCAAAGCTGACGCAACACCGTATCAACCAGTGGTGACCGGCTAGAAGGCGGTCGGATCCGATACCAGATGAATGGACGAAAACAAAACAAGTGCCGCTCAAATAAGCTAAACGGGATTGCACGAGTCAGGTGGACAACGGATGAACTGAAGCGTAACGTGGTCCCGGGTACGGCAGACATGGATTGGACCGATCATAGTGTGTGTGTGTGTGTGTGTGTGTGTGTGTGTGTGTGTGTGTGTGTGTGTGTGTGTGAAGAGGATATGGAAGGCGGCAACGGGAAATACCCATGAGTGAGGAATCGATTGTTCTAAAGCATCCTTTTAACTCTCGGCGGAGGGCTACTCGATAAGGGAAAACTAGTTTCGGTGTGGCTCTCTCCCATCCCTGCACTCCACGACCGACGGTTTCGTCTTCGTTTAGACTCATCAGGTAGAGATAGCCGAGCTGGGAGTGGAACTCGGCGCACAGTACTTGGCGGCTATCGCCATGATCACTAGGCCATTGAGCTCCGCGAGCAGTGTTTGACACAGCGGTTAGAAGTAGATTTTCGAGTTTTTTGGAGCACCCGCCGTCGGTCGTAGAGTGCAGGGATGGGAGAGAGAGGCACACCGAAACCTTCCACTTCGGTGACGGTCCCAGTGATTGTATTGCCAGAGGCTGACTTCAAAGTCAATCGACGCCACTAGTGAGATTGCGCGTCGCAATCCAAGACACACGGCGGGTGGTCCAAGAAACTCGGAAAACTAGTTTCTTGATGTTTTGTTGCACCGGGGCTGAGTAACTACGATCTACACATTAACGTTGATGATACACTGCGCTGAAGTGCTGCGCACTCTGTAGGTACCTAATAGACCAATATTGCACCACCGACACAGACGATATTGGCCACACCGATACACGTAATAGCCTTGTTGGTGACGAAAAGTATGCGATTAGTTAATCAAGCTCGACGAACCAATTAACAGCTGAACAACCAACGAGGGCTACCAATGTATCAAATTATTGCAAACCATGTTGGTGGTTTGATAATCAGAGGCGATATACTTGACCAGAGATAAATAAACCGGTTGACCGATTTGGGTGGATGCTCGGCGACGGCGCGTACAAGCGATATGCCAGCTTCGTACTGTAACAAGAACTTGCGTTTTAGTGATGTGACGTACACATCGAAAAGCACAGTATTCAACGTAGACTTGTCCGGATGCGGTTTCGTAGCAGCTGGATAGAATCTACAACGTCCGCGTATTCTCATTTTATCAGTCAGGTAAAGGACGGAACGTATATTCCATAAAGAGCAAAAAGGGCAGGACTATTCAGGAGCTTCTTCAATCGCGAATTTCAAGGTAAAAGGAAACACCAGACGGTTTTATGGGATTTAAGTTCCAGTGGTGAACTCAGGAAGAAGTCTCTCATGGATTCACACAAGACTACAGGAGTAGCGATAAAGGGATTTAAAAATTGTAAGAGATGTGTGTAACGGCCTTCCGTGATAGAAAGTACGGAATGCAAGCAAAAGCAACTGGATCAAAACAAGCCATCAAATCAATGAAGATCACTATGACAGACTACCTGTGGGTGTAGAGATATTCCAACCCCCGTCCACCAAGACCGAATATGGTGCAACATTCACTGAGTACACTTTCTAGGAGTTCCCGGCGAGTCTCCGTAGGATAATAAATGTGATGTATAGAAGGAAATGCAATATGATTGATGACTCGCCGATTTTGAAGCAGTATTTCTCGGGCTATGCTGCAGCGTATCGTAGAGAAAGAGACTCATGACCTCTCCTAAAGTGCAAGCGCCTGTCTACAGCCACAGTGGCAGTCAGATCTGAAAACACATGACTCCAGTCGTAGTGCGCACATACGAATGTCATGCTTCGGATTAGTTTTGATAAAAGTGCAAGTGGTGCGAAGGTAAGTCACACGGCAAAAGAACAACACAGAACGCCAGGAATGCGACGAACGGACGCTGTGTCGCAAAACGGAATGCACCACAGAAATTGGCGAACCAAAATAAAACCAGGACAGAAGTCTTGTCAGCCAAGTACAAATGAAACGTTGACTGCAATTAACGGCTAGTGCTAGCTTGATGTGGACTGGATAAGTAGCGTCCATTCTAGTTAAAAGGAAAAAGCGGAAGCTAGGCGGAGGCAGTATCAACTGATGGACATTAGCTACCAATAGCATCTAAGCAGATGGCGGTTGAACACTTCGCTGAGCTTGGCAATCTTGTTGCAAACGTTTCGTCACCAATCGAGGTGACATCCTCAGTGCGTAGTTGAGTGGCGTGCAGTAGCGCAGAGTAGCCTCGGTGAGAGAGTATCTAAGCAAACGATACAAGAGCTAATCTCGCACTGCCCATTCAACATAGTACCCGTTCGACGCAATACTACCAGTGCGGCGGAGTCACCTTTAGGATCGCCCATCGCAAGTATTTTCCTCACCAAGAGTGAATGTGGGTTTATCCGACACCACACCACCTCCCTTAGCTCCTACCAGCGGTTCAATGATGACACATTTACCGTTTGTGAGTCCAAGATCGATTAAAGTTACCTACTAAGTCAATCCGACAATATGCATCTGTCATAGAAATTCACTCGTGAGATTGAAGACAATTACCTGGCGTTTCTAGACGTGTTATTGAGGTGAAGAGATACAAGGGGAATCGAAAGAAGGGTTTTCTGTAAGGTAACTCGGGCAAAGCAGTACACATACTTCCTCAATCATGTGTCTAAGAAATAAGAAAGCGATCGGCAAGGAGAGATGGAACTCAGAATCGTTAGGAGTCGAAGAGAAGTTCATTCGCAGAAAGCAACGGTCAGACTAATGCGTTTATCAGAAGGCACTGCGGGTTCCATGATAAGTCAACACCATTTCCCAGCTATGTTTGTGAAACGTTCAATTAAATTCGTTTAATCACGGAGCGAAATCGTTTGTTGTTACCCTCTCAAGTACATGGCGTTGGCATCGGACGTGATTGCGCGCAGCCATATAGTGGCCTCATTGATTGTTCGCCCGGTCTCAGTTAATTGGACATGGAGGTGGGGGGGTGAGGAAATTGTTAGCGCAGTGTGGCCGGACATTGTCACCCGCGGCGTGATGACGGGGTAAGAATGTTACTGTCTGAGGACACTAACTGCTGGCTAGGGGATGTAAGCTGCGCCAGTGTCACGGCCGATAGTCGGTAAAGCAAATCGGAGTACTTCGGTCAAGGATTATTATGTAAATGGCCGCCGCATAGGCACTTGCTCGTGGTAACTATTGCGAGGGGAACAAAACTGCGTTGCGTATAGAATGGCCGGGTCACGGATGTCTGTAGTGTGATCGGGAAACAGCATGTGAACCACTGCACATCATCAAGCTGAGTGACACGGTGAATCCTTTATGTCTCTGCAGTGCGGAAGTCGGCTCGCGCCTAGTTACAGATCAAAAGATACACAGTTGTGTGCCACAAACGATATCTTCCAAGACCGGTTTATTGAGAATTCACTCCAACATGCGCTGACTAATGGAAGTAGTTGAGTATGCCCGGGAAAAGTGCTGAGGAAGGGGTCCCTCATAATCATACAAGGGTATCTACAAGCGCATCGGCTTTCAGCACGTGGCAATCGGGGTTGTTGTACTTTGATTCTTGGCTCATTGACGAATATAAGCATCTCCCGACGTGAAATGCGGTTACAATTTTCCAAAAGACTAAACTAAACAATATAATTGTTCCATCATATTCAATTTGAAGCAACTCTCTTTTACAGTCAGTGACAAAATGCAAGAAATAACAAGTTTGCCTCTATTCGATGTGGACGCCATTGCCGAATACAGTTTCCTAAGGATGAGATATCCGTAACATGGAAATGATGTGGCGCACAGCAAGATATTTCTTGATAGACATTTGAACCCGTGTTTTGGGGTAATTTGTTGCAACGCTTGGAGTAGGCAGTGATAAATAAGTTTTCTTTCATGCTTATTTTCGTCCTTGGAATTATACTTTCGCAAATTACATCACCTACAGAATATCTGCCATCCTACGTCATAGACAAATTGACCCCTGCGGTGCGTGCCCTGTGACGTATGAATCTGTACGGAAAACACAGGTTTGATATCATTGTTAGCTCCTAAAAGGATTGCGATCCAAGGACAGTACAGCATTCACTGTAAATAAGTGTTGTGGAGTAACCAACCATTCTTTTTATAAACCGGCATTGCTTTCGCTCAACAGCCAATTCGTCTAACTTGGGCACGCTTGGGCTCACCAAGGAGCAATAGAAAATGGTTGGTAGTCGCATAATTTCCATCGCAACGAGACTGGACCTTACCGTGGTGCGATGGTTTGTGTACCTCAGTGATCCATTGAGCTATGCTGGGTAGTGTTTTTCACACCTTCAGAGCCACTCATACCAAATTGGTCAATGGTTAAAGCCCAGACACTCAGTCGCTTGGCCCTCCAGGTTGGGGGTTCGAGTGAGGGTGGCTGCTTACTCCATAAAACGGACTCTCTGTAGTCCAGTGCCAAAACTCCGCGCAATTGCGGTCAGGTTTTTGAACCAAAGGCTTTGATTGAGAACCCCAATCGTTCTTCTGTCTAGGCCTGAGCAACCTGACAGTATTATGCCCACGTAATACTATGAATCTCTCGTCAAACAAATTGATGATGCGCTGGCCGTCGCAGAGGATAATAAACGGCGTCCTATCTGCTGCATCGAGCAGGGCGGATAGGGGTATGGATGCTACTGCTCAGGCCTTCCCGTCTTCTTATCCCCCTTCTTGTGCTTTCTCACCCTTATCGTCCCGCCCCAACTTTGCTTTTATCCCCCCATTTCCAATCCCCCAATTCATGGTCCTCCGCCAACGTGCTTCGATAGTAGCTTGTCTGCTAGTTTCAAATCACACACAGTCCCAGGGCACCGCACCAATCCAGTCGACAAGTCCATGTTCAACTAAGCGGATAACGTCAGTTGATCCGTTTCCCTTCGATGTCCTCGCGTCTCGCTAAGACTGGCATGCCTCAACGTGCGCACTTTGCTACAGATTGGCCAACAGGCAGCAATTGTCCGCAAACTAGAGACCCTATCGATGGATATTTGCTGTTTATAAGAAACCCGCCTGCAAGGTTCGAGCTCCGTGGTTACCCTGCGATCCCCCACATGCGACACTGGCGGCACATTCTCACTGCGCTTGTCTGGCGATGATGCAGCTTCGAATGCCGATAAAGCTGGCGTCGGCATTGTTTTGAGTACCAGGGCTGAAGCTTCCTTGATGGATTGGATCCCAGTCAACAGTCGGATGTGCAAAGTTAGATTAGCTGGTTAATTCCATGCAACGAAGTCGTGTGGGGACAAACGGTGCCTGTTTGTCATTGCAGGCTACACCCCTACAAACTGTAACATTGATACGGTGAAAGGTGATTTCTATCAGCAAATTCACGATCTCCTTCGTTACAGATGAAGCACGGATACTGTGGTGTCGGCTGGCGATCCAAACGCCCAAGTCCGAAAATTGTCATTTGGTGAACTTCATCTGGGCGGCCAACATTGCGTAAGTACACGTAATGATAACGGTGAGTGATTGCTACAGCTGTGACATCCCTCATCATGATTATACACGTTAGCTGCAGGTGGAAAACACCTCAGCTATTGTGCCGCAATACTAAAGACAAGAAGAGAAATACGACAGGGGCACGCCGGCTGAGTCCTCAGTAACGGATGGACATCGTTCCGGAGAGCTAACAGCCGGCTATCGTACCGCAAAAAGTTATGTTACGCCTAACGAATGCGATCGAGATTGAAAGGGGAGGCTAAGCAGGAAGGGATAGACAAAGGAACTCACAACACAAACGCCATTGGGGCCGGCTCCTAGCCATAGCAGTAAGTGTGTCCAACAACACGTGCTCACCTTCTTTAGGACCCCAGCCAGGTAGTCGGGATGCACCAACCGACGCCAACTTCGAATTAAGGATTTCCATTTCTTTCTACCAAGTCATCGCTTGGCCTCCCCTCCTTCTCTTCCAACCGCATCCCCGGCGCACAAACAATGCACGTCGCGGAAGTCGGTATGCTGGCATGCGAAACACGTGGCCCAGCCATCGGAGCCTGGTGCGTGATATAACGGTGTTGAGCAGTTCACTCGCTCTTCCTGCACCAAATATGCGACGCCGAACACGCTCATTGCTCATGCGGTGCTCCCACCAGACATGAGCTAAGCTGCGAAGGCAGCGATGACCGAATGTGACGAGCCTCTTTATGTCTGTCGACGTGGTGGGCCAGGTTTCACAACCATATAGGAGAGTTGAACGGACAGCTGCATCATAAACTCTGCCCTTCAGGGCGAGAGTAATGTCGCGGCTGCGTCACAGGTGGTGGAGACTAGCAAAAGCACCTCGGGTTTTGCTATACGGTTCGTAACCTCATCTTGGATCCCAAGGGCGCTAATATAGCTGCCCAGGTACTTGAATTCCTGAACGACTTCTAGCTGATCAACACCAAGCGTTAGCGCAGGGTTGGGTCCCTGACAATCTTGGAGAAGTACTTTGCATTTCGATAGAGCAAAGCATTGTCCAAAACGATTGACAGCCAGTGCTAATCGGTCCAGTGCTGTTTGGCATGTTTGGGAGCTGTCACAGATTAGGGCAATATCGTCCGCGTACTCCAAGTCAAGAAGTCGCTCACCAGGAGTAGCTCCACACCTTCTAGGTCGTGTTCAGCGAACGCTGTTTCCATGACTTCATCAATAGCGAAGAAAAAGAGGAAAGGTAACAGCAGGCAATCTCGTCTCACACTGCTGGTGATACTGAATGGCGGCGAGTTTGCCATAAATCCTCACCCTGCCCGAACTATGTACGTAAAGCTTTTTGATAATGTTTACGTTTATGTTAATCAGACACACCTTTCCTCAGCAAACTGTCGACTGAGTCGAAGGCACCCTTTATGTCAAGAAACACGACAACGGTGGGTCGCCAATAAACATAACGGTGCTCCAACAATTGACGCAAGGTGAAGATGTGGTCGATGCAGCCCGACCTCGACGAAATTCGGCTTGCTCCTCACGAGCCTGGCTTTCGCGAGTGCCAATCGGCGTGCCACTGCTTTTTTCTTCTTGTCTTTAGTATTGCGGCATAATAGCTGAAGTGTTTTCCACCTGCAGCTAACGTGTATAATCAAGATGATGATGAGTCGCATAATTTGTGCAAGCGGAGTCAAAGTTACGAAGGATTTGCATTGATAGATGCTCGTGCTATGCAGGGTGTAGTGTGCTGCAAACAGCATTTGCCGTAAAAGACACCAAGATCCAAGGGATTTAAGACCTGAAATCTGTTGTGAAACTTCCCGTGTCTCCTCATCTCTGTGAGAAAAGGTAATCTGCATTTCGTCTGTAAACAAGTATGGCGTGCCATGCTTCGTGATGCTGAAGATAGGATGTACGTAAATAAGAAATAGCAAATTACCAAGGACACGCCCTTATTTGACTGTTTTTGGGAGTGAAAAATAGTTTCCTGTTTGTACCACTTGCATGCTAGCTGAGAGGTATGCCGAAAGCCAAATGAGTTGTGAAAGAGAAGTAGAATGTTACCTATGTATCGACAAGCGATATACGATCCCTAGATCGGAGCAATCATTTGTATACAGAGTCTGTGGCATAGGTTCCGTGTCTTAACAGAATCAGGAAAAAGATTTATGCCTGTAAAAATATTCTCAATCAAAGAGTGCTAAAAGTAGATGATGCATTGCTTGTTTCGCAAACCAAGGACGCGTTCGTCTGAATTGCTGTTTGTTTATAGGTATATGCTACTTTTTTCAACCGTATTTGGTAGTAAACCTAGAAAGGCACTCATTCGATGAGTGGAAGGAAAGGTGCAGCAGAAGCATATGATTCAGTGGGTGATGGAGGAGGCATGCATTGCATGCGTGTTTCTAGCGCCTCAGATGTTGCTACGACCAATATTTTTTTAACGTATCCGGAGGTTGCTGTAAGATAAAGGTCTTTAACGCATTCGATAAGGTGAGAAAAGTTTCTGGGGCTAGTCGGAATGTGGAAAAGTTTGGACAGGTGCGTACCTGTAGGGGCAAGTTGTTCCACAGATTGACATATCTCACAAAGAATAAAGTCGATTTATTTTATAACGGGCAGGTTGCGAGGGTAGTACATAGCCCGTTATTGGTGGGATAGATAGTGGTTCTCGTCAATTCACGGGAGGAGTTGGCTGTAAACGGGAGATGGTTTTTCAGATGTCGCGGCCAATAGGGGTACAGTCGATGATGACATCGATCGTGGTAACTCAGAGTTCAGCAGTAACCCATAAGCAGCTTGATAAATGATCGCTGGACGTTTTCTGTAGCTATCCCGTCTTTCCTTCTTAATTGTCTATGAATGATGGTACAATGTTCCCGGGTAGACCTCACAGTGAGCTTGAATAGTTCAAGCCGTGTAAGGAGAAGGTTTCAGTAATCTAGTCTGATAGTTCTCTGGCTTTTGCGACTTGGTATAGAGTATGTTCAGAGAAATTGGAAGGTGTTCGAATATCTGGTTCGCAAATCCCTGACTGTATCGGACGTTTGGATAATGGTCCGGCAAGAGTGATGGAGCCTTCCAGGATTCAACAGCTGTACCCGAGTATGTGAGATTTTCTTGCGCAGAACTACATAGACGGGCTTTCGCTCGATGCGTTCAGCGCGGATAGGTCGTCACGTATGTTACGCTGGCGTAGTGGTCGAAATGAGCAGACTAGTTCGACATCATATGCGAACCAAAATGGGGGTCCATATCTTACGGGATCGCGTATATTGTTTATGTAGATTAAGTAAAGTAGTGGTCCAAGCACGCGTCCCCGGAATACATTCATGGTTATTCGTTCCGACGTGGAGTACGTCTGTTCCATTTAGACTATTTAGGTCCGATCTTTTTCTGTCGATAAATGATAACCGACATTTTTCAATTCATTGCGTTTACTACATTATCTATAGGTAGAGTGTACAAGCTAAGTGGCAATAATGACAAAGCATTACTAACCTGCGTAATCCAGCCTTAGAGTATCCCATCAGGTTCATTTCGTATAGTCCCGTTTATACCCTATTTCTAGGCAGTAGCCAGTTAACTTGTGGCGCGTTGAAATCTTCGCACTTAAGTTTGGACTTGTAGGTATTGCTAGAAACTGTGTACATAGCTGCTAGCTTTCATGGTGATTTGTTCGGGAAGGTTGGTAGATACAACCAACTACAAGATGCCAACAAATTGTAACACGTTTAGCAATCTAAAGTGTGGAACTCGGTGAAGTGGTTTACGCATATCGAGATATAGAATTACAACTGACTGTTCAGTCACCAGCAGCCAGTATTGAGTGCTTAAGAAAGTGCACTTGTAGAAAACTATGTTATGGATAATTTAGTAGATATTCAGAGAATAAGAAACTTATCATCTCGTTTTAACCATTTCTTGTTGTTCTCGACAGTCCGAGTCGGATGTAAAGAGAGGCAACCAGTATGTTGGTCTCTTGCGAAGGACAGTCGACAGGTTAGATTCATCCGTCTTCTCCCGGGTGCTGAACGCGTACGTACGAATCAAGTCGAATACGCTATCTAGCCTTGCAGCCCTGACTGTTAACTACATCTTGTGTCGTCCTGACCTTGTACCACTTAATCGGACGCCGTACTGCCATGGGTCCGGTTCATACTGACTATGGGCATCTCAACCGTGAGCTTTGTTCGAATGCAGGTGGCGAATCACAAGTATCTCTTGCGCAGTTTTCATTCAGATGCTGGGAAACGGTTCCCATACTTTACGGATCGTCTCTGGCCTTCCGCATTCATCATAAGTGAATGATTAAACAATGCGCGATCGGCCGCGTCCCGTCGCCCGACGAACCATCGCCTCATACACACTGCGATCAGGCCCGCATATTTCGGTGGCCAGGGTAGTTGTCAACACGTCCTACTGCTTAACCATCGGCTCTTCAAACACGAACAACAACCACCACCACCAACGATCTGCGATCAGCTATAACCTCACGTGGTGTCTTTCTGTGTGCACCGTCCTCTATCTCTCCAATCATTGTTTCACGGCACTGAAACGACAACTGGTACACCATACGACCAAATGCAATGCATTTTCACTGAGCCCAATGCCGTGTTCCTTATTCGAAAGCGGTATATTGCGAGTGGAACATGGGATGCTCTACGAACAAACCTGGCGATGAAGTAAGAAACAGCAGTTCTGTTGACAAAAATAATGTATTAAAAACGGCATCGTTTACAAGTCTGTCATGTGTATAACACGGCAGTAATTGCTGGTCACATGTTGCGCCATCTGCCGAAACTGCTGCTGTGTCACAGTTGCATGCTTCAGATACCACCTGCTCCAGAAATTGTAATCACCATTCATTTTTGCTGAGGACGTGGTCTGCACGTTTGCTTTGCAACCATAAGGTCACCGGTTCGAATCCGCGTAGGGGTGGGCATCCTCGCGGTATACTCAGCCCGCGCGCGACTGATGGTGGTTGCGCGGTAGCGAAGCGCCGTTACGGTGTACAGCTGACACATTATTTTATTATTATTATTATTATTCTCCTCAGTGCGCTTCACATATGCCTTTATGACACTCCAGATATTCTCGATAGAGTTCAGCGCTGGGGAGTAGGGGGCAAGACGCAGAAGCATCTCAGAGCGGTATTGTCCTTCTCGGAATACGCCTTCTAAGTCTGTGGCATGGTGCGTTGTCGCAAAAAAACAGACACCTCTCGACAAAAGCCGAGTCATTGGCTTCTAACAGTTGCCGTAGCCACTGAGTGCACCTACGTTTGTTGTAGATTCCGCGTAAAACGGAAAATGCTATCAAGAAGTCGTTCGTCATGGCGCTAACAACATGTACATTCTGGCCACGACTATTGGGAACAGTACACTGGGCTATACTACCCCGTCGCGAACGACCTCTGGTGCGCGCGCAAAAAAGGTTGAAGTTTGTCTCATCGATCCACACGGGTTGCCGCCCCTCGGCCTGATAATGCAGGAGCCGCAAGACAAACAATTTCCGCTCTTATTCTCCAACGTGTTCATGGACTCTGGAATCGCTTGCAACTTCTTTGTTATTAGTCGACTGTCTAGGTATCTGGCGACGGTACTGGCGCTGATCTCACCCTCGAACTCTGCCTTTAAATGCAAACGAGGATTTGCGAGCGTTCCTGTAGGTTCTTCAGTCATCCACTCAACCAGAGAATCGACGTGGCTTTCAGTTAGAGCTCTGCGACGGACATCACTGTGTTGTCCTCTGGGCTTCGTTGCTTCCAAAAACTGTATTCAGCTACGGCAAATGTTAATGTGCATATTCAGCAAACTTGCAACCTGTTTCCAATCGCCTCCTTCCTCATACACCTCATGCACCTATACGACTACGCGCAACAACGGCCGATGCCAACACCACGAACTTGAGAGGGTAACAAACGATTTCGCTTCGTGATCAAACGAATTTAATTGAACGATTCACGACAATAGCCGCAAAGAAGAGAGGGGGTTTTCTCTCAAATCTTCCCAAGAGGAATAACCATTTGGAGCTGCTGGACATCAGTCTGTCGACTGCAGTAAATCAAAGACCCAATCGTTAGGATCCACATCATATTCGTGCTGAAAGCATTTCGCGCAGTGCCCAATATGACTCAAAGATAGAATCCCGATTCAACACACTTCTCATGTTTAAATCGAGTGCAGTTTGAACGCACGACCAACATTTTCTGAAACGGACCGTTCTGCCTTATTGCAATGTGGTATTACAGAGAAAGTTCCATTATGGAACCCATGGTTGCCTTCGGACATTACATTTGTACACACTGAAAGTGACTTGAAAATTCCCATTAAAGTCTCTAGAACAAAAGACCATCTGGTGAGCAATTGCTTTCAATGATTCATCATCAGACCATTACAATCATATAGAGGCTAGAAGGAGAAATCGACCCAGTTAGTTCAAAACGAATTGATCACGTGAAGGTCAATGTCAGAGTAGAGAAAACGAATTAGGTCTTAGAGGGCTAGCTGTTTGCTACCGCGTCTGACCGAAGGCAGTCGACCTGGGCGTCTTCCATCTTCGCTGGCCAGGGAAGCTGGAGAGCCTGGACCAGCTTCTTCTGTGAGCATAAGGACGGCTGGAACAATCGAATGCATATTGCTTCAGCTGTCGCAAGCGTACGAAGGCGATAACCTTTCGTTCGGTGCGGCGAAACCTTGTAAACTATTCGGAAAGCGCGTTTCCAATCCACTTCATGGCCGGTGTCCACAATGTGGGTCAGAATGGCGCTACTAATGGTCCCGGTGCCCCCTTGACGCAGCCAACGAAGATGGAAGACGCTCAGGTCGACTGCCTTCGATCAGACGCGGCAGCAAACAACTAGCTCTTTAAGACCTAATTCGTTTTCTCCACTCTGACATTGACCTTCACGTGATCAAGTCATTTTGAACTAACTGGGTCGATTTCTCATTCTAGCCTCTATGTGATTGTAATGGTCTGATGATGAATCATTGAAAGCAATTGCTCACCAGATGGTCTTTTGTTCTAGACATTGAAAGTGATCGAGGTCCTTGTAATCGAGCAATTATATTCGGAACTCTGTAGAAGACCCTCGTGTAAGAACTCATTTTATTAGGACCATGACTTTAATCACGTGACTGGCTTGCGGCTAAAGTTAAATTGCACACCGATTGATAACGTGCCTGACAAAGTTCTAGTATTCTCTATTACGTTGGTCAACGCGACCAGTTGGATCCATACAAAGCTAGAAATAGCCACCAACTGCATAGGTCCACTGAAATGTACAAAAACGTTTTGGTAAGCAATTGGCTTTTGAGGGGCATAATTAGGGAAGTAAAAGAGAAAAGCTATTTAATGACAATAGTCATCTCCTCTTTTAGAGTGTGAATTTGTTGATACACGATATTTTGTGGTCGCAGTAAATGACGAACCCGACTGAACACGAGGTCCGACCAACGGACAACGGAATCGTGAAAGGTGAACTGATGCTAGGAAAGTGCCGCTAAGCAGTTATGTGCATACCATGCGGTGACCAATAAAAATGAGGGATCGCTATCTTCAACGTGTGGCCTAGTGAGATGTGTTTCACCACGTACACGGGAAAATGTTGCTCCGGTGATGTGAGTAACATTCTCATCACACCAACATAAAAGCACACTGGTCAAACACAACACTACTGATCGAACCGGAGACGGAACTTGGTAAGAGCACTCACCCAGTAAGCTTTGGGGCCGTTTTAAGATTGACACGGTGGCCGAAATGAGCCATCGTCGCTCGGTCAGGCACACCACCATGACGTGCAGACCGAATGGTTGTTTCCCGATTTCCCATCGCAAGTGTTGTGTGGGTGGGGCTAGAGATGCTTTTACAGGCCGAGTTGCAACATCAAACCGTTGGCTTAGCCCACGAAAAGGTGTTACAGATATACACCACAATACACGATGCGTACGTATGGGGAAAGCTGCGGCAGTCGCCGTCGCCACATTCGGAGGAAGCACGCGGTGCACACACGCACACACACAGACACCGTGGTTAATACAACACCTAGAGATGAGAAGTGTTGAGTATTTCGTGGCGTAGAAGAGGATCGTGAGGGAGTGGGCAGCGTGAATGGAGTGCGATAAACAGCGCTGCGCAACGAGACTACAGCATCTAAAAGTAATGAATAGGCGATGGTTATCTGAGATCAACAATAGGGGCACCAATTTTCCTGAGTTTAAGACTGGATGTGGAGTTAAATTAGTCAAAACAAAAAAGGCTTGGGGGATTTGGCACATGGAAAGCAACATACAATATAGACTACACCCTGGGGAAGGATGACCAAACAAGCGGAACGCACCATGATACGGCGGCAATAGGCTACTTTAAACCAATGAGGCTAAAATGAAAGAGGGCAATCACAATAAATGAATAAATAAACAAATAAATAAATATTATTTGATTCTCGACAAAAAGAGGCACGTCTTTTGGGCATGATCAGCATTATGTAGAGAAAAGCCGACAAATTAAAGCATGATAGCACTACGATAGGAAATCAGTAAAGCATACCACCACCACCTGCATCTGGGATCCCAGCCAACGAGAGAGAGAGGGTCACACTGACATCAACTATCCGAGTCGGGTTGTGAAGACTGTTATGGGAGGTGGTGTGTGTGCACGCGTGTGCGTACAGCTGATTAGCATGAGTTGAGTCAGCTGATCAGCGAGCACAATGATGATGGCGTACGAGTGCACACACACAAGCACGCACTCAGCGCACAGCAAGCGAATGCGCCGAAAGTATGCGCCATCGGAATGTGGTGAGCGTTGCCATCGGGACTCCAGCGATGTGGCGAGGCTGTGTGCGCATTGACTTCGCCGTTCGCTCGCCCACTCGTCTGCTTGCCCAACGGAAGGCAGCTGAACAGGGGAAGAGGTGATTGGCTGTCTCGAACACACGAGTGGTGCTGCACACACGTACGCCAATGAGATCGCGGCGATGCCGATGAGTTAGGTAATCGTTTACACAACACATTCAATGAGAATGGTGCATAGTGAAGGTCGAGCAGTGAACACGTCTGCGCATACGTTGAGTGCATTTGAGTAATTCGACTCGAATGGAATTAGGCACGGGGCACGCACAATTGGAGCTGCCAAGACGAAACGATCGATGGTTTAAGATAACACGCGCCTTGTTTTGCACATGGAAACAATGGTCTCGTGACAGGCGCCACAGTTCAGGAAATGCAACGAAGGCGCTTAAGGAGTGTGTCGAGTAAGTGTTGAGCAGAAATGAGGAGGTGAACGGGCACAAAGGAAGGGGGCAAGACGGCAACCGATATCAGATACACGTGATTAAGTTGTCAGGACAACGAACAGACGGAATGAAATGCAGCTTAGTAGATTAATACAGGCGCGAGTAGAACCAGTATAGCAGTCCAGATGAGAAAAAACTTGAGTTGTGTCCACACCCAGCAAGAGCCGAAGGCACAGAAAGCTGGACTGCCCCCGTCATCCAGTTATTTAGACGAATTAAATATACGGATCCCGATGTGGAGGGGTTTCGATGTTGATCCTCGCAACACTGACACTACATAATCGGCTTCGTCTTCGTTTGGACTCATCAGGTTGTGACAGCCTGAGCTGGGGTGGAACTAGGGACCTAGTGGTTCAAGGCTGACTCCTTGATCATTGGGTCACTGAGATCCGTGAGCCACGCTTCGTAGAGCACTGGGATTACGCCGTGTTGGTAATTTGGTACAGATGTGTGAAAATGGTGAGCAGGGTTTACGTTTCAAAAGCGCTGGACAAGCGGTAAACTTATGGACGGGAACAGAGAGCAGGAATTCGTTCACTGATAGAGCCCTACTTGAAGTGGCACTCCGCTGGTTGGAATAATTGCAACCTTCTCTAAACCTATTCGGAACAGTGGATCGATCATTTACAGGTAACCTCTACACTATGCCTAAACAGCAAGGCACCGAGGTCAGATAGGGAAAAAACGAAACATTTAAAAAGGTGTCATAATCGAGGAAGTATAGAATAGAAAGAGAAACGGGTTTTCAGAGGCGTCGCAAATATGGAAAAAGGTACCAACGGCAGCGACTCGAAAAGAGGTGCAAAATCATCAACAACTAAATTAGACGAGGTTTACTTGTGTACTGAGCGACACTGTAACAAGTGTAAAAGAAACTGCTACGCAATACAGAGACATCAGCACATGTCGATTAAGAAACAAAGGGAACTAACCTTAACTGCTCCATCGACGGAACGCAACAAGGTTCGGCAGCTCGATACAAATCGGACTCGTTTGGCTCTGAAGTGTCATCTTCTACAATAGCGGCATACCGCACTGCGGTCCGGAGGACATCAGAAGAGGCAACCACGGTGGGACTATCGGAATGTTCCGAGGCTTGTTTCAGTTCAGGCAGCCTAACCGATTCGGACTCAAGAGAATCGGAGGACCCGAATTCTTTTCCGCTCGTCTCTTCAAGATCATCTTCTGTACTCCTGTCATCATGAGTCTCTTCAGAGTACTTCGGGGTTTTGGCTAATGTTACGTTCAACGCGGATTCAGAGGTAAACAGTCTATTGGTGTCATCACCTAAAAGGTAAGAGGTACAATGTATTTGAGGCGAGGAGGGAGGAGAACACGAGTTTCACAGAACAACAATTATTCGTCGCTGCCGTTTTCTTCCGACTGCATTACATCCTGACAAGGGAGTAGGGACATTCGCGAGACAAACTGGTGAACAGTTATTGTGCTTATGTGCATGTCATGCGTTCTGATTAGAGTTAGGTGTCAAAACAATGCGGTGTCGAAAGAAGACGGATTTGGGCACAGACCAGAGTGGTTTAACATTGCGGACGATATAAAAGCATACACAAGTTAGGTATGCAAGTTAAGCAAAACGTACCTGAGGCGGGACAAAAACTTTCGTGATTTGATTCTTCAGTAGGACGGCGGTGTTCATCGGAAGCCTTCGATTGTACTTCACTAATAGTGAGCTCATCCTCCGGTTCAGTGGCAGCAGCTGAAGCACTAGCTGCAGAAGTAGCCGCTGTCAAGTCATCCGCTTCGGTTACTGAGTGAACACTGATACCAGCATCGGTGCAGGTTGAGTCAACACGGGACGGGGTATTGACCGGTGTCGGAGAGCTATGGAATGTAGAGAAGGACTCATGTCAGTAGAAGTGAAAAAGGAAACGAGACAGCAAGTGACCTGTGAGAGTCAATCGCTAGTAGTGACCTACGGAACAGAGCAGCTTCACAATGAATAGAATGCAAACAGTGAGAGTCTGTGGTAGCTGGTTCAAATACAAATCACGGCCTCTCAAAGATGCCACAGTACAGTAAATTGATGAAACACGTAGTATAGCAAGACAGCTGCAAACGTCAATGGAAGTCACACACTTTTGCGGTGTGAAGTTCACCAGCAAGGCTTAAGATCTTGTGTGATTTTTGAACTGTGGAAGTGCGGTTGATTCGATAGCAGTCTTGGCTACATATCCATGATAACAGTGAAAAATACGGAGGGTTGAAAGGAGAAAGGAAGACGCTGAGAAGCGTTCGAATTGTTCTGGAGAGGGAATAACAGAAAGATCGCATGAGCGCTAGTGACGACCTACCAGCGCACAAGAGTAGGTAGCCCTCAGACACTGACAAGGACATCAGCGGTACCTGACAACATCATATTGACGCTACGCGGCCACGCAAACGATACCAGTCGTATGCGGAATACGGATACTGCTAGGTGGCAGGCGCATACACAGATTTGGACCGATGACTTATGGAATACAAGGTAGACTCCTTATTCAAATGGCCAACGGTCGGTGCGGTTTACCTCGTGGTTACATTCAGGTCGACAAAAATAAGAGCGATTCAAGTTTGTGGCCAGTTGTCTTATGTGTTTTTTTGCAACAATGATGCTTCAGCCAATCAAAGACATTCTCAAAAAACAACACATGCTGCAGCATCTGACTAACAGGTCCAAGTTGTGATGTAACCAGCCACTAAAGATGTAGACCAGTAGGGAGCTCGGCCTATGGGGGCCGAACGAAGTAAGCGAGCAATCTGTTGGCGCCATTCACTGGTAAGCTTCATCAGAATGTAAAACCGGATGGGCTAATTGCCAGGATCGACGTTTGATGACACCTGTCAAGACTGATCGAAGTTGTCACTTGACGATTTTGATGGTCACTGCAAAAAGGTATGAAACAAACGAAAACTGGTTGGGCGAAGGGAATGCTTTACACATTATTTCACGTAGTATAACAACGGCCAAATTGGCATGGATGTGGAAGGCCCGTACTCGTTTGCCTAGTAACTGGGTAACGACCGATGCTTCAGCACAGAGGCGATGAGACATCCCATCTACTAGTGCGACCAGTAACGAGTGAGAAGGGTATTAGAAGCTGACGACTAGCTCCGAGTGGTTAAGCAAACCTCTCAGGCACTACATTATAGGCAGGCTACAGAGTACTAAGGTGCCGTGTGATGGAGAACGACGACGACATGGTTGAGTCCAGATCCAAGAGATCAATAATCCGGTGAAACAACCGTTGTGCTGCATGGACACTGGAATGCACAGTTCGCGCAAAAATTCCATCCACAGAGAGTATCGATGCGGAATGAACTGCGATACTAATCAATTGTTTACTCAAAGGTCAATGGGGTTGAAATATGCAAATCAAAAGGCACAAGCGATCCGCTCGCGAAATCATTAGCTGACGAGCGGAGTAGAAAATATGCAACCAAAATGGAAAAACGTGTCGTGTTAGCTGCTGCTCATGCGGAACTCACAGTGGGTCGCACGACAAGACGCCTATCTCAGAGGATTCGTGAACACATCCCGGCATGGCTTTACAAAGGCGAAATGAGGTCTTCAGACAGCTCAATCATGTTGCACCTCCTTGAATGTGGCCACACAGCTT
>OX104064.1:227638212-227665884 GCA_944474145.2 Dicrocoelium dendriticum
ATCCACCTGACCGTGAACTTAGCTCTCACCCACTGCTCTACTGTGGTTCATATTGTCCGCTGTTCCATGTGACTTGACATCTGGTCAATACACTATCCGGTGCGGTGAAAGTCTGTGCTAACGGCCCTACGCCCCAGTAACCGCGAGTATAACAACATTACGGTCATCACAGCTGACCAATAATAGAACAGGTTTCACTTGAACACACTCACGTGACCGCAAGTACTGATGATGTCGAAATCATGGAGAAACAATTTCGTTTCTCTTTTGCTGATTTTTTAGGGGGTTGGCTAATGCATGGATTTACGACTGGACAAATTTGATGCAGCAAAATCATACTGTCGGTTTATCTATGGACGGGCTTATATCCGGTAATATATGGTATCTCCGGGGCTTTGGTAGTAAGTGGAAGTCGGAGGCACTCAAATTCACATACAAGATAACACAATAAACCGGTCTCAAAGGGACCTATATAGAGTGATACAGGGAGCACGAGCGAGTGAAGGTCATTAAAAGCCGTAGTCAGCTAGTCACTGGGATCATTGTTTGGGTGCGTCCAAGTACGAGATTGAGGACAGTTGCCAGGGAATTCAATAAACACAAAGTAATAATCGTCATAGCAGCTTCACCCAAGCATGGACGCGCACCGAGCCTTGTGAACTAGCTTTTCGAATAGTCGCACCAGTTTCCGGTTCGCTCTAGCACCGGAATGGACTGCCGGGAGTAGTTCCAGTGGGCCAAATGTGAGCGAACATTGTTTCCGGCGATTACTACCCCCCACCAATGACCCGTCGCTTCCAAGTCCTCGTGTATGTCATCTCGAGCTGAAAAAAGCACTGCGCTCATCGAGCGTCTATAACACTGTACACCGATAAATTGGCGCTCTGTGACTGCCATGGTAAATGCTATGTTTACATTTTGGTGGTGAACGAAACGACTCGATATCGTTGGTTTTCTACCTCAAAGTACTTGTTATGCACGAGCGGTTAGGCTGATGTAGGGACAGATCGCCCGAAAAGAGATTCCAAAGGCTTGGCTGCTCGTTATATATATATATATATATATATATATATATATATATATATATATATAATTTCGATAACCGCAAGGACTGTAAGTTAAGAGATATATGCCTATTAGTATTACTATTAGCGTATTTCAAAAGTGACATGTAACACGAACCTAAATGAATGAGTGGTCCATTTGCTTCTTTAGCAAAGCAGTCTTAGAAGTGTTGTGGCCTGATCCAAGGAGAATTGCCTGACTAACTTAAAACTAGATCTTTCGACGAGTCGACAGACCACTAGAGCTCCAAGCGAAAGAAACACGTGGCCACGTGTAATACAAAAGTAAGGATGACAATAAAAACGGAATAGACATAAGCAACACAAACTTGTTGCATTGTGGACGGTTAAGGGAACCGTCACGGAGACAATGCAAAGCAACGAGGAGCAGTTCTGGGTAGTAATCGACAGGGTGATAAAAATTCAAGGAGGACGACCACGTTCGATCGCTCAACAGAAAGTGTACAAAATGACCCGAAGCACTAGTGGTCCTGACTATCGGCCAAAAGTTTGCGCTCCCCTTGAGCTTAGGAAATGGATTGAAGATGGTATATCATCATCAGTAGGTAGCAAGATGCGATATTTATTGCAGTTGGTAGTCCTCACACACACACTATACACGTTAGATAGAGGTGGGAAACACCTCAGCTACTGTGCCGCAATACATAAAAGAAAAAGGGGGAAAATGCAACAGGAGCAAGCCAGCTGAGCTACCGGTAACGGATGGGCATCGTTCCGGTAAGCTACCAGCCGGCTACTATGCAGCAGAAAAAAACTAATTTACTTTGCAAAATTATAAAATGCTAAATAATGAGATCGTGGTTAAAGAGGAATGGGGTGGGACAAAGAAACATAGCACGAACGCCACTGAGGTCTGCTCCTAGCCATATCAACAAGTGTATCCAGCCAAACGTGTTCATCGTCTTTTGGACCCCAACCAGGTAGCCGAGACGCTCCAACTGAGGCCAGCTTCGTAGTGAGGGCCTTCATTCCTCTCGACCAAATCATCGCTTGGCCACCCCCTCCTCTTCTTCCATCCACACCCCCGGTGAGCAAACAACGCACGTCGCGGGTCGGTGGGCTGGCATGGGTAACACGTGGCCAAGCCATCAGACCCTGGTGCGTGAAATAACGGTGCTGAGCGGTTCATTTCCTTTTCCTGTGCCGTAAACAAGGCGTCAGTTGGTAGTCCTCATATAGACTTTGAATGACAGAGATCGCAATTCACCTCGGTTATTTTCACATTGGATTTCCATGGGAAACTTGAGTTATGATGAGAACCCGAGCATGGATATGGGAGTGATTAGCGCAATTCTATTACAGCAATGGCGTCTAGTAGATGGGAGGAGTTCAGCTGGGTTGCTAAGTCACTGTTTGTTTCAAGCGACTATTTCAATTCATCTGACTTAGTTCTGTTTGAGTGGTAGGTATACAGGGTATAAATCAATATGGGGGTTTAGACAGAGTACTACGCAGAGAAGCAAGCTTCGAGAAGTTGCACCGCTTTTCTTGCCTCAGTGTTTCAGAACCGCTGTTTAGGACCGAGCGAAGCTGTCTCCTACATCCGCGCGCTTTCGTGTCGTTTAAGGTATTGACGGTCGAAGCATTAACTGAACAGAGCGTAAACCGGTGGTCTGCGTCCACCAATGTAGGGTGCCGGTTAGTTGTGTGCAAACTGGGAAGAAAACGTGGATATGTGAACGAATGTAACACAACACTCGACCGTCAAACTTGAAGAAAAAGAGGAAAGTCGGAATTGTCAACGTAGAAGCACTTGTACAGCACTTTAATGGCTGGGACAACCCAGTGATTCGCCTGACGGTCTTCAGCCACAATGAAGGTGGCCACTTGGACCAGACAACAAACCAGCGGCACATCATCACTCGCGGCAACTAACATGCGTAAATTGAAACTTTTCCGAGTCACTATCATTGGGCGAATAAGGGGAAACCATAGCCGAATGAAAACAGGTTTCACTGCCACACGGTTTTCATCTAAATTTATCATGCCTCGTGTGGATCTGAAGCAAAGCATAGAGAAAGGAACCGGTTAGCTGATATACAACGCCGTCTACAGGTAAACCGGTACACATTCACCCGACAGGATGGCTTTTTAGCCCTATCGATGAATGGAATAAACTTAATCGGACGACAGTCAGTTGTATGGGCTCCGGTGATAGGGAGCAATGGCGAACGACAACGGCAGTGCTCAGTGCAGTAGATTAAGGCGACGGTAGTCAAAACTTAAGAACGTGCGCCGATTCACACTGCATCCGTCTCTGATGCCGGTTAGATAAACTAGGAGGTTCAAAGTGACAATGTCATGATCAGACACTGTGAACCCCAACAGGAAAAGCGCTGGGTGACTGTTTCGCCTTATTGGAACTGGTCGACAGTGTGCGTTCCATTTGGGGTCCTTCGAACCCATGGATTTCCTCTTGCGAGTTAGTGATTCGAGCTATTGAGCCGTGGAGGACTATGATGAGTCACCAGAACGGATTGCTGACCGCAAGATACCACACATCACCTATCGGTGCCACGTATAACACTGCTGTAAAGAGGCAAGGGTGCTCTCGCTAAATCGCCAGAAGATTTGTGGCGTTATGGGTTACGGGGACCCTTACTGATGCGAGTATGAAGTGGTTTTGTGACATACAAAACCGCTTGAAACACATTAAATTGCCCCATTACGAGCACTGTACTCAGAGGCTACCATATGGCTCATTGTATGCAAAAGTGTAGGGGCACAGCGTGCAGAACAAGAGACGAATAGCTGCAATTGACAGACAAGAGGAGGCGTCTGTAGTGCATTGGCTTGTCAAGCCGACCCATCGCCACTAGCAAACTTCCGCACTTGTACCCACACAGATTTGCAACGGCTATCTGTGGACTGCAAAGCAGAGATCTCATCCCTTCGGCCACCAGCGGAGGTTACCCCCAGGGATTCGTACAGAATCCAACCAGAGTGCATAAAGTTCGCAACCGCAGGTGAGCTGCTTCACTCACTCTGGTTGCAGGTCATTCGATGTGTGGGTGGTACCCATCTGTCTGTAATTCAGTTCACAAGCTTGACGTCGCGACTGCACTCTCATACACATGTTTTTCTCGCACAATGGTTTGCAGACAGGTCGTCTCGCGACCGAATTTGCATCACGCATTCCTCCGCCACCGTAAAAACAGTGGATGAGGGGTCGGATCGGTGCGTGCTAATTGAATCGAAGTGATCAAGTAACGACGCAACATTCATCAGAACCTGATTCAATGCAACGCAGTCGATCTCCACCATGGTCCGCGGTGCATCGAGATGCCAAAAAGTGGAACAAACAAAGAATAGTTTAAGAGGATTGGAGAAAAAAAACCGAAATTGCCTAGCACATGAGTTAAGACTTAGAAATCGGGAACAAATGGGACAGCGTCCCTGACATTGGGGCTACACATCATTACTGGTGTGACCAATCTTGAGTCCACCCACGATTACCAATCCGATATAGTGGTTCAGGGGGTTTCTTCATGTCCTTATTTCGTACTATCTACCTGATACGTCGGGGCTTCATCCAATTAGGCACACAGTACAACATTGCCGCGCAAGCAAGTTGTAGCTCAGCAAAGCTAGAGATTTTATCAGTTACGCCTGTAGATCCATCCACTTTGCTAATAGAAGCATGACCAATGTCAGAATATCGTTCACTAGTGTTCAATAATCTGAGAGTGATAAAATAGCAGTGGGGAAAGCGCAGTGTTTATTCACCGGCTATTCCAAGCTTAACGATCTTGATCGCAGAAGGTGTCTCAGATTGGATCCTCTTTGTTTGCGTGGGATAAAAAGAAACATTGGATTCATGTGCTAAATCTTAAATATTGTGGATATGAATACCGATTGTTTCGTTCATCTCAACAGAACCGTTTGCTATTCGTTAAGGAATAAGCTTTATCCAAACACTCTACTGAAAGCTTATTCCAAAGTTTGGCATGGACTCTTCCTGTACAGATCCGCGTAGGTGTAAAACAGCCCAACACTGAACATAAGGGTATTGTGTAATATTAAGTAATTTATCAAATCCTCAAACAAATTTTGGTGCATCGAATCGATATTATGTCGAACTAGTCCATGCACAATGATGAGCAACGGAAACGTGGACCTAACCGATCATAGTATATACCAGTTACCATGCATAGCTTGCTTTTATCGTATCGCATTGCATAGTACAGATCAAATCGTCAGAGAGTTAGGTCAGTCTCCTAACGACATTACAGAACAAACCTCACTACATCTGTCTTCTCCATTTAGGTAACAGGTAACCGGCATTTTCTGAAGATTCGTTGCAGTTAGATTCAGGCAGACAGCCACCACACATCCAAGAAAACGCTAGACTGCCGTTTCGTCTTAATGGGACTCGTCAGTAGCGCGCACCAGCCGAATCCTGCTGGATTCGGAAACATGACTGCGCTGTATCGCAGTTAGATATCAGACATGGCGGTCTGCTGCCGCCGCCCATGGCTCAGCGGCACAAGTCACTGGCTCGTAAGAATAATGTCGTGGGTTCAAATCTGGCAGGATTCAAGTGACGAGACCCAATAGGACGAAACGGCTGAGTCTAGCTGGGATAAATCTCCACACAAAAGCCCAATAAATCCGCCTACGATTCACTAAAATAGGTGACGATCTGATTGTGCTATATTCCTCCCGTTTTCTGAGATTCTCATGTAAATCCAGGAAAAGAATTGTATCACCTAGTTGGCTGACTTGTAAGCTATTTCACGTTCAATAACACTTGGTAACTGGCTTTGGAGCGCTTCAAAACTCCTGGCCCATTGGACTGGGTTAAGAGATAGAGTGCCATTGCTTGCACGGCAAATAACTTTCCTTCTCCAAGATATTTGAACCGATGAAACATTTTCGTCCAATTGGAATCTATCGGACATCGACGTGGTCTTCAAACAGTGAGGACAGGTTGCACTAATCGCAGAGGGATTGCGTGGCTTCCAAGGTGTTTGCAGCCATGCTTTTAAGGAGGCACAGGTTGGTTCGCGAATGGAACAGAAGCGAAAAGCAAGCTGGATTACGCTCTGGTCGTAGCTGTATCGATTAGATCCCCTTAAGATCTGCCAAATACCGGAGTGTCATTACATGTTGACTGCCAAGCATCGCTGTCCTCCTCCACATACGAATCGCGATTGACTCAGCTGTCTGTTGACAACGGAGTGCACGAAAAGTATGCCAACATTTTTCAAACCATTTATCCTAGAACATAGGGCTGTGTGAGTGAACGGTGGACGTCCTCGTCCCCCTTCAGTATCAACAGTGGCGTGAAACAGAGCTGCCCTGTATCATGTTTCCAACTTAACTTCTCAATGGACGACTTGCTGCAGAGGGCTCTGGACAATCGCGAATTCAGTGGCGTTGAGCTGCCTCCGGGCGACCGAATTCGCGACTTGGAATAGGCTGGAAACATCGTCGTAATTTGCGACTCCTCGCAGTCCGCCCAAAATGTACTGCGTAGGTTGGAAATGTCGGTCTCCCATGTCGGAATGACCTTCATTCCATCAGAGTGTAAGATTCTCCTACAGGACTGGCCAGGAGCCGTTCCTTCTTTCACCGTTTCAAATCACCCTATGGAAGTGGCAGACAAGTTCGTTTACCCAGGAAGCTGCCTCAGTACTAACAGTTTAACGGATGAGGTTTGTTCGTGCGCCTCTGTTGTACTTTTGCTAATCTCCGCCATCTCTGGCGTAGATGTGATCTGAACCTCCATCTGAAAAGTCGAGTCTATAATACTACGGTGAGAACGACCTTGCTCTATGGTTGCAAGATACCCTGTTCATGCGCAAAAGAAGTTCAGATGATGTCTAGTTTTGATCACCGCTGTCTTCAGAGTATTGTTGATATACGATAGAAGCATGACATTAGTAATGATGACGTTCACTCATGGATTTTCAAATAAAACAGACTTTGTCGATCGCTGAACAGCATAATTTCACTGCACAGACTACGGTGGCTGGAGCACGTGCTTCGAGTGCGAGCTCGGTGTTTGCCTCACCGTGTCCTCTTTACGGTGGCAGAAATCGGCTAGAAGCGAGAGCAAAATGGAGAACAAGGGACTTGGACTCACAGTGTGAAGACGTTAACATAAAAGTTCGCCGTGGTCGAGCGCGATCGACCCTCGGAAATGGCAAGATCTCGAACTCAATGGCAGCCATGTTGCAAGGCCCTACACCGGTGATTATGTTGCGGAACGCTGCCAATTACATATAAATAAATATATAGAACGTTGTGGATGAAAAAAAGACTGCCACGGAACCCATCGAATGAGTTGCAAAAACGCTCAGTCAACTTCGGACAAAATGGGTAGAGATGGACTCCAGTGGATCAGTTTCATCGACACCCATGAGATGCACTTGGCTGGTGACTCCACTGAATCCAGTGCATTTGTGGTGTACACAACTGACCGGATGCCCAAAGTAGAAAAAAATCAATAAACCACAGTCTTCATGTGGCCAAATAAGAATGGATCGGCATCCGGGACCGAGAAACACTGATCGGGTTCCAAAAAAAACTGCGCTGAAGTGGGAGAGACACAACAGAACACAAATGCTATGTGCACCTATCGCGATACAGTAGAGCATGGAATAATGATAATTCTACGTATGTATAAAACTGAGCTATTCTCATGTTAGAAAGGTATCCCATTTGTCGGGAAATAGGCCTAGATTATTTATTTGCCAGGGCATCCGGTTAACAAGCACACGGAGCATACGAAGTAACTAGCGGTGGTCCTGCCTCAAAGGTCATACAAACATAGCCCCAGAGTATCTGCTGTTAAACATCGGAGGACAAACTTCGACAGTACTTAGCCGGTGATCACACCAGACACCGTTCACACCCGGTTGACTGACCACCGAACCTAGTGATTGCGAATACGTTAAGCAGGGTAGCAGAAGAGGACGACGTAACGGCAATGAAATATGACGGACAAAGTAGGCTGATGAAGAGGTTGTGCTGCTCTCTGAGATGGGTGCTTTTGCTGTTGACTTAGATACAGAGTTGGATTTGGAAGCCGTACTGATGATGTTGACTAACAATGAAACGTGCAGCTAAAACACTCAGCTTGAAGAACAGCACAAACCTTCGGCCACACCTCGAAGTATTGCAAATATTCTCAATAATTCCCAAAGCACGCTGATAACAGGAGACATCCTCAGGGATGTTTCGGCAATGAACGGCTCATATGGAGATTGAGCAAACAGCAAGGCGGAGAGCTAAACAAAGGCTCACCTGAAAATTTCGGCCGGATCTCGATCTGTTCGTGAGTAAGCTCCTAGTAACAGTGTGCTCATGCTCGTCCGAGACAAACTCGGCATCCGAACCAGAGTATCTTCGATCGGGGACGGGGGCTCTTGAAGTGTCAGACGTGGCAGTCGCATTTTCCTCGTATACCCTGGGTATACTGGTTGAGACGGTGTCCGACCGACTGCGAGTGTCGCCTACAACCATTTGAAGAATGAGTGGGGAAACAATAAAATGGCGAGTGGTAATTAGTTGAGTAAGAAGTACTGATCAACCAAGTACCTTTGGCATGATCAGGTCCCATCTCGCCGGAATACAACCAGTGCTCCGAAGGGATCGGGCGAGGTGAAGCAGATTTGCCCTTGGGGGATTTCTCACGGAAAGGAAGTTCAATCTAGAAAGAAGCAGAACGAGTGATCCAACATAGTAGCAATGACGAACAGATGGATTAGGGAAATATGAACACCGCGGCGCATCTCATGATCACAAACCGTTCACGCCTAAACCAACGCAAAAGTCCGAGGGGAAGTCAGGGAGATAAAGGGGAACGGCATGGGCAGAGTGAAAATAACTCGAGGCAATGCCCGGGGATATCGGAAGCGCTTAAAGGAAAAAGAAAAGGTATCAGCAGTACGCCGATAAGTGGTACCGAGGTTTCGCTGCCTCGCAACCATCACTAGTCGCACGTGGGCTACGGATACTGAGAGGGCCGGTCGCCGGGGCCCTACGCAGGCTCGAACCCGCACCAAGACAGGCATACGATCCTTAAGGCTACGGGCCGGCGAAGTGCTTAAAGATGCCTTCATATCCACAATAGTAAGCTGGAGACAACTGGACTAGTAGGGCATTGCGAAATTAGACTAAAGCAGATGATTGCCATCGTATGACACGTGTCTGGATTGCTGCTAGCACAACAATAATGTGCACACCGGGGTTAAACAGCTCAAACCGAGATATTGCCAGTACCTGTGCGATGCGGGCCATCGCACATCTCCTGACAGGTTGATGGCTGATATCACCGTAATTCCCCGCGTGCACCGGAGGGTGAATAAGTTCAATACCGTGAGATCGCCAGTCCGTCGGTGGAAGTGAGCGCAAGAGATTGGTGACGTACTGTTGTGCCATTTAATAGATTTTCGTTTGTGCCAAGTAGATTTCTGATTGAGGCACAACTTGACTACTAGCATGTTCGGAGGGCTATGCTACATCTGCAAACACGAACAATTAGCAGCCGCAGCTAGTGTAAGGAGTGAGTAGTAACGGAAGAACAGGAGTTCGTCGATCCACTTCCTAGAGATCCGCATTGGCCCAGAAAAGATGGCAACAATAAGGCAAATTGTTTACGCGTGTTCATCGGTCAACACACATCAGAAGGATGCAGCATGTTTGCAGAAACCCTGCGACCTACGACAACAACGACTGGGATGACGTTTCTCGATTGCTTACCGCTGCTGTTAGCTCCCACCCAGATAGCCTAGTAAAGAGTAGGAAAAGCACTGTAGGACCGTTTCGTTCTATTGGGACTCGTCAATAGTGAACAGAGCCGGGCTCCCTATGGATCGAACCCGTGGCTTTTCAATGCCAGCTGCTTATGCCACTGTGACAATCCATGTTGATAAATAGAACAGAGCAAAGAGTGAATGAGACTATTTTACGAGCAATGTTAGTGGTGAAAAAATCGTCTTCTTGGAATAAGGTCACAGATCCCATGTGTGTGTGCACTTTTAGGAATTCATGTGTAATTGGTGTAAACGGGTGGTAAACCACGCAGAAACCTCGAGTTTCGTCTAATGCTGATGTCTTGAGGGTGGGGAGAATGTAGAGGGCGAGCCAACGGCATACTTTAGGTAGATAAGCCATGATTTCAAAGCATACGAAGGAAAGGCGCAAACTTCTAATGCAGGTTAATTAACTAAAGATTATGAAAGTGAATTCATTCAATGGACGCAGTCGTCTGCGTCCGCTTTACAACAGGAGAAAAAAATTGGGAAGAGCAAAACGAAAATTAAAAAAAACAGGCAAAAGGGAGCTAAATGGATTGAAGTATGCATGTAGAAGGGATCAGAACTAGATACGAGAAGCCAAATGACTTGTGAGTGAACGATATCCGGTAAGGTCCTTAAGCAAAGATGTTCAGTTCAGCTCAGTTGAACAACTATGATCCGGGCACTGAAGTGTGGTGGATCCAGTTGCCACGACTCACATCGCCAGAATAACAACGGCAAATAGAATGGAAAGAAAATGGATGCAAGAAGTGCATTAGACTAATCAGAATGGAACGAAAATTAACGACTGGATACAAGAACCTGAATGCAGGAACGCCACTGACTCCGCCAGATCTGACAGGGTCTCCAACCAGTGATGCGGGCCGTCCCGAGGCCCCCATCCACGAAGACGGTACGCACCAGTCTGACAAAGTCTCTCAGTCGATTTCTTCATGTCTTTATGCCACGTCATGGACTGGCCACCTCACGGTGTCACTAAACTATGGTACAGTCACGGCGTATAATGCACGCCGAGGAAGCCGATCAACGGGCATACGGAGAACATGGACTAGCCAACGTAAGCGATTACGATTCAGTAAACAGTTGAGTGAGGCACCAGAAGGCTTCTTGCCAAAAACCTTAGTAGTGCTCACCCAGTGTTCCCACCATACGTGAGCAATACTCAGCAAGCACTGCCGTACGTTTAATGTCTTTGCCGTGAACTGGACAGGTCTCTAATCAACACAATAACACCGACCTTTCCGCAGTGTTATACATCCTACCATTCACTGACAGGTTGATATCCCTGGAAAGCCACACGGGTTTTGCTGATACGCGAAGTAACACTCTCAGAGATGTGACTGACCACCTGAGGTGATACAGATACCAAAACAAGTGAACCGATCACAATTTCCAGTGGCTGTTCGGTGCTAGGTAGAACCGGAGGTGTTTGTCGGTCCAGTCCTGCAACAGTACTTTGCACTTTGAGGGTACGAAACACATGCCGAAGAGTGCAGTGCTACACAGCAGCCTATGCAGTATCGTTAGCGTAGTCATTATTTGCTATTTGAAACTGCACATCAACCAACCGACACGCATTACTGCGCGCGCGGCTCCATCATGCCTAGACCTACTTTTGACTAGCTGTGAGCAGCGTGTGCATAACATTCAAGTCTTAGAGCCTCTGGGAGCGAGCGACCACTCGATGATCATAGGCAACATGGAACTACCACTGCCGTATTCTCCCCCACTGGAGCCAACATTCAACTATTGGAAGGCGGACTTTAATGGACTCATTCGAGCAGCGAGCCAGGCGGACTGGTCTTTACCACAGGATTCATCTATTGAAACCTGTTGGACTATCATTTAAGAGGGAGTGAAATTGTTGTGCGCCAGATTTGTACCCCTCAAATTTCGAAAAGTTGGGCCAGTCAAACCACATTGGTTCGACAAAGAATACAACAAACTGGCCCGAAGATGACGCAGACTATGGAACAAGTTCGTGTTATCTGGCTCTGATGAGGACTACAATGCGTATAAGATACAGCGAAATCGCTGCAACGACGCGAAAACAAGAAAACGCAGAAGCTTCGAAGAGGAGCTTGCAGCCGCCGCAAAAACTGCTCCCAAGAGGATCTTTGCATATGTGGAACGGCGCCTGAGGCCTGTAGCCAATGTCCCAGTGTTAGAAGGCTCCGATGGACAGCCCTTAACCTCGAGTACAGATCGTGCGTCCGCATTGGCGGCGCACTTCGCCTCCGCATTTGCAAGTGACCAGGTGTCTGTAACGAGTTCGACGAGCACCGCTCCAACCGAACTTAACAGCCTGGACTGCAATATTGAGGATGTGCGCAAGCTTCTAGCAAATCTTGACGGGGCAAAAACTGCTGGACCGGATGATATACACCCACTGACCCTCAAGTCCCTATCGGCCATCATCGCGCCTTCTGTAACTGAACTGTTTAACAGATCCCTATCCACTCACTGGACTGTTACCAGACGACTGGAAATGCTCAGTCGTAAAGCTTATACCGAAAGGTGTTAACCCAAGTAAAGTGGATAACTACCGGCCGATCTGCCTGACTGCTGTTTTGGCAAAGACGCTCGAGAAGATCGTGAAGAAGAACCTTCTGCAGCTTCTCGAGTCGAAAAACCTGTTGACCTCCGCACAGCATGGTTTCATGAAAGGTCGCTCCTGCATCACCAACCTACTGTTCACAAGGCACGAGTGGTTACAAGCGATGAACCAAGGCCATTCGGTCGATGTCATTTACATTGACTTCAGTAAGGCTTTTGACAAGGTTAACCATGCAGTGCTCCTTGACAGCCTGAGGATGTGCGGTGTTGGTGGTTCGCTACACAAATGGATCAAAAATTTCCTTGTGGATCGAAAGTGGAGAGTCCAGGTGGACAACCATCTAACGGACTGGTATCCATCGAGCAGCGGCGTTCCCCAAGGCACTGTACTTGGGCCGATATTGTTTCTGATCCATGTAAACGATGTGCCTCAGCTACTCCAATCACCATGTACGTTGTTCGCAGATGACTTGAATGTGTGGAGAGTAATCCGCACACTCAATGATTGTGATTTACTTCAGCAGGATCTCGACAGCCTCTCAACATGGTCTGCAGAGGTTAACCTTCCGATCAACTCTGCTAAGTCGCAATTCATGAGGTTGGGTAAGTGTGAGCACAGCCGAACGTACACAGTGGCTGGTCAACCGCTGCATCCCGCGTCTTTCGTGCGCGACCTCGGTGTGCTCTCACGCTGCGACCTAAAGTCCATTGACAACACGAATAGGCTGTACCAAAACAGCTTTTGGATGCTTTGGGCGCTCAGGCGCAGCTTCAGCACTTGGTCCGAAGAGATTGCCACTCGCCTCTTCGTCTCGATAATACGACCAGCGCTAGAGTACGGCTCTCCCGCGTATTGTCCCATCACGCTAGGCGAAGTAGAAAAGCTTGAGCGGGTGCAGCATGTAGCCACTAGGCTGATCCCCAACTTACGAGGTATGCCATATGAAGACCGATGTAAGAAACTAGGGCTGTACACCTTAGCATATCGTCGGCTGAGGTTTGACCTAATCATGACGCACCGGATATTACATCTGAGTGATTACCCCATGTTGAGACAACTGCTTCATCTGCGCACACCATGCAGCACGCGAGGACACCGGTACAAACTTATCGTACCGCAGTTGAAGCGGGTCTCTCACCAACTCTGTTTCGAACGTAGAGTGGTGAATTCCTGGAACAAACTGCCGCAGCCGGTAATAGAGGCCAATTCAGTGGCCGAATTTAAGAAGCTTCTAGACAAACACTTCGCAGAGGCAAAATATAAAGAGCGAAACGATAATTAATACGTTAATGTCCAAGAGCGACAACTGATGCAGCTACACAGAGTATGCTCTACTCGCTGCTTCTAATCAGTATCAGCATCACTGTGTCAGACCCAAAGAGAACTATGTCGTCCGCATACACAAGGCTTATCAACCGGTTGCCTAGCAGAAGTTCTATTCCCGTAGAGTCTGAAAGAATCGAGTCATTCATGATCGTTTGGATAACAAAGTTGAAAAGGAGAGGAGATATATAGGACAACCCTGCCGAAGTCCACTTGTCACGGAGAACTCAGGAGACAACCTCCTGTAGACCCGTACATGACCTCAGGAGTCACGGTAGAGAGAATGCATAATAGAAAAGAATTTCGTCGGCGAGCCCGTCATGGATACGTAGCGCCACAAGCTGGTGCGGTCAACAGAGTCGAAGGCGGTTTTCAGGTCAAGGAAAATCACCATAGTCGGTCGTCTGTATGTGTATCTTTGCTCTAAAACTTGACTAAGAGTAAATATGCGTTCGATACAACCACGATCTGGGCGGAAGCCAGCTTGGTTATCAGTGATTTGGTTCTCACGGGGACCAGTAATTCGTCGGATAATGATGCCCGTGAGAAGTTCAGAGACAACGGAAACAAGGTTAATGCTTCGGTGATTTTCGCACCAAGTTCCTAAACGCTTCTTGAAGATGAGCACGACAGTTGAGTCGCCAATTTGAAGGTTCATCTTCAATGTCTCAAACCGTGTTAATTAGAGGAGCAAGGCCAGTCAACGAAGAGTCACTTCCATTTTGCAGCAAAAGCGGAGGAAGGTCGTCGGGTCCAGGTGCCTTGTATTGTTACAACACGGAAAGCTCACGTCGAATCCCTTCCAAAGTGGAAGGTGTAACCTCTAGTTCCCACGTCGGCTCAGATGATTCGGCACGCGGCAGTGTCGCAGTAGGCCTGCTGAAAGGCTTTTCAAAATGTTCCGCCCAACGGGCTAGTAGACGAGGCTGAGAATGGATCAACTGTCCATCTTTCTCAGCTATTGTCTCGCTAACTGATGTCCTTCTCGGACCGGTGTTCCAGATGAGCTGGAACAGTACACGGCTGTTTTCAACAGCACTGGCTTTCTCCATCTCACGAGCCTTTGCAACCCACCAAGGTTCCCGGTCGATTCGAAGACTCCTTGTCAGATGTCGTTTCAGACACGCTGAAACTCAGTGCTCATAGGAGCCTGTTTCGGTGCTTCGATCAAGCTGATCGTTATGACGTTTCAAGTTGACTGCACAGCATGGATCAAAGGCATACATCACGGCAAATTTGAGACGATAAGCAGAGATGTGGTCGCCTCGAGACCTATCTCCACCACCTCCAAGAAAACGAAAATCATCAACTAAACAGTCTCATATCCCCTGACAATATTATGGGATTACAACCACAGGGTTTCACATAAAAAAGCATGGCTCAAGAGTAAGACATGTAAAAGAAATCGAATGGCAGGGAAGTGAAGGACACAGTCAAACGGCGCTAGTAGGTCTCGCGCCAAACACGACCTGCAAGCATTAGTAGCATTCAATTAGTGTTTCAACCAGATGGAAAAAACGTCGAGCAATAATCGGTGGTCGGAGAGAGTCAGTAGCTTTGTGTTCTCAAGTGCAGCGACCACGTCCCTGACCCATGCAGTAAAACCTGGTGAGTTGCAGTGGGACAGATTCCGCTTGGGACAGCTGACATGACGTTTTGTTGCTATTAGGTGGCCATTAGGGATGAACGCCTAGACACATTTTCGGGACACTAGCCGGGCAAGCGGTGGGTCACGCGGGAAGATGAGCCACTCAGTGCGCAATTCACGACACAGGTTGCCGCGCAACCCTGAGCAGTTGACGGAGTCAGTTCATCATCGCCGCGCGAGTTGGTTTGGTGCGAAAGTGCTCGTAACTACAGCCAGACAGTGATGGCCGTTACCAGCGTTGAATCTGTCCAGACAAGAGACGTGAATCACCTCAGCGACGGATCGGCGAAGTGAGAGCATGTGACCCAAGAGAGTAACCGTGTTCTGTTCCTCACAGACTTCGGTCTAGCAGGCTCGGTGTTTAGTTTCTTCCTCGGCTGGGCTGGTAGCGCAGAGAGCAGGGGGGTGGAGCGCAGCGTTACAACAGTCGACGTCATGGCTGATTTCTCCGAAAAAGCCCAAAAATCTTACCAGCTACAGTGATATCCCCATTAGAAAGGATGCAGGTATCTAAGTAAAGTGATCGACTGACCGATCAGAGCAACTTCGATAGATGTGAGAGATGGTGGTGTGTCGAGGTGCAGCTACACATTGCACATTGGAGCTACAAAGCACGGAACGAACGTAGCAGCGCGCAACATTGAGGCGAGGACCTGAAAAAGTTACTTGGTCCAAACATGCTTCAGCCAGCCTTCAGTTTATCAACTAAAATCCGTACAAAGAGATCCAGTGGGTCCTGTTGCCAAAACAATAATAATGATAATAATAATAATACGGAAATTGGGTGTTGCCCGCTAGAAGACACTGCATACCATGACGAGTTTCGACCACATTTGATTTTATGAGGTCGAGACAAGAGGACTCAGCCCTAGGCCACCGGAATATAAGCCGAAACCTCTACGTCTTTGGTCACCGGGTCACGAGGTGCAACGCTTGTCGCAACGGTTAATGACTGCTTGGAGGGTCATTGTGAAGTATTTGTTGAGTGAAAGGATTGCGACGCGCAATCTCAATGTGGACTGCGATTCCCGTGGAAGTGAACGTTGGTCAATACAATCACTGGAACCGTAGCCGAAACAGATGGAAATTGGGTGTTGTCCGCTCGAATAAACTGCACACGACAAGCGTTGTCCGTCAGGACCCAATAGCCGAAAGAAGAGGCTTCGGCTAATATTCCAATGGTGCTGGGTTCGAGTCTTGCTATCTCCACCTGATGAGGTCAAATGATATAGAAACGCGTCTTGGTATACAGTGCTTTCGGGCGGAAAACACGTAATTTCCATCGATCTCAGTGATCGCAGTCCATATTGAGATTGTGTCGCAATCGTCTCACACAACGAGTAATTCAATATGACCTCCTAATAATAATAATAATAATAATAATAATAATAATAATAATAATAGAGTTAAGTGTAATGAGTATTAATAAAATTGCCAGATGGGGTAGCTAGAGGCCAGTAATAGATCCCATCCTGATGTCCTCTTCCGAGCAGGCGACAGGCACAAATCTGGTTCAGCCGTTCAGTGTTTCTAATAGCCACCTGCCACATCATTGGCTGACCGACGCAGGGTTTCACCCAACTAGACGCAGTACTGATAGACAGCACACACCGAAGCAATCGGTTCGCTGGCATGCGGAATGCATGATCAGGTGACGGACTGAAGCATTACTCGTTAGTTTATCACATCAAACATGAAAAGTCTTGTGCAGTGCAATGAGGACTCGGTGACAGTGATCTATAATCCCGACTACCACTCAGTCATTATAAGTGGTGCAATGTCCCTTACACATTCACAAATGTACCAGAAAACAGAGATATGACCGCTACTGGTGGCGTCGCCAGGTGGCCGTGGTCTGCGCGCTTGGTTTGCAACCATAGGGTCACCGGTTTGAATCTGCGTAGGGGGGCTGGTTTGCAGAACAACCTCCTCAGGGTGCCGGCTGGGTGGTTCAGGATTATCCCGTTCCAGCGAATGGTTTGAAGGCAGTGTTTCAGGACGTGGTGCGTTTTCGCCTGGAAAACGTTCGCCCCGTAAAAAGCCACATATGTCAATTTAACAACACTGTGACGTGGCGGATGTGACTCGCTACTATATAAAGCCCCTTGCCTCTCTCTGAGCGGCAGTGTAATTCGAGGGTGTGTTGGTCCTATGCGGTCCTAATAGAGTATGAACCACTTGTTTGGTCATTGGCTCCCAACGGGTTGCGATACTCTCATATCGCCCTGCTGCCTTGTAGGTTAGATCCTGGATCAAAGGCTCAGGGTGGGACCCCCTATGACAACCTTCTACTTCGGCCTGGGCAACCGGGTAGTACTACGCCCACTGACGAACCATGGACGGATTACACTACTGCGTTCCCTCTTGATATGTCTACTGGCTTCACTGTCTCTGCTGCTCAACACCCGCTCACAGATCGTCCCACGTCCCCATCTTCAACTGCACCTATATCTTCCCCGGTCACCGCCAACAACAGCTCACTGGTTGCATCTGACAGAGTTCTGAGCCATTTGGTGTTCGTTGTCCGGTGGTCACAACATCTGCACACCCAACCGAAGTCCACTCCTTCGGCCTGATTCTCCATTCAGCTTTGCAGTGTTCAATGTGCACACTCTGATGCAGATCGGACGAAAGCATGTCTGGCCTGCACGCTTGAGACACTCTCGGTGGACACCCGCTGCCTTTCTTAAACCAGGTTGCAAGATGCCAGTACGGTCATCAGAATGACATCTCCGGCAAACACTGACGTTAAATACCACTTGCACCTTTCCAGATACCCAGAGGCCGCCACTTTTGGACAAGCTGGTGTCGGGGTTGCACTGAGTGACAGGGCTGAGGTCACTTTGCTTGACTGGATCCCAGTCAACAGTCGGCTATGTGCAGTCAGACTATGAGGTTTATGGAAGTTAAGCGTGCCTTGTTTGTCATCGCCGCCTGACTGCAGCCCCGATGTAGTCAAGGATAGCGTTTAGCAACAGCTACATGAGCTTCTGCGTTCTGCTAAGAAGTCAGACATTGTCATTCTTGCCGGAGATTTTAACGCACGAGTGGGCCGCTTGCCATCAAGCGAGCATCATCTTGGGGTAGTTTTAGTCTTGGTAGCAACCGATCATACAATGGAGACAGACTACTGACTCTTTGTTCTGATCTTCGCTTGTTTCTTTCGAGTACAAGTTTCGTCATTCGAGAAGACAGACTGCTACCTGGCGTCCGCCTTCTCAAACACAAGAATGGTCCCAGCTTGACCACATAGTAATAAGCTACAGATGTCGCTGAAGCGTAACAGACTACCGATCGTACTGGTCAACTCGGCTAGGCTCCGATTACGCACTGGTTCGCGCCAAAATTCGCATGCGTTTCGGAGGATCATACCGACGTACGCACTGCCGACCGGATGTCGAAAATCTGTGACATCCTGCGACCTTAGTTAAGTACCAGACTTCTCTGTCAACATTACTTGCTTCATCCTCTGACGATGGTCTCAATTCGCAATAGATACGCATCAAAGACGCTTAAGTTTCTGCCAATACTGTCAGTTATGGATTTGCTTGCCACCCGCCGAAAAGCTGGATCACCAATGTCTCCTTGTCGCTGGTGGACAGAAGCCGCTTGATCCCAGCCGACACCAGCTGTAGTGAGGAACGCCGATCCCTGGATCCAGCGCTGCGTAGGAGCTTACACAAGGACCGTGAAATCTGGTTGTGTGAACATGCTCGAGAGCTTGAACTTGCTAATCTCTCTGGTAATACCAGAATACTGTTCCACCTCATCCGAGTCACCGAAGGCTTCTGATCAGAAGTACGCGAAACAATCTGCGAGGATGATGACTCCCTAATCATTAATCTTCAACGACGGTTGGAGCGATGGGCCGAACATTTTCGCTCGCAGTTTTCCTGGCCGCCAACTCCATCTGTTTCCTCTGGGGCGCGCACTGGTGATGAGTGGACTATCCCAACTGATCCTCCCTCTCACCAGGAAATCTGGCGGGAACTCTGCTGCCTAAAGCGTTATAAGGCACCCGGCCCTGATGGTCTACTTCCTGCAAAATTTAAAGATGGGGGCTCTTCGCTGGTTTGAGAACTCCCCGCTTTGTTCTCGGAAGTCTGAACAAAAGAGGAGGTTCCATCATCCTGGAGTGAGTCGGTAGTCGTTCCCATATTCAATAAGAGCCTGCGCACAAATTGCTCCAATAAAGAAGGTCAGAAGTTTGGTTTCCGTCGTTTGCAAGATTTTAGTGTCCACCATTCTTCGCAAGCTATCCCCAACGCGTGAATCACTACAGCGAGAAGAACAGGCTGGATTCCACCCTGGTCGCGGCCGCATCGATCAGATTTTCACATTCCGCCAGATCCTTGAGCTCCGTCATGTGTATCGAAAGCCAACGATTGTTGCGTTCCTGGATATCCATGCTGCCTGCGATTCTGTCGACAGGGCTGCATTGTGGTACTCACAGTGGAAGAATGGTATTCCCGGGAAGTTCTTTTCCATGCTGTGTGTTCTGTATAGTCTGACCTCGCGTAGAGTTAGAGCTTATGGCAAGCTTTCGCCTTCCTTTGTTGTCACCAGTGGGGTTCGACACAAGGATGCCCTATCTCCATTCCTCTTCAATCTTGCCATTGAGGATGTCCCCAAAGGTGCGCTAGAAAACTTGTTGAACGCTGGCGTTGAGCTCCTCCCAGATAGTCGGGTGGTTGATCTGGATTACGCTGATGATATCATCTTGCTAGGTGACGGTTCGCAGGTCGTCCAACTTGAACTTAACCGTCTGACGATTGAAGCGTCGAAGTATGACATGCACTTTCCACCATACAAGTGCAATGCACTTTTTCAAGAGTGGTATACGCCCCCTACCTGCACTCACCATCAGTGGGGAAATGTTAGAAGTAGTACAGAGTTTTTGTCTACCTGGAAAGCTGCATAACTGTTGGTGGGGCTGTTGACAACGAGATTTCGATGCGTATCTCAAGAGCTCGTCTCGCCTTCTCCAGACTGAGGCATTTATGGCGTCGCCATGACATCCGTCTCTCCATCAAAGAACGGGTTTACAGTGCTACGGTACACGCTGTGCAGTTGCGAGACTTGGGCTGCTCGTACCGATGACCTACGTCGACTGTCTGTCTTCGAGAATCGTTGCTTGCGGTACATCGCCTGTGTGTGGTGGCTGAACCACGTAACTAACGCCGAAATCAGACAGTATGTCTTGGGTAGAGATAGCCACTCCCTCGAGCAGCTTGTCCCGCTGCGCCAACTACAAAGGCTCGGACATGTGCTGCGTATGCCCGCTCAGAGTCTTCCGCATCGTGCCTTGTTCGCAGTCGCTGGACAGGGTTGGAGGAGGAGTGTGGTAGATAGACTACAACTTGGAGAAGCAGGATGAAAAACCTGACGAAACAGCTGGCCACGGTTGGTTCCTCCCGACTCCCTGGATGGGGTCCCAAGGATGCTGAGTGCAGTTGGTTGGAAACGTTGGAAGTCATGGCTCGAAACCGAACTCAGGGGCGGGCGTGTATCCCGGCTTGTTGCGGTGATTCCGCTTCCCTTCCCCAATAAAAAACAAAAAAGGTGAGTGGAAAAATGGACAAAAACTGTTGGTTTTTCTTCTTTTACTCTAACCCCGTTTTCCTATTCCGCCATGATTCCGATGGCACAATATCTGTACATAGATTGTGATTATATATATATATATAGCGTATGGGTGGGCGCCCTCGCGGTATACTCAGCCCAGGCGCGACCGGTGGTGGTCGCGCGGCAGCGAAGCGCCGTTACGGCGTACAGCAGACATTATTATTATTATTATTATTATTAACAGCTCAGGAAGCCAACTCGAAGACTAAAGAACTGTATCGTGAAACAAATTCCAATAGAGTTCCACCGAACGCATGCGAGATCGGTGTCGATGGTGTGGTAAGTCGCTCTTACCAGGTGGAAGTCAAGAGTAGAACGCTTGCTTGGAATCTCACCAGTTGGGAGATATGTACTTCACAGGCGTGTAGAATTAATTATCTGCTAACAGCCGATTCCAGTACGTAGTCATCTGAACATGACCTCGATATGACGTGTCTTCCATAGGAATGACAACTATTCCGTAACGTACAAGAAGTTCATCGCCAAAAAAGTATTTCTCCAACACGCGGATTCGAATGTATAGTGAAACATTTCTCAGAACTACTAACAAACTATGAGTAATGTGAAACCATCAAAATGAAGAAAACATAGATTAACGGTGGGGTAGCAAACAACGAACCCGAGTGCATTCGTCCACATCCGCCGAGATGCCCTCAAGTAGAGGAGGAGCAGGAGGACTAGATCGCGCATTCCAAAGGTCCACACTTACACCGACTGACTGCAGTTGAGGCTTGATGGCGACGCCGACATCGGCTACATGGCGGCAGCGACTGCCCTGTTGGGTCTGCAAATTACCGAAAGTAGGAATACATAACGGCTCGATGAAGTGAGTGGAAAATTTAGCACAGAGTTTTCCTTTAGACAAATCACATCAGGATAAACCTATATAGAACCGGTTAAAACATTGCAATGGGCGAAGAAAGTTAAGCAGAACATGGTACGACAGCGTCGTGGAAGCGCATAGTCAGAAGTATCAACAGCTTCAGTTGTGACCACGGAAGCTTTCAACGTTTTTACAGCGTGCCAGTACGCCAACCAAAAGGTTAGAAAAAAGCCTACTAGTTACGACCGGAGCAATTGCGATGGGGCTAATGCAACCTGAACTGTGCGAACAGAGAACGCCAGTGCAGGTGCTTCATTTATTGACGCCGTAGTTTAAATCAATCACAGGCGGTAATTCAGTTGTCCCTGTTATCCTCCGGCAGTGTTCCACCAGTCTGTATTTCAAAAGGAGATAAAAAAAGAATTCTTCTAAGTTTTTGGTATGATAACACACATAACTAACATTTAGAATATGGATGACAGCTTTTTGCGCTAATTTTTCTTCGAATCCTCCAGATCACTTTAATTGTCTTTTAATGAACAGTTTCCAAAATTTGGTATATAAAAATAAATTTCTGTTTTCGGCCGTTATTTCTTATTGCTGGCTGTGGGAGCGTGGCGTGTATGCTTATTAAGCGGTTTGCAGCCATGTGCACCCCATGTTTCATGTTGAAAATCGTTCATTCATCAAAAAACGCCCGCTTTAAGAAATTTTCATCCATTGCAACAACGTGTAGTGACCTGGAGATTCCCCCTATGACTGTGTAAACTATTCTAAAATATATTCAATAAACTTTTCCCTAGCCTACTTTGTGTGTTCTACCCATTGCTTTTGGTTGGCCGTCTGGTTTCGTACCGAATATATAGCGCACGATCATCGCGCTATAAACGCGCTTATTTGTCGCGTTCAGACGCCGAAGTTTATTCGCTTATTTAGATGCATAACGAACCAATTAAAGGTTGAAATTCCATAACAAAAAATAATTGTTTATTGCAGGGAGTGGAAAATGTAACTTTTATATGAAGGGAATTAAAAATTAGTTCAGCTATTTTCTGAATGCGAAATTGGAACTACAGACTGGTGGAACGCTACTTTATGTAGACAACGATCGAAATATTAGCGCGCGAACTAAATGTGAAGTATTGCTGTAACGGCGTTTCCCGCTTGCCTTTCAGAGCCGCGCGCGTGTGCTGTGACTGAAGAGGAGTAAGAAGACAAAGAGGACTGTTAACCGTAACGCACTTTACATTTCCATTACACTTATATTTGTTCCCCCTTTACAGTGATAACGCGTTGAGTAATACAAGTTCCTGTTCCGCTCTTGGAATTCTCCTAATGTGTATCTCATACGTACCCTCTCAGAAGGACAAGCCGCCGTGTTTCACGCGAGTGTGAACCATCAAGTTCAAGGTCGCGGGGGCCGATTCGAAGTAAATCGCTCTGCTTCCAGGCCAGTTTGTTCCGCTTTTCTGTGTTATATAGTGTAATTTTTGTCTTCAGTTGTGTAATTCAATATGCTTTGTGGTTCTGTATTATCCGGTCATATAGTTTTGTCCGTTCTCGGCGGCTGTTTTGTCGTTCTATGCTATTTGCTCTCTCACGAATTCTTTTGGCTAGCGTTCCTCGTTATTTACGTTACTAAATGCGTGGTTATTCGTATCTTTTTGTGTAATTCAGTGTCCTTTGTGATTCCGAATCTAGGTATCATTTGTAAGTGGCTTAGCCGTGTCTATTTCCTGTGATTCTGTCTTATCGATCGCAGGTAAATTTAAAAATGGTGAAGCAATCTTCCTGCGAACATTGTTCTAAGATCGTCGCGCATCGAGCGAACGCTGTTTAGTGTGGCTTTTGCAGATCAACTTTCACATTTCGTGTATTGGTCTCTCTGTGGACCACGATTTTGTCAAGATCATATGTGAGGAGTGCCAACGTAAACAGCAGCCCAAGCCCCCTGGGAAACCTAATCAACGGACTGGTAAAGTGAGGCGTTCCAAGGTCCACAGCTCTGCAAGTTCTGCGCAAAAGGCACAGACACAAGCACCCTGCACGGCTAGCACCAGCTCTGCTGAGCTAATCACTGGATCGCCGAGTAGTCCCTCATTACCACCTGCTACTTCCCTCGACAGACACTGTAAGTCAAATGTGTGACAACTTAGGTAGTGACGAACTCTGACAAATGCTAAGGCCAAATAAACCGAAGACTAAGTATAGCGACTTGAGGTGTCGCAACCTCATGGTCTTCCAGGCACCTGAATCGGATTCGAACCCTCAAGTTCTTTATGAACACGTCGTTCCTATATTCTGGTTGATAGACTGCTCGACGTCGGTGAAGATGGGCTGAAAGTGAAGCAAACTGCATGTCTGGGAAAAAACTGAAGAAACTGTTCGACTCATGAGGGTCATTTTTGCTGACGAAGCTGGTCCGAGGTTGATATTATTGCACTTCGGTAGACTTAAGGGTTTGATGATCTATGTGCATGCAGACATGGATCAAGCAGACCGAGAAAAATCACTGAGCGTGCTTTCGTTTTTGCAGATATGCAGGCGTCCGTATCGAGTTTGACGCAAAGCGCTCCTACCGAGCTGGACAGCCTGGATTGCAGTGTTGAGGGTGTGGGCAAATTGCTCAAAAGTCTTGACGGTACCAAGCCCGCCGGTCCTGATGGATTACATTCGCTGATTCTCAAATCGCTATCGACTATCATCTTGCTTTCGGTGACTGAGCTATTCAACTGGTCACTGTCCACCGGTTCATTGCCGAGCGATTGAAAATGCTGTGGTGAAACCGATTCCGAAAGGCGGCGATCCGAACAAGGTGGACAACTACCGGCCGATATGCCTGACCTCTGTTTTGGCTAAGATACTCGAGAAGATTGTGAAGCGTAGTCTTTTGCAGCATCTCGAGTCGAAGAGCATATCGACGCCCGCGCAGCATGGTTTCATGAAAAGTCGGTCATGTATCACAAATCTACTGCTTTCGAGGCACGAATGGTTGCACGCGCTAAACCAAGGGAAGTCGGTTGATGTCATTTACATCGACTGTAGTAAACCGTTTGACAAGGTGAACCATGAGATCCTCCTAGGGAAACTAAAAATGTGCGGAGTTAGTGGCTCACTACACCAGTGGATCAGCGACTTTCTTATTGGTCGGACGTGGAGGGTGCAGATGGACAACCACCTGACCGTGGTATCCCTCGACCATTGGCGTCCCGCAAGGCACAGTCCTTAAGCCCATTTTGTTCCTGATTCACATCAACGATATGCCGCAGCTTCTCAGTTCACCTTGCGCGTTGTTTGCAGATGACCTTAAGAGATGGAGGGTAACTGAGGCGCCTGACGACTGCGACCTACTTCAGTGTGAAGTTGACTGCCTTTCCATGTGGTCAGCAAAGGTCAACGTTACGATCAACCCGGTCAAGTCGTTGTTTATGAGCCTGGGCAAGGGTGGCAATGGCCGAGTCTGCAATCTGGCCGGCCAACAGTTACAACCATCGCCATCCGCGAAAGATCTCGACGTACTGCCACGCTGCGATTTGAAATCCGTTGAAAACACTAACAGGCTTTACCAAAACGGACTGTGCATGCTCTGGGCGCTCAAACGCAGCTTCTGCATTTGGTCGGAAGAGGTTTCTACCCGCCCATTCTCATCTATCATCAGACCAATGCCATAGTACAGCTCACTCGCCTACTGTCCGCTCACTCGGGGCGAGGTGCAAAGGATTGAGTGGGTACAGCATGTTGCAAAAAAGCCCATCTCATGTTTATGAGGTGTGCCATATGAAGGCCGGTACAAGAAGACTAGGGTGGTACACCGTCTTATAGTCGAATGCGGGTCAACCTCGTCATGACGTACCGGGTGATTACACCATGTTGAGGCGGCTGCTTCATCTGCATACAACAAGCAGAATACGAAGACACCGGTACGAGCTTGTCGTACCGGATTTGATGTGGGTCACTCACCAACTCTGCTTCGAGCGGAGGGTGGTGAATATTTGGAACAACCTACCTCCAAAAGTAGTCGGTGCCGGAGTTTAAGAAACCTGTGGACTCGCACGTTGCCGACTTGAGATTTTGAGAATAATCACCAACATAATGGGTAGATTTGCCTAAAAGATATTAGATGTAGCCTCACAGAGGCATCTCTACTAGCTGCATTTTCTCAGTATGTGCCTGCGCATGACTGACCATCGATTGAAGAGTAGGATCGCCGAACAACGCAGCTTGTTTCAACTGGATCAAACATAGCCTAGTTTTCTTAGTCTATTGCAACGTTTTAGCCGAATTCACATATGTATTGGCCTGGTGAGAATTGTCGAAAACAAATCTCGTTAAATTAAATGCTTAAATCTCTATGGGCATGCTTCACGATTTGGAGTGAGCGTCGGAAACTCATACTACCGGCGAAAACGGGGTGCAAACTATGTTTCGATCGCAGAAATGAATTATCCCAGTTGTGAAAGTCATGGTTCGAAGTACATTCGAGAGATAATGTACAATGCATGGTAAAGTGGGGCGTTGCTAAAGACGACACAAAACGGAGAACATAGTAGAGAGAATAATGACTACATAGTAAGATATCGCTATTCTAAGCGATGAAAAACGAAGGGATTAGTTTTATCCGTATCAGATCCAGATCAGCGAAGTAAACGGCTACTTCGTTGTATTGGGGTAGATAGGAAATACAACAGGTAACGTACTTCTCGCGATGCAGATAATGAGTATGGGAAACGGTGAATTCCGGCAATCGATAAAACCAAACAGAAAGTTGTGATGGGAACAGTTTCTCATTAATGTGCACATCACGGTATCATCATCATTATGAGTACACATTAGCCGAAGGTGGAAAACACACTTCAACTATTGTGCCGTAATACATAAAGAGAAGACACGAAAAAAGCAAGACACTGAAAATTATAGAAGGCAACAAAACAGGCAACACCACTTATAGTAAGATATTATGTGCTAAGAGAGAGATCGTGTTTGGAGGGGGAAGATAAACAGAGAGGGGAGGGACAAAGAAAGCCACAATAGAAATGCTACGGAGGCCAGTTTCTTTAGATGTCAACCAGTGTATCCAACTAGCCATTTTCATTGTCCTGCGGACTCCAGCCGTGCAGTTGGGAACATGACAACTGACGCCGAATTCGTAGTGAGACCTCATTCCCCATGACTAAGTCATCACTTGGCTTCCCTTCTTCCTCTTCCATCCACACCCCCGGCGCGCAAACAACGCATGATGCGGGAGTCGGTGGGCTGACATGCGCAACACGTGCCCAACTATCGGAGCCTGGTAGGTGAAATAACAGTGCTGAGCGGGTCACTCGCTCTCCCACCACCAAATATGCGACGCTGAACATGCTCATTCCTCACACAGTGCTCCCACCAGACATGAGCTAAGCTGCGAAGGCAGCGGTGGTCGAACGTGAATATCCTTTTATGTCTGTTGACCTGATGGGCCAAGTCCCAAAACGGTATATGAGGGTTGAACGGACGGCTGCATTATAAACTCTGCCTAGCCTCCATAATTCTTCACAGACTGACTGGCGCTCGTGAAAGCCAGATTCGTGAGGAGCAGGCCGGGTTTCGTCGTGGTCGTGGCTGCATCGACCACATCTTCACTTTGCGTCAGTTGTTGGAGCATCACCATACATATTGGCGGCCCACCCTTGTCGTGTTCCTCGACATCAAAGGTGCATTCGATTCGGTTGATCGATGTGCCGTTTAAAATTGTCTACTAAGGAAAGGTGTGCTCGAGAAATATGTTAATATTATCCAAGCATTATATGCGCGTAGCACGGGCAGAGTGAGGGCTTACGGCAACCTGTCGCCAGCGGTGTGAGACA
>OX104064.1:227666382-227684782 GCA_944474145.2 Dicrocoelium dendriticum
TGAGCGATAGTGCCACAACATTATCCAAAGAAAGTGTTTCACGAATGAACCGCCACTGTTCTAAATCGTGCGTTCCGGTCTCTTGAACATCGTTAGAAGGATGTTCTGACACGCTATGTATGAAGATTGTGTTTAGGCAGTCTTGCTTGCTGTGCCCCTCTTCGGTGTTTCGTTTTGGTTGTCGCGCGCTCCAAGGGACATCAGCATAGATACGTATCACACAGGAATCGTGTTTTAGCGCGCTTGCAGAGAGCAAAACGTTTTCTACGTCGGTGGAGGATTCTAGAGTTACTCGAATAAGTCTGGGTTCACCATAATGTGGCGAGTTCGGATGACGAGTAATTCGTAACAAGTTTATGGGCTTGGCTTTGATACTCCTCTGCATACACAATGAGTTCCATTGGTCTTGGTCGTCTGATAACTTATCCCGCAATGTGATGGCGGTAGATTCAGGGACATTTGAGCCTACAACAGTCCGGGCACTGTTGTTGGATCCCTTTTTCGTCGATCTACAAGGTATGGTACTCATTTGTCCTGACTTGTTGACAAGTGATTGTTTGCTGTTTTTCTCTCCATTTGCGTTAACGGTGTTTATAATGGAAGAGGACGCAACGGCGGCCTCTCGGTGGACCCTTGCAGCAATCTCTGCATATGTAACTGATGTTCTGGGAGGCTTAGTCTCGACAAGAGATATTTGAGCTACAGGTACCAAGGGTTGCTGTTTGGCTGCTTCATCCTTGGTAATGCTAGATGTCAGGTCTAGTGGAATTTGCTTAACCAGACGTTTTGAATGGTGCCTGATTTTCGTTGCCGTGTGTACTGTTTGATTCACGTAGGTACAGTCTGTTTTCGCCCGGCGTTCTACCAAAGTTGGAGAAGACAACAAAGATGGAGACGTGGCTGATTGCGGTTCAGGGGAAGCGGATTGTTCAGCATTCCGTTGCTTAGCAGCCGCTACGCTTCTGTGGTCCATACTCGCTTCCATTGAAGTAATCTTATTGTTTATCCTCTGCTCTGCTTCTGTGATTAACCGGTCGCATTTCTCAGCTAGAATAAGCAAGCACTTAACGAGGGGGATGGTGGAACACACAGTATAGAATCAAAATGCATCTTGGGAGCTATTTCGCTCCCGTAACTGTTGTTGGGACACATTTGCACATTTCGTATGGTATCATTCCAAACAGTGCGAACAAGCCAGACCGATTTTTACTACTCGATGACATTCTCCTAACCCGCAAATGCCTTTCGATGTGAGTCTCTTCGGTTTCGCCTTTCTGCCATTCAATTTGGTGTCGTTACCTGACCCAGTGGGTTGGTTAGCGTTATGTACTTTTACAGCTTTGAGAGCGGCGCACATCGGTCAGGCGAGCGTGGTGATTGCAAGGTCAACTGAGTGGTCGGCGTGGTCGCGCGGTCCGTGTGATGGGTTATGCATCCGCACTGGCTGACAAGGTCACAAGGAATGGCGAGTGACTGGAACCTGATCATGGTAATTTGTCACCGTTTATAATGAACTGACCGTTGAGTTGGTGAAACACTACAGACATGGTTAAAGCAGAAATATTAGGTGCACGGAGGCGCGGTGGATACCGTTGCCTTGACAAAAGCGTCCAAATAGCAATTCAATAGAAACAGACATGAGTTAAACTCGTTAGGTGAAATAGTTATTAAGACTCCGCATTGTGTGAACGAATAAAAGAGCACGTTAGACCTCTGTGTGACCCCACCATATCACCGACGAGGTATTCTACCACAGATGTGGCTGACCCAGAGAACTCACCGACTGGGCACCTCGGAGTTTCATCCAACTAGGCGGAGGATTTGATAGTGAGCGAAAACAAAACAAGCGCATGTGAGGTGGCGCGCGCACCAGGAACGCAAAACCCACAAAGCCTAAGATGCACAATGAGTTTGGATAGAGTGACACAGGGAAAAGCAAATTAGGGAAGCAAAGCACTAGTGAAAGGTCGAGCAAAACAGTACAGCGCGCTATGAGGCATTGACAAATGGGCTCAACTGCGATCAGCAGGAGTAGAGGTCAACCACTTACCTGAAACAAATAGGCTAAGCCAGCAGCCTCGGACCGGTCAACAGCAAATCGACGAAACGACTCCATATCGGAGAGTTGAGTAAGCGACCCAGTCAAGAACTCCAACTGGTTCGTCTCAGACGAGGATTGTAGGCCCAAAGTAGTGGCGATCGATCGAGGGGGATTTTTAACCAAGGTGTCGGTGGAGTGGTGAGTTTGACTCCCGAAATCGCGTCGTTCATTGGGCTCCCGGCAAGGGGTCGATGAGACGGCCTGCTCGGCCGCATTTAGAACGAAGTTGCGTTGACCAACACCCCCATGTCCGGTGCTTGCGTCAGACGACAGAGCATCATTTGCTGCGGCAATTGGTGTATGCTAAAAAGGCAGACATAATAGTAAAGTCGCGGTTGAGTAATAATTAAGGGGTTAAAGTAAGTGGGGAGGTTACATTGCGTTCAACAAAAGGCCAATAAATCACGAGACAGTAACCAAACTGCGTATATAAACAGGGGGTAAGTACTACGGTATTAGGCAGCCCGAGATAAAGAGGAGGGGGAGTTCGCGTCTGCATGGCTCATATGCGGTGAACAACTTTCCAAAGAGGATGTCATTTTCGAGCAGTGGTTGTGCGTGAAAAAATGGTGACACGTAATCGCGATCCGGATTGCGATTCACGATGAAGTGAATTAGCGTCGACTCGGGCATTGGGACCATGTCTGTAGCAGATGAAGGTTAAGTGTTACCAGTCCACAACACGGCACTCCATGAAAGAATTCGCCATCGATCGCACTCATACGTCGAGGCCGTAGGACCTCGACTCGGACCTTTGGGATGTCAGCCGAAGCCTCTATCCTTGATGCACCGAAGAGAGGCGCACATTGCATGCTTCACAAAAACGAATGTGTGATAACGAAACTCGTAGGCTCTTGTACCATAAGAGTGTGGGAGATCATGCAAAGCGACACACACCCGCGCACTATTGCTAAGCCGGATAGGTGAGTAGGGGGACAGAAGTGACTTGTAAGATATGTACTGGCGGATTCGCCGAAATACGCAAATAAATGGTCTATTCGCGATAATGCGAGGCACGCCCGTGGTGGAGCTGTACGCTATCGGGCGCGTCCCCAGGTTGTGGATTGGAGAATGCCTTCCTTGTGGACGCAACTGCGAATAAGTCTCGTCTGCTTTGTAAGAGAGATGAATAAGCAACCGCAAACAATCAGCGGCAGCGTCTCAGAGGGTAGGGAGTTCCGGACTGATCACCTGGTTCGCCATCAAATGCCACAAAAGCAAGTACGGCGCTGTGTCGAAGCCAAGGTGACCGGCTATAGGGTCACTGACCACACATTTCTGTAACTGGAGGTTAGTATTTAACGGAGGGCGGGTGAACGACTTTGTTGTCCACCAGCTTCTGTGGACTGCAACCGAACACTAAGAATGCGAATGAACCACCTGTCTGTCAACAGTCTTTGTATTTGCCCAGCTGTCTTGCGGGGCAGATTTCTAAAACCAAAGTCTCGGGGTGGGGTCCCTTAAGTCAACCCACTACTTCCGCTTGGGCAACCGGGAAGCTCACTGCCCACACAACACATAGACCTTCGCATCCCTTCCCCCAGACTCTCACTTATCCTCCTTTTTAGTGTTGTTACTCATGTGTTGTGGCACTCTGCTAAATGTTTGGTGGTCAAGCGTTATATATATATATATATATATATATATATATTGCGAGGCACACCTGCATAAACATGGTCATGGTAAAACTTCATGGATGATCGGTAAACGTAAAGAAAGGTTACAAGTTTCCCGGTAACCACATGCTGAGGTTGATGTTGCATGCATCATGCTTCTCCACCGCAGACGGGCTACACCGACTTACACATAGACTAGATCTTCTTAATATGGCTCGCGAATCTTAGACACATAGTAGTCAAGGCGTCAACCTTTGAACACATAGGCCTCGAGGTCCACCCCAGCTCAGGCTATCTCCATCTGATGAGTCCAAAGGAGGACGAAACCGGTTATGGAGTGTCAGTGTTGGGAGGAGCAACACCGAACCACCAATTCGGATACGGTCCTTGTGATCGTAATGACCGAGGTCTACTTCAAAGAAGACCGAGGTCTGAATAGAGATTGCGAGTCGCAATCCAATCACACAGCGGGTATACCAAATGCCACTTGAAAAAGTATTCCACTTTATTTGAGTTGAACAGTTTTGTCATTCATCAGCATACCCCGTGTCAATTTTGCGTGTTTGTTTTCCTTCAAATTATGTGCTGGATGTCTGATAACCCCGGTGTGGCTGCGCTTGATGTGAATGTTGTCAAGGTGCCTACCTGTCGAAATACCGCTACCTCGATTAAACTGGCTCCGGGAGATTGTGAATCGCTGCTGAGGGAATGGGGTGTATAGTCCTCGCGGCTACGCTAAGCCCAATGATTGATTCCATCCACTGTGGAGCGGACCACGATTTAGCCACCGCCTTGTGTACGTCTGGTACGCATGATTCCCTACACAGATAGACAGGAATGCTGCTGCTGCGCATGTTGAAGGAGTATGGGCCAGCTCCGTTGATGAGACGTGACTCCCACCCACATACCTCCGGGTCTTATTTCTTCGGGTTTACACCGGACATGGGGTGTGGGTGGGTGGTGCAGCGCAAGCCACCCATGCCCAGCTCGGAGACAGGACAATCTTTTCACCCATGGTCCCTCTGTAGGCATGCGCGTCCTGTGGCTGTCCTATAGAGGCTGCAGTGGCAGGCAATTCCAGAATCGGATGACGCCAACCGTATACACGTAACAGTGTTGCTTAGATTTCTAGATGCGCTGCTGTATTGATGATTGTGTTCGGTCGGATCGTTAGCGAGAGAAGAGATCAAAGAAAACCTTCAAAGTGGAAGACCACGTCCACGGAGTGGGTAAGATCATTAAGACAGACAAGGAGTAGTGACTGTACTTAGTGGTGAGTCATATCTGCCACAGCACAGTGTTGTTAAATAATCTGTGGTTTTTAATATGAAAAAGCTTATTAGGTGGAAAGCAACCACGTCTTGGAACACTGCTGCCAAACTGTTCGATGGAACGAGTTTTACCCGACCCACCCATCTGGCACCATGGCGAGGTTACTCGGCGAGCCATTTTAGGGGAAATGTGAATAGAAAGCAAATGTGCTGCATCGATGGGAACGTGCACTTTGGCAACATTCCGTTGAGGCACCGAAGCAGCAAACAACTGCGGCTTCGGAATCTAAACACCCACAATGGATCAACTCAAGGTTGATTACACAGTGAGCAAACCATTTTCAAAAGCCGAATCAACTGTGTTCACGGGGACAGTAGAACACTTACGGGAGAGGTACTTGACTGTGCAGAACTGTGTCGACTGCGATCGGATGCAGACAAAAAGTTTGCGAGGGATCCTAATGGGTCTGTGTTGACACCAGAGTTGGTCAGTGTTTTCGTTTCAATTGTAGGCCTATTGATTGAAGGTACTGCCCAGCGATCCTTTGGTGCACTGTTGTCAGAAATGTTCAGTTCTGTGTGGCTAAAAGGTGTAATACGATGACATTTCGGTCAATCTGAGACAAAAGAGCAGACCAAGTGGGGAGGGGAACGGTGACATAGGCGGGAAAAACGATCAGACATAAAAAATAAGAATGAGACAAGGTCACATGACAGTGTGCTGCGACTAGAGCTGGTGCAAAGGTAGGTGCAGCCATGGTTCTAGTATTGAGTCCATACACATTGCATTATCGCAGCAAGGCATCAGGTGCACATCGGTACGCAGTACCGAGGCCTCATTTAAACGCAACCACCACCAGTCACACGTGGGCTAAGGACACCGTGAAGGTCGTCCGGTCCCCTACACAGGCTCGAAGCCGCAACCTAAGGATTACAAGGTAGGCGTGTGATTCTTAAGGCCACGGGCCGGGCAAAAGTGAGATAACAAGAAAAATAAGTTGTGAGTGAAGAATGGGAGTGAAACAAAAGAAATAAAAAACAAATGATAGACGTTTTGTAGTGCTCACTTTGTGTCTGAATTATGAGATGCAATCAACTACTATAGAAAGAGATTTCGGTCACTCCGAGCCCAGGGTCGTAACCGGAGTAGGAGGGGGGATTTCAGGGTGTAGACATATCCGGAGGTAAGACTAACAGTTACAAGCAAAAGATTCATCTCAACATCACTGGTAGATTGTTGGTAATGCGGAAGCAGACAGGGCCTGTAACAGTTAATATGTTTGATCCTGTTGAGCCGGTTATGGAGGAAGTACAATCGCTACAATAATCCTCTCCAGATCTGGCTGCTGTACATCTTAAGAGTCCAAAACTCACAGAATACATCCACAACTGCCGCAAGTCAAAACACTGAGGAACGCGGGCGAATACTAGTTGGCAGACCGCAACAACATATCTCTGATGCTTCGGTGCGACACCAAAGATACGTAGATACACGGAGCGCAATTCAATCCGACTTGTGGTCTCCACCGCGCATTGGCTGTGCCTCTGGGAACGTGAATGCGTGCTTAGCCTTTGCCTAACAAGCCACTATCCCCCACTTTAAACAAACGTAAGCAGAGTGTGAAGTTACAACAATGACGTTATGACGTAGATAAGTCAATTGAATGAGCTGTGTAGCATGTCTGAGTGTCCGCGGAGTAATAGCTGATTATGACGCGAGGCAGTGAAAGACGCAATGTGTCTCGTCGGACCGCCCTATCTTTGAACGATAGCCAGCTGTTAATGATGGTATGTTGTTGACAAGATATAGGTGCATTGACCCTGAATGTCTGCTTAAGGCATTAAGGTTTTCTGGTAAGTTTCCCTTCTCGCTTTTCGTTCCTTAGGTCACCGTGATTGTACGGCAGCGGAAGGTCATTTCAAATGGCTGATGTACTGCATTTGATCATGGTAACGGAGTGCCTTCGTAGAAAACCGAGAAGCCGAGGCTCGCCGTGGCGTATGAATCACCATCTCCAATCCGTGTGCACACCCAGCATTGACCCTGTGTGTAGTTGTCTAACGCCCAGTTGATTGATCGATACTCTGTACACGTTATGGCCAGGGTACACGTTTGCGTGTTAGCAGCTGGTTGTGTTCTGTGGTCCTGGCGTCGTTCGGCTACGAGCCATTACTACGTTCGCAGGCTAGCGTTGATTCCGCACGTGTAGACTTTAACACTCGCCTAGAAGATTACTGTTGTTTCCTCTTCTGAGTATCTTCCATTTTGTTTAGACTATTTCCAGCCATCTCTCATGGTCATTTTCGTTACCCATGCACTTCGGGTTCGGTCCTCCATGGATAGCTGTGACAACGGCATCCAAGCTAGAGGTGTTAGCCAAGCGTATCTTCCATTGGGTTTCGCAGCTAATAAGGTGGCCGTGTTTTGGTTCAACAAATCGCCGATAACATATCTGTTTTACATTTCAGCCCCACTCCCTCCAGATCCATTAGGACTTATCAACGTATTCGATAGGGAAGCACTAGAAATCCAAGATCAGACGCATACCACTTGACCGAGCCCATGACTCAATGCCCATCCATGCCGGTAGTGAAGTGTATAAAACGGAGAATTCGTGGTATACTCATGAGTGGGGGATTTTGGATATTATGAATTAAGAATTTGTTGCAGCAGCTTTTAAATCAGAGAATCACCCAAATGCCGGGAGAAGCACTAGACTGCAGTTTAAACCTGTTAGGTATCATTAGTAGGCCGCATCCATCGGATGCGTCAGGATTCGAGCCCATGACCACCCGTCGACAGGTAATGCCAATGGGCTTGTAAACCAAGACGGTCCGACACTGTCCCAACAGGTTGAAACTGCAGTCTAGAGCTTTTCAGGGTATATGGAGGACTAGCTGAGTTGGAAACTGCTGCGATGAAGTCTAACTTAATCCGAGTGGTATTCAGGCAGATGTTAAACTTGGTGATTCAGGAAAACAATCCCAGGAAGGCAGTTCAGGTGTGGAAGACGCAAAAAGCTGGTAAATAGGGAGCGCTCTATGCGCTGAGCTCAACTTCAAACATTTGAAATCCAGACCCTTAAATTCCATGTACCTCTCGCACACACAAGGAACGAGCTCAAGATCAAGTTTCCAACAAAGCATAACGCGGTCGGCGCAAACATGCACACTTAGCGTGGTTCTTGCAACTGTTTCCGACGCGGAGCATTTGCGAAGCCAATGGTGCACTTGTACTGGGTTCGTTGCACCTATTTGACAGACTTACCACTCGACAAGTGTACTATTTTGCCAAGTTTTTCATCTCCATTTTCTATTAGTCATATCAAGTGTGAGTCGTTTGTGCGATGATGTTCGTCGTGGAAGCGAAATTCATTGCTCTTCGATAATCGAGGTTAAAACGTATGATGAGCGCCGCCAGTTTGTGAGTAAGACCCAGAGTACAAGACGCTACTGACATGATTAGAGTTTAAGTACACGTCAAATATATCGAGTTTGTTGGAAATAAGCTTGCTCAGTGAAGAAAGAACGAATAAAAATGGAAAAGCGACGACGTGTACGCATGCCTGATACTACAGCTAGCCTATGCAATGCGGTAATACAATGATTAGGAACATTTACTCTGCACTTTGGTCGATTGATTGATTCTGATAGAACGTGTACAGGGGCACTGTTCACTTCGAAGATCCGGTGGTGCACCCATAATTGCTTTTAAGGGATGAAATTCGATCGGAGTGCCATCCGTTTTGGCATAACGAGAGAAAGCACTATTTTGAAAAGTAAAGCTGAAATACGAACCATTGAAGTTCTCAGAAGACCATCGGGAAGCTTTTTGGGTGGAAAAATTCGGTCACAGAAACAAATTTGCGAACTTCAATGCACTGCAAAAATATCTGCGAGAAACAATCAATTACCCAGGGAAATCCCGCCGGCACCGCTTGTGTACGGCACTGAAACGTAGTGAATCGCTGTAAATGAGACGTTTAATGTCATCTGCTTCAGTGAAGTTCTTCTCTACTGCAGTAGGAGGGTTCTTATGAGGAGAAAAAACGTGCCTCTTGGAGAAGGAATGGAAATTGGCCCGATGATGTTCGAACTGGAGAGGGGAAGAGAAAAGGAAGCATGAAAGGGATTATCATGTAAAAATGAGGCCAATGGACCAAACTTGTTTAGAGGTGAGAGCACACGAGGGGAGATTCGTTAGATCAGCTCGGTGAAAGTTAGAACGAGGTTGTGAGGACGTGTAGCATACATTGTACGATGCGTTGAGTGAGACACGGCAGATAAGAGTGAACTACAAATGAAGTGCACGCAGTGCGGTGCAAGGAGAGTGCCATGAATCCAATCGAAACGAAGGTTCTAGCGCAAAGGCGCCAGATACACTACGTGGATGGAAAGCAAAAAGCAGATCCCACGCTGCAACTCCATCCCGAGGCACAGTAAGTAAAGAAAAGGATAGAAATGAAATGTACTGCTAAAGCTTCTACCTTATAAGTGACTCCGGTCGAAACGAACACTTCCCTTGCGAGTTCCCAATCACAACCAAGGCGAAAGCGTAGTGATGGAAAGCAACGTTCACTTTCTGGCAGTTTAGAGCCACTCCGATAGATAAGGAGGTAAATGCATGCGTCAGGTGACACACTGTGTGTCTGTTGTACATAATTGGCTCAAGTTGTTTATGCAGATGAATAACGGGTTTTCTTGGATGATGTTCGCTTCTCCAGGACGTATTCCAAAAGAGATCAGTGGCACATGATTAATTGAGGTAGACTGTGAACTACAGACAGAGCAAAGGGAGGTCCTTTGTTTTAAAGTCTAGACATGGAAGGCAACAAGGCAAGCAGATGAGTGAAACAAACCGGCTCTTGGCAATGAGAGAGTCGGAGCAGGTACAGGTACTTTGTAAGCTGCCTGGTAGCGATGGGTTTCTCAACTCAATCTAATAGTGTTGTAGTTCATCATCGATGGCTAAACACTAGAAGGCCAGCGTCGGTTAACTAGATGATACTGCGAACAGCGCCCATTACTAATTGAAAGAAAGGGCTTGTGTGACGAAGGATAAGAGATCCCTTCGTTTCGACGATCCTCAACACTTTTGAATGGCCTGTCACATCGGATGGCGAGAAGTGACACGAGAGATAACAAAGAAGAAAGCCTAGCGATAAACGATAAAAGTAGGTGGAAATAAAAAAGTTGCGATGGATCATGTGTGAGCCAAACATGGTCATTGGTCGTTCACGTTGCATAATAAACCAAGCCGGACCGAAAATCGGATAAGATACTAAGCAAATTAATAGTAGAAAATAAAAGTATCAGGTAGTTGGTTGTGAGCAACTGGCTTACTGTGCGTTAAGTGTGTGACTCGTAAGGGTGAGTTAGGGTCTGTCATACGTACTCGGCATCCGTGGTGATGATGGGGCGCATTCAAATTAGATGACTGCTTGCCGGATCAAGTTCCGCGCGAGCTCGATGGTGGTGAGAGACAGTGGTTGCATGAAGAAATACGTTTGTGAAAGAATTCAATCAACACTGAATAGCCAACTGTTTAAGACCGAGTGTCATTCTCAACGAATAACTGTCTAGGACGTCATGCATTCAAACCACTGATGACGCGGTAGTGAAGTATTAGCAGTATAGGGGTCCGGTAGACTCCTGACAATGACCATAACTTGGGATCGTGTTTGGTGAATTGATCAGCAACCACCAGGGTGGTGGGTGGTTTGCGACGCGCTCTAGGCAATGTGTATGACACGTGGGAAGTTTAACCAGTGTCGGCCAAATGCAAACGAGCGTTCCTGGGATCATACTTCTGGATGCTCAGGAAGGTGGTAACGGGATACACAGGATTTGGATCGACGCGACTAAAATAAGAAGACGAAAATGAAAGGAAAAGGAGAAAGAAGTGGACTACGCGCAGTGCACGCTAGTCTGTGCCGTTCCATCGATTGCGGATAGCCCCATCCTGGTCGTATTTTGCTCGTGTCCTCGTCAGGCCAGTTTACCTCGTTTTATACATTGTTAACGTTGTTTTATTCCATAAATTCATGTGTACTTCACTCACATTGGTGATTTAGAATTACTTCATCAGAAATACGTGTGCTAGTTAGTTGTATTTGCTGTAGTTCTACATTACGCTGATTCAGTCGTAACGATCGGTACCTAATCTTGAAATGGCAAAGCAGACACCTTGTGGTAGTTGCCCCAAAGTCGTTGAATATCGCGCAAATACAATGACATGTAGTTCACGCGGCATGAAATTTCACATTTTGTGCATTGGTCTGTCTGTGGACCAATTTAGCGAAATTCAAGGGGTTCGGCACGAGTTTTTGAATACAATTTGTAAGCAATATCAGTCTAAGCTTGAGTTGTAGGGAAGCGAAAAGCTTGACAAGTGGATCAGTAGAGCGAAGTGCGCTGAAACGCGTAGCTGGATTTGTTCTGCACCAGAATCAGAGAAGTAGCCAACACCAAGGACGTCAGCGACTGTATCCCTGGAGCAAAGTGATAGCACTCCGGCAAGCTTGGCTTCACCGCCTACGTTTTCTTCGGTTGACATTAGAGTTCTGATGTGCAATAAGAAAATTGGAGCTAACGAATGGAAGACGCAAATACCAAAAATATCGAGAACGATGTCTAGCGACCTGAGGCGCCGCAGCCTCATGGTCTTTCACGCACCTGAATCCTGTGATTTCAATCCTTAGGTGTGCTATGAACATGACGTCGAGTTAATTTGGAACACTGGTAGCCCGGTTGGTTGCTCACCTGCTGATCGTTTTTTCCGAGCTTGATAAAGGGATTGCATATGTTTCACCACCATGCGAGGTGGCATTTTCAGTGAGGTGATATGCAGTGTATAATACTGCTTATTGTATCGTCAGTCCGTCATCCAGGGGCAGGTGACTTTTGAAGGTGGCAATTTCGATTTGCGCCACGTGAACCCTGCCTATTTGCTTCCGCGGCTGAACCATGTCTTTCGATTCGCCGGAGATCTTTCTTTCTGAGCTGATGGTACACAGGGTGGCTGTCGATCGACAGGTGAATGACGTCGTTTTTGCAAACTCTGACTGATAGAATGGATGACGGCGGGTTGAAAGTGAAACAAACCGCCCATCTCGGAAAGAGAACCGAGGGCAAAAGTAGACCTATGAGAGTGACTTTTGCTGAAGCGGCAAGTCACATGTTGAAATAGTTCCACCTTAGTAGTCTAAAAGGTCTGAAGATCTATGTGCTGACTTAGACCCAGTAGAGATAAACTCAAGTCTGTGATGAATGAACTAAAGCGACACACTGATGATGGAGAAACAAACCGCCGTATTGGGACTTTTTGGCTAGTCACCCGGATTCCTCTGCGAATCCGGATCAACAGTTTTCTGATGCTTCAGGCGCGTCCAGCGGTTCCTAACGCGGTCTGCGCGTAGAGTTTACGAACGCCTGCTGAACAAACGCGATGAGTTGTGCTACTTAACCTCACAGCGGCCAGACGTATTAGACATGATTAAACGAGGTAAAAGCCTAAGAAGTGGAAATCAGCGACTACTCGTGCTTCCCCTGTGACAGACCATCAAATGATCGCTGTGGCGTTCTGATATACATAAGGTCTTCCTTCTGTGGGAGACTAGTAAGCGCCTACGGAAGCGCTGATGGTCTATGTGAGCAGTTATGGTGTCCGATTAACTTCAGACGCCGCGAGATGCCCTTGGGCGTGGTACATCGCAGTTCACTGAGCCGCTGCTTGACGTGGTTGCCGCATATCCGCAACCACATGAGTCGTCAGATGTTCCTACTCATGGGCGATTTCAACTTACCTCGAATACAATGGCCTGAAGCTGAACTTCTCTCCGGCCATTGTGAAGTCGACAGGACGTTTACGGAGTTGATACTTGAAACTAGGGCCACACAGCACATCAAACAACCGACACGCATAACTGCGCACGCGACTCCATCGTGCTTAGACCTGATTTTGACTAGCTGTGAGCAACATGTGCATGACATTCATGTCTTGGAGCCCCTGGGAGCGAGTGATCACTCGATGATCATAGCCGTCTTGGAACTGTCGCTGTCGTATTCTCCCCCGCAGGAACCAGCCTTCAACTATTGGAAGCCGGACTTTAACGGCCTCACTCGAGCAGCGAGTCAGATGGACTGGTCGTTACCAGAGGATTCGTCTGTTGAAACCAGTTGGACTATCATTAAAGAGGGAGTGAAATCGTTGTGCGCCAGATTTGTACCCCTCAAGCAACGGAAGGTTGGGTCAGTCAAGCCACATTGGTTCGACAAGGAGTACAGCAAACAGGCCCGACGACGACGCAGACTATGGAACAAATTTGTGTTATCTGTCTCTGATGAAGATTACAAGGCGTACAAGCTACAGCGAAACCTCTGCAACAACGCGAAAAAAGCGCAGAAGCTTTGAAGAGCAGCCTGCAGCCGCCGCAAAAACTGCTCCCAAGAGGAGCTTGACTTACGTGAAGAGGCGCCTGAGGCCTAGAGTCAATGTGCCAGTGTTGGAAGGCTGAGATGGACAGTCCATCACCTCGAGCACAGATCGTGCATCCGCATTGGCAGCGCACTTCGCTTCCGTATTTGCAAGTGACCAGGTGTCTGTACCGAGTTCGAAGGGTACCGTCCCCGCTGAACTGGACAGCCTGGATTGCAGCATTGAAGATGTACGCAAGCTGCTGATACGTCTTGACAGGACGAAGCCTGCAGGGACAGATGGAACCCACCCACTCATCCCAAGCCCTATCGGCCATTATTACGCCTTCTGCAACAGAGCTGTTCAACAGGTCACTACCCACTGGTTTACTATCGGGCGACTGGGAATGTTGTCGTAACGCCAATACCGAAAAGTGGTAACCAAAGCAAAGTGGATAACTACCGGCCGATCTGCCTGACCGCTGGCTTGACAAAGACGCTTGAGAAAATCGTGAAGAAGGGTGTTCTGCAGCTTCTCGAGTCGAAAAGCCTCTTGACGGCCGCACAGCATAGTTTGGTAAAAAGTCGCTCGTGCATCACCAACATATTGTTGACGCGGCACGAATGGTTGCAAGCGCTGAACCAAGGCAAGTCGGTCGACGACATTTACAGTGACTTCAGTAAGGTTTTTGACAAGGTGAATCATGAAGTGCTCCTCAACAGACTGAGGGTGTGCGGTGTTGGCAGCACGCTGCACCGATGGATCGGGAATCTCCTTGTTGGTCGAAAGTGGAGGGTCCAGGTCGACGACTATTTGACTGACTAGTATTCATAGAGCAGTGGCCTGCCCCAAGGCACTGGACTAGGGCCCATTTTGTTCCTGATCCATGTAAACGAGGTGCCTCAGCAACTCCGTTCACCTTGTGCGTTGTTTGCAGATGAATTGAAGGTGTGGATAGTAATTCGCTCACCCAATGACTGTGACCTCGACCGCCTCTCCATGTTTGCAGAGATCAGCCTTCCGATCAACTTGGTCAAGTTGCTATTCATGAGGCTGGGTAAGTGTGGGAACAGTCGAAGCTACATTGTGGCCGGTCAACCATTGCATCACACGCCTTTCGTGTGAGACCTCAAAGTACTCTCACGCTACGATCTAAAGCCCATGGACAACACAAACAGCTTTTACCAAAACGGCCTTCGTATGCCTCAGGTGCTCAGTCGCAGCTTCAGCACTTAGTCTGAAGAGATTGTCACTCGCCTCTTCGTCTCAATATTACGATAAACTTAAGAGTATGGCTCTCCCGCGTATTGTCCTATCACCCCGGGTGAGGTAGAAAAGACTGAACGAGTGCAGCATGTAGCCACTAGGCTGATTCCCAATTTACAAGGTTTACCGGACGAAGACCGGTGTAATAAGCTAGGACTTTACACCATAGCTTGTCGTCGACTGCGGGTTGACCTCGTTATGACGCACCGGACATTGCGTCTCAATGAATACTCCATGTTGAGGCTGCTGCTGCATCTGCGCACACCAAGCAGCACACAAGGACACCGGCATAAGCTTGTAGTACCGAATTTGAAGCGGGTCAGTCACCAACTCTGTTTCGAACGGAGAATGGTGAATGTATGGAACAACCTGACGCAGCATGTAGTTGAGACAAAGTCCGTGTCGGAATTTAAGGAATTCCTGGACAAACATTTTTCCGATATAAAAGATATCGAATGCACTTCAATACAACGGGTCTTTATGCCTGAATGATATTAGATGTAGCTACACAGAGAGATCGCTTCTTGCTGGTTCCAAACAGTAATAGTAACCTGCACGATCTCTCCAAATTCCTGAAGCTCGTCGAGCAATTCTAGCTGGCGTTGAGTATCATTCACTACGCATGACCACTAACGCTGAACTCAAACAGTTCTTCCGGGAGGATCGCGAGTCCTGGTGCACTCAACGGGTCAGTGATATGGAGCAGGCGGCCAGATCGGGGAATTTCCGAAAGTTTTTTTTTCATCTGATTTGATCCACTGGCGGCAGAGGTCCGAGTGTAGACGAAGTTTTGCGCGAATCCACTGCCAACCACGTCGAATTGTGCGTTGGACTGAGCACTTTGAGTAGCAGTTTAACTGGTCTGCAGCACCGGTGATACTGCATTCGGAATTCAGTAGTGCTCCCTAATGTGTGGGCGCCTTACCACCTGAGGCTGAGGTTGCACATGAGCTTCGCCTCCTAAGGCGCTACAAATCCCCTGGCCCGGACGAACTCCTTCCAATTGTTTTCAAAGATGGAGGTTCAACACTTGTTTGGGAGTTAACTTCCCTCTTCCAAAAGGTTTGGACCACCGAAGCAATCCGTCCGATCGGGATCTAGCGGATATCATGCCCGGCTTCAAACAGGACGCCCTGACAGACTGCGTTAACCACAGAGTGATTAGTCTCATCTGCGTTGTATCTAAAGTGCTTGCCGTCCTGCTTTTAAGGAGGCTCAGTCTGGTACGCAAATAAAACATTCACGAAGAACAAGCTGGGTTTTGCTTCGGACGGAGCTGCACCTACCACATCTTTACACTCCGGCAACTACTCGAGCTTCGTCAAACATTTGGTAGGCCAACGATCGTTGTCTTCCTAGACATACGAGCCACGTTTGACTCAGCTGCTCTCTTGAGCTGTTTATTGAGAAGGCGAGTGTCTGAGAAGTATGAGGACCGGTGTAATAAGCTAGGATTTTACACCATAGCTTCTCCTCGACTGCGGGTTGACCTCATCATGACGCACCGGACATTGCGTCTCAATGAATACTCCATGTTGAGGCTGCTGCTGCATCTGCGCACACCAAGCAGCACACAAGGACACCGGTATAAGCTTGTAGTACCGAATTTGAAGCGGGTCGGCCACCAACTCTGTTTCGAACGGAGAATGGTGAATGTATGGAACAACCTGACGCACCACGTAGTTGAGATAAAGTCCGTGTCGGAATTTAAGGAATTCCTAGACACACTTTGCCGATATAAAAAATATCGAGGGCACTCCAACATAACGGGTCTTTGTACCTGAGTGATATTAGATGCAGCTACACAGTAATCAGTTCGCTATGGCTTAAAACATCCAGGCCGATTATCCGCGGAAAAGCGAATTACTAATTTAGTAATCGAGTGGGACAGTACCAAGCGGACACAATTCAGATGGAAGGGATGAAGCTAAAAGACTGAAGCAAAAGCCATGAATCTGGTACGTCTAGTACAATTAGCAAAACGGTGTACATTGTAGGAAACAGTTGGAAAAGTCACAGAGCTGGAGAAGTCAAAAGACCGTATGGAAATGTTGAAACAGAGTCAGATTGCATCATCCGTAGTGGATCAAGGGATAAAACGTACCACTGCAAACAGTTCTGTGACACAATCTGATCGGCTTACCAGAATCAGCAAGGTACCGGTGCTAGAATGCTCACTCCTAAATGAAACGCTAAGGAGGAAAGCGGATAAAGAGGAGAGGATGACAATATAACTTCAACTAGCCCCAGGAGTAATAAGAGCAAATGTCAATCAGATTCGAGAAGCGAGAGGCTATGAAGAAAGTGTGACGGGGACAGAGCTCAAGAGGCCAGTGGCAAATCTGGCATCCTGGGGAGATCATTACAAAAATTGCTTGAAGATGTTAGTTGATTAAGAGTAAGATCCTTGCTGAGACCCATCAAAACACAAAGAAACCATGTGAGTTCCCTCATAAACACCGATTCAGTAAACAAACTGGTTGTCGAAACAACTGAGCCCAAAGGCGCCAACGGTCAAAGGAAGGTTATGGATATGATTTTGGTAGTAACGCATTCAAATTCGACCATTGCTGTTCAATTTGGAGTATCAGTTTGCGCGACTGAGTGCGGACTTTATAATTTTATTTGTATCCTTGGGACAATTTGCTTTTTCTGACCAATTCTCAAAATCAATCATGCCATATTCCGTTACGCGTTACTGCCTTAAATCCGTGCTTCATAAATTCAGGAACCTTCAAACGAATTATGAGGAAATATCTCGGAAAAAGCGAAAGCATCGTGTTATTTGGTAATCTGGTCTCAATCGTTGCTCTGTCAATAAAGTACAAATCTCACTGATACTTTCCAGCAATGTGCGTTCGTTTCTGGATACATTCGGTGATCTTAGCGCCATTATGCAGCGAAGTTAGTATGTAAATACAGAAATCACGCTGCAGGGTTTCAGTGTGGCTTTTCCCATCCCTGCACTCCACGACCGACGGTTTCGTCTTCGTTTAGACTCATCAGGCAGATATAGCCGAGCTGGGAGTGGAACTCGGCGCATAGTGCTTGGCAGCTATCGCCATGATCACTACGCCAATGAGCTCCGCGAGCAGTGTTTGACACAGTGGTCAGAAGTTCCACTCCACTATGCGCCGAGTTCCACTCCCAGCTCGGCTACCTCTAAACAAAAGATGAAAACGTCAGTCGTAGTGTAGGAATGAGAGAGAGAGTCACACCGAAACCATCCACCTCGGTAACGGTCCCAGTGACCGCATTGGCAGAGGTTGACTTCAAAGTCAACCGAGGCCACGATTGAAATTGCGTGTTGCAATTCGAGACACACGACGGGTGAGCCAGAACTCGAAAATCAACTTCTAACCACTGTGTCTAACGCTGCTCGCAGAGCTCAATGGCCTAGTAATCATGGCGAAGGCCGCCAAGCACTATGCACCGAGTTCCACTCCCAGCTCGGCTATCTCTACCTGATGAGTCTAAACAAAGACGAAACCGTGGGTCGTGGAGTGCAGGGAGGGGAGAGAGCCACACCGAAACCCTCCGCTTCGGTGACGGTCCCAGTGACCGCATTGGCAGAGGCTAACTTCAAAGTCAACCGAAGCCACGATTGAGATAGCGTGTCGCAATCCAAGACACACGGCGGGTGCCGCAAAACCCCCAAATCAACTTCGAACCGCTGTGTCAAACATTGCTCGCAGAGCTCAATGGCCTAGTGATCATGGCGATAGCCGCA
>OX104064.1:227685195-227863220 GCA_944474145.2 Dicrocoelium dendriticum
ATATTAGGTGATGTACTAGCTGCGGAAGTCCGGTGCGTGGATATGGGGACGTGTGATTGTTTCCCTGTTACCGCGGGCTATTTTCATTACCGCTAGCTTTTGCGGTTTGAGAAAAAGTTGATCCATCATGGTTGCACTACGTAGTTGTTCAAATTTTGTTACGACGGTATTAAAGTTGCTTCATCCTTCAAATATATTTTGATCGGTGCAGGGAATTTACTGCTTCTTTTAGGTAGTCTCTCAACACGTACCGAACGTGTTACTAAACCAAATACTGCAAGGATAGCTCTCGTAAATGCATCCAAAGAAAGATCCTCGGGTACATTAAGTACCTGGGTAGTATACGGCCAAATACCCCCTTCGGATGTCGGCTGGGGGATGCCTCACACTTTGCCGTTTCATGGGTGTGTGAGGTTTGGGTAGCTGACTTCGGTGATTTTTCGGAGTCATCCTTACGCGGGGCCTTTTGGCTCTGGATGCCGTCGTCGCTTCAGGTGGAAATTTTGGTTCAAGCTCACGTGTGTGTGGCTTCTGAGACGAGAATAGAACGGGAACCTGTTGAATACTATGGGTGTGAGAAACCCGATCTCCAGGCTCGAAGTGCGATGGGCCCCACGTCGGTTCACCCTCAGTGGCCCAAAATATAGCTTTTTCAGCTCTGCTCTATTACGCAGCTCTTCACAACTTGTCATTATACTTCGGAGAGTTGATTCGTCCCTAGTACTTAATTCGAGTGGTGCCGCGAATTTACTTATTCTTTTGTTCAGTCGCACAACCTCTAGTGGGTTTCCTTGGATTCCATTGACCTCAAGAATCGAGCTCCTGAACACTTCCAAGGATGTGTCATCAGGAACGTTAAACGCAATAGTACTAAACGTAGTTTTCTTCCTTTGGTACCCGTGTGCAGTGCGGCTTCCGGCTTGGCTGTTTCTGACGCAGAAATGAATGGAATGGCCGTAGCAGGCGAGCAGTATGGTGTATTTTGCTCGCGAGGCCGTTTAGTTGGAGGAGCCGGCGTGTGTCGGTTCCAGACAGGTGACATACTAGATGCTCGCCGACCAAATGGGGGTACTTCGGGTAGCAAGGCGCAGCTTGCTGCGTTGATCGTCTTTGAGAATGATGCCTCTGCGACTTGCCCTCCTGGTCCATTGGGACGATCTGTACAACCGAGTGGAAACTCGGATGTAGGCGAACAAGTCCCGGGTGTCTTCTCAGGACAACTACTTATCTCCCAAAGTCGCTTGGGGTCATGAGTATCCATAACCTCCAGTTTTAATATTTCTGCCACCGAGCAATGGTTTTGTACCATTTGCTTGATCTCACCCTGAGCTACATCCTTGGAGACATCTAAATCAACTATGTGGGAGGCCTCCCGGGTGAGAAAATCCTGCAGAGGATCAGAAGATTCTCCAGGAGTCCGCTCATTAGTATTCTTGGATGCAAAATGCATTTCGTAACGGCGTTGCATAGCTGTCTTTGCGTTCACTACTTTTAACTGGACAAAGGTTGTGCGCGACCGGAAGTCTTTTTGGTATGTCAGGAATTTACGGGCCGAACGCTCTGTATCAAACCTGAATAGCACGGGACATTGGTTTTAAATAGCCCTTTTCCTCAGTCTGGTGCAACTGATCAAATTAGCTTCTAGACCGCAGATATCCATCAGTACCTTCTTGATGGTGTGAACTTTTAAACGGTCAGGTACATTATAAACCACTACCTCCGTGAGGCATTTTATCCGGCCCATTACCTCAGTACTAATAACTTTGAGGAAGCGCATGGAAGTCTCGGAGCACTTTTCATCCATTACATTGCCAGGGTGAACTAGGCTTGTAATAGCCACTAAACGCTCAGCTATTGGCTGCAAGCTGTTATAGGTCACTTTTATACTCGCCAACTCCTCTTGCAGCTGCGCGATTTCTCGGTGCATAGAAGAAAATACGTCTATCACCTTAACGGAGCACGGCATGGTCACGTTGGTCGCTGTAATGCCACCCATTTTACTCGCTTTGTTTACACGACGGCTAGTAGAGATTCCTCTTTTTACCGCAAGCATTTAGGACCAAGTTAGGGAGTCAGCCACGAAGGAGAAAAGTAATAGAAAGGGGAGAAGTAACAAATAATGGACAACGATATTACCAAGGAAAATACCGGATGGTGGAAGTCTGATAAATATCAGAGTAGATATAAAAGATATCTAGTAGGCAGATGGTAGACTGTACCAGATGTATAACTCCCACAAAGATACTACCAGTGGACCGGGACTCTCACATCTGACATTTGCCTGGCGGCGGGTTGGGTTCGGTAGGTATGCTAGGCCAACTGGAGAGGTTGCCATTGGATGGCGGTTTGTAAATATATACGGTATACACATGTTAACTCGGTGTATGTTTTGTATTGAAGAAGCTTAATGTGGTTCCCATAGTTAGTAGTTGTGATAGACTACAGGAGTATTGGAAATCACTTGGCGCCACATTTGTAAGTGTCATCTGTAACGAAATCGAAACCGCCATGGGTCGGTTTAAAGACTACTTAAATGATCTCTTTCTTTTCTCTTTCATTTGCAGATTCTTGTGAAACCGTAGATATATGAAAACGTGCGAAGGCACTTTACCGACCCAAAAACTGACATTCCCCTTTTGTTTTGATTGTCTTATCAAGGTCCTGTACACTCCTCTGTTTTTCCTGTTGTGGATAGACGTGCTTCCTCCGTGTCTGCTCGTTTTGCCCGTGTCACGCTTGCGTATTGCGATTCTGTGAGTGCCCGGTAGCTGTGTGTGCTTCTCGCGTCGTGTGTCCGCTGTGATTGACCGTGCTGCTTCCTACCGCCGTTGATTCGTTCCGTGCCCGTTTTCCAGCTTCCGCCGGTACCCCATTCCAGGAACTCCGTTACATTTGCTGTCAGAGGTGGGATCGCAATGGAGAAGGAAAATGTCAGCCCCCCAAAAATGAAATCGCAACTTCGTGTTGTTACCCAGGATTTTTCGGATTTTCGACCTGTGCCGAGGCAACCCCCAGTTTTTCGGCCTGGGGATGATTTTGACAATTGGGAGTTTCATGTATCCTTATACCTTTCCAGTATTCCCGAAAAGCACGTGGGCCCTTACGTTCTCAGCTTTTTGAGCGAGGAAGCCACGCGCCTCTTCCGCGCAACTGGAATCCCTCCAACGGCGCCAGCTTCAGAAATATGGGAATCACTGCGCGGACTGTTCCGGAAACAGGAAGCCGCAGTTCTGTATAGACAGAATTTCGCTGCTCGTACCCAACAGTCGGGAGAAACGGTCGAAGCGTTCGCGCGCGCACTTCAGGAGCTCTCCTTGTGAGCCTTTCCCGATCTCTCCAACGCCGAGTGCGATAAGTGGCTGGCTGAGCGTTTTTGCACCGGGTTGCACGACAGGTCCCTACGTCACCAACTAGCTGGGATGCTGCCCTGCAGTTTCACGGATGCCATGAACAAAGCACAGTTTCACGAGTCCCTGGATTCAATGGCCGATCGCGACGAGTATGGACAGGCCACTTTGTGTTCGGCACTGAGAAACTTGTCCATTTCCGACAACAGAGCATCTAACTTCAACTCCACTCCGTCCAGGCGCGATTGTTGGTACTGCCGTCGCTTTGGAAGTCGTGCGCAAATTTGCGGACATAACCCACCGATCAAGCCGCGACGTTCGCAAGGTAAGTCACGTCTTCATCCATCCGGCTTCCTTGCGTCCACTTTTGTTCGTAATGCTCCGTTTCGACCTTTAACCACCGTTGGCTGCCTCAATGGTTTTAACATCCAGTTCTTGCTTGACACCGGTGCGTCATGTTCGTTGTTGCGTCTAGAAATAGCCGACCGCCTCGGGGGTCACCGCACCACTAGTCAGAGAAGGCCACGAGTGATAACGGCCAACGCGGCTGAGTTGCCCGTCGAATTCGCAGTGTTGGCTGAAGTCCAACTGGAACATGTTACTGCAGTTCACGAGTTTCTAGTTTGTCGTAACCTAAGTTGAGACGCCATCCTAGGGATGGATTTTTTGGCTAAGCATGGAAGCTTGCTGCACCTTGGTACCGCGAATTTATTACCAAAGTTCACTCCTGTCAACACGCAGCTGTGTCACTCACGGGGCGTTTGCACAGTTTTAGAAGCCACCTCGAAACCATCACAGTTCGAGACTGATGTCATTGAGCCTTTGCGTAACCACAGTGGTATTTCCCCAGACTCAAAAGCCTCACTTCTCTCTATGCTGCGTAATTATGAGGATCTGTTTTGCAACACTCAACTTGGGCGCACCAACGTTATCCAACACGAAATTGATACAGGGAGTCAGCATCCTATTCGCCAGCGGGCGCGAAGGGTGCCCATTCATTACGAAGCCCAGCTAGATCGCATGGTCCAGGAAATGCTTGATATGCGCGTTATTCGCCCATCGACATCGCCTTGGTCGTCTCCTATCGTACTCGTGAAGAAGAAGGATGGTTCTCTACGACTTTGTGTAGATTACCGAAAGCTAAACGAAGTCACCCGTAAAGACCCCTTCCCCTCCCTCGCATTGACGCCACATTTGATGCTCTTCATGGTGCGCGATGGTTTACTACTCTCGATTTGGCCGCCGGGTATTGGCAAGTGGAGGTCCGTCCGTCCGATAGGGAGAAAACCGCGTTCATTGTACCATCCGGGCTGTATGAATTCGAGACCATGCCCTTCGGGTTGGCTAATGCCCCAGCCACCTTCCAGCGCCTGATGCAGAAAGTATTGGAGGGCCTCGTACCCAAGGAATGTTTGATATATTTGGATGATGTGATAGTGCATGGTAGGTCGGTCGAAGAGCACAACACCCGTCTACGTACAGTTTTGGAGCGGTTACGGCAGGCTGGATTAAAGCTGAAGGGACGGAAGTGCCGTTTTCTCCGCTAGCAGGTTAACTTTTTGGGACACGTAATAACGCCAGACGGCATTCAAACCGACCCCGACAAGTGCGAACGGATAAGGTCGTGGCCACAACCCAGATCAGTTGATGAATTGCGTAGTTTTTGGGACTGGCATCTTACTACCGGAGGTTTGTGCGCAATTTCGCTTCGATCTCGGCGCCGTTAAATCGCCTGACGGAAAAGGGACGGAAGTTTGTTTGGACGGACGAGTGTGCTAGCGCTTTCGGACGACTGAAAGAATGCCTCACGTCGCCACCGCTGTTAGGTCTCCCGGATACTTCTGAACGAGCTGGGCCTTTTGTCCTAGACACCGACGCCAGTAACGAGGCGATTGGCGCTGTTTTGTCGCAGAAAACCTCTATTGGGGAAACCGTGATCTTTTATGCTAGCCGCCGACTGGACAAGCGAGAGCGTAAGTATAGCACAAGGAGACGTGAGATGTTGGCCTTGGTGTATTTCTTGAAGTATTTTCGACCATATTTACTCGGAAAACCTTTCCTTGTGCGGACTGACCATCAATCTCTGCAATGGTTACAAAACTTCCGTGACCCGGAGGGACAAGTCGCGCGGTGGCAAGAACGCCTACAAGAGTACGATTTTACCTGTGAGCACCGGCCGGGAGCACGGCATGCCAACGCAGATGCCCTTTCTCGAATTCCCGCTCTGGACGAAATAAATGCAGTTCTACACCACTCGGAAACTGATACAACGTGGTCAGAGGATGAAGCCCAGGGCCCATATATATCTAACATTTATATGCGGCAAGTGGAAGGATCGTCTAAACCATCGGGTACGGAAATGCAATCCCGTTCGAAAGACGAACGCTCACTAGGGGACCACTGGAGCCGATTAAGAATCATTGGTGGGACGCTGTTCCTCATGGATGACCTGGGCCCGAAAGTGATTACTCCTATGTCGAGAGTGCCGGGCGTACTACAAGCAGTCCATCAGCAGTTAGGTCACGCTGGCCAACTAAAGACGGAGACAGCCATACGTCAACGGTATTGGTGGCCAGGAATCCACGCCGACGTCGTGAACCTATGTAACGCCTGCGAGATCTGTGCCGCTATCAAATCGATGACCTCCTATCCCGGGCCCCATTGGAACCGATAGTGGCCACGTCCCCAGGTCAGCGAGTCGGAGTCGATCTAATGGGGCCTTTGCCAGTCACAAGGAACGGGAACCGCCACCTCCTTGTTCTTATAGATTAATTTACGAAATGGTGCGAGGCCATACCTATCAAAAATCCGAATGCGGCAACGGTTGCGTCAGCCATCGTAAATGAGTGGATTGCCCGCTATGGAGCACCGCTGTCACTGCATTCAGATCAAGGCGCCGTCTTCGAGAGTCACCTGTTTCAGGAGGTGTGTCGGCTGCTCTCGGTGAGGAAGACACGTACCACATCGTATCATTCACAAGGGAATGGATTAGTAGAGCGCACCAACCGAACTATAAAAGGGATTTTGCAGAGTTTCCTGGAGCGGCACCAGTCAGATCGATGGGACGAAGCTATTCCACAATGCATGATGGCGTATCGAGCGTCTGTGCATGCAACCACGGGGTATTCTCCAGCCTTCCTGACATTTGGTCACGAGCTTCGTTTGCCTCTGGAGCTGATATCCCCTATTCCCCCAAAAGAGGCTTGTTCTCTGTTAGACTACGTACGACAGCTTGGCGAACGTCTTCGATCAGCCTTTCTGTGTGCGGGAGAACACGCAAAGATAGCACAGCATCGTCAGAAAGTATGTTATGATCGGCACAGTAGGGGCCCTGAATATCACATTGGGGATCGCGTATGGTTGCACCGCCCAAGACCTCCGCCTGGCGCAGCAGCGAAGTTTCACCGAAAGTGGCAAGGGCCATACGAGTTTTTGTTCGTCCGTTCACCCACGGTGTATGTCGTCCGAGATGTCGCTCAACCAAATTCCGACGTTCTGACCGTGCATTACAATCAGCTGAAACCATCGGGATCTTCAGCCTCTACTCCGAAGGAGGAAGTCGTCCCACCCGGATGCCTCCCGATCGTGGAACACACTGTGGAGATACCCCCCGAAGGCGGCTCGGCGAGTATTTATGGCACTGAGACACTGAGGACAACGTCTTCGCCGGAAGGGGGAGTGGTGTAACGAAATCGAAACCGCCATGGGTCGGTTTAAAGACTACTTAAATGATCTCTTTCTTTTCTCTTTCATTTGCAGATTCTTGTGAAACCGTAGATATATGAAAACGTGCGAAGGCACTTTACCGACCCAAAAACTGACATTCCCCTTTTGTTTTGATTGTCTTATCAAGGTCCTGTACACTCCTCTGTTTTTCCTGTTGTGGATAGACGTGCTTCCTCCGTGTCTGCTCGTTTTGCCCGTGTCACGCTTGCGTATTGCGATTCTGTGAGTGCCCGGTAGCTGTGTGTGCTTCTCGCGTCGTGTGTCCGCTGTGATTGACCGTACTGCTTCCTACCGCCGTTGATTCGTTCCGTGCCCGTTTTCCAGCTTCCGCCGGTACCCCATTCCAGGAACTCCGTTACACATCATGGTGGATGAATCTGAGAGATTACGCCTTTTGGTGCGTACTACCATCGGAAACTTGATGAGGTTGGGCGCGATGTAAAGAAATTTGCAACTGCCACAGATTTTGCAAGCATATGGCCGTGACTCCGCAGCATTATGAACGGCAAAAGTGGAAGTGGTTGCCAGATGAGTACCCGTACCGGTACATGCAGTATCCCTGTGTTCATGGCAGGCATAGCAACTTTTCCGGGAAACTGTAAGTTGCTATTTTTACGGTATAATAAATGCTACACCGTTACAGTAGGCTGGGTTGCTGAGCCCATTTCTTTTTCAAGTTGAAGCTTAAATTTTAAGAACGAGGGGAATTGCATTTGTGTCATTGTCATGATTTCCATTTTGGGAAGCCATGGCTATATCCACAGAACAGGCGGTTGACGGAGACGCGGGAGAAAGAAGGGGTTTCCCTGATGTCCGTGTTCAACTTGCCAGAAGACACTGGCAAGTTGTCGTATCCTGCATCTATCCGTTCACTGTCGAATGTCAGTTTACCAGTTACCAACGACCTTGTTAGTAACAAACCCTCAGAGAGCGTGTTTGCTAAGGCTGTTAGCGAAGGAGAGCAGCAGGTTTCTGCCCTTGTCAAATGAAGGCGAAAGAGGGTTGAAAAGCGGCAAAACCCAAGTAGGACACGAGAAATCCGTCAGGCGCCCATTTTCCCTCCTCAGTTCTACTATTACGGGATCGTTGCAGATGGAAACATGCACGACACTAGAGTCTATGAAAACCGGCATTGAACTTAAACCACCGACGTCCATGGAGCGTTCGGTAAATACTCCGCGTCGCGCAGACTCGTATTCCGACTGCTGTGTTATGTTCCTAAACGCCAATGAGTCTTCTGCGCGTGACCGCGCAAAGTAACCAGACTCGGTAAGTTGCCAGCTGACAAGTCTCGCCCTCGCTTGTTGCGAGTTATTCTGTCCACTTCGGAGGAGCGCCAAGCACTTCTGCGTTTCGCCTTTAAGCTCAAGCGCACTGGTATCATTGTTCACCCAGACCTCCCTTTGGCGGATAGGCTGAAATTGCGGGAAGCTGTGAAGCACCTTAAAGCCCGCCGTGAAGCAGGAGAAAAGGGTCTCCGCTTGGTGGGTTTTCGGGTGGTGAGCCGGCGGTCCACTTCCGCCCTGCCAGAGCCGGTTCTGGTGGCGCACGATCCCGGACTCACAATGTTCAATCCCTCCCGGTGATCTTAAGCAATGTGCATAGCCTGCGGAACAACCTGTGCGAAGTCGGCGCTCTTGTCGACGACTGCCGTCCAGATGTTCTCGCATTCACTAAAACGTGGTGGTCCACCGACGTCACTGCCAGTGAAGTGTGCTTGCCAGGCTACGCACTGCTGAGATGTGACCGCACTGCTGGTCTGCGCCGAGATGGTGTTGTTTTGTACGTTTGCACTTATTGTCTTTAACACGTATAGCTTCAGATCATCAGAGGGTGATGTTGGGGCACTCGCAGTTAACCTGTGTATTGCCTCCGCGCAACTTAAAGTTGTGCTGGTCTATAGAAGCCCCGACAGCGTTGCTAAAGAGTTTGCTGATTTCATCCGCGAGCATTCGGCGAATAGGTGTTTAGTGATGGGGGACTTCAATCTTCCCGACGTTGATTGGAAGACATTTTCGGGCGACGAGGTTACAAGATGTTTGGCTACCGAGCTTCTCGAGCTGGCCTTGCATGCTTCCCTGCACCGATTTGTCGATCGGCAAAGTGGATTCAAGATGGGTAAAAACCCGTCCCTCTGGGAGTTGATCTTCGCTAAATCCATTGCTTTTGTCACGGATATTGTAAACAACCTCCTTCTCGGTGCTGGGAACGATGCATGTCTCTCATGTAAGTGCGCCCTTAGTCGTCAGAGTAATGATCATCCCGAATGAGTTCCAAATATATGGCGCGCGGACTTTCAAAAAATGTAAGCCGAGGCCGCAAAGTCGCCTTGTGTCATTTTTGAAAGTGACGACATTCAAACAGCCTGGGACAGATTTAAATGATGCTTGAGTGAGCTCTCTCTCCCCTCCTCATATACCACTACCTTGCAGGAATAAAACTAGGGCAAACTTGCCCTGATTTGATTCTGCTGTACACAAACAATTCAACAGAGGTGCCAGATGTTGGCGTACTTGCTTCTCTGCTCCTTCATTAGGCACCGCTCTTCAACACGGAGCCGAAGCCGTTGATTGCGGGAAGGCAGTGGACGTGCTGTTTATTGACTTCTCCAAAGCTTTTTATACCGTTCCACATTCGCGCCTTTTATGCAAGGTGAATTCCTGTGGTATTTCTGAACCAGCCTTACGATGGATTTCAGCTTTCCCAATAGGAAGGGAAATGTGTGTGCGGGTGGGTTCAAGCCTGTCCTTCCGCCAATGTGTTCTCATTGACGTTCCGCAAGGTTTGGTTCTTGGCTCCCTTCTATTCACTTTATACGTTAATGACCTACCTGATGAATTGGGTGTGCCATCCCTAATGTTTGCGGATGACTTGAAACTCTGGTTTACGATAGACGATCCGATTGGTCCACTGACCCTACAGGAGGCCCTGGATACACTTTGGGACTGGTCAATTTTGTGGCAGTTGACAACGTTAATTTTGCGCAATGTTCCGCTTTACGCGTTGGTCCGAATAACCCGTAGAAGCGTTATTTGCTCGGCCGCAACGAGGTACCCCGAGTTCAACTCTAATCTGACCTAGGTTTTTTGCTGTCATGTGACTTCAAGTCCAGTGAACACTTTACGACAGCTGCTCGCAAAGATTTCAACATGTTGAGGATGACCCGCAGGTCATTGGGGATCATGACCACCGACATCTTCGTTAGACTATTTTCCGCTTTTGTAAGGCCCCACTTGGAATACTGCTTTCAGGCTCGTACTCCATGCCTGGTTCGTGGTAAGATGGCCGTTGAACGAGTCCTGCGGTCCGGGACGTAATTGGTGCACGAATGAAAGAAGCTGGCGTACCCGGAGAGGCTACGTAAGTTGGATACATTTTCCATGTATTACAGGCGGCCTCGGGGCGACTTATTCCTCACATGTCTATATCGATGGGTCAGATTGGTCATGATTTGACTAGACTGCTTCGCCCAACTCCACTGCCAATCCTTCGTGGCCCCCCGTTAAAGTTGCACGTACCCCGGTCTGACCTGGTTTGGGCAGCATTTCTGTTATCGCATATCGTTATACCTTATTGGAAAGCATTGCCTGCAGACGTCGTGATGACACCGACGGTGAAAGAGTTCGAGCATCGACTTGACGCTTTCGGTCTGCAGTTTAAAGTCTTCCTCTTCATGTCTTAAACTTTTCTTCGTCTACTACGGCCTGCGCTTCTTTCACTCATTTTAACTTACACCTTAATATTGCCTGCGAAATTACATAAGCTTGTTTTCTCTGTTTCCTTTACTGACACTACTGTTTTCTTTGATTCTTCACGTGGCAAGCACAGTGGTGACTGCTAGTGCACGGCACATGGGCTTTGTTTGGTTGACCATGTGAATCGTGTGTGTTGATTTGGCTCTCTTTTGGCACATCAAGGCACCGGTTTCCGTGTTGGAGCACCGACGTTTTCCAAGGTGGAACATTAGTGGGATTTTCCTACTGTGCCGGTCCCGCTTGAATTTGAACTTCATTGAGTGGTAGAGAGCAGAAGGAGATCCCGTGTCAGCTCTTTCGCTTCCCGACCTTCTAAGGATTGCAGGCGAATTGGCTATGTCATAGCTCAATATGTAGTACCAGTCCTGTAGGACCCTGTAGTACTCAGTAGGAAGATATCTAGCAAAGGTTTGAAACTCCCTTCTGCTTGTGCATTGACAATTAGTCGGTTCCCGTCATTAATTACTCGAGTAGAGAGCGTAACATCTGAGCGGACTTTGAACCTACTCGGTTTAAACAGCTTCTAGCTCTGACCTCGAGTCGAGCTGCTAAGTCTTAGCTGAAAAACCTGCCTTATCTCGTTTCCCAGTTTACCCCGTAGGAGGCGTCTGGTATACATGAGGTCCCCGCGACGTCGGCGATAGTCTAAGGAAGAGGTTTATCCTCTTTAGTGGGGTGGTTACGGGAGGTTGCGTTGCCCAAGGACAAATTTCGAGGCTGGCCTCTGAATTTTTTCTATCTTGTCACTTCCATGTTTAGATAGAGTGGCTAGAGCCGGAGGTCCGAAATCAAGAATGAGAAGGATATGGGAGGGGAAGAGAGGTCTAAATAAGTGCGGCGTCACTTTAGAGAATGATCTACCTATGACGCCTTACATCTTGTTCGCCACAGCAGTTCTCTTTAACGTGCCAAGGGTCGTTTTGAGATCGAAAGCAATTATTGTGCCCAGGTCCTATTCCTGTGTGGCAACCTAGAGTAGCTGCCCGCCGATGTGATACATGCCCAGTGGTTTAGCAGCACCTATAGAAAGGACTGAGCACTTATCCTTGTCTTCCGACAAACCCCACTTGAAAGACCTAGTGTGTAGTACATCACGCGTTTCCTGTAATCGGTCGGAGGCTTCCAGGCTGGACACTTACAACCATAGGTTGTCGTCCGCATAAACCAGACAGTCCGTTTGTAGCATACTAGGTAGCTAATTGATATACCTTGAACGGTTCCGGTCCGAGAGCAAAGCCTTGTGGAACGCCACTATACATAGACACTGGGAATGAAAGGGTATCGTTTACTTTGACTTCCGTGTTCCGGCCTTGCAAAAAGTAACTGATCCATAGTAGGATGTTCCCTGTTATGTCAATTCCGCAGAGATTAGAGAGTAATTCCGGACCTGGGACTCTGTCAATGCTCTGCGGAAGTCGATGAAGACCACATCTAAACGTTTTCCAGCGTCCACTGATTTAGCACCCTTTCTCTCTAGCAACCACCAGGTTAGTGATGCAGGAATGTCCCTTTCTGAAGCCATGCTGGGTGACTAAAGTAAAGTTCCGATCTTCGCAGTGTCGGTTGATAGCACATTAAATGTCCTTATCCATGATCTTGCAAGCAATCGACGTAAAGCGAATTGGCCGATATTTCGCGGGGTCCTGGCGGTTTCCGCCTTTGTATTTCGGCATAACTACACCCGTCTTCCAGTCGACAGGTAGTCCAACAGCTTTAAGATGGAGCTGAAAGATTTGCCAAAGTGGGACGGAAATAAATTCTGCTACCATCTTGAGTAAATGCGGGTGTAGCCCGTGTGGGTCTGGTGAGGAAGAGGAGTTCAGTTCTACTAGCAGCTTCAGTGTAGCGTCTGCATCGATATCGATATGACCGTTGCGTACACGTCCTTTCAAAGGGATGGAAAATGCCTTCTGCTGCCAAAGATGCTGCCGGGTTTCAGAAGTCCGTTCCACCTTGTGCAGCGCGTGAGCTGACTTCACTTGTTGTGCGGTCATCCTCGTCTCGTACCTCACGTTAGCCTTACTGCTGCTACAGGCTTCCTTGTCAACCATTACGCTTCGCTTCATATCCGGCGGAACAGCCCCTGTGATCACATTGTGCTAAAACTTGAAGAATAGGTTGTCTCCGATTTGCAAAACGTTTGCCAACCTGTCGGATGTGTAGTCACATGTGCAGTTAACATTTATGGTGCCGCAACCAGATGCTCAAGCATGGTGGCAGCGCTACCAATGCGAAGAACCTCAGTGTCATTTGGATAAGACGTCGAGCTTTCGGTACGCAGTGCATCCTGATAGGCTTGGCTGACCGAACGCTAAGCGTAACACTTAGTGACCCATCGCAGGGTACGCTTGGTGCGCCTCCCGGGGAACTACTTGGAGCAAAGATAGCGTACGGAAACGTGGTCCCCTTGTTCGCAGGTACTGATATGTGTGTTGCGTTTCCGAAACGCACAAGTACGGCATCCGCGCTCTTTAGAAGCTCACCAGGGTGGTAATTACGGGCTTAACTTCCAACGGACTAACAAAGGCGAGCATCTTCTACAATTGTTTGCAGAGAATGTTGTTTCTTAGGAGCACTGCTTTACGACGCAGTGGGCTGCGAAGTGCCACTTGGTGTCCTGCTGTAGCTGGCGAGCGATGAGCCCAATTTGACCACATAGCCATAAGTTAAATATGGCTTGTTTCCATCCTTGGTTGCCGGTCGTACTGGAGTACCTGTGTCTACTGTGATCATGCCTTGGTATACGGTCATTTCTCCATGAACTTAACCGGGAGGCGCACCAGGCGTCCCCGACGATTAGTAACCAAAAACTTGTTTCCCCTAGGTCAGACAAGCCTACCAAGACACACTGCATAAGAAACTTTTGCGGTCTCGTTTTTACGACACTGACCCTCAGCGGCATGGGATTTCGGCCGACATGCACGACGTCGGAGCACCTGCTTTTGGCGCTTTCAACCGTCCTGCCACTAGGCACTATATCCGAGAGGTCCGTGAACCTGTTGGAATCTAGAAGATACCTCTGGGCTGGATATGAGCACAAGGTGAGCAGTGCGCCTATTAAGCGGGAAGTAAAACATAGCGTACGTGTTGACAAGGGAGCCTGGTTTACCACTGGGCCTCAGAACTGTAGGAGGCTGGAGCAGCAGGCAATTAAGTCAACCTCTTCCAGCTGATCTGCACCACTGCGCTTAGGAAAGCAGGCGTCAGTGAGACAATCAGAAAGCACGCTGGTGCACTACTACACAATGACGAGTGCCTTATGGCTCGTTGGGCACCCAAGAAATATTGCTACACAAGGCAGCGTTGTAGTAAGGTAATACTGTGGAACCCGCCTCAAATGGCGCATGGATATGATACTGCGCGGTAGCCTTTGGTTTCTCTATATTTCTTAAGCATATCACGTAAGTGAACACGTCATCCCTGTTTTACTGATTGCACGACGGTTCCTTGTTACCTTATTCTTATCTTTGTAGGGTTCATGATTCATGACAAGGTAGGTGACAATGCCAGGCCAAAAATTTATCAATGGAGGAATTTGCAGCTTTCATGAGTCAGTGGCCTGTATGCACCCTCTTCTCCTGTTGATGGGTGGCACCGCAATGAAAAATTATCAAACGTTTACCACCGCACTACGTTACTTTTTATTTCATGGTAATTTTGTCTAAGACATTGATGACGTGAACCACACACTCCACTTTCGGGAGGTGCGCTACATCGCTTCCATGTGATTGAGTAAGTCAACCTCGCTTTACTTCTATGCGTATTGCTTCCATGTGGGTCTACGGAATAAATTTCCATTTATCATTCCTCAGTGTTCGCGCGTTGTGGGTCAAGAGCGCCTTCCACGCTCCCCATGATGACGTGAATATTCGGAATCGGTACAGACGTCAGCGCTTCATTTGTGTCTATTTTCCGTTACCATTTCCATATTGTTACGATTACTTAGCGTAAAGCATTCCACGGAGTTACATACAATGACGGAAACAAATAAAAAGCCATGTGACTCCATTCCAGTTGTATCAGTAGCGTTGATAAAACCCGTTACTTCCGTTCTTTTTGACGCAATGCCTTGATCATGCCTGCGTTGGTGTGTCTCTATGAAACTGAGAATAAACTATTTATTTATTTACGATTTTAAGTTTAAAACTGTGGCTTCCCTTCTAACAACAATAATGCATTCTATGCGACATATATGCATTTCATAACCACTAGTTATGGAGGCGCGCTCTGCCTATAGCGCAGTCTTCTCCCGTGCCCATTATGCTGCCACCAACGTGAGACCTACGGAGGCTTATGTACTGTCAGTCAGGAACGCCTGTGGGACCAGTCGTTGCTAATTCCATGGTGGCAGAATTGATGCAGCTGCGCTAAGAACTGTTAAATCATTCCTGTGGGCGTGCAGATGCATCCTCTTTTCATTCGTTAGCAGTGCTTACTAAACCGCCGCCGCTGGGCCATTATGGTATTAGTAACCGCCCGTATTGAAAGACTAGGTTTCCAACGACCGCGATTATGCTGGGTCCGATAACGACACCAATGCTCTGCGACCCATATTGCACTACTAATAAGAAGCCATCCAGACATGTGCAGCAAGTATATGAGGCTTTCCTAGAGCCCATATGGAAGCAAATATCATGGGAACCAATTAGCATAAATGAAGGCCGTTCATGTGGGCTCCCGGTGCCGATAACATAACTGTCGTTGTAGGCCATAATTAGGTTTCCCTGTGGAACCTACATACGCTTACTAAGGGCCGTTCCTTTACCGCAGCGCAGTCAAAAATATCTACCTGTTTAATGATCTTGATGACACTGCTGCTATAGAACACATGATACTTTCTATGCATCGCTCGTGCAAACAATCGCGGCCAACATTGGAGGGCGGTTCAGTGAATAGACGAATGCCACCCGTGAGGCAATCATATGGCTTTACTATGTACCCGTCACGTTCGCAGGAACATAAACCTACCTATAGTCTCGCGTATATATGTGGGCTACTTGTATGGAAACATCGCAAAAACGTTCATTGACATTTTTCCTTCTTCCTTTTGCCCTCCCATTATCCCCTATGCTTCCTATAACTTCCGCATATACTGGGTGTGATTAATTTCCCTTAGTATTATTCATAAACGGTGTTAGATTATTAATGAAATGCGTAACGTACTTACTTCACTCCTGACACCTTGGTATGCACCATTACAGATACCGGTCAAATTTTGTTAAAACGGGCAGGCACATACTTAATTATTTACTCAGTTACGTACGGATAAGGTCATTTATATCTCTGTAATGAAAAGTATGTATACGTTGGTCTACTGACGTCCAGTTGCGGGGATTTGCATTAGGTAATCAAAGCGGGGACTAACAACGTGCCATCTCCTTAAATGGCATAGAACTGATGATTAGTGTTACCGTACCAAGCGTACAAATGTCTTGCTACATAAAGATATAAGCATGGATAGGTTGGAGGAGCAATGCCATTTCTAATCACGTTAAAGTTACAAACTAGGAACGCATATATTTATAATTAAATATATGCAGTCCATTCTGACAACATTATGCATACATAAATGTACGAATTATTAACCCATATTCATATGCACATATATATATATAAATGGGTTTGAGGTTAATAATGCGTACATTCATGTAAAAGTAATGCAGTCTGAAAGTGCATGCATATATTTACTTACAAATACGTACATCCTAATTTTGCTACTTTTACATTTATATATATATATATATAAGGTAGCATTAACCATTTATGTACCCTAAGAAAGCTCATTCCGCCGTTGTGAGCATTTAGCCACACATATTGACCAGGGACCGAAATGCATTTTCACTTCTCCTTCACCCTAGATCACTTAACTTACTGCTCCCCAGACATTCATATATGCAAATGACGCTTTCACGTTACTTTTCTTTTATAAATACGCATTCCGTAACAAGTCCCATATGTAAATAGGTATACGTATATCGCATGGTTATTTGCCTATTCATGCCACATCCGTACGCCCGGTAATTTACATACTATTCTCACAGCCGTTTCCGTTTTCCTCTACCTATTTCTAGAAGTAAGCAAACCATTCTGCTCAGTGGTTTCCCAAAAACCAAATCACATAGGACCATGTGAGGTAAGCAAAATATTCATTTCACCTCCAATTTAAGTGTAGCACACTTTAACTACACCCTTAAAGTGGCTATTCTTCATTTCCTGAATAACTGGTTGCACTATTTACTTATGCGATAACATAGGTCCAATTTAGACTCATTTATGCAATTGGAAACTCCGGGCACTTGCTACCAAGGTTACAGTAAACTATGGTACTATGAAAGCTACAGGACCTCGATTCCTTCATACATCCGCTACCGGTTTATTTATAGTATTTACAAATTATTTAACCACATTTCAGTATCCTACGCTACCGTTATACTCCCGGCTGTGCCGGTTGATCTTCGCCCGCAAACCCGTTTCCGCCAGATGTGAGAGTCCTGGTCCCTACTACCAGTCGAGATCGAAACGAACCAACCTGTCAGGGTGACCTTGGGGTCGCACAAAATCTGCTGCTGCATTGTCTAGTTTTAAGTGCACTCATCTCTAAATACTTCGATTGGTATGCTTTTGACAGTTAAAGCAAACTGGACCAGATTTAACGGTTTTTACCCCTGGGTCAAAATTGACTTCCGAATGGGCCCTATCCACTTGATGCGTGGAATTTGTTATTGTGACTTGCACCAATTCCAAAAAGGATTAGATGGAAAAGGAGAGTTCCCAATCTATGTTGTAGATCTATCAATTACCACCAGCTTAGAAGGGAATAATTTTACTGATATATGTGATCACGATCAGTAATGGGTCAGCGAAGTAGGAGTGACTGCAGATGGTGTTAAGATTCTCCACTAACAAGATGAAATGGAGTAACTGGATGTGTACATTACGACAGGGGTAGCAAGCGGATAGAGATACAGACGCCCTGTTCGTGACTTCGCCTCAGTGTTCCTTGCGTGGCGATCGGCGCTGGTCTAAGATCAGGGGTCAGACGTGTGGCGTCCAGATTAGGCACCCTTTCTTTGGGTAGATAGGTGACGTGCGTGCCGTTGATCCAGCCGGTAAGTGGCTAGGCAGCGATGCAGTCTAGGATTGTGGCAAAGCGGGATGACTTGGAAACTACAGTCTAATGACACCAGTGGCTGCGCCATAGGCGGATCCAAATTGACAACCATCGCTCTGAACAGTGACTAGAAAAGTGGTTGTACGCTCTTTGGGTGACTCCCAAAAGCTCTTTAAAACCAGACCACCAGAGTTTTTGTGCAGCGAGAGGAAGAAGAAATTCGCTAGAGTTCAAGTACGGTTGACTTCAACATTGCAGTAGCACAGTTTGCTTGTGCTCCGCGAATGACAGCTCCATAAGATGAACGGTGGTAGGAGGAGCTCGCGTAGCCAGATCGAGTGATAGCACGTAAGTCTATGCGAGAATATATCCAAAGATTTAAAGGCGAAAAGCGCCGGAGGACACTTTTGCGACCTTCTCGATGTCCCCTCTCCGAGGAAAACTCAAGAAATTCGAATTTCCTGCCGCAGCACGCGCTGCTTTTAAGTCGTTGAAAGAGGCTATCGCCAACATAGCTTCTATAACGCAACACTATCCGGCCGCCCAAATGTCCCTCAATACTGACACCTCGGACGTGATAGTCGGCGCTGTTTCGCAGCAACGGGTAGCCGACATGTGGCAGCCATTAGCAGTTTTCTCCAAACGCCTACAACCTACCGACTGCTTCTATGCTACAGAGATACAAGCGGTATATGCTCTACGAACTTGGTGATGTTTCGCTCCCCACGAGAGCCTGCAAGAATTTTTCACTCTCCGCTGGTATAGCCATTATACGCACTTCAATAGTACGACTTTATTTAGTACCGCCCGATGGGCCTCGTGCTCTCCGAACTCACCCAGAATTTTGAGACACTTCTGTACTTGCTCGGTTGACTGCATGGATCTGTTTTCATTACTTGGAGAGCCTTGTGAACATTTTCACACTTTACCCATAAAATTTTCTTATCTCGAACCTCACTATGTCTTGCATAGCGCGCTCTGTGTTTTCACCTCATTTTCAATCGAACGGCCCTGCGGTAGTCTTGTCTCGCCTGACCAGTCTGTTGCTCTATGAACGCTCCTTTACGTGGGTAACTCAAGCATTATAGCCTCTGCAGGCTCAACGATAGGTTTCCTTACGCTAGAGCCTGCTAGACTTGTCCACCGTTTATTGTTGGCTCTTCTCTTACCTTTACTTTATGTCCTTATCCAAACGCGCCAACTAATCCAGTCCTACGCGATCGGCCTCCTACTCTCCGGATTCATTCAGACTTCTGAGACGAAACCTCTCTTGGTTCGACTGACTCAACTACCCGATTACATTACCTGGAGAGCTTCGTAGGCTTTTCCATCTTTCGTCAATAAACCTTTCCCATCCTGACCCTAACTTTTACTACCGCGCTCTGTTTTCATTTCTTCTTCAACTGGAGTGCCCGATCTCACTGCTCTGAGGTGATCTAGTCCCACTGACTAGCCGCTTTCTCTCTGACTGCTCCAATGCTACCCTGACTTAAATAAATAAATAAACACTTTATTCTCAGATTAATAGAAACACACCAAATCAGGCGCGATCAAGGTTTAAAAGCAGTTGTGTCTCACGAAGATATTTCGGGTTCAATCGTGTGTAGTTGAAAAGGTCAAGGCACTAAAGATGCAATGAAACGATGCATATAGACGGAGAGTATCATATACTTACATGTGTCGGGAAGAGTTGAAATATAACTCTAGTCGAGTTGCTAGCAGTTAGTTGTGGGAAGAGACTTTATTCAGTGGCGCATCACCTCCGCCACATCGCAGTATTGTTAAACAGACATTTGTGGCTTTTTATAGGGAGAACGCTTGCCAAGTGAAAACCCACCACGTCCTGCAACCCTGCCGTAAATCATTTTGAACATTAATGTATGCCTGGCAAGGCCGTTTGACGACTGATTTCATTTTCGGTTATTCGCAGACAAATGACTCCTAATTTACTCTGTTAGTTGGACAGGTACTTTGATCGGGGCCGCCATGATTGTTAAGGCCGGTTGAGGAGGGGAACAACGCAAATTGTCGTCTTGTTCTGTGTCCAGGTAAACAGAAGTTTAAAATTTTCTGCTGTAGATTTTGCAGATGCATAATGTATGGAAGTATAAAGATATCTCCAGTTCTCCATATTGACCAAGAATTTTGGTGACTGTAGTTGGGTCCACTTGGTGTTCAACCATGCTCCAAATAAGTCCCGGTCGGTGATTACGTCCATCTTGGGCAAAATTGTTCCTCAGTCCAATCTCAGATCAACAAGTAGTTCCGGACCTCGGAGAAAAGGGAAAGTGAGGGACAACCGAGAGAAGTCTGCACGAACAGGCATGGAGTTAAACAATGTTAAAGCTTTATGTTATAACGTTTGGAGTTGAAACAAAAGCATTAAACTGTGCAACAATGATTATGCTGAAAGTGCCTTTTGAATATCCTATAGAATGATTACCGTATAGGGGATTGCTAACACCTGTGTAGAGACAAGAGCGTTGTACCAGTAAATAATCTACGAAGTATCGGCTTAGTATGAGTCAACCATTGCATGGGAGAGAGCAAAGAGAGTTAGAATATTGGTGGTAATTGCAAGGTGCATGGAGAGCAAGTAGTTAGCGTAATACGATATGGAGCGCCGAATAAGTGAAAATAAATAGGTTGCCACGAGAGAGGTCTAAAGGTCAATTGGCGGTAGGGCAGCGGAAAGATTGGATGCAGATACTCTAAATTAACACAGGTTATTGAGATAGGAGTGGCTCCTAACAAAGACTGGATAATCGCATATGCATGGTTCCGATGACAACCAGCTACTTCTAAACAGAGGTGTCGAGTTTAGGTCGACCGACATATGGTGGCGCCAGGCAACACCATCAGTGGCCAGATGTAGCTATTCCAGTCAAACGCTTAGTATACGCTATGCAGACTCAATGCTCTTGTTCCCCTACCCGGAGGGTCTGTTTGACTCGCTGACCCCCTATTGCTGCGGACCTTTTTCTGCCTTTAGTTTTATGTGCTATTCCTACGCGCCGACTTATCCAGTCTCGTCGGATCGGCCACTTGTTTGCCAGTTTTACTCAGAGTTATTCGATGTTTCTAACCTTGGTTTGGTTGATACGACGTCTAGTTTACATCACCTGGAAAGCCTCGTGGGCTCCTCCACTCCTTATCAGTAGACCTTCCTCATACCGACCCTAATCTATTCTTTTCTCGCTTTCTGCTTTCATTCCTTTTTTCAAACTGACGGCCAGCTTTACTGCCTTACTGTGATTTAGCCGCACTTGACCTGTCGGTTTCTCTAACTACTCTTTTGTTACTGAGACTTCAGCGGTACAGTCTCTGCAGACTCAGCTATACGTTTTCCATACCTCTAGAGCCTGTTAGATTTTTCACTCTGTAGTTTCTAGCCTTTTCTTGTCTTCATTGTAAGTCCCAATCCCAACGCACTGACCACTCGAGCCTCGCTTGATCGGGCCCCTGCACTCCGGATTCACTCAAAATTATGTGACGTTACCTTTCCTAGTTCGGCTGTCCTAATTGACTGCTTAGTCCCTCGAAAGCTCGTTGACTTTTTCACTCTTTCAATTAAGCCTTTCTCAATCTTACTCTGTCTTTTCCTTATCTTGGTTTCTGATTGCTTTTCAACTGGATGGCCATGTCTGTGCTTTGCCTTAATCTATTCTTCCTTGACCGTATTTCTGACTTCATCCACCCTACGGAGACGTATGTGATCGAAGTGCTGCATACCCAAAGCATTGCTTTCCCCGAGAACTTTGCTGAACTTGCTCATACTTTATTATCACAGCTTATTTCATTCCTAACCTTGATCTTCACCACTCGTCTTCACTACTTAGTTAAACGACTTAGTCGCAATTCACCGACTAATCCAAACCCTTCGGATCGGCCTCTCGCTCCCCGATATCGCGCAGATCTCTGAGACTCCACTGTTCATGGTACGACTAATCTAAATTTTTTCTGGAGCACATGTACATGAGATATCTAGTTTATAATGGTACATATAATGTGAGGTTCATTAGTAAAAGCACTTTTGCGATTGAGCTTTTTCTCTGAGTTCCGGATGCATCGTTGTTGCCTGTTTGTGTGGCTGTCTTTGTTCGTTGTCTTTTTCTCCGACATTTCCACAGAAACGGTGGCCCGAACCCGAGGACACGTCCACTGTCTTGACCTCAACACTTCAACGAAGCGCAATGTGCCCTTATCTGGAAATGGATGGATACTCATTACACTGCCTTGGTACTTACCGGATGGACAAAACACTTATTAGTTTCCTTGGATGGATGCCATTATATTAAGGCTTGAACAACTGGGTTCAGCTCGCCGCTTCTTCGGAGTTGCTGACATTTATTGCCAACTCGGTCATTTCATCGAACCGGAGGGCCGATTTTCCCGCATGTGAAATGCAGGTAATTTGGAAATATCCCAACACAATACTTTCACACACAATACTCACTGTGGCAAGAACAAATGGGTTCGGCCCTTTACACTACTGAAATACTTTTCACTTACCACATCTGGAGCTGCCCGCACTACTTTTACAGTCCATTTGTTCGTGGATGGCAATGTCCCCAAACAAGAGAATTTACACTGGGATGATTTCCGGTTCGTTATTCAGGACAACTTGCAGCTTTCTCGGGCCTGAACGGTTGAGTTTGGCCATTCTCCTCTAATATTTGGCTCAACAGCATATCACTGGATGCCACTCGGAAACATTGGTTCTACCCACGACAAATACAAAACATGCCACCATGTTAGATTTATAGTTTACCTAGAGTACAAGCCGTGCCATTCCGTCAGGAAGTGACAGGACCCACGGATGATACAGTCCTGCCCCATCATGCATCAGCCAGCGAAAATTATGGGTGTATACTTACTGCTACTAACAAAACCAATAATCGGTCAATAAGAAGCATTGTCAATTGCAGCTTGTCGTTCGAATGCGTTGATGGCAGTGTTCCAGGACGTGGTGGGTTTTCGCCTGGCAAGCGTTCTCCCTATAAAAGCCACAAATGTCCGTTTAACGACATTGCGACGTGGCGGAGGCGACTCGCCACTGAATATAGTCACTGCCAATAAGCTCACACTGACAAGCTGACCATGACTATACACTACCATAATGGACACGCCCCGACACTTTCTTATCTGCATATTTCGTCGTCACGTCTTTTTCTGCGCATTCACCATTGTTCTTTACGCTACACTGACATGAACCCAGCTTATCGAGTAATCGCGATTGAGCGTGTTCTTCACTAGCCCTTTTATAATGGATCAGTCCTAGTTCTTGGTCTATTCATGCCTGAATTGTTACTGCACTTTATGGCCCATCAAATGTGCCCACACGAACGTGCCCGAACTAATGGCTTTCTTCATTGTTATTTTTGTCCTATTTGTACCGTTTCAACTAAATAAATAGTAAATAAATAAATAGTATATTCTCGAATTTCCGAGACACACCAGACCAGGCATGATCAACGTTTACAAGCAATTATGTTTCGCAACAAACACGTTGCTATGTATGTAATCAGCAGGAAGCCGAAAGTTGTACAGGCTGCGGAAATTGTAAAAGTAATCCTGAGGTATAAATTCGTCAATGCGTGACGACAAGTTGGGTTCTAGTGTGCGTAGTGTAAACAGGCTGGGCATTCCGTTTGTAGAGAAAACTTGTCAGGAAAATATTACATTAGGATTCTGGTCGGCTTGCCAGTATGTAGTTGTGGGCAGTGACTTTATTCAGTGGCGAGTCACATCCGCCACGTCGCAGTGTTGTTAAGCGGACATTTGTAGCTTTTTATAGGGAGAACTGTAGTGGTTGTGAGTACACGGTAGTTTATCTTTGTTTTTATCATTTCCGTTACCGATCACTTTGTACCACTTGTTTAAATTCCCAACTTTTGAATGTAACAATTTCTACGCGCTGGCGTCGTTCTGCTTTCGGTTTTGCTGCTGCTTCTGATTGTGCTGCTGCCACGTCTATCCATTACTCGGATTATATGTTAGAACCTCTAGTCGGCTTTGGACTAACATCGACTGAAGAAGGAACTATAACGCGTGCATTGATTTTTCCTCTATTTTGTGTTTTTGCTTAAGACTGCATTTTGCCCCAGCATTAGAACTCATTAGGTAACGGTCCGCTACATAATTGGTGACCCCGTGTTTTTTGAATACCTTGTTGTTTTCTTCATTATGTATGTTCAACCTTCTTGTGAACAGTTATCTGATAATTCCGTTACATTTTCTTTGCCATCCTTCGATGTGTCGAACTCACGTGTTTGGTTTATTCAAGTTGAATCTGTCTCTCGTTTCCGTAAGATTACCTCACAGTCTACAATGTTTTCTTACGTTTCTGCTCATTTACCTACACATGTGGCTTCAGTGGGCATCGATATCCTCGACCCTATGCCGACTGACTCACCTTATGATATGCTTAAGGCAGCCATCTTAAAACGCACAACCTCATCCGACGAGTCACGCCTCCAACAGCTACTCTCCGGCGTCGAGCTTGTTGATCGTACACTGTCTCAGCTCCTACGACATATGCGTCCTCTTGTCGGTTCAACAACCTTAGATGATTCCATCCTTCGCCAACTCTGGCTTAAGTGTCTTCCCGCTAACACGACGGCGATACTAGCTGTACTGGCTGAGGACGTTCCACTGACTATGCTGGCGGAAGCGGCCGACAAGGTACACGAAAATTTCTTTAAAAACGCATTTCCCACCTAGCCCACGCTCGAACACCGTACCAAAGGTCATCTTCCACAAGCAGGCCTCGCAGCAACGCTCGCAGACGATCACCGCGCGCCTCTTGCTACTTCCATAACCGGTTTGGTAATGCTGCACGAAACTGCCGCCCAGGGTGCACTCACCCAAAGGCTTTTGCTACTTCCAAATCGGAAAACGTCGAAGTAAGCCAGTAATGGCGACGGCTGCCGCTGGCCAACTTATCAGTCGCCTCCTGTACGTGTTTGATTCCACGACTAAACTTCACTATTTGGTCAATACGGGCGCAGAAATCAGCGTTATACCACGATCTTTGGAAAAACGTCCTCTGCAACAAGCCGGACTTACGTTACAGGCGGCTAACCAGACTAAGATCGCGACCTTCGGCCATAAGCTCTTGCACCTAAGCCTTGGGTTACGGCGCGTATTTCCTTTTTTCTTCACCATCGCAGACGTCCAGAAACCCATAATTTGTATCGACTTCCTTAGCAAATTCGGCCTCGTCGTCGACCTACGTTGCAGAAAGTTACGGGACGACAGCACGTCGCTTGCTGTCCCTTGCCATCTCGCCCCAGTCACTTCCGTTGGACTTCGCGTACTCATGCCAGGCACTACACCATATTCAGCATTGCTTCAGCAATTCCCTTCTTTGGTCCATTCTAATACCGACTCTACAGAGCCCAAACACGAGGTTCGTCACCATTTCGTCACCACAGGTGCACCCGTGTCAGCCAAACCGAGACGTCTTCCACCCGACAGGCTCCAAGCGGCTAAACGTGAATTCGAGCACATGCTGAACCTCGGAATCATTCGCCCATCCAATAGTTGTTGGGCCTCCCCGCTTCATCTGGTAGCCAAAAAGTCCAGTGATTGGCGTCCATGCGGTGACTACCGGGCACTTAACGCCGTTACGATTCCTGACAGGTACCCTATCCCGCATATTCATGACTTTTCACTGGGATTGTTCGGGAAATCCATCTTTTCTAAATTTGACCTTGTCAGACCGTATCACCAAATTCTCATGGCCCCGGAAGATATTGCAAAAGCGGCAGTGACCACCCCTTTTGGCTTGTATGAGTTTCTCCGTATGCCATTCGGTCTCCGAAATGTCGCGCAATCCTTCCAACGCTTCATCGACCAAGTTCTCCGTGGGCTTGAATTCGTCTTTGTTTACATTGGTGACGTTTTAGTTGCAAGTGATTCTGCCGACGAACACTTAATTCATCTACGAACACTTTTCGAACGCTTCGCACAGCATATCATCACCATTAATCCTGACAAATGCGTATTTGGCCAAGCTTCCATCGACTTTCTAGGTCACAGAATTGACGCCAACGGGATTAACCTCTTGACGGATAAAACGCAAGCCATACTGGATTATCCATTACCACAATCCGTTAAAAACCTGCGCCGTTTCCTCGGCATGGTTAACTACCACAGACGGTTTATACATGGCTGTGCTTCAATCCTTCAACCTTTAACCGATTTGCTCAAAGGTAATCCAAAAAGTTCACCTTCACTCCAGATGCCGAAGCAGCGTTTAACGCCATCAAGCAAAAGCTGAGCCAAGTTACTTCACTGGCGTACTTGAGAACGGACGACAGCGCCACTCTCATTCTCAAGACAGACGCTTCACAATCCGCCGTTGGTGCCGTATTGCAGCAGCTAGTGGATAAGGAAATTCAACCCTTGTCTTTCTTCTCACGGAAGCTTCAACCTGCCCAGACCAGGTACAGCACGTTCGGTCGAGAGTTCCTTGCCATGTACCTGGCCGTAAAGCATTTTCGTCACATTCTTGAGGGTCGATGTTTTGTCCTCTTGACAGATCATAAGCCCCTTGTGTATGCTATTCGTGCAACTTCTGACCGTTACTCTCCTAGATAGACTCGACATCTTGATTATCTATCACAATTTTGTGTTGATATTTGCTATATTGACGGTCCTAACAACCTTGTCGCCGACGCATTATCTCGTGCTCACATCCAGCAGTTTTCACGCTCACCTATTGATCTAGAACAAATGTCTTTTGCCCAAGCCAATGACCCAGAGTTAACACAGCTTCGATCAAACACTACGTTAAAACTCTTGAAGTTGCCTGTGCTCAATTCTGACGCCAGAATCTACTGCGATATTTCCACCGGTAAACCTAGACCGTTTGTTCCACAGTCCTACCGGCGAGTGGTCTTTGACCATCTTCATGGATTATCGCACCCCAGTATTCGCTCTACGGTGAAGCTAATTACCGACCGTTACCTCTGGCCCAATATGCGCACAGACATCCGACAATGAGCCTAAACCTGCCTTAGTTGTCAAACTAGCAAGGTTCACAGACACAGTGTTACAACTCCCGGTATTTTTCACTCCCCGAAGCCCGTTTCAAACACATTCATCTTGATGTAGTAGGACCGTTACCAGCTTCCAACGGTTTCACTTATCTGTGGATTTGTGTTGATAGATTTACTCGTTTTCCCCAAGCAATTCCCTTACGCGATATATCCTCTGAAACTGTTGCTCGTGCTTTCGTTGAATCGTGGATTTCATTCTTTGGTTTGCCAGCCACTGTCACTACTGACAGAGGATCTCAAATCAGTTCCACGCTTTTCTGTGACTTGAGTCGACTGCTTGGTTGTACTCATTTCCAGACGACTGCATATCATCCTGCTGTCAATGGCCTTGTCGAACGATATCATCGACAACTGAAAGCTGCTATTACAGCTAGTCCGCCTGATGCCCGTTGGTCTGAACGCCTTCCAGCTATTCTTCTTGGTATTCGCAAGACCGTCAAAGAAGATATCGGATGCTGCCCAGCCGAACTTGTCTTTGGCACCACCCTCAGACTCCCAGGCGAGATGATACTAGACTCACGAACCACCGGCGAACTGAATCCTACGTCCTATGCTGAACGCCTAAACCACCATTTTCGATCCATTAAACCGACCCCACCTCGACTAAGCACGCGCGAGCAGCGTATCCATGCAGACTTACACACTTGTCCGTTCGTCTTTATCCGAATCGATGCGGTCCGAAGGCCTTTGACACCGCCTTATGAAGGTCCATTTAAGGTCTTGTCACGGAAACCGAAATACTTCGTCCTGGATAAGAATGGATCCAAGGAGTCTGTGAGCATCGACCGTCTTAAACCCACATACGTCGAGCTAACGTCAGATGGTACCGAATCAACCACTACCACTCACAACCCTCCTGTGCCTGGGCCGTTGCCCAATGACAAACGCATAACCGATCCCAAAAACCCGGCATCCCTGTGCCACCCAACAAGCGACCCCATCCACACAAGTTCAGGTCGTGATGTTTCATTCCCCTCTAAACTAGCACCAAACGCTGGGCATTCCGTTTTTAGAGAAAACTTGTCAGGAAAATATTACATTAGAATTCTGGTCGGCTTGCCAATATGTAGTTGTGGGCAGTGACTTTATTCAGTGGCGAGTCACATCCGCCACGTCGCAGTGTTGTTAAGCGGACATTTGTGGCTTTTTATAGGGAGAACTGTAGTGGTTGTGAGTACACGGTAGTTTATCTTTGTTTTTATCATTTCCGTTACCGATCACTTTGTACCACTTGTTTAAATTCCCAACTTTTGAATGTAACAATTTCTACGCGCTGGCGTCGTTCTGCTTTCGGTTTTGCTGCTGCTTCTGATTGTACTGCTGCCACGTCTATCCATTACTCGGATTATATGTTAGAACCTCTAGTCGGCATCGGACTAACATCGACTGAAGAAGGAACTATAACGCGTGCATTGATTTTTCCTCTATTTTGTGTTTTTGCTTAAGACTGCATTTTGCCCCAGCACTAGAACTCATTAAGTAAAGGTCCGCTACATAATTGGTGACCCTGACGTGACCCAATTATGTAGCGGACCGTTACCTAATGAGTTCTAATGCTGGGGCAAAATGCAGTCTTAAGCAAAAACACAAAATAGAGGAAAAATCAATGCACGCGTTATAGTTCCTTCTTCAGTCGATGATAGTCCGATGCCGGCTAGAGGTTCTAACATATAATGCGAGTAATGGATAGACGTGGCAGCAGCACAATCAGAAGCAGCAGCAAAACCGAAAGCAGAACGACGCCAGCGCGTAGAAATTGTTGTATTCAAAAGTTGGGAATTTAAACAAGTGGTACAAAGTGATCGGTAACGGAAATGATAAAAACAAAGATAAATTACCGTGTAATCGCAACCACTACCGAACGCTTGCCAGTCGAATATGCACCACGTCCTGAAACACTGTCAGAAATCCGTTTGTACACTAATGTAAAACTGGCAGAGCAGCTCGTCGACTGATTTAACCCTCGGTTATCCGCCGTCAATTGCCTTCCAATTTCCTCTGTTAGCTGAACAGGTTATTTTTTGTCGGGGCGGCCATAATGGCTGAGGCCTATGGAGGGTTAGACCTTTGTCATCTTTGTGTCCAGGTAAGCAAAACGTCCGATTCTTGCCTCTAGATTTCTCAGGATCATGTATACTTCGCAGGAGTATGAAGGCGTCATGTCCAGCTACCATTACTGGACGACGGTCATGGTAGTGAGTGCATTTTTATCCACTTGTTGTACAGCCGTGTTCTATGTAGGTCCTTGGGGTTTTTATGTCCTGTCCCAGGCACAAGCTCTTTCACGGTCCGATCCCAGATCCCCAAGAAGTTCCAGACCTCGGAGAAAGGGAAGGTGAGAGACAAACGGGGCCGCAAAGAACAGACGTGGGAACAAGCATTGTTTATGTCCTATGGTCTAACATTTAGTGGAAACATATGATGTACAATGTGTAACAATGAGTATTCTAAAAGTGTCTTTTGAATATTCATCGGAAGCAATGCCCTAGGAACGTATGAACTACCTCTGGTTGTCACTTTCACAATTGCCATGACGTGTCTGTATACTTGCGCTTATTTGATCAGGCACTCGCGGGCATGCATCGCATAGCCGAGAATAAATAGTTAGTTATTTATTTAATCTCGCTACAGCACCTTCGGTAGTGAACTACTGGGCGTATAGCTAGCCATACGTCACATTCGATATGTCTTAGAAAGCCGCTTCCTTGCCATCTTCATCGATCACAAACCTCTAACTTACCTGCGCGGATCGACTACCGACCGATAATCTCCTAGAGCGTCGCGCCACCTTGACTATATCGCTTTATTAAGACCGATATACGGCCTGTCTCGAGTGTGCACATCGGCGTCGCCGATTCACTTTCCCGAAACGAAGCCATCCCCGCTGACGCCGACGCTGCTATCGATTTGGCAGCCATGGCCACAGCGCAACTCAATAACACGGAGGTTGATCTACCACGCAAGTCTCCTTCATTGGACATACGACCCGATCCGCTGACATCATCAGACGGCACTATACTTCGCGATTTATCTCTGGGTACGCCGCGCTCAGTCGTCCCACACGAGTTTCGGCAGACCGTGTTCGACACATTGCATAGCTTGTCTCATCCAGGCGTTCGTGCATCGGTTAAACTCGTAACCGCACGCTTCGTTTGGCGCAAGGTTAATCGGGACGTCCGTACTCGGGCGGCCGCTTGCCTTCCGTGTAAACGCGGGAAGGTGCACATGCGCACGAGAGGCCCATTAGGCACGTTTCCGACACCAGACACACGTTTTCATCACTGCGCGTCAGCCTCGTAGGTGCTCTGCCGCCTTCCAAAGGGTCAGTTTATCCACTGAACTGCATCGAGCGAGTTACTAGACGGCCTGAGGCCGTTCCTATCTCAAAGTGCTCCTCGGAAACGGTAGCGAAATCTTTTCTGGAGCGCTGGGTAGCTCAATACAGCTGTCCCGCCATCGTACCCACCGATCAAGGGGCATATTTCTCGTCGACATTTGTCACGTTGCTTAACGATTTATGATGTCGCTACGTCCAGACGACGGCGTATCATCCAGCTGCTAACGGCATGGTGGAGGGTTTTCCCCGCCAGTTGTAGGCAGCGTTACGAGCGCGCGCAGATCCTTCATGGTCTGAAACACTTCCCTTCGTCCTCTAAGTATTAAGAAAGACTGTTATAACCGAGTTCGAAGCAACACCAACGCAGCTAGTATACGGTTACATGCTGCGGTCGCCCGGACAGCTGGTAGCACTAGCCGTCTCTATTACCTACTTTAAGTACGCAAGTTACACCGATCGTATGGCCCACCAGATGCATGGGCTGCGTCCACCCGTTCCGCGATCGCAGAAGATACCAGTGTACCCGCCTGAGAAGTGGTCTACGTGCTCACTCGTTCTTCTTCGTGCGGAAGGTGTTCGATGGGCCCTTCAGTCGACGTACATAACTAAATAAATAAATAAATAAATAATTTATTCTCGACTATGCGAGGCACGCCCGTGGAGGCATGGGACCTATTAAAGTGTTACACCGTGCGAGTAAGACGTACATAATTGACCGCGGTGATCGACGCAAAGTCGTCACCATGGACCGTCAAAAACCCGCGTTAATGGAAGAAACCACCTCGCCTACATCGTCTAGTAGTGCTTCGTGCGACGCCAAACAAACCGCAACAGCTTACAGAATCTCACTGCAGTTCAACCAGATCACGATCTCGGTCTGCAAGCTTCGGCACTCCCGAGGACTCCTGCATCTAGTCTGTCACCTCCCACGACCAATCGCCGTGGTCGGGAGCGGCGTAAGCCGGTTCGTTTCTCCGACTATGTACAGTGTAAATACCTTTAGCTTTGTAGATATTGTATATATTTGCCTCGATTGTGGCTGATTAAGATTTTGAAAACAAACAAACATATCAAACACCTTGGAAAAACCTTTTAAAAACATTCAACAACCAAAATATTTAAGCACGCTTATCCTTCGTTCGTTCTTTTTGGTGTTTTCTGCGCATGTTTTTCTATTTTATAGTCTCTACATGCCCCAATCCTCCCTTTCGATCGACTGGCCGACACGAGGAGAGTTTTCGAGGACTCTGACGCAAACGCTGGTCGTTTCTTTGCAGGACGAGTATCGATTCTCCGCGGGACGACGGCGGTTTCTTCGTGGGACCATGTTCGTTTCTCCTTGGGACGAGGGTCGGTTTGGCGCGGGGCGGGGTGCGGCGGGGGGAGACCACTCCCAAGCGCACCGTGTGGCAGCAGCGGAGGTTGAGGTACTGTCGGCCCTTTTCTGGGCTAGCCAGTCCGACAAGCCTGCTCCAACGGCTCGCCGAAATGCATCCTGCCCCGTAATCAATAAATAACCAATCACAAACGGCACAACGGACTCCGACTTCTGGCGAACCCCTATTTGAAACGAACGCTCACTCAATTTTACTCGGCACGGTCTGCCTTACGAATCTCGATTCAAGTGTCCTTTTCGAAATCGAAGGCTTTCTATTTTCAGTCTCCTAGGGGGAGCTCTGTAGCGCCCAAAAAGATATCTGCTTTCTTTCACGTACAATTTAATTATTGACCGATTGTACATTACTCCCTCTTGTTTTAACCTTCCTTACAACCGGCTTGACACTCTAACACCATGTAAGTTCCCGCGCTCAGGTGCTCGCTCTCTTATCGCTTCATCCGTCCGCGTCTTCTTGTAGCCCATCGAATACAGTCCGCTGTGTCCGACTCAAACTGCCCTCTGATATTCGCGCTTAATTTCGTGCACCGTCTCGGACTAGTATTAACTAGCCCTACAGATCTGAGAAACTTGCCCCTTTTTCCCTAGCCCCCAGAAAATTTGTGGCGCATGAACGCGCCCTACGAAAACCGTGTTGGGCATGAGAGAGGAACTCCAACTCAGTAAGATGAAGGCGAAGGGCCCATTTCAGCATCCGTTGCATGATCTTGCACAAATGGAAGTCAGACAGATGAGACGATAGCTGGCTGGATTTTGTCGGTTCCCTCCTTTGTAAATAGGTTTAACGATTCTACCTTCCAAGCAGATGGAAGCCTCCCGACCTCAACGGAACGACGGAAAATTTGACAGACAGGAGCGGCAGTATGCCCACCCACGTTCTTAAGGAACAATGGGTGTAAACCATCAGGACCAGGTGAGGAACACGGGTCTAGGTCAATAAGCAGTTTCTGTACAACGTCAGTGTTAACATTCACGTGCTCCAATAGGGAAGGAGGATTGGGTGCAACACTATGTGGGAGTGGCGTTTCGGTCGAGTAGACAGAGGAATTTTGCTGGGCCAAATGGCTAGACTTCTTAACCTCTTCGTAAACCAGGTCCCAGTGCTCAACGGAAGCCAAAGCAGGGACGTCACTACCAGTTTTGGTGCTTCATTTAAGGTATGAGCAGAGCGCCTTGGAGTACGTACTAAAAGGTGCCGCTAACCACAGCTCGTATTTTTGGCGTTTCTTGCATTTTTTCATGTTGCAAACATTCCTGACCGTGTTGTAGTAGCAGTAGTCAAGCACAAATCGCGTCATTCTGAAACGATCTCATAGTTTACGCCTTCTTTTCATCATTGCTCTCAGTTAGTGATCAATTCATGGGGGCTTTTGGAGAAAGGTCTTCTTATGGAGAAGGAGAGGATATGTTCAATGAGTAACGTCAGCTTGGAGTACAAGTGATTCCACGCTTCGTCAACATTGAGGTGTTCAGGGATACTCCATTCGACCGCGCTTGCGGCCGTTTTCAGACGTAGTGTATCGGCACGCCAGAAATTCTGGCGGTCGGCCTTTGCTTGAACAGCGAAGCGACGTGTCTACTAGAATGGGATTGTAGAGTGATCACTGCTGCCAATGGGCCGTAAAACTGAAAGGTTCGTGAAGTCTGCCTTTGCTGGGGAAAGCACGAGTTCCAGGATATGCGGCGTCTGATCAAGAGGAGTGGGAGTTGGTGTAGTGCCAGGTTGGAGCAAATTGCATTGAAGAATGTTCTTCAGTAACTTGGATTGGAAGGACTCTGTGGGTCAGACACAAGGAAGCAGGTTCCAGTAAAATAAGGAGCATTAAAATCCCCAAAGCTAAGACAATCCTTTCGTGCACCAGGCCTCCTGATCGAGTCCATCAAGCGGGCTCAAGATCCTGAAGGCGCTCTGTAGACGACGCCAAATGTAAGAGGACTCCGTCCATCATGAACAAGACACCAGAGGGCATCAAACTCATCGTCTTTGTCACTGATCGCTTCAACTACACTAACTTTGACACCAGTCTTCCAAAAGACCATTAGGCTACCGCCTTGTCAATTGGACCGGGAAAGGTGGTAACCGGGGACAGACACCTCTGAATCCGTGATGTCAGTGAATGGCCAGGTTTCAGTGAAAGCCCTCTGGTCTGGACGGGTCTCTAAAGCAATCAAGTAAATCTTATCCAATTTATTCCTTAGACTACGCACATTGGCGGTTGTCACGTGTCGTCCAGTTGTGTGATTTATTGTCCCGGGGTGAGGAGAATGGGTCTACCGAACCACGCAAAAATCCACGATATGGTGGTCAGTTTCCACATTTCCTCGGCGTGTTCGCAGCTCCTCAACAGCCTTTTTTATTTTTAACCGATCCTCTGGAGAAAGCTTACTTAGTATGTAATACGGCTCACCTTAGAGACTCGAGGTCCGTCGCACAATAGTCTACATTCCTCTTTTGTTTGACACAAGAATTTGACGGGGCGAACTTACGAAAGATCCTCTTGCTTTCTGCCGAGCCGGAGTGCAGAGGCGGTGCTAATGCCCTGTTCGTCTGCATCAAATAACAAAGAGACCAACCGCTCGAGTAGTATTTAGTCGTCCAGCATTCTTTCCACTAGGGTGGTTTTGTTCGATTGGACTGCTTTCCTAATGCTAGGGCAACGCTCCCGAAAAGGTGGAGTGCGCTCAGTGATTTGCGGTCTGCGTGAGGACGGTTTAGCTTTGATTACTTTCTCTAGCTCAGAAAGTCTACTGAGAACTAGCTTTATTTGCGACTGGGATGCTGGGTTTATCCTCGGATTTGGGATTGAACGTAGCTGCATTGGTGGCTGGGGTTTGACTGATTAAGGTTGGGGTCACCTTTTGCTTCACTGGGGAAGGGTTATCCCAGGTGTTGGAGTTGGCCTTGGACTTAAGGATCAGCTTCCGAGGGATGTGCTTTCAGCTGGACACAGGATCGTTGTGGTTGGAACGGTGGCGCTCGCCACGACAGCATACGTCTTGGGCTTATTTTCCGGTAGACACATCAGTTTACTGGAAGGTAATGACTCGGCCGACGTAGCGGAGAGCATGCGGCTTCAGTTTGGTTTGGGTAGAGCTGACCTATACAGGTAGGGAAATCGATGATCCGGGTACTGATCTTCCGTATCGTACATGGCCAGGGCGGCAGTGCTGCATATATTGCGAGGACGATGTTTAGCCAGTAAGCGTTTGTCCTTCACTATCATTCGGCATGAGTCACAATGGGAGCTCACGACACGCAGTGCGTTGAAGGCATCCATATAAAGTGTCATCATGTTACAGCATGAAGTGTGCAACCACGCTTCACACAGAGCACACTGAAAAACTTTTGAGCGGGAGTGACGCGTTGGCTACAACCTGTGCACTTGGATGCCATAGTGGTTGGCTGTATTGATACAGAAAAATGCGGAGCAAACACCCCGACGTGCATCGTTATCCGCGGTTCAAGGACTGCGAATAGCTAGTCTGCGGATAGCTGGACACGATCTGCAAACCGAGCAAGTATAAAACAGAAGTAGCCAACCTTTATTAACAAGATTTTACTCACCAGCATCATTTATCATTCGACCCTATGACTCTTCTGCAACAGTGACCGGTTTCAACGACTACTGCCGGATCAGTACCAAGCCAGTCAACTTATGAAGACGTTGGCCCTCAACCGACTGCGAATAATAGAGTGCAACATCGGTCTGTAGATGCATCGCCGGCTAGCACTATTGTTCAACGGCAACTACGGCAGTGTTCCAAGACGGGTTGGATTTTCGCCTGGCAAGCGTTCTCCCTATAGAAAGCTACAAATGTCCGCATAACAACAATGCACCATGGCAGCTGTGACTCCCCAATGAATAAAGTCACAGCCGAACATTACACGTTAATGCAGTTATCAGACTTCTACATACAACCTATGAAACTGAATTTGCGATGAATAATGCTTTGATTGAGCACAGAACATACCGATTTCTTAATGGTCTTTGCTTGCACCGAAACCATGGTTTCGCTCCTGTGCTCAGGGATTACTACATGGCGCAATCACGCCCAACTTGTATACTGGCACAACCGTTATGACTGATTTTACGCGCCACAGCGCCATCCTATTCCTTGGTCTGGCTGATACCTGACAAAATGCTCACCCGTATTAACTACAACCTTTCGGTTATATCTTTCATTAAAACGAAATATTTTACTATTCCAATGCAGCTATGCTTTTATGCATATTTGATCGCGCCATCACAAGTTTACTGGTTTTACCGAGGCTATACCCTTTATTTGTTTATGTTGCACGTTAGCTCCTTGTACGAAAAGAATAAAGTAATATCCTAATTATTAGTTCTTGTACTGTCTGTCTATTCCCCAACCTGCTGTGAGACTATTGATTACTGACACCCCTCGCAACCTAGTCCCTCCAAACCAGAAGACTCCCTGTCTTTTTTGTGTGACTTCCCAACATTACGGTTCGTCTCCACTAAATTTGATCATTCCCGTAATTCCCATACTTGCCCTCACGCTGACACCGTAAACCCTTACGCAAATCTTGCCTTGAACTACCTGTAGCTCTGTGGATACTTCCGGCTCATTGAGTTATATATAAATAAATAGTTAATTTTTTTTATCGAATACTTCGAAGCATAACACATCTGGAATGATAAAAGCCTTACAGGGGATTGTTCCGCAACAGGCACGGTGCTTTGCATGAAATACCTGTGCGCACGATATACAGAAGTTACCGAAACGGCAGAGGCACTGGTCAGGAACGGCAGTTTTAATGATGTGGCGAGCCTGGGTTCAAGGATGTGTAACAGCGTATTATCAAAGGTGGAGACGGATGGCAGAGACACGGAGGTGTCATTTTGGTGCACATATTTAAAATACATTGAAACCATGTGAAAGGTCGCTCTGGTTACATTGCCAGTGTGTTTTTGGGCAGTGAGGTTAGTCAGTGATAAGTCACGTCCGCCACAGCGCAGTGTTGATAAACGGACACTTTGGCATTTTTAAAAGGAGAAGGCTTGAAAGGCAAACACCCACCACTTCCTGGAACACTGTCGTCAATCCGTTTGAATGGTAATGTATAACTGGCAACGGACCGTACCGCCCGACTGTACACTCAGCTATTCGCAGTCATGTGAGCTCCCATTCAGTGCATTGGCTAACAGAAGGGCCTAGTCCAGTTCCGCCATCCATCGTTGAAACCGGTCGAGTGATGAAATGCCCAGGAAAGTCGGGTGAAGGATTGCGCGGGCGTGTAAGGATTTCTAATTAATGAAATTTGGTTTTCCCTCGGTGGTATATTGGTCCTGGCATGATGACTTCGGTTCCAAGTATTCACACTGGATATCTCAGGTGGAGAGTGCAGTAGATCTTTTAGGCTATCCCTCCCATTAGGCGAAAACGCGATTCCTCATAAAAATGCAGGATCTACAGGCAATTCACGTTAATGCTTTTCAGATCATGGGTGGCGGATTCCAAGACTTTGCATAGCTGTTCTCCAACCTTGGCTTAATGGCATCATCAGAGGTTGGCATAAGGCTATTGTATCAAGCATTTCTTCACGTGTTTTGCATGAATTCCTGCTCTTTTAATCGGTTGCGCTGGTTGCTCGATTCTACCCAAAGTACTCTAGCTGGATCGCCCACGGTCCACTAGCATTACTCCGCAGTTTCTGACTTCACTCGATATATAAACAATATACACATATTGGTCTACCAATCGACCACTATTAGAACCCGGGTTCCCAGAGTTGGGCATTCTGCTTCCCATTTCATCCACTCTTGGCTGCACTTACCTAGATTTTTCTGAGATATACGAATGTCATCCACTATTGGAAACAATAGGAGGTGGGCGTTTTAGAAATTAAGTGCAGCTTTTTTAACAGCGTTTGCTACCACAACCTTCACTATCTAGATTCCATTTCGCTCGCATGAGGGCGAACACTGCAGCAGCATGACCCCCGAGCCAAAGGCTAGCTGGACGTCCAACACTTTCTAACCACCGCTTTGCCTTATTTTGACTGTCCGTGTGTACTTGAATCGTTTACTTGGCTCCAAAGCCAACAATGCATTGTGCGTTGTAGTGGGGAAAATCCAGTTCCGAATTTTCTGTGTGCGTTTGTAATCCTAACTCATAATATTATTCTTTCACGTCGCGGATGAACTGAACCAGCCCTCTCTAGACTAACCTCCAGAGTGCTACCTGGTGCGAAATCCATTAAGCCGGCTATCAGGCACGCATTTTCCCACTCCTATCATCAGCCTGAACAACTGCAACAGGAATGAGGAAGAATAGTCGCGCCATCTGTCGCGCTTCCAGGTTAGTGCTCATAGATTCCTTCCCCAACCTACAACAAACCCTCACGGCAAGGACATCCGCACCGAATGCAACTGTCCAAATGCTTGAGGGTCTATGTATACCCCTACACTGCATTTGACAGAGGAATGGTCAAGCTGCACAGGTGACAGCTCCATGGTTTGCCCGCTTCAGTCAGGAACCTGAAGCTATACTCCAGACTTCAGTTTTAGGAGTAAACGTTACTATTGCTTAAACAAAGAGTGGGGCCATATGAAACCCATAAGAATTGCTTTTAAGTTGGAGCACGGAAATCATACAAGCGACAGTCTATTATACTCCTGCACTGTGTCGACACTTACCCTCGATTTTTGAAGTCCTACTGTATGAGGACGCAACCCGGGCCACATGGAAAATACGGACCTCCGGACTATTATCACGCGCCTCGAACCTGGGTTCTAAGCCACATTTCTACAAAGGACGTTGAAAGGCACCGCCAACTTCCAACCGTTAAGCTGTGCATAATCTCAATGAAATAGGTGCATGTGAGTAGCTCAGCTCCCTCACCTGTCTCCTTTCCTCTTGTTCCTTTCTCTCAGCGGGACTTCCACGTAGTAGACATAAACTTGTTGATATTCAGCCTACCGCATACCGCCCCCTTGAATACAATAGTAACCCCGGCCTCTGCTTAACCAACTGCAGCTTAAGCATTTCGCTTAGCAACACCTGAAAAATGGAAACGGCAACCGTACTGCAAAATAGATGACCAAAGATCTCGGCTGGCTCTGGTCCCCAGCCAGCTCTCCTCGCTGACTCCTACGTGCATTATACCTGCATGACCGCTGGACTTCAATAGTGTATAGCTTAAACCATACATATATCACAATTTATCTGCATCTTTAGCTCCACAGCTGCTTCACAAATATTCGAACCTCGCCACTTCCAATATTGCTTATACTCATAGCCTTTTCGATCAGAATACTAGGGTCCTTGCACCTGCTGAGTGACACATTTTAAAGGTCATAATCTTGGTGGTACTGATCCAATAGAAGCTAGCACTGAAACGGAGCAACTTCGGCTAAGCCCTTGGATGGAACGCATTTCCATGTGCGTTCCCAGTTGGCAGTCGACTGTTTACGCACGATTATTCTATTCATTCTCCCCGACTACCCTAGGTAAAAGCGCTGTTTTATTTTTAACTCCTCTTCGCCTGGTCTACTAAGCGGACATCCCTAGCGCCATACTCTTCAGACGTAAGCATCATACATTCCAATCAGGCTGCCCTGGTCCTCATATTTCTCAGCTCAGTCACCTGAACAGTCCCCAAACAATAATAGAAACACTGGCAGCCCAACAGCATAGATAATCGGATCGTATCCTATAGCCGTTTATGCCATCTTAATACCCGCTATGGCGCATTCCATCAGGCTGGTAAGAAAGTTGGTCATGCGCCAGAGTAGCCGGTTACCTTTGCTAGCTGAAAATACCGAACGTTTTGACTGTAACTAGAACTTACTTTTGCCGGCTGTGCGAAATGTTTCATTTTTCTGGCTCCGAGACGCCCACGTGCCATGCAGCATGGTGGCTGAAAAGCCAACCCCCAATTTTTGCATATAATTTACTACTCCAGTCTTATATTATTATGCATTCCTTTTGCCTGACGTACTGGAATAGCTCCGGCCAGCTAAACCGTCAGCGTGATAGCTGAGGTGAAGCCAAAGCCACAACCTATACGCTTAGTATACCCTGCATTAGGAACACGTGCATCCGACCTCCTAACCAGGAGAGATGAGCCTCAAAAATTTCAAATCTGTTAACAACATTGTTCCTCAAACTATTTGGCACAATAACCTATCGCTTTAGAAAATCCCCAGCTCTCGCAATCATAAGCGTTGAGGCACCACACATGCAAGGTGGAGTGAATTGAACGCTTCGTAGCAATTCGCCTCTTTTTCTGGCACTCCGTTTTCGCTACTTATCGACAGACCTCTGTAGTGTATCAGCAGAGATGGGCCTAAGTCTGTGGTTATATAAAAGGTAATCAAATTCCTAAATCTCGCAATAGCTTTCTTGGAAGCACGCAGGCTTTATAGGCTTATGTGGGCCGATTGAATCATGAGCCGCCATGACCAATGTGTACAGACCTGTCATACGTAACTTCGCAGCTATATTCGCAAGCATCCAATGTTATTAGAAGCTGTGTTTCTAGTTTTGCATTGCTCTACAGCGCTCATTATCCTCGTGAAGCTCGACAAAGAGGCGTCTCGACCAAGGACTGATTACGCCAAGTCGAAACCACTCGAGCATGTATGACACGCTTTTACGCCTTGTAAACGTTTCTAGTGCGCTTTCCCACACTCTTACGCATTCATCATCGCCTACGCTTCACAACTCCGAATTTTGGCCAACTACGTCGCATTTACTAAGTACTGGTAAGCTTGATCTACATTCCACCACACTATTTAGAATTGAAAACGCCAATCTATATAATATTTCCTTTCATTTTTCTTCATTTGCTAGCAAACACGCAAATGTGAGCATGGAAAATAACAACACTATACGCAGTCACCAAATAACTTGCAAACGACTGCGACTTGTTCAGTCACTTTACCTTCATCATTTCGAGCGCTTAAGGTTGACCACGCCTAGCGCTTACGGTTTCCATTTTTCTATAATTAATAAGTTATTATTCATTGTTCTTCCGATAGCTCACGTGTATGGCGCTCAAGGGCACCTAGGAATATGTAACATAAAAGACATTCTTCTTAACGCTTTATGTGGCTCTATTAGGTCTGGCTTTTGTAAAATATTCTATCCTTTTACTTACAATTTAGATCCTTTTTAACCTTCTCTTACCCCTTCGCACTCTTTTCTCCTTAAATAAATAAATAAAATATTTATTCTCGACTACGCGCGGTACGCCTGCACAGACAATATCATTGTAAGAGTACAAATACGTCCTCAGTTATTTTACCATGGAACAATAGGGTTGTCATTGAGGTTGTTAGATGAATCTGTGTAGTTGGGCATGTGGGATTGCAGTCGTGTTTATGAAATTTGTGCAGGCCTTCCTGCACTTTTGATCGTGTCGCCAGTGTTAAAGGGATGCTGGCTGTTTGTGGATCTGAAACGGTTGTCCGAATAAGTGAGGGGTAACTTTAGTTGGTGGCGAGTCACAACCGACACGTCACAGTGTTGTTAAAACGACATTTGTGGCTGTTTATAGGAGACCGCTTGCCAATGGAAAGCCCACCACGTCCTGGAACACTACCGCCGAAATGTTTGCTGGAACGCTGTAAACCTGAACCGCCCAGCTGGCCATTTGAGGTCGTTGTTCGACTAGTCAGCCATAAATCGGGACCCATGAATTCAGAGAACTATTCCGTTGAAAGTGGAATCAGTTAGATCAAGATTAAAGCGCGAAGCCGGGTCGGTACGCTTTAGAACCAATACGCGAATATAAGGCCAACCTCCGATGAGTGGAGAACACCAAAAGTAACGCTAGGAAAAATTTATTAAGTGGGGCGAAACGCTACCTAGTGCTAAAAATAAGGCACCAAAAGATAGCTAGCTAGGGGAAAGGTGTGGTCGCTTGCGCGGAGAGCAAAGCTGGCCGCGGAGCCGATGAGCGTCGCGCCGTTCGAAGGCGGATGCTATGTTGACTCAAACAAACGCGAACAACATTCAAACAGGCGAGCGGCTAATTTGCTATGTACATCGAGAAAATATAATTTTGTGATTTTGTAATATTTTACGCAGCATGCGGCAGCCAAACAGGGGAATCTCCAGGTCACTACAAGATGCTGAATCAGGGGTTTTGGCTTCTCCTATGATGAAGGCCATATAATTAAGCCATTGTATTATGGTGTACAAGGAATAACTAGCAGCCGCAGCGAAATCGGCTGGTGAAGCATGCCCGAATATCAACGGCATGCCCGACAATGCTAAAACGTGAAAATTATCGAACTCTGTGTTAAAACACGCTTCTCCATTTAGGAATAACTGTCCTAATATTTGTTTTATTCATTCCAGTTCGTAGAACTTTTGTACAAATGGATCTGCTCTTTTGTGGAAACAGCTTCTAGCAAAGTTTAGAACTATACCCTTAGTTATTTATTTAGCTGTTTTGCAGTTGCCTGTGGCATTTTCCCTTTGTTCGCCATGTCATCGAAAGATGAATTTCGTTGGACATCCTTTGCGGCTAAACTGCTTGAGGTTGATTACTGCCGAGTTGGAATTTCCGCGTGTATTGAGGGACAGGAGGAGGTTATAAAAATTGGCATCCTGAACGAAGACACAGCAGTTTAACCTTTCTTTAGGAACGTCGTTTTGGAGCGGAACCAACTGGCCAGGTGGGTGTTGCATGCAATTTCACAAAGCGCATTCCTTGTATCAAGTGGTTGTAGCCTTTAGATAGTTGGAAAGTGGAAGCTAAGGTCTGAGAAATACTGCCCAAGAGAATGACCGAGAGGATGGAAATTTGTGAAAGTATTGTACTATGTAAGTTATTGTTAAAAATATCATATTAAAAGCGGAAATTACTTTACAACGGACTTTTTATTTTGTGCATGCATCGCCAAGCGTTGAGCATCAGGTGACAGGGTGAGGAACACTGAGCAATGGCTCGGAAGGTTACTGAGCGCTAATGCGCTCTGAGACATGGGGGGAGCACATAGTGTAATCGACCATTGACCGATCCGTATAAAAAGACGGTTGAAACGTTCAGGCGTCACCGATGAGTTGGCTTATCAGGCGATAAATTATAAATAAATAACTGGTATATACTCGGTAAAATGAGGCACACCTGTGAAGGCGCGATCAAATATGCATACAAGCATAGCTTCTTTGGAATAGTACAACATTTCGTTTTAATTAAAGAAATAACAGAAAAGATGTAGTCCATACGAGTGAGCTTTCTGTCAGGTAATAATCAGACCAAGAAACATGATGGCGCCGGGGCGCCTAAAAATCAGTCATAACTGTTGTGTCAAGATACAAGTTCGTCGTGAATTCGCCTTGTAATAATCCACGAGCATAGGAGCCAGAACAAGGCTTTGGTGCAATCAATGAGCATTGAGAAATCGGAATGTTCTGTGCTCCCTCAAAGCATTCTTCATAGTAAAATCAGCTGCACAGATTGTATGTATAAGTGAGTGGGTGTATGTCAAAGTATCCGGCGTTAAGGCGCAGCAGAGCGTTGGTCATAGTTAATAGAAGTTAGCGGAGAACTAAGGTAAATAAAAGACTAGGTTTGATTCATAAGCAGCGAAATGCCTAGTAGAAACAAAATAGGTAGGTACCGGCGTCTTAATTATGTTTCCTCCAGTCTTAAGTGGAGAGGTACAACTTCATCAGATACGGGGATTAAGCAGCGTAAGTAAGTGGTGCGCACGCAGCCATGAACATTAAAGATGCAACTAAACGAGTATCCTGAAGGAAGTTCGAAATGCAACCAAGGGACAGAAGTACTACAAGAATAGCCGGACCGATGGCTGTGAGACGTTTGGACCCCAATTGTCGGTCATCAGTTGAGTAGCAGGAGAGTTAGTTCGGCAAGCCAGACGTACAGTAGGGTGTGGAAAAGCAATAGTCACATTTGAGTAAACTTGCACAACCGTGGCCAGCATATATAGCTGGGATCGGAATGGAAAGTGAGCAAGGTAAGCAGGGTGGATACGACGTACTTACGTATATATTTTAAGTGATGCGGTGGTTTGGCAAACTTGGACTCTAAGGCTTTGATGGTTTGAGCGCCATTAATAATTAAGGCACGTGGGTCAGACGGTGTTAAATAACCGTTAGACCACTCAGTAGCATTGAGTGAACGCGTTTCCACTGGATTCAAAAACGCACAATGCCAGAACTGAAATACGCCAACTTACTACTGTCCCAGTGTTAACCAGAAAGCGGAAGAGGGCGCAGTTATTTCAAAGTTCCTTCCACCAGCATTACCGGATGCGCTACGTTGTTTCTTTAATTTCTCGCTAATTATTTGGCTGGCACCTCTCCTGTTCATTGATGTCGCAACTATCGGCATGCCTGATCTCCCGTGTTTCTACTGTCATTGCTTATCGCGAATTGGAGAACACACAATCGTAGTCGAACACAAGGGGGCATAGGCTACGGAGGCTAGCCAGTTTCCCAATATAAGCACTGTCAGTGCGGACAAGGATCCGGTCGCGTTTCTTTACCCCCAGTAGCTGCAGTAGGTTACAACACCTGGTTTCGCAGAACACTGACAGGCGACGGATAGTTCTCACGTGGCGCAAAGGGACACCCGCGATTTGCTTCCACTAGAGAGAGTGTAGCGACCTAGCACTTTCCTCGTTTATCAGGGTATGATATGCCAATTATTCTGCAAAGCTTTGAGCACACTATGTTTGCTTAACATGATCAAGAATGTAAATGTGTGCCCCGCATTGTGAAGAATAAAACTTTAGTTATATATTTATAGTACATTTCGAAATGCGTCGCCTTCTGTAGAATCAACATAAAAGGTTTCATACGTCGAGTTCACTTTGCTTCTGCCCGAAGTGCGCGATGGTTCCACTAGTAAAGTACATAATAGAATTACCACAAAAGTACGACAGCTCAATTGCTAACAATGGACATCGATTAAATGCAAACATCGCTTCACTCCGGGCGACAATAGCGCATCTTGCACTTAATCCACCTCCCTCAATTGTAGCCTGCAAACCAAGAAAATTAGCCAGACGTTCACACGGTCAAACAATAATAGAAACCATGGGAACCAGGAACCAAGTCGTCATCGCGACCGATAGAAGCATGCCTAGCCCCACCGCCCACACCCTCTCATACAATGAACCGACTGAGGTAACACCGGTAACATCCACTCGTCTGATTGCACAAGGAAATCCGAAGCGCACTATAAACCGATTCATTCGTGCAATGGTTGCCGCCCGGTAAGATGGAATTGCGACCTCAGTAGCCTCACCCAATACGGCGGCAAAAGAAGTCAAGGGTCAAGTGCAATCTGCACAGACAGCACTAAATCCTTCCATAACCGTGCTTCCCATATCTCCGAAGATCAGCGGAAATACGGTGCCTTAACACTTATACGCACCGGAGTTCCGGAGTCCAAGGCAAAACCCCTAAAAGGGAAAACAGCTGGATGTGTTAGAGCAATGGAATTTCCTTGGTGATAACATCGGAGTTCAACAAGACCGACCAACATAAGGCGCCTCACTAGGTATCAAACCTCGAATAATTATGGGAGACTCGACGAACGCGAGTAACGTTGAAGTCGACAGATGCGTTCCAGCCGGTGTTACTGCGGATATGCCGGCTGCTGACTAGAAACAGCGGAAAACGCGTATTCCGGAGGTTCCATGGAGCGAAAGCTATCCTGACTAAAATAATGCATACCATCACTACCCACAGCGTAACAAAAGAAATAGTTTCGTTGGTGGCGTGCCCTAGCTACCGACAATAAGCCACGAGGAAGCCCACGCTCATGACCTGGTAGGATGGCGTTGCCTCAGCGAAGATTTTTGTGCTAACGCCGTCCTACTTCAATTGGTTAGACGATTAATCGTGGTGGTTACTTGCGGAGTTTGTGAGTAGTGTATTTTCGTAGAAAGAAGAACCCGCTATTAAACTATGCACAATAATCTGCCACGACAGGAACTTAACCCCGGACCAACGGAGTATCGGTGCTCTGCTCTACCAACTGATCCACCGAGGATTGACGATTAGGTGCGCAATTTAATATAGGACTTCTGCTTTGTTCGCGACGTATTGCCAATAAGCTCACAGTATCTGTCCTGGTGTTGCAGATTGGTTCACGCACCCGTCACTTCCCAATGAACCGAAGTATCTGTCCTCCTGATGTTCAAAGGGCGATGGTAAATGTGGATTACTGGTGGAATTCATGTATTAAATTGCATCAGTCCTGGGAAGCTCAGTAGTAGAACAGCGGACCGGTAATCCGTGTGTCCGGGGTTCGATTCCCCGTGGAGGCAGCTTATGGTGCAAAGTTCAATCGTGGCTTCTACTTTCTACGAAGATTACTCGTGTCGCTAAACTACAGAGGCCGTGGCTCGAGGATAGTGGAATTAATGTTGCCGTCAAAACAGATGGCCGTGAACTCACTTCGTAGCGAGCGGTTACTACGCAACGAAGTTCATTCGGATCTAGGACGGTAGACAGCAGTTAGGGAGTCGCAAGCACACTCTGTTCTTGAGGAGAGGACACCACTCGCGACTCAGGATAAACTCAACAACCATCCAGAAATTTGTGCTCTAAGATCCGTAGCTATCAAAATGACTTCCGATGGATTACCTACTGCAGGTGTAAGTGAGAACAAAAGCAGAGTTCCTTCCCACAGGGGTCTGTCAATATACCCAAAAAACCATAAGGTGTCCGTCCCTCATCGGTCGGCACTAATCCACATCATTCATGTGCTCCAGGTCAACAAATTTTGATACGCAAGAAGCTTTCTCGTAGTTACACCAACTGTCTAGACTCACAAAGTAAACCCGCAGAAATGCGGTTGCGTCAAGGATCCAAAGCCTGCGACCTCATCGCTATAACGGAGACATGCTTAAGCCCTGACGTACGTGACATGGAGGTCGCACTGCCAAGCCTATCCATAGTTCGCCATGACCGACCCAGCCAAATTGGTGGGGTTTCTCTATACTTCCGCATCGACCTCCAATATGAGCTCATATTGGATCCAGTCAGAACGGCACAACCTTCTGTTTGGTGTCGTCTACATTTAAAAGGTGACGACACGTGCTTTTTGGCAGTCATTTGGGCCCTCCTTTCTCCACGCCAGAAATGGAGGTTTATCTGTCATAGGCAGTAAGGAGAGTAATAAACACAACCTACAGCCACATTCGCATTACTGGCGGTTTCAACATCCATGCTCTCTGATCTCAAGCATCTCCCTGATAACAGTTTAAGGCCGATCTACAAGAGTTTGTCACAAGTTACCCGCTGTATGGCTACATTAACACTACCACGCGCTTCCGAGAAAAAGATAAGCCGTCAATACAGGATCGGATATGCACTAACGAAGAAGTACTGGTCGGGAGGTTGCTGGTAGAGAGGACGACGTCCCACTGGGCCACAGAGATCATGTAGTACTTATGATGTTCGGAATCAGAAAATAATTGAACTCCACCCAAACTAGTCACTACTAGGAATAAGAACACCAGAATTGGAATTCGAATTTCGCGGGAGTATATTCTATCTCAAAAAGGTGAAAAAGAATAATAATAAACAATCACTGAGTATTGTCTGTACAATTATCACATCCTCCGCAGCTTGAATGCAACTCCAGGTTTCTGTAATTCAGCTCTGGTTTCTGTTGCAATCTGGCAGGTCTTCTTGGAGGCTGATTTTGCTCAGAATACTCTTGAGGATCTGAAACTGAGTCGACATTAGTATTTTCAGTGCACACTGAATCGAATGACAACTGACCGGAATCCTTGTATCGTATCTGGTCAACATGCCGTCTGTGTACAGAACAATCATCGAGATCCAAAATTCTAACCATGCGGTTTCCAATGTTGTTAACAATGATACCAGATGAGGGACGTAAATCATTGTCTCTGAAATAAGATACTTCAGCAGTCCCCAAGCCAAGCATGTTTGACCTCAATGGTCTGGATTTACAAAGTTTGGCATGTGTATCTCCAGTAGAGGAATGCACGCAATTACGGTATTGAAGAAGGAAGTTTTCAACACAACGATCAAGTTCATCAAAAGAAGTAGGAGCACAGAAGGTAATAGAACGTTTTAAGGTTGCAACAAAGTTTTCCGCTAGGCCATTAGAACATGGATGTCGTGGAGCGGTAAAAAGGTGACGACATCCAAGGCTCTGTAGCCAATTAGTAACCTCTGCCGCCGAAAAGTGCGAACCATTGTCACTTACCACGGCTAATGGGACTCCTTCTCTACTAAACATTTTTCTCAAGGCACGGACAGTAAAAGCAGAATTTGATTTATCAGTCAGGAATACCTCCGGCCACTTTGAATAAGAATCCACCACCACAAGAGCATGGTACTTCTGCAGAAATGGTCCACAATAATCCATATGTACCCTTTGCCAGGTCTCGCATGTCATCGGCCATGGTGTCCACTTTGACGGTTGCCGTAAAATTTTGTGTTTACAGTTCGGGCAATCAGAAGCAGCCATCGCAATGAGGCTGGACCTTACCATGGTGCGATGGTTTGTGTGTCTCAGTGATCCATTGAGCTATACTGGGTGGTGCTTTTTTGCACCTTCAGAGCCACTCATACTAGATTGATCAATGGTTAGAGGCCAGACAAACTCGGCCTCCTGGTCCTCCAGGTTGGGGGTTGGAATGAGGGTGGCTCCTTATTCCTTAAAACGGACTCCTTGTAGTCCAGTGCCAAAACCGCTGCCTTGCGGCTAGGTTTTTGAACCAAAGGCTTTGGTTGAGAACCCTAATCGTTCTCCTGTCTAGGCCTGGGCAACCTGACAGTATCCTGCCCACGCAATACAATGAATCCTTCCCCAAACAGATTTCTGATGCTCTGGCCACCGCAGAGGATAGTCAACGGTGCCCTATCTGCTGCATCGAGCAGGGTGGATAGGGGTTTGGATGCTACTGCTCGAGCCTTCCCATCTTCTTATTCCCCTTCTTGCGCTTTTTCACCCTTATCGTCCCGTTCCAGCTTTACTTTTGTCCCCCCTATTTTCAACCCCCAATTCTCGCCCCTCCCCCACCTTGCTTCAATAGTTGCTTGTCTTTTAGTTTCAACTCACATGTGAACGCAGAGCGTCATTCCTGCACTGTCAACAGGCCCATGTCCAAGCAAGCGGCCCATTCCAGTTCATCGGCTTCCATTTGGAGCTCTCGATCCTCCTTCAGACCGGCATGCCTCAATGTTCGCACATTGCTTCAGATCGGTCAACAGACAGCACTTGCCCGAACATTAGAGACCCTCTCGATTGATGTCTGCTGCTTATCGTAGACCTGCCTGCAAGACTCGAGCTCTGTGCTCACTCTGCGATCCCCTTCAGGTGACACTAGCTGACACTATCCGGTAACGATGCAGCTTCGAGCACCGGCCAAGCCGGTGTTGGTATTGCCCTGAGTCCCCGGGCTGAAGCTGCTCTGGTTGATTGGATTCCAAGCAGTAGCCGGATGTGTGCGGTCCGATTGGCTGGCTCGTTCAAAACTTCGAAGTCGCGTTGGACTAACAGGTGTCTATTCGTTATCGCTGCCTATGCACCGACAAACTGTAGCGATGACTCGGTAAAAGACGACTTCTATCGCCAACTGAACGAACTCCTTCGCCACAGAAGAAGCTCGGACACTGTAGTGCTGGCTGGGGAGCTGAATGCTCAAGTTGGAAAATTATCCACAGATGAGCTGCATCTGGGCCGCCAACATGGTGTACGCTCCCGTAATGATGCTCGCTTGTTTCTTACGAGCACTAATTTCCGACACAGCATCCGTCGGAGGGTGACTTGGCGCCCATCAGCCTCGAACCAGCGATGGACGCAAATCGATCACATTGCTATCAGTTACCGCTGGAGAGGCTGCGTCCAGAACTGTCGCTCGATTTGGAGCACAGGTGTTGACACCGATCATGCACTTGTATGTGCTGACTTGCGGATGCGCTTCGTTGGACGCCCGCGACGATGTTGTGAGCGCATTGACACCGGCAGACTGGTGAATCCAACTGTTCTGAACGCCTATCAAATTACGCTGTCATCCGAGTTGGATAAACGCTCACTGGATGCAATTGAAGCTCACTGGTCTCAAATGCAACAGGCCTTACTAGCAGCAGGCAATCCTCAAGTGGTACGTCTAATCGCCAACATGAACATTGGGTCTCTACACAGTCTTTGGAACTTATAGATGCTGGCCGGCATAATCCGGCTGGAACCGACCACAATGAAACTCGCAAAGAGCTCCGGGCAAAACTCCGTGCTAGCCTGAAGAGAGACCGCGAATCCTGGTGGTCTCGTCGTGCATCAGAGATGGAAATGACCGCTGCCCTTGGTAACCATCGTGAGTTATTCCGTCTTATACGGGAAACGGGCAGCAGGAGACCTGGTGTTAGTGAAACTATACGTGACGAGAGTGGACAGCCTATCCACAACTTATCAAAACGCCTGAAACGTTGGGCTGAGCACTTTGAAAGGCAATTTAATCGGTCGGAATTGTTAGATTTCTCGCCGACCAGTGATCGCCCCACTCCCTGGGCTGTCCCTTTGGATCCACCCTCTCGCTCAGAAGTCGAACATGAGATCAAACTGTTGAAGTTAAACAAAGCCGCGGGACCTGATGACCTTCCTCCAGCTCTCTTCAAATTCGGGGGGCCTGCTCTTGTGGATGATTTACACGAGTTACTAGTGAAACTGTGGGAGCAGGAAACTGTCCCAACCGATTGGAGCCGCTCCGTCATAGTCCCAATTTTCAAAGGAGGCTCACGATCGGAATGCGGCAGCCATAGAGGAATCAGTCTGATCTCCACAGCCTCCAAATTGCTTGCCTCTGTCATCCTTCACAGACTGACTGGCACTCGTGAAAGCCAGATTCGTGAAGAGCAAGCTGGATTTCGTCGAGGTCGTAGCTGCATTGACCACATCTTCACGTTGCGTCAGTTGTTGGAGCACCGTCACACATATTGGCGGCCCACCATTGTCGTGTTCCTCGATATCAAAGGTGCATTCGATTCGGTGGATAGACATGCACTTTGGGTCTGTCTACTCAGGAAAGGTGTGCCTGAGAAATATGTGAATATTATCCGATCATTATACGCGCGTAGCTCGGGCAGAGTGAGGGCTTACGGCAAGTTGTCGTCGCCCTTTAATATCTCCAGCGGCGTGATACAAGGAGACAGGCTGTCACCTTTCCTCTTCAACTTCGCTGTTGACGAACTCATGGAAATCGCGTTCACAGGACACGACTTAGAAGGTGTGGAGCTACTCCCAGGAGAACGACTTCTTGATTTAGAGTATGCTGATGATATTGCCCTGATCTGTGACAGCTCACAAACGTGCCAAGCGGCACTGGACAGATTGGCACTAGCTGTCCGTCACTTCGGGCTTTGTTTCGCACCTTCGAAGTGCAAAGCGTTTCTCCAAGATTGGTCTGGACCGCCTCCTACGCTGACTCTTAGTGGGGATCAGCTAGAATTCGTTCAAAAATTCAACTACTTGGGAAGTTGTATCAGCGCCCGTGGGATTGAAGATGAAATCACGAATCGTATAGCAAAAGCTCAGGGCACTTTTGCTAACCTTCGCCACTTATGGCGCCGGCGCGACATCACTCTTGCCCTGAAGGGCAGAGTGTACAATGCAGCGGTACGTTCGACCCTACTGTACGGTTGTGCAACCTGGCCGCTTAAAGCAGCGGACCTGAAGAGGCTAGTTACGTTCGACCACCGGTGCCTTCGTAATTTAGCTCACATCTGGTGGGAACACCGCGTGAGCAACGAGCGTGTTCGACGCCTTGTTTATGGCACAGGAAAAGGAAATGAACCGCTCAGCACCGTTATTTCACGCATCAGGCTTCGATGGCTCGGCCACGTGTTACGCATGCCAGCCCACCGACTTCCGCGACGTGTGTTGTTTGCGCGCCGGGGGTGTGGATGGAAGAAGTGGAGGGGTGGCCAAGCGATGACTTGGTCCAGAGGAATGAAGCCCCTCACTTCTGAGCTGGCCTCGGTTGGAGCGTCTCGGCTCCCTGGTTGGGGTCCGAAAGACGATGAACACGTATGGTTGGACACACTTGCTGATGTGGCTAGGAGCCGACCTCAGTGGCGTTCGTGCTGTGAGTTTCTTTGTCCCACCCCATCCCTCTTAGCCTCCCCCTCCAACCACGATCTCATTACTTAGCCTTATATAATTTTACATAATAATTTTTTTGGGTGCACAGCAGCCGGCTGGTAGCTTACCGGAACGATGCCCATCCGTTACCGGTAGCTCAGCCAGCTTTCACCAGTTGTTATTTCTCTCCTTTTTTCTTTTATTGCGGCATAATAGCTGAGGTGTTCCCCACCTCTAGCTAACGTGTATGATGATGATGATGAGGATGATGATGAATCGGAAGCAGTTCGTCGAATATCTGCATTTAATTCAGGCCACCAGCACAAGAATCGAGCTAAAGACTTCATCTTTTCAACACCAAGATGACCGGAATGTAAATCCGTTAGAATAGCTGATCTCAAGGTCGGCGGGATAACAATGCGGTCATTTACACATAGTAATCCATCAGGTGTAACACACAATTCATCACGACGCACATAAAATTGTGGGAACTTCCGTTTGAGAGAAACCGACCAACCACGTTTGACAGCAGAAATCAATGACCCATAATACCTTCTAGTATGATTGATAAGGGCAGAACGAGAGATTGGAAGCGGCTGGGTGAGTAAACAACTCATTTCAGCATCGGTTTCAAATATCGTTGCATTACGTGATAAGTAGTCGACGTGAGGAATGAGCTTCGCACTTCTGTGCTCGACCACATAGTTATACGCACTAAGGGCAACACTCCACCTTTGGACCATGGCTGCTGAAGACTTAGCTAAAGAACTGGAAGGATTGCAAATGAACTTCAGAGCTTCATGATCGGTCACAATGGTAAATCTGAGGCCAAACAAGTATTTGTGAAGTCTAGTGACTGCCCAGTATACAGCCAAAGCTTCTGGATGAGTCTGAGCATATCCTTTTTCAGCACTGCTTAGTCGACGGGAAATACACAGAACGGGGTGTCCATTCTGCTCTAACACAGCCCCAATACCAGTGGGTGAAGCGTCTGTGAAAAGCACAGTAGGCAATTTAGGAGAACAGGTGGGAAGAACACAACCAGATGCAAGAATTTTTAAAAGCTTCCGAAGAACATGTTCATGTCTGTCTAACCAAACAAAACTCTTGTCATTCAACAAGGTGAATAAAGGATCAGCAATGGATGCAAAACCAGGAGTGAATTTGGAATAGTACTGTAAAGCGCCTATCAGTGATCGAAGCTCATGAACATCGGTGGGGGATTTCACATCAACCAATGGTTTTATCCGATCAGGATCTGGTTTGAATCCTTCAGATGTAACCTGATAACCAAGACAACTGATTTTATGGACACCAATTAAGCACTTCTTAGGATTGATATTCACATTAGCATCCTTGAAGCGAGTCAAAAGTGCCAGTAATCGGTAGTCATGTGTCGGTTTGTTAATGGCATGTACAAAAACATCGTCTTGATAGACCTCAACACCCTTCAGATCTTTCACAATGGAGTTCATCACATCTTGGAACATGGCTGGCGACACATTAAGACCAAAGGGAAGAAATCTATAGCGATACAACCCAAAAGGTGTATTGATTGTGGTCAGTTCACTAGACTCATCAGTCAGTGGTATCTGCAGATATGCATCTTTTAAGTCTAGCCTCGAGAAAATCTTGGATCCGTGTAAACGCGAGAGAATAGAATCAGGTTCTTCCGTGACACAACTACGCTGCAGCAGCTTCGTATTAAGAGTGACACGGTAATCACCACAAACTCTCGGTGTCTGTCCATCCGGCTTTAACGGTGTGACAATAGGTGTGACCCGTCGTGAACTTTGTACTGGGACGAGAATTCCTGATTCACAAAGAGACATAAGTACCTTTCGAACAGGTTCTCTAAGTCCAAATGGAAGTACACGTCGTTTACAGAAAACTGGATCACCGGCCACCTCCAACTTAACAGGCGGGATTCTCATTCCACCAGAGGTAACCGAACAATCGTGTAATAACTCACGAATTGGGGTGTCAGTATCAGTATGTGACAGAAAATTGACACGTATTTTAAGTGCCTGCATAACTTTAAGACCGAGGATGGACGGGCCTTGACGAATGACAACAAATTTACACTCGACAGGTTTCAAATGCTTATCTAGCACTGGTAAGGTACAACATCCTATCACCGGAATGGTATGACCAGTAATACCTTTAATAGTGATGAGTGTTGAATCAAGCTGAGCGGCAGGGCACAGATGATCGAGACTCGTTTTAGAAATAAGAGACTGTACGCTACCGGTGTCAACAATGAAACGATGTGACATACCATTTCCGAAACGTAAAGTGTTGTATAAATGGCCACTCGTATTCACAGCCAGTGTCAGCGAATGAAAATCGTCGGGCAAGTTCTCTGTGGAATCATCAACTTGTTTCACAACATTACAACGTCTGAACTGGCAACAAACACTACGAATATGTCCAACTTTCCCACAATGATGACATTTGGAATTCCGATGCGAGCAGGTATACCGTGAATGCAACTTTCCACAAGAGACACATTGTACAATCTCTCTATCAGCTTGACCACACTTTAAACTGTCTGAATTTCTCGGTGCATGAGATAGACTAATTCCGTGTGGTTTGAAAGAGTTGATTTGCCACTGTTTTCTCTTCTCGGCATGAACTCGGCGACTGGCTGAGCCAAACAAGACTTGATGATCAACAGTCGTCTGGCTTCTTGTAATATCAGAAACATCCTGACAATGCAAACAGATGGATTTTACGTGATTGTAACTCGGCGATGGAAGTGATAGGAGCTGACGATATAAATCGGGATTATTTATTCCAGCAATTAGGCGATCTCTGAGGCATTCGTCAAGTTTGTCTCCAAATGCACAAGTTGATGCTTGAGATTAAAGTTGGAGAATAAAATCACGAATAGACTGATTAGGTTGACGGAGCAGCAAGTTGAATTTTACTCTTTCGGCAACCACGAAAATTTCCGGTAATAAGTGAGATAAAAGGAGGTCCCGCAACTTATCATATGATAATTTCGATGGCAGCTGTGGGTAAGCCAGATTTTTTAGAAGCGTATACGCCTCTCGTCCCATAACAGTTAAAAAGTGGGCGGATTTAAGATCTTCGCGAAGGTCATCTTTTGTGAGCCACCAAAACTCGAATCTCTCCATGTATTCTTGTAACTCCCGGGGAAATTCATTTACGTTTTAGAATTCGATGGTTGTATTCATTTGGAAATAAACGCTGACTGCGACGCCAGTTATGATGTTCGGCATCAGAAAATAATTGAACTCCACCCAAACTAGTCACGACTCGGAATAAGAACACCAGAATTGGAATCCGAATTTCGCGGATGTGTATTCTACGTCAAAAAGGTGAAAAAGAATAACAATAAGCAATCACTGAGTATTGTTTGTACAATTATCACAGTCCAACTATTCGAATACACTTGCTATGCAGAATATCCCGTGGAAATCGCTAATGCAACAAAAACGATTATAGGCTAATACGTATTAGCTCGATTAGGTAAGACGGTAGACTAGATCTTTCTGGCAGAGGAGGCATCTGCTAGTGCATGGGTAGATTTCATAAGCCAGTTTAGCTCTCTGGTTGCTGAAGCGTTAGCGGCAAAGTCCTTTCGCCCAAGAAACATTACCTTCATTCTGCAATGCAAGTCATGCAATTATGTAGCGGTGAGAACCTCAGCCTGGCATGTCTGTAAGCGCTCCAAGAGCACCGAGAACTGGATGGCGTATACGTCTCAAAGAAACCACTGTACTCAGGTTGTTGGCAAGGATAGAATGGCTTACCAGTGGAAGTGGGCAGTGCGGATGTCCTCAAACCATAAGCTTCTGTAACAACACGTCAACAGACTATGTAAAGTGAAACGGGGAATTCCTCCGCTTCAAGCAGCGGACGGCCCCAACACACACCGAAGAAGGCGCTTAATACGCTGTGCCTACAAAATGCTCCAATGCTTCAGTGCGATCACTGGCCACCTAACCCTATGACATATTTGTTTCACTCTGAAGTCTCACTCACGTATACCTCACGACAGAAGCTGTCTGAAAAAAGCTGTTGTGTATGGGCAAGCGCAACTCTCCTGGGGTTAATAATATGAATAAATAAATAGATATTTTACCCTCGACAACGTGAGGTACGCCTTTTGAGCATGCTCAGCATATTGCAATATTGTACATGATAGCATGGTTAGCAACACCACGAGCAGGATTAGTACGGATGGAGTCAGTAGGGTGAGCCCACGTGGCCCCAAGGTTGTACAAAGTCTATGTCCACAGCATGCGCTACGTAAAGATAAGCAGCAGATCACTGAGGTGGAGTATGTTGATGAGGAATTAGTCCGATGAGGTTGTGTACACAGCGCGGGTCAGGTGAGTGGAGCATGAGGAAAAGGCTGCAAAATTATTTAAGATTAGGGGCATGTACCTGCTCAAATACGTAGGCGCGTTCGTACGAGAGCAGATATATGCACAGAATTTGTGAAATATGGTATCGGTCAACTTGCCAGTGCATGATTGGGGCGGTGACTTTATTGAGTGGCGAGTCACATTAGCCAATTTGCCATGTTGTTAAACAGACATTTGTAGCTTTTTATACGGAAAACGCTTGCCATACGAAAACCCACCACGTCCTAGCACACGAAGTCACGAGCGGCGGTGGGACAGAGTATACCTGAACCTTTGGCTCGATTCTTTCAACACTGTTTTGACAATATGTGTTTGCCCGGCATGTGGAAACCCAGGATGATTACCCCCTTTCCTAAGGGTGATAGTCCTTTCAATCCATCCAACTACCCTCCTATAATCATATTGCCGGTTCTTTCAAAGGCCATGGAAACTCTTAGTTCTGATGCGCCAACCGCCTACTTGAAAGAATTTGACTACCTCGCACCGGAATAGCATGGCTTCCGACGAAGTCGATCATGCAGTACAGATGTACTACTGGCACGATCCAGCTAGACTGAAGCGGTAAACTTTGGCACCCAAGTTTTTAGAGTGGTTCTGGACTTCCCAGAGGCGTTCGACCGGTCAAACCATAATATTCTGCTCTCCAAACTCCAGACATTTGTTAGTGGTGATCCTCTACTAGGATGGATCAGAAGCTTTCCTCTACACCGGTGTCTCGACGTGCGTATGTATGTATGGAATCTCAACAGTCTAGTAACTAGACATAGAGCCAACAAAGCCATGGAAATCAGTGGAAACGTGACAGTCATTGCGTCCTAATCATGGTGGCATGCTAGTTGCAGGTGGGCAACACATTTCAGCTAATATGCCGCAAGAAAATGGAACATTTTGACAAAAATGCAGCACAAAACATTTTTAGTTTGTTTGTCACACGCAGATTTTTCTCTTTTTTGTCATTTTCAATGTTGGTAGTATTAAACATGTGAATCAATACAACAGTGATTCCGGTTGCGGGCCATGTCTTCAAGAGTCCTAAGCCATTGGCACTCCTCATCTTTGGGTCCCCATCCTGGAAGACGTGCGGGTCCAACAGCGGCTAGACGCGACGTCAGCGATTTCATATGCTGCCGCCAAGTGGAAGGCTGACCACCATGCGGCCGCTTCCAGCTAGGTCCTTGACGAGCGAATAGAGCGCGACGCGGTAGACGCTCAGGTGCCATGCGTAGGACATGACCGAGCCATCTTAACTGGCGCAACAAAACCATTTTGTTGAAGGAAATACTTGCATTCCCCAAGATGCGACGTCAAACGTCATTACTGGTAACTCGAGGTTGCCACCGAACACGAGCGATCCTCCTTAAGCAACCGTTATCGAACGCAGAAAGACGACGCATGTCTTCCACGCGAAGCGACCAGGACTCGCACCCATACAACAATACTGAGCGAACTGATGCGCTGTAAACGCAGTCCTTTAGTGAGAATGAGACGTCGCGACGACGCCACAAGTGCCTCAGATTGTCAAATGCTGATCGGGCTTTAGCGATAAGAAGTGAAACTTCTTTGGTGATAATGCCGTCGGCAGAAAGCTCCCAAGGTAGACGATACTATCTACCTGTTCAAGTTGTGCACCTTCTAGAGTGAGTTTCGGAGCAGGTGCAAGCCAATCCTTGAGAAGTACTTTACACTTCGATGGGGCGAAGCTCATGCCATACTTAGACGCTTCAATCGCTAAACGATCCAGAATGAGTTGCATACTCTGAGGACCTTCACCAAGTAAGGCATCATCAGCATAATCTAAGTCGGTCGCGCGTTTACCCGGTATAAGCTCTAGGCCAAAATGTTGGAAACCTTCTAGGGCATTCGACAGAACGTCTTCGATTGCAAAGTTGAAGAGGAATGGGGACATAGGGCAGCCGTTTTGCACACCGCTATTGACAGCGAATTGCGAGGAAAGCTTAACATAGACCCCCAGTATGCCGGATGTAGGAAGGCAAAGTGTTCGTAAGATGGCGGTATATTTCTCAGGCACCCGTTCTTTAGTAAGCAACGCCATAAAGCAGGTCGATCAACGGAGTCAAAAGCGGCATGTATGTCTAGGAATGCAACGGTAGTGGGCCTGTGATAAATGTGGCGATGTTCGAGGAGTTGGCGGAGCGTGAAGATTTGATCCACGCATCTGCGGCCAGGACGGAAACCAGCTTGTTCTTCACGGTAGTACGATTCACGTACTGGGGATAGTCTACGAAGTAGCATGGATGCCAATAGCTCAGATGCAACCGAAATAAGACTGATCCCGCGATGATTTGCACATGAAGTGCGTGCGCCTTTCTTGAAAATGGGGACAATAACTGATTCGGCCCAAGAGGAAGGCACTTTCTCTTCATGCCAAATTTTTGCGAACAGCGCGGTTAGCTGGTTAACGACCGCCACACCGCCAAACTTGAATAGCTCCGGAGGAAGTCCCTCTAAACCGGCAGCCTTGAAGCGCTTCAAGCGTCGAATCTCGAGGCAGACTTCTGCTTCGCTGGGTGGATTCAACGGGGCAAGCCAGGGTGAATAGCAAGGGGTACTGCATGTACTGATGGATGGTGGAGACCAGTAGAACTGCGAGTGAAAGTGCTCGGCCCAGCGGTCCATACGCCTCTGTAGGTTGGTGATCGGAGACTCATCCACCTCACAAATGACCTCACTGACACCAGGCTTCCTGAGGCCAGTGGACCGAATGAGTTGGAAAAGCCTGCGAGTGTTACCAGAGAGAGCAGCGGTCTCCATCTCTAAAGCACGTTCAGACCACCATGTCTCGCGATCCTTGCGTAGGCTTTGCTTGAGCAGCCGGTTGGTAGAACGGCACCGCTCGTTGCAATCTGATTCCGCCGGGATATCTTTGCGGCGTTCGAACAGCTCCAGAGAACGAGCAGAGATCCAAGACATCAAAGGGCGTCGAGTTAGACCGCAGCATGACTGTCCGGAAATGGTCAGCGCTTACCATATAAAAGTCCAGTGTTGTTCCACTTCTCGCGGTGGATTGCAACTGAGTGCATATACCAGTGAAGACTGATCGCTCTCCTGGACAGAGGAATCAGTTAATCTGTTTACATCAATCTTGTGGTGCTTCGTGTTTCGGGATCCTCCAAAACACATGTAGATTTTCGCGCAGACCAGAGCATGATCTGAATCGACGAAAGTAGACCAAAAGGACCTGCAGTCCAGTACGCTGCCGCGCCATCTGAAGCTAATTACAATTTGATCAATTTGAGACAACGGTTGTGTTGCAGAGGGTGGACGCCGCGTTGCGCAACGCTTCTTCGTACGCCTGAAGCTAGTGCTCGAAGGAGACAGACGGTTGTCTTCGCATGATGTGAGAAGCCTCTCTCCGTTATCAGAGCGGTTCTCATCGAGCGCGTGGTGACCACCAAGGTGGCGTTCGTATGGTAACAGGCGGTCAACCCGTGCATTAAAATCCCCAGCAAGAATAACGACATCCGACATTTTAGCATTAGTCAAGATCTGAGGTAGATCTCGGTAGAAATCGTCCTTGACCGAGTCGCCACTGCAGTCAGTTGGAGCTAACACAGGGATCACAAACAAGTTGCGTCTCTCTTCGCGGTGCCTGTTAACTCTACATGAACGCCGAATCCGAACTGCAAATAGTCGGCTGTTAATCGGGAACCAGTCCAGTAGTGCCGCCTCGGCCTTGCCACTCAGTGCTATACCTACACCAGCCAAACCCGCTGAGCTTGCTTCTGGATCCCCAGAAAGACGCAGGTGTTATCTGGCTTCGTGGGCAGTGGGGGATGTCAATGTAAGCACAGTGCTGGGATCTTGCAATCGGGTTTCTGAAAGCCAGCAGACATCAATGTCTAGGGAATCTATGGTGCGCTCTAGACCGGATTGCTGTCCAATCTGCATGAGTGTCCGGACGTTGAAGCACGCCAGACGGAACGAGGATCGGGGACGAAGGAGAGCCATAGGTTGAACTCCTTGGTCTGCGGCGCAACCGGAACCGCAGCCAGATTGTTGAACACATAATTCGGGTAACGGAAAGTGAGAATTGTTAACAAACAAACTATTGACGTGTGATGGAGTAGCGTGAAAGTGAGTAGCAGGAACAGTTGCTGATGAGCGCGTTGTAGTACCGTCCATGGACGTGCGTACGCATGGATCGCTGTCAGATCCCACCCGAATTGAGTGCGGAGTACTACAGAAATCGGTACTAGAACCGCGATTATTCCTGACGTATAATAACGATATCACACACCACATAAGCTCGAACTGCCTTCTGTATACCAATGAGATCAAGGGGTGGAAGGCAAGCAATACACCAGTTAATATCACAGTAATTCAAGATGATCTTGCTAGGGTATACACGTAGTCAATCCAGTAGCTACTTCGATTACACTGAGGCAAATGTTAAGTGATGCATCCACGGTAAAAGTTTGTGCACCCCTACACACTCGGCAACCTGGAACTTCAAACATCTTATGGCGAGAAGCGGCTGGGATGTTTTGTCCAGGTTGGCCTAAGATGCTCGAATCACACGGAAACGGCTTCAAGGCGGGACATCCAACACGAGGGTCTTCTGAAGCGCGCACTCGGAAGCTTCGACGCATCGATTTTCCACAACGTTTTGACTCATACATTTGCGCACATGTGAGATACGCAGTAGAGGTCTAACAGCCATGGCAGAGAAAAGATCTCACCGCCTTGGAGATACCCCAACGCCGGGCAGCCAATAACGTCAAGGTTCCGTATAGATCGCCGTATGGGAGAAATCTTCAAGTACTCGGGGACTTCAGCGAACTCTATCAGCGATCTCCCCGGAACGCACTTTGGCTAACCAGATTTTGAGCGATCGCAGCCACACGTGGCGCCAGTTGCTAGAGTTCAGTCACAACAACAATTTAAGAGGCCACCATCTCAAGCTGGCACAGCAGCACAGTCGTTTGGAATGCCGTCGGAATTGCTTTTCCGTACGCGTTTGCAGAACATGGGGTGCTCTACCGGCATCTGTCATATGTGCTCCCACACTGGCAGACTTCAACTCCAAGGTTAGGCGTGCACTTAGTTCGCTGCACCATCTTACATGAGCTATTACCCATTGATAAAAACATGTGTCTGTAAGATTTCACTGGCGGTCAAAGCCAAGATCCCGTTTCACCTTTTCCACCTCCTGTATGTGTACACCACAATGTGACACTATCTTTTACCAATATCAATGTTGCCGTCAGTGCTCATAGTTCGACGTTGGATTTACAGTCTATCCTACATATACTTCAGTGAGTGCAATGTGTAACCACCGTTTTGCTAACCATTTTTCACATTTTGAAGTTACACCATAACCATCCTATGGGACTTGTTAAACATTAGATTTCTACCCCGTATAAAACAAGTGTTCCATTATGTTATTTCATGCGCAAAACCTGCTTTGAAAATACTCACTGAAAACAGCCATCCTTTAAATAGCGTTTTATCCAACCGCAAATCTAGTTCCTCACCGTGACAAAACTACAGATCCATATATGCCTGCACGCATGCGGACGGCTCATTTGGCATACCTCATCGAGCTAGCTTTCTGCTTCATCCGGATAGTATCATTCAAGTACCAAACTGCAAATTATGTTATTGATCTTGTACCACACATAAAACCTTGTTTTAGCCGCAGAGTTTCCACTGTATTGTGGGTAATAAATTGTTCATATTTACTGTTTCAACCGCATGCGTGTTACAGCTATAAATTAACCTTTCATGGGTGCATAAAAGCGAATTCTTGCCTGGGTTTGTATACATTTCCGTCGGCGAATGGGATAACGGAAAAGCTTTCCTAACTGGGGAAGTATTGCGCAGATCGTTCAGTGTGACCTTTTAGTCGTCAGGAAGTACAGAACATGGGTGTACACAGCTTATCCGGCATGCGCTAATGTAGTGCAAAGCAGTATTTCCAGTGGACAGCATGAATGCACAACGAGGACATTTGTTAGGACGTCGTAGAGGTCCTGCAGGCTAATTACCAAGGTAGCAACGATTTTGCAGGTTGCGGAATCACTCGGGCTTGAAGCACGTGAGTTGCGATTAAAGTACGCGTCTAGCGATGACAACGCGAAGCAAAAATGCTACCGCATCGATGGACAGCATATCACAAATTGGTGCAATAAAACAAATATTGTCACTGTGGCTTCCTTTATTTATCGATCGAAGGCATTTACCAGTTGAATGTATTAAAATAGACTTAATGCCATACTAAATATTCCATGTCCTATGTAAAGTAGTACAAAGCGCATGACTCCATTTCATGACAGAGAATGACGAACCAGCTTCGAAATTTGACGAAGCTCCTGTGATTCCATGTGCTAGCAGGCTGATAAGCAGATTGTGGTTTGAAGACTCACCATCAGTTGAGATGCTGGCACTTATTTATCTATTAGCTTCTCGTCACCACCGATAGCCTCCCAAGACCATTCACCATACGTAACACTTCGGCGAAACATGCAACTGGAAATATTCTGTGAATTCCAAACGAACATGTGGAGCTCCTCACCTCTGACTGCATTAATTATTTTAAAATATTATAAAGTTATAATTTTCTTATGTATCGGGGAATTGGGCGGTTTGCTTGTTTGCATCTTTCTGACGTTGATTTGGGACCTACTCACACGCATCAGCTCCGCGAGCAAGCGAAAGCGACCTGTGACTGGCGCCCATCCTCGCACACAGCACACGTCCCCATCTTCCCAAACTGGCTCTCTCTTGGTGCCTCATGGTTAGCCTTGGCTAGTTTAGCGACCTTTTAATAAACCATTCCTAGCTTACTTTCTTCCTGCTCGCTTATAGTTAGGTTTGTATTTGCGAATAATATATATAACGCCAGACCGACGTCCTATAACCGGGCACCCACCACGTTACCCAGTATTAAAATCAATAAAAAAGTAGCACTTTAGTGAATGATTATATATCCCGCAATATATTCTAAAGATGGTGAATATGATTAGGAAAACGGTATGTGTATAATGATTTGGCGATGTCGAGCATGAGGCTCTGCAAAATGAACCATACCCGAATAATTTGTCTATGTGATACACGTACGGCAAGGGGGCGCACAGAAGCATCATGTGCAATACCGAGTAAATGTAAGGACCTAAAATTTCATTTCCAAATGTGTAACGCACTTATCAGTGCCATAATGTGTATATAAGCGGTGTGGTCGATTACTGCGTTGGGTATCTAGCGGTAGCAATGTGTGTGCCAAAAGTTCTAAGCGTGCTTTAGTAGCTGACGCAGTAATTAAAGGAACGCATGTGGAGTACTCCACTTGCAATGTTGCATGAAAGGCATACATATAATAGACTTACATGGACAGGTATGCTTTCACAATAAGCTTTAAGTATATACCTACTTACAAATATTGGTAAACATAGAATAGGATGTGGTTATATAAAGGCTGGCTAACCGAACAACCTCCAGGTGGTGACAGGTGCGTGGTTCGGGCCAATTCCATTCCAGCGAATGGCTCGGCCGCAGTGTTCCAAAAGGTGGTAAGTTTTCGTTTGGCAAGCCTTTTTCCCATAAAAGTCACAAATGTCTGCCTAACAACACTGTGATTTGGCGAATATGACTCGGCACTGGCCTTTCCGGAGGACCATACCCAAATCATGTACGTCATCCACTTCGATGAGTTTATTTGTTTCCTTCCTATGTTGACGAATTCACCGGACAAATCACGAATTCAGAGTAACAGTAACAAAATCTACCTAACATGATGACTTACACATGCAAATGTTTGGCGGCTTCCGTTTCCGGATTGCCTGTCACTGCGACCCCCATGTGGACAGCCACAGGACGCCTGCATCTACAGGTGGACCATTGGTGGCTTGCGCTACAGTACCTATAGCTCCAACCACACACATCATCTCCAGTTTAATCCCGAAGGACTAAGATTGGGAGACAAGTGGGTGGAACTCACGTTTCATCAACGGAGGCTGCCCACACTCCTTCAGCATGCCCAGCAGCAGCATACCTGAACAATGAATTTATACAGGTCAGGAAGCGTTGCTTTACTAGTCCCTTTGGATATTTGGTGGAGATGTCGAAATAATAATAATAATAATAGTAATAAAATATTCAGTACTTTAACTATGAAAATAAATGGACTTATCATTTGTTCCCCTGTAGCTCTGCAATCCGCGTAGATTCACAGCACCCGCAGTTAACATCAACTAAATTCATGGTAAACTCCAGGCGTAGGATGGCGGCTTAGTGCTAAGTGACAAGGTGAGTGCGTCATCCAACCGTCTTTTAAATACTGTTAGTGTCGGTGCAGAGACGACCGATTCTGGGAGAGCATTCCACAGGTGACAGATACGAAGTGAAAAACTATTTCTGCGGCAGTCCAGGCAGCTATACTGTACAGCGAGTTTCAGTGTGTGGCCCCACTGGGTTGTATCGGTGCAGAGTCGCAGTACGGAGCGGCACACATGTGGTGGGTCTTGCAGCATCAAGTATGTCATAAGCAGGTCGCTTCGTACTCTGCGATACCTGCCACTGAATACCCCTACTTGTCGAAACAAGACCACTGATTCTTCAGCGCTTAAAGGATAAACTCCCGATTCCGTCCCAATCGTTTTTCTTATACCAGTTCACCTACACCTGTGGTGTTAGGTATCTTGGACATACGACCAGGTGTTTGTCCAAAAGAATGGCTGAGCATTGTCCTGCATCACCACGAAAAGGCACGTTAAAATCCATCAACAGTTCCGTATTACAACACTTGGTCGACACTGGACACCAAGTCCAGATAAACCAGACGTTTCGAGTCGTTTATACTATCCCTAAACGATACACAAAACAGCTGAAGAAACATTTATTGAGCATTTATGAAGCCATTGCTATCAAAGTTCTAAAACCAGAGCTGTGCAAACAGCGCACACTGCTACAAGCTCTGAAATTGTCTTGGCCTTGAACTTGACCTTCCTTGATCACCTGCTTCCTAATGCGACAATCCGATTGCAGTAAGTGGAAAATTCCCATTTCATTATCAAGAACGAAAGACCGAGGGTGAACAATTGTTTTCGATGATTCATCTTCAGACCTGTACAATCATATGGGTGAAGGCGCAATGGGCAAGTATCAGGGGATTAACGATCAGTTCAAATGAGATCGATCACGTGTCGATCAAAGGCATGAACCAGTAACAAACAGCAAACTAGGGCTGAGGTACCGTTGCACACTTGCAGTTACTGTCCGAAGGATCCATTTTGGCTGGCCAAGGTAGCTGAACAGCTTCGATCAGCTTCTTTTGTGCACACAAAAGAGGTTGGTACAACCGAATGCTGATCGCCTCGGCAGTAGCAAGGGTCCGGAGGCGCAGGCCTTTCGACTGGAGTGGAGGGACACTGTACAGTATTCGAAAGGCACTGACTGGGTCAACCTCATGCCCACTATCAACCAGATGAGCCATAACTGAGCTAGTTATAGCTCCAGTACCGCCTCGACGCAACCAACGTGGTAGGTGCTCCTTAATGCGTTTCGAAATTTGCCGCGCCGTTCGACCGATGTAAGTAGCGCCACAAGCGCACTTGAACTGATAAATTACCATAGAAGCGGTCAGCGTCGGTAACTTGTCTTTGTTGTAAATACGGATGAGTGGAAAAGGTACATCTAAGTTTGGCTGCTGGCAAAGTTGACTTGACAGCTGTTGAAAGGCTTCTAGTTACACGCTCAGCAGCGACGTCTCCCTTGAAGGGTAGTCGTATGAAAAGTTCTTTTTTCTCTGCTGTCTAGAAGGGCGGACGGCTCGATCCAACGGCATGTTTACAGGAAGAAAACCTGGAGTGGCCAGTATACGAACGTTCACAGTTTCGTTCCGTTGAGATATAAGCGAAACCTAATTCGCTGTCTAACCACAAAGGCCCACAGGATCTGTTCTGAAGACAAGTTGGATAATGAGTTGACGCTCATTCAGAATTTGCTGCGCGAAAACGGATATCCTGATCGTTTCATTTTGAGGAACATGCAAAGTAAGCCCGACCAGTTACAGGTTCAGACACCAGAGAAAAAAGAACTTTTCATACGACTACCCTTCAAGGGAGACGTCGCTGCTGAGCGTGTAACTAGAAGCCTTTCAACAGCTGTCAAGTCAACGTTTCCAGCAGCCAAGTTTAGGTGTACCTTTTCCACGATTCCACTCATCCGTATTTACAACAAACACAAGTTACCGACGCTGACCGCCTCTATGGTAATTTATCAGTTCGAGTACGCTTGTGGCGCTACGTACATCGGTCGAACGGCGCGGCAACTTTCGAAACGCATTAAGGAGCACCTACCACGTTGGTTGCGTCGAGGCGGTACTGGGGCTATAACTAGCTCAGTTATGGCTCATCTGGTTGATAGTGGGCATGAGGTTGACCCAGTCAGTGCCTTTCGAATACTGTACAGGGTCCCTCCACTCCAGTCGAAAGGCCTGCGCCTCCGGACCCTTGCTACTGCCGAGGCGATCAGCATTCGGTTGTACAAACCACTTTTGTGTGCACAAAAGAAGCTGATCGAAGCTGTTCAGCCACCTTGGCCAGCCATAACGGATCCTTCGGACAGTAACTGCAATTGTGCAACGGTACCTCAGCCCTAGTTTGCTGTTTGTTACTGGTTCATGCCTTTGATCGACACGTGATCGATCTCATTTGAACTGATCGTTAATCCCCAGATACTTGCCCATTGCGCTTTCACCCACATGATTGTACAGGTCTGAAGATGAATCATCGAAAACAATTGTTCACCCTCGGTCTTTCGTTCTTGACAATCCGATTGATCAAATCATTGATTTAGTTTTCATATTGCCCAGTTAATGAGTTGCTTGCTCTCTGTACAGGTCTCTACGGGTTTTATTCTCTCCAAACGTTTTGCTTCATAATTGTACTCGCCTGATGAGAATTATCGAAAAGAATATTCTTCGCGCACTTGCTTACTTTTGACTCAAACGGGGATTATTTATGAATACCCATAATCGTTGCAGCCTAACCGGGTATGAAAGATGGTGCATTCCATTTACGTTCTTAGATGCCCGACATAGCGGCTGCTCCAGTGCATTAAGATTGTGTTTCAGCCATGGATGCCAAGCTTGAACTGCGTATTCCACTTGGGGCGAACATATGGACTGAGCATTTGTCGAAATATGGAGCCGTTTATTTGTCCAAACGCCCGTCGCAACAACTCGACGTGTTGGTTTCCAGTCTTCGAAGCCTTTTCGGATTTCCTGGAGCAACCAAAGTCATCTTGAACTAGGACACCCAAGTCACATTTGACGATTAATTGCTGCAGTATATCCTTTTCGAGGCGGAATGAGTAGCTGCTCTGAGGTCAGATAGAAAGTACCCTGCATGTACACACTTTGAAATGTAGTAAATTTAAGGTTGCCCATTGTTATACCGTAGGTCAATCTGAAGCAGATGCTAGTCTGCGTTCACCTGGATCCTGCGTCAACTCTTGATATAGTCAGTAAACATTACGAAGTTTGAAGCGATTGTCGGTGAAATGGTCATTAGTAAACACCAAATCAAACGTAGACCTATAACTGAGCCTTGCGGCACACCACACTCGACTTGTATAGGGTCCGGTAAAGAGCTCCGAACTCTGACCACTAATTGTCGTTGAAGTATAAATTTGGCGAAGCAGCTTAGTATAGGGTCGCCGATCCCGTAATGCTGCAGCTTGAATAGTAGTATCCGATGTTCTAGACGATGGAAAGCCTTGGAAAAATACAGGTAGATCACATCAACACCTTCTCCAGCGTCAGCTGCCTCGGTTCAACTACTGCGTGCAATTAGTAAATTCGTTGTACATGACCGCTGTCGACGGAAACCGTGCTGTTCAGGATTGATGAAGTTGCAATTTTTCAGATAGCACACCAGTGCATCGGCAACTATGGATTCCACGCCCTTGAAGAGTATAGGAAGAAAGCAAACTTGGCGGTAGTTGGAGCGCTCAGTCCTACGTCCATCTTTGTGAATCAGGGTTAATATTCCAAGCTTCCACATGGCGGGAACTTGGTTCTGGTCTAAGCAGTGCTGGAAAAACTGAGCAAATGGTCCGGTCAGTTGACTTGTTGCTGCTTCCAGTGCTTCTGGATGAATGATATTGACACCCGTTGAGCCGAGTTTGCGTAGAGACGTCCGTTTTCGCAAAAGAGCCTCCGCGGTAAAAGTGATGTGGGTTAGTCGTGGCGGAGAGGCAAAAAATGTTGGAAGCTCGCATGGTGGCAAGAGCCTCTGAAATGTGAGGCCATATTGCATATGCAGCGCGTTAGTTGATTTTACGGCCCTTCTTGTTGCGCTATCGGCCCTTCTGAGTGGTAATCCTTTCCTCACCCTTCGTAGACTATTGACGTGTTTGTACAGCAGTTTGTGATTAGCATTAAAGGTTTCTGCGACTTTGTGCTGATATGCGGCTTTGTCTTCTCTTAGCAGTTGTGTGCAGTGGATACGTTGGGCTACGTATCCCAAGTTTCTGGTGCTGGAGTTTCCCTGTACACTCACCAGGCAGCGTTGCGTACTCGCAGCCGTTTTTGAGCTCCGTTCCTAACGAAAGAAAATGAGTTACACTTATTGCAAACTCTTCTTTCTGAAGCCACTGCAATCAGCTGACTGAATTAGTTGACGAACGCGATCCAGGCCACGTCCGGGGGTTCTTCGGCAAGGAACCACAAAGTTGTAGCGCGGACTAGCTGGGCTAATCGAGCGTAGCTTTTGATGATCCGTACAATCTCATCGTTCTCAATCCGATATACCGCATAGCAGACGAAGTTGAAAGTGATGACTGCGTGATTACTGCGACCTAATGAGCAGTCAACAACAAACATACCAATCATATGCTGCTCGTTGGTAAGCACAAGATGCAGACCTATGTAGGTAATGCAGCGTAGTAGACGTACATAAGACGGTGTTTGGGTTGTAATCTGTTCCACACTGGATGCATGGGGCCAATATTTGAGCTTAGTACGGCGACGAGGACCATGCACCACACACCCAGAAACGATACACAGCGTCCTGGAGCCGGCGTAGACGAGGTAATAGACAAATTGCCACCTTTTGGACATTCACATCAAGTGCAGCCACACTCGGAATATCAAACAATCAACAAGGAATTTGAGGCAAAGCAAACACGCACGATTGACAAAGAATATGTAGCAGAATAAATACTTAATTAAATAATTAAATAAATAAACGGTTTATTCCTTAACGGTGCGTGACACAGCCCGACTGAGTGGCCTGATCAGTCTGCACAAGAAGATCGCATAAAAGAATTAATTGTTCATGTTTTGTACAACGGACCGTAAAGGGCTTTTAGAGGGAATTGACACGTTGAAGGTATCAGAGAGATTAGTAAACTGAGAACAATAACAGATGCAGCTTTAACCAAAAGTTCAAGTAAAGTAATACGGCGATCCATGGAACCGACCTCGGGGGACCTGCTTCCATCCATGTTATTACCTCGATGGGTTTCACCCGCACTTCCATGCTCCAACTGGCTATGTGCCGTTGTGGCCAAAAGGCATGTGAGCCATCACAAACCAAACAAAAATGAGATGACTTTTAACCCGAGAAAAATGATCTATTTTATGTATAATTTGGTTCAGAACAGCTGAGATGAAGAAGCATCATGAGAGCAACATCAACCTTAGCATGAGGCGCCACAAGAATACGAAAGATGTAAGAAGCTAAACACGCCAACCGGGCGGTAGATATACGGCAGTAGGACAGAACTGAGCAAATAAGCAAAAATGGATTAATACTGATCCATTTTTAAAGTGATGTTAGATAACTGTAAGTGCAAATCAGGGGATATCAAGTGACTAACAAAAGAAAACAAAGAGAAAAAACACGCAAAATATAAAGAGAATACGCGGAGGGTAGAAAACAGAACCAGGTTGTACGGGTAAACTTGTGGACTTGTTACCCATCATACGCATTTGTAGTATTTTGATTATGACTTTCAAGGCGTCTAGCATTGTCGAGAATAAACTATTTACTTATTTGTTTTATCTAGGTTTGCAGAAAAAATGCATGATTAAAAGTACATGAAATAAATGAGAAGAACATTACAGATACGTTTAATATATTTTTATTTCTGAGAGGTTGTTGTGCTTTTCGCGCTGGGCAATATTGTCGAAGAGGTTTCGTTACCTTGCTACGCAACATCCTCAGTACGGCTATCTTGATGTTATACACGGGGTCTCGAAAGTCATATCTATCATGTCATATATATCTGTGCGGTACTTAAATGGACAGACTATACACGACATAGAACACTTCAGCAGCCGAAGCCGGACAATTATAAAATTTTCATTAGAGTTGCAGCATCATGTAGACATAAAAATTCGTATGAATGTATATGAATATATCGCATAACTTCACATTCAGCGTGTAGTGGATAGTCCCACCAGCAATACCACTATGTCGACAGTTCAAGTCTCTTTGCGACTTATGAATTCTAACCGAAGAAAAGTGTCAGGTCAGACAATTACAGACGTGTATCAACATCAACCGCAAGCAGACATCGATAATACTAAAACCGGTGACCTAGTGTGTGCTGAAGCTTATCGCCCGCACAAAATCAACTGGGGTCCTGGTGCATTTACAACATAAATAGGCAGAGTCGCCTACGTAATTGAGATCGTGGGCGAAACCTGACACCGTCATATGAACCAGCAGGGACTCTGTTTCAACAGCAACCAGCGTCTACCGCGCTGTAATCTGAAGCTAGTTTTCGGTTACTATTTGAGGACGTGTCTCTGTCGGAATCAACAGATTCGGATTCGGATCGATTCACTCATGCAAGTTAAGATGTTTCCAGATTCGGAAGTGGTTCGCAGACAACCAGTATGGAACTGTCGGCCAACTGATCGTTTCAGAAGGCCCAAAGACTGGAGGTCCCAGCAATCAGCGTCAGAAAAAGAAGTTGTTGTGTACGGAAGTTCAGGCAGAATTCCATTCTTTACTCAGATCCAATCAGACTGTGTCACAAGCCAAACAAACATTGGTGAGTCATGTGCCAATGAACCAATGGTATAACCCTGAGCACGCACCTGCTTACGTGTGACCTCGAAGCATCAATAATAGCGGTCCTATCCACGCTCTGGTATTCTATCCAAATACTGAACGTAGTTCAAGCTACTTGCAACACTCAAAATTGCTTTCACTTGCTGTGGGGAAAAATTGGACACAACAATCAACAGCTATCCTACGAGTCCAAATGCTTAATAACGCTTCGTCGTTTTGGATGACCAGATTGGACCATGAATCTCAAGAGAAATCGCTCCGGAACATTCGCGGAAAAAGAAAAATCCCGACAAGTAACTGACTAGCGATTAACAGGATGATGTTGATGTTTCATGTTCTGTTTCATAGGTTACTCGCTAAACTGGTTGTAGCTATATTTCCCATGATTCGTTAGACGATCTGAATATAGATTAGCTTATGAAAATTAGTAGTCCTTTTTGCATAGAAATACGTAAGTAAGCCAATTGCCCTGCTGACGAAAACAGTGTTGGATACTCTATTCCGTTGGTCATGTATTCACCGAGCTTGGCGATCCGATTGCTTACGTTTTGACACCGTGCTAGGTGCCATTATCAGCGCGGCGATATGCAGTGTGCAATCTTGCTTCTTCATCATCCTATCGTTAATGCAAGTTGGTTGGGTACAGCTTCACTTTACTGACTTAGTGCCATGTATCTGTGCTGCGCCCGTTTAGTACGTAAGCCCTACGTTCAATTTACCTCAAGTTGGCTTTAATCGGCACAGCCGTATACCAGGATTGCTCCACATTTTGCCCACTTCAGTTCTGTATCCTTCGTGACCATGTCACCTTTGCCAATTGCAAAAGTGTATACTAGTGCGTTGACCTACGGAGACGGTAAGACATGGCATCTTTTTCGTCTTTGTTCGTGATCCACATCACTATGTGAGCTACATATCTTTGTGCACCAGACTAGTCGAGGCTGCCTCTATCACTTTTTCTGGTAGATTTTGTTTTTTGCAAGTGTTTTGTTGATTACATGAAGATTTCTTGACCTGGTGCTCAACAGTAGCACGACGCTTTGAGAGACGGTGCGGTGCAGGATAGAGGTTAAATCCATCCATAACCTCTGTGCATTAGGTATGTGCGCATGCATAGAAATTGAAGGCATTTGGCTGAGCTTTTCGCGCGAATCGAGTTTGTTGTTGCGGAGCAGTGCTAGGATCGCGTTATTGAGCATGCTACAATTTTCGGTTTAATCGTTTTGTGTGCGGTAGTAATGTGTGAATCCAAACGTTCAAGCGCTTCGCCGCTTACAGTGTTTAAAAAACGCTACCTCGTCTTGGTTTTAACTTTGTAATTTGGAGCACAAGGCTCGACGATTTTTCTTTGCGTGCCCACATTGGACCATGTATCTTAAAAAACCGCTTTGGAAAGTCCTTGGAAAGTGAACGATCCCGGCAAACACATGAGTAACGATTCTCATGGGGATGTTGATGCGTCATGCTCTGTTTCAAATGTTATTCGCGAGAATGAACATTGCTATATTTCTTGTTGTTCGTCCGACGGATGGAACTTAGCTGGACCTATGAAAATGTTGTTACTACCGGGGTTAGAAGCGGAAACACAGAGGCGCGCCATAGAATTTGAAGTAAAAGTGATCATTGTTCCGGATAGAATTAGAAGAAGGCAAGGTCAACTGTGAGGGTATGTTAGTGCCAATTGTTTAGCAGCGCCAAATAGCTGCACAAGATACGTGTGATGAACTATGATTAGCAAATGGCTTATCGCCACTGCAATGTACACAGCTACTTCTGCCAATGGTCGAGTACTTGAATGACAGTTATTCTACTTCTTGGGAATTTTCCAAAACATTGTGAACACTTTTGCGAAGCCGAATGTTTGACAGTGGGCAGTGGGATTTACTTGACTATTATTGCTACGGTCACACCAAAGAGGTCATCAGCGAATGTGCAATCTTTCTACTTGCCAATGCATAAGTCAGAACAGGGGGCGTTCTTCAGGAATCCGCACACACTTCGGACAGGAGTCTACTGAACCGGTCCAGTCTTAAGCGGCGGCGACACGCAGCCACTGCAGTTAACACACCGTCGCATATTTACGCTGTGCGACCACCATTAGCTCCGCAAGTCTGACTTCACATACATACACACCAACAATAAGTCATCTTTGTTTTACTGTACCACATATTTTTGTGGTACCTCAACTGACAATCGCACTGATGGTATTTGCTTCTCTATTCCCAAAACTCTTTCTATCTACTATTGATGCGCACGCTTCTGACTAAATTTAATGCTGTAATTTAGTTTCAACTCAAAACCTTAAGTAACCACCGACAGTTCGTTGCTGATTATCGTACTTGTGATATCCAATAACGAATATTGGTATTGGTTTTACCTCCAATCCAAACCCATGCACGTTCATTGGGGTTAATGATCCGCCAATCAGTTTGTGATAGTTCCTACAAAAGTGTGGCGAAATGCATGTGAACATGCGTGGTTATGCTTAACTCAAACTGCCATTGGGCAGTTGCCAAGCTCGAGACTGATGAAGCAAATGATGTGCTCTGTCGTCTCACTGGGGCTAAACTCGACTGACTGTCTGTCGCACGGGCGCTTGACAAATTAATGTTTCCGTGTGATATGCAATCCATGGCAGCGCTTGATGGGAATGCGGACAAGGTGCCTACGCTGCACCTAAATTACACTGGCTCCAGGAGACTGTAAATCGTTGCTGGGGGGGGACGGGTTATACCGCCCTCGTGAAGGGTCTAAGCTCAAAGAGTGGTTCCATGCATCCTGGGTGAAACGGGCTACGAACCAGCCACTGTCTTGTATACGTCTGGTATGCTTGATTCCCCAAATAGACGTGTGGGCCGTTGATGAAACGTGGCTCCCATCCACATGTCACCCGGTTTTATTCCTTTGCTTTATAACGGACATGTGGTGCGTGGATGGAACCGTGTGTGTTACAGCGCATACCAATCATGGTCGCTCTGTAAGCGCAGTCTTACTGTGGCTGTCCCCGTGGAGGTCACAAAGACAGGCACATCCGGACATTAATGCCGCGAGTCCGCGTGTTTTTCCTTTTTTATTTTTTTATTTGTTTCTATAGGCAGTTATAAATTTACTACTGAAAACGTAGATATCGAAGTAGACAGGGCGTGTACGCATCAAAAGTTTTGTCTAAAAATGACTGTCTTCTGGTAAGTAGTCTTGTCTCTAAGTATTTTATAAATCTCCAGATGTTCAGCAGTAGTATGTGGGGTTCATGCGGCTAAGACATTCTTCTAAGGTGCAAACTCAGAGGAAAGCTGTGTGTTCGAACAGGTGCGCTACTCAGTTTTTTCTCTCGATTGCCGTTTTGTTACAACTTTTTGTCCCACTGGTGCGCACCCATCGGGTGACCGTCGAACACTCACCGTGCGCTCATACGACTCTGGTGGCAAATGGGCCTATGACAGTGCTTATCAAGAGGCTTATTACGCTTTGGTTGGTACGTTGACTGTACCTTAATTAACGAATTTACTTTATATATATATGTATATATATATATATATAAGTATATTGGCGAGAAGCGAAACGTGAGAACTGCGCAACCAGCGCCCTAAAAACGAATGCCGGGCTAGAGTGTGAGAACCGAGCTGGCTGGATTAGACTGGAAGCTTTTTAGGCGAAAGACGTGCAACAGTGTGGGAGAGGGGGCAGCTTGAAAACCACAGTTATGACTGCTTGGTTAGTGTAAGATTGCGATGAGATACAGGGCAAAGGAGTTAGATACCAAACCCGCTGCAGGATCTCTCGGCAATATCCTGTAACACATAAATATTATTGTATGGTTAAGGTAAATAAAGTCTTGATTGCCGAGCAGTTCGACCTCAACGCTTCGAGAGCGCACCGCACCATAGTGACATGGAAAATGATCCCAGGAAGCCAACCGCGGCAAAGTCTTGCAGGGTTGCCATCGGCATTCACGCCGAGTCAATTGCAGATGACGGAGGGCCCATTACCTGAAGACTGGCGACTGTGGAACGCGAACTGGATGGATTTCGTCATACTGACACAGTTACACAACCAGACGGCAGATTATCAGTTGGCAATGTTCTGACAAGTGATTGGCGATAACACAAGACGCACATTGGAGATAATGTAGTTCGACGGCGAACGTCAAGTGTTACACACTCTGATGCAAAGTTTTGGTGCATTTTGCGAAAGAAAGAGCAAGCAAATTTCCAAACGCTATGTAACTTTTGGCCGAAACCGTATCCCTGGTGTATAAGACAATAACTACGTCAGAGAGTTGAAAATATTGGCAAGGACGTGAATTTTTGCAAATGAATACACTATTCCCTGATAAGAGGTCTAGTTATACTGGGTAGCCAAAATGCGAACGTTAACCGGAGGTTGTCGCAACAAAGAGAGAAGTCGTCACGGCATTGAATTGACATTTGCGGTAGTAACATGGCAACCGCGTCCCAGTTTCACCGGATGAAATCTGATAAGTTTTCTGCCATAGGCGCCATGTTGCGATCCACGCCTGGGCGGGAACCAAGTTGTCAGTATTGCGGCCGTTGTCACCACTCTCGAAAACAAAGTTACCCAGCTTGGGAAAGATATGCATGAAGTGCTCAAAAAATAGCCACTTTGCGCAATGTTGTCGCTCCAAGAAAAAGAATATAATCGCCGGTGACTATTCGCCAGTTACCCCATAGCTCTCCATTAACAACATGAAATGTCTGAGCGACCAAAAAATTGTCTAGGTGAAGCTGGTTGTCGGGGAGAAACATGTGCTTTCCCAAGTGGACACCGAAGCTACAGTAAACATTCTGTCGGGGAAATACTGCATGAGGGCGCAGTGTAGCAAGGGAAAACAGTGTCGCCAGATTTGGAATGGCACATAATGTCAATCAAACAGCAGCACCATACTAGAACTCAGCAATCTAAGGGACGGAGCAGGTGATCACATCGGGTTTGCCGTGGCATGAAGGGATTTCTCGCCCAGCCTGGACCTTGATTTAATACAGCAGCTGGACTTTGTTTCTTTACACTATGAACTTCTTGTGAGTTCTTGTAAGTTAGCCACATATATCATGGATCGCTATACTAGCGCGTTTATTGATCAGTAGGGAGATTGGATGGGTCCGCACGTCTTTTGTTAAACTAGTCCGCTAAGCCAATAGTTCTACCGGCTTGTGAGGTGCTTGTAACTGCGCATAAAGTTTTCTCGAGAGCTGGAGCGCCCAGCTGCACTCGGGGTAATAACCAAATTGGATGAACCGACAGATTGGGTCAAACGAATAGTGATTGACACCATGCAGTCCGGCGATTTACAAATATTGATTCAAACCCACTTGACGCCGCTCTTCGAAGAGAATACTACAGCTTGCTGACGTTGGACGACATCTTATCAGTACTATCAAAGGCAAGGTTCTTGACGAGGTTCGATCTATCTCCCGCAGTTTTACATATCGTGTTGGACGAGATATCCAGCTATCTGACAACGTCCGGGCAATTCCGGTTGTTGCGGCTACAATTTGGACTAAATTTATCGGGCTAGATCTTCCAGAAACGTCTGTCCTAAGCGCTGGAGGGTTTGTCAGGAAATAATTGCATAACGGCCCACGTGCCGATATTGGGCTCTACTGCAGAATAGCCACCGTCACCTGAATCTGTTTCTTCAACGCTGCGTTGAGAAAAACCTCAAACTGAAGCTCGACAAAGTCCGGTTAGCCAAACTGAAGGTGGTATTTCCTGACCACGTTTTAAACTTTTAGGGCTGAAAGTCAGAGCCGGAACAGATAAGTGCCATTAAAACTTGCCACCACCTGCAGATTCTGAAGCACTCAGTCGATGGAATGGAATGGTTAACTACCTAAGACATTTTCAACCGATACTGACCCTAGTGTTGGCGCCGATAAAAAACTGACGCATAAAGATGAGGCCTGTCACTGAGGCAGCGACCGTGAGGAAGCTTTCAAGCAATTAAAGGATGTAATCACAGTGGCCTCAATATTCACCTATTTCCATCCATTCCTGTCTTTCGAAATACAATGCAACAGCGGTCAGCATGAGATTGCAGCAGTGATAATGTAAAATGGGAAACCTTTAGATTTTCGCAGTCTAACTCTGGCACCAGCCGATCGCCGCCAAGCACCAATTGAAACGGAAATATTTGCATTACCCACGCACTCAAAAGTTTCAACGACTATGCTTTCGGACAAAAGACTACAGTGCTAACTGTTCACAACTCTTTAGTCTCACTTGCCAAAATGCCACTCCATGTGGTGCCGCACCGTCTTCAGAGGAGGCTTATTCGGCTTCATAAATACGACCACAAACGTTTCGTCATCGATCGAATTAACATGCACGGTGTGCACTAGTCATCATCTCTGCAGTAGGTACTGAGTCTCGGACAATTCGGGACTGGGCTGAATGCACGCAAAAAACTGGTCTATTCAGTCCTTCCATAGCAAAGACGAACTTTGTGTAAAGAGGGACCATTTCTATTAGAAATGATTGCAACTGCGATTCCCTTAGTGGATTTTACTCCGCTGTTGATGAGAAACTTACCCGATACTGAGACGATCATGGTGAACCGCTACCACAAGTGGGCAGTATACCGCTAGTCGGCAACTTGAGCCAATCCTAATCATCACCGAACGGATCCGTTGGTGACCTAGAAGCGACGGGTAAGTACTAGTGAAGGCGAATGACAAAAAAACTCTATTTTCCTCCATCAATCGTCCCGATGATGCACAGCTCCTACATGTGCCCTCAGCTTAAATATGCCATCCAAGCTTGGCATTGGATTCAGTGACATATGTTGTTCATACTATAGGCTCTGCATTAGATCGAAAATGTAAATCCGTACGGCTTCTCTTCCTGGATTATTCGTATGCCTTTGGTAGCCTGGATAGATCACGGTGGCTAAACCTGCTATCTGCAAATGGAATTTACCCTGGTGTGTGTAATCTATTACATGACTATTTTAAAGATTGTCCTCGCTTCACCAAGTTGAACGGTAAAAAATCCTCTGTCCTCCGTGCAAACTGTGGTGTTCTACAGGGAGCGATCCTATCACCTTTTCTATTTTCCTTGTCTGTTGAACACCTCCCTATACAAAACACTTTTATGGGATGTAAATATGCTGACGATGTTGTGCTTGGATGTATGTCCCCCGTTAACCAAGATTCCTCATCATTTTTAACGTGGGTTGGGAGATCTGGTGGATAGGTCTTCATCCAGATCTCTTACGCTAAATGCTTCTTAATGCAGGGATGTAATATTTTCTTTTCTACGTGACTATAATTTGCAGTCCCTCATAGCTTTCTCCCCACACTTACTGTAAATGAAAATCCCATATCCATCTCCTCTACCGTCAAGTAACTCATCTTTTTTTGTCCCAGAACCTTTGTTGGTCCGCGCACGTCTGTAAAACTTTTCAAAAAGTTAGAAACGTTTCTTTTTTGCCCTGACTTGAGGTGCTTTCAGTACCTTATACTTAAATATTCAGATTTGTGACATCTTGCCTTGTTACCTATTGGCTATACTGCTCTCCTGTCATTTTCCCTGGACTGCTTCAGAAAAACTACATCTTATTGGTGCGATCTGAAAAGCACATTTCTAGATGCAGCTGATTTTCTAGAGATTCTTTAGTTGTTTTGACCATTTCATCCCTTCACAATGATCTTTCCAAAACGCTCTCTTTATCTTCTAGTCGTTCTTCAGAATTTTATTCTCCCGCATGTCATGATTTCTCTTATCTCACGTTTACTTGTTGACCCAGCAAAAGTCATTAACAAGCTGCGCGAGCACTCATTGGAGCAACAGTTCTGCTTTTTTCCCATTTTTACCCAAGCATATATATTGATGTTGTCATCCAGGTGTCCGCAGTGGTGGTGTAAATGCTGACAATGAACCCATCAGGGTAGATAAGGCTTATTTTGACTTGAAAACTTGAACCTTGGTTAAAGCGCGACCTGGAAGCGCTAAGGTCACCACAGCTGACGGCCACAAATCATGTCATGGGTCTACGCAATCTGTCCTACCAGCAAAGGCTGAAGTCACTGGGGGTTTTTAACGAATGCCACCGAAGGTTAGCGGCAATCACATATTAGTGTAACAAATATTGTGTGACCCTAATCACGTTTGCCGTCACTTGCTGAAACCCAGCCATAACACCAACCTCAGAGGGAACTGCTTGAAACTGAGTGAACAATATTGTAACCTGGAATACAGAAGGAATAATTTTTCACTTCGGGTTTGCCAGCCCCGAATGACGTCTTTCCTGTCACACGTTGGATATTTTCGAGAAATGATTAGCTGTTGCCCTTGGCCCCCACCACTTGATTGTCAAAGCTGTGCTACTTAAGAGTACCTCCAACCCGGATTTATGTGTCATATAAACCTGGGTAGGCGGTACCCGAGTGAGTACTATTCTTCTTTTTAATTTTCTCATCGAGTATATAAGCTATAACTGCCCCAGGTTGTCTTATTGTATGGGTTCAACTCATCTTTGGCACTACTGCTATTCAGTGGCGCATTTGCTCGATAGACACTTCAACATACCACACATGTTATTACCCAAAGCATCTTACGGCACTTCTCAAGCCGGGGAATTTTACCCGTGGTAACTCATTGTTCATTGTACGGCGCTGAGGCACTACACTTGCAGTTAAGCTGCACTGTGGTGACTTACTACTTGTTGTCAATGGAATAGTGGCATAATACTCGTAAATAAACAATGGCTTCAAAAGTTCAGTGGGTTTACCTTTGTAAAATATAAAAGTTTCAAAAACTATGACATCCAATAAACCTTACATCTGTAGATTCTCCATAATGCCTACATTACACGCATGTAATTCCGTCTATCACGAGTTCATGGGGGTTGAACACAGTGTTTGTTAGCGTCTTTTCGACAATCAATAGCAGGACTCATCTCATATAAGGCGAGTGGTGTGATGTATTGTGGAGTCGTATATTAAAATGGATAGCGGGAGTGCATAAATGACAAAAGGCACAACAGCTTTCCATGGCTGACAAATTTTGAGGGGACAGATTTGCAGATCTAAAGCTTGTCTTCGTGTGATAAGTGAACTTTGTTACGTTTGACGTGAATGATAGACGAGAAATACGTGTCGGTCACCACCAACATCATTACAGACCCAAGCACAGTGCTGTTCGTTGATGGACCCAAGGGATGATTCCGCCACAAAAGTGGTTGTGGCGTGAACATGTAGCACGCCATGCACCAAAACTTATATTAATGACGTGCACGTCGAAATGGCGTGGAATAATTCCAACGCAAAGATAGTTTATATCCGAGCCGTCTAAGCTGTTATTCATTCCGACGCCGCGAAACGGCCGCGGTGCTCGTGTCGTTGTTCGCTGCCTGAAATTGCTTTTGGTCATAAAAACATGTTTTGCCCTACCTGAGGAGCTCAGACTCCCGGCTGAGTTGGAAACACCGGATGAAATTAGAGTTACTGATTGGGCTCAGATGTGTTGCCTACTTTCGGCTGTCGACAATGGTGTTGACGTTTATCAACTTGAGCTGTGTTGCTCAGTAACCCCAAGCACATAGCTTAAAGATACCATCAGCTTTTATCCAATTCAAGTGGGAGATCTCCTCACATGGGCATCGGTTTAAACAATGGGTTCACATGGTGTGAATACTGCATCCGAAATGTTTGAACTGTGACGGGAACATCTTGGGAAATCGGTTGGTACGGTGCAATAGCTATCCTTACTCAAATTTGCTACAAGCTCGCAGGGTGCTGGTCCATTCAAAAGCAAATATTTATTAATCATTTCTGAAAACTAACTTTGGGACGTTTAACTGTGAAGCATAGCTATCGTATTTATTAGCCGCTGAAAGGTCGCTGCATGCACAAGAGGAAAAATTCAAAATATTTTCTGAACAGTAACCGCCCAGTGATAGCGATCATTGTTGGCACACTTGAGTAGGATCATTTCTTGTCTTCTGATTTTGTTGAGCTTAGACCACACGTATTGCACGTGCGTTCACCTCTCCATCGGAATGTCATTGTCGACCAGGTGATTAAAGTCCTCCGTCTGATCCATTACACACCCGTCCGCTCAGGTACAGAAATTCTACTGGTCTAAGCTGTGCGATCAAAGGATTAACTGAGTTCTTTAGCCCTAATGGCGAAGGTGTCAGCTGATAAGCCACGGAAGCTCGTTTACAGATTACTAGAGAATGATATGGAAAATTTTGACTTTAAAACTGGTGGAACCGCTGTGGTCGCACTTTGTCTGAAAAAGCGCTTGTGTCACAAACAAAATGTTGTAAGCTCAACAAATACATTAACAGATAGTCCACTAAGCATGAGACGAGAACTTCCTGGTCCACACCAAACATATTTCAAGGTATCGGATGCAGATACAAGTCTTGTATTTGAAAAATGAAAAATGTACATGTACATGTGGCAAGCATCAAAATTAAATGGAAATTTATCGCTTTTCTACATCAGATGTCTTGGGAACAGTTTTATTCTCATACCCATTATAGTCAAACATGCGGATATTTCGTACACTTCGGAACGGATATCTTGCAGAGCAGGCAAAACGTTTCTGAGACAGATGATCTGCTTGAAATCTAGACTTCAAGGAAGATACACCTCTATGCGAGTCGACTAAACTTGTATCTACAGACTTCCGTGCCACAGACTGATTAGGATAGACTTCAATGAGGCTTCCAACGCTAAGACTGCCAAAGAACGAGAGTAAAACAAAAGACTAGAACACAAATTCGAAGAGTTACTGGCTACACACAACAAGAGTCATAGAGAAAGCCGCTAACGTATAAATAGTTTAGTGCCTTTACTATGTCAGATATGTTCTCAAAGACAAATGAGCGTAAAGTTAAAAAATTTAAAATTTACAGGTAGGAACTCGAAGGGCAGCGTGATCATTTATCCATAGGATTCTGTAGGATGATGGGGCAAAAATGGGTGGAATCGGTAATGAAACAGCATAGTACGAACGTCCGTGATGACGTAAGGACTGCAAACAGCAGCTTAGGAAGGAATAAGTACCATTGTATTTGACCGCAATCGGTTATCCCACATGGACTATACGGTAGGCCAATGGCGCGCAAGTCCGACGTCCGTTAAGCATGAATTTTGTGGATAAGAATGTACACGCCAAACAATTTCCGTAGATAACGTGTGAGACCAAACAGTGAATGTAACAGGAATAGTTAGCACTTAGTGGTGGACCTTGGGTTAGGTCATGTAAGGTAGGAGGTGCAACTTGTCATGTTGTTGAGTATCGAATTTATCTAACGTCCGAGCAGAGAGGAGAGAATCCGGAAGGGTATTCCGCGGCTGGGATTAAGCAAGAAAAGTTTCTGGTAGCAATAGAACTCGATGGCATACGCTCTTCTATACATGAACTGGGGTGGTAACTGGCCAACTACTGTAACCCCCTAAGTGGGGAACACGTACATTCGTATTGATGGTGAGCATCGATATTGCCTCTTTGGTCACAGGTGCACCCACAGTGAAGTCATTATGATTAGAGAGTAGCTTCCTGATGAAGGACAGAAACCTAAGTGACAAAACAATGCATACGGTTGAGCAACTAATCCAGGGGATAGCGTTTGGGCTTCGAGATAAGCTATTTTACATTTAAGTCAATATCCCCATATTACTAAGTATGTACATGGAGGGACTTCAAGAAATGCATGCTACGAAATCTCCTTTATTTTCTGAGAGCGTGGTGGCGCTGTATAGACGATACGTTTACAATTTTAAAAGGGGAGGGCAAGGATGCAGTTTACAAATATCTATGTTGTTGGGTTAATGTGGTATCCTGTTTAGACCATTCTTGTCAATGGCAAACTCGGCACAATGTAAGTCGGCTGGTTGGCTGGTTGGTTGGTGGAAGTTCTTGCACCGTTAAAGCGGCAGACTATCACATACCGTCTCAAGGACTCATCCGAGCTTACCACGACTTTAAATGAATTTAACCTAGCCGATAAAGTCATAGAAACCTTGGAGGTATAATCGCTTTTCACCAATGTTCCGCTACATGAAACAGTTGATTATGTGTGCGAAATGGCAGAGTGCTCCGATTTTACTCTTCCAATACCAGTCGAATTATTAAAGGACAGCTGACTACTATGCACTAAGAACATCGGTTTCCAATTCAAAACATTTCTTATTGCCAGATAGTTGCGGTAGCAATGGGTGGTCCGTTGGGCCCAGTGCTAGCAGATTTTTTCTCATGTCGATGACTGTAATGAAGTTGAGTGCAGAAACATCGCTTTTTCCTACTTTAAGCGGTACGTGCATGATATCTTACTTTTTATCTTATCAGAGGAGCACGTTGCGTTTCTGGCCGATCGTCTGAATAACATGTATACGATTCTAAAAGTAAACAGCGAAAGAGAGAAAAGCAACTGCCTCACATATCTGGACGTGTTGCTTTGCCGAAGAGCACATGGGTCCATCAGAAGAGAGGTTTATCGAAAGCCGACTTGGCCAGGGCAATACTTGCACTTTACCAGCTTCTCCCCGATGCGGTACAAGCGGACCTTAGTCAAGGCGCCATTCAACCGTGCAAGAAAAATATGCACTACCGACAGTTTAGATGATGAAATAACCACGCTCAAGGATATGCTGTTGAAAATGCTATCCAAGAAGATTCATGGAGAAACATATTCAAGCGATGGTGCCGGGACAGAAGACTTTGACAGTGTCTAAAAAGAAGGTCTACTTCGAGCTACCATTTAAGGGTGATTTAGCCGATATGATAACAACCAAGTGCATAACTTCCTCAGTACAGAGGACTTATTATGCTGCTGAAATTGTCCAAATCAACTGGGCTAATCAAATAACTGTTACTCAGCGACGGAAAAACAACCTATTGGTGCTAACTCACATCGTATTTACCAATTTACATGTAGTTGTGGTATACACTGCATCGGCCGTACCAACAGGTCGTTGAACTCCAGAATAAGGGAGCATGTACCTAAATGGTTGCAGCATCAAATCACCCGGTCGTCGGTTGTTCATACCACTTGTTCACTTAAAGTACTTACTTCATCCATAGGTAAGCATTTGCTGGCCACCTGTCATCAGTTTTTTCCGGTAAAATGTTTACAAGCGTGTTAGGACATGCTAACGCTTGTTTCCTATGTTTCGCAGAGGCAGTCGTGATTAGCCGTATAAAACCCACACTCTGTGTGCAAAAACAGTTGTTCATAAGCCTACAGCTGCTCTGCGCGTGAGGGTGTCACGCCTGCCGCCTACCCCGTGCTACCTTGTTCCAGTCTCACCTTACCTGTCATCGTATATATTTTATTGTCATAGTGTTGGCACTGAAGAGACCATACGGGATGTTGACATTTGCCAGTGTCCGCCTTCTTACCGCTTTATACAAAATACTTAAGTGATCTACTTGTTTGAAGTTATTAAGGGTAGCTATACCTCGGTATGTGGAAGAGCGTGTTTAGTGGTCGTCAGTACTTTGACTACCGAGTTTTCATCATTAGTGCAAGGTCAGGGAAAACACAAACATCTTATGGGACGAACTTGAACGTAAGGTTTTTGAGGTGAGCTTTTTTAAATTTGTGCAACTGCCAGTACACTTGCTGATTAACTCATAACTTCGTCCCCACCCTCAGTAAGCGGTTCAGGCCTGGCGATCATATCTCAAACTAGCCATTCGACCCTTGGAGCTTCCCAAAAGAGGACCTACCAATGCGGCACGTAGACTATCCTGTCTAAGTTACCAACCGCGCGTTCGGTTAGTTTGTATGTTCACCGAAGAATACCGACGGCTTCGCGGATGTCTCATTCTCAAGTACCGGAAACTAACTGAGAGCAACCGCCCTTGTAATTCACTGGTGACCCTAACTCCTCACAAACGATGTCAAGGCCACCACCAACAGCTCCCGAGCGGTCGCAAAAAAGTGTCATCCTGCGTTATTCGCCTTTAAATTTTTGGATTTATTCTCATAGAGACCTACGTGCTATCATCCGCTTTGGTTCCGCAAGCTCCTCCTACCACTGTTCATCTATTGGATCTATCATTCGCGAATCATCAGCAAACTGTGCCCTTGCAATTTCGAAGTCAACCGTATTTGAACCTTATCGGAGGATTTATCTTCCCTCTCTTCGCGCAAGCACACCTGTGGTCTTATTTTAAACATCTTTTTGAGTGTCACCCGAACATCGTAATACCAGTCCTTCTAGTTGCTGTACAAAGCGATAGTCGTCAATTTGGTCCGCCCTTGGAACAGCCACTGTCGTCATTAGACAGTATTTTCCAAGTCATCTTGCTTTGCCTCAACCCTACGCTGCACAGCTACCTATCCGTTTACCGGCTGGATCGATAGTACGCACGTCACCTATCTACCCTAAGGAACATGCGACTCATCTGGACGCGACAAGTCTGATCACGCTGACCTCAAACCAGCTCCAATAGCCACGCAACGAAAAGTGAAGCGAAGTCAAACACGGTGCGTCAGTATCTCCGTCCCCTTGCTACCCCTTAAAACAGCACGCATACCGTGAACATGTCTCGTAGGAAGAACAAATGCGAATCATGTGATAAAGTGGTAAAAATGATCTGGTTTGTATCATGTGTTTGCAATCCTATCACAATACATGCCTTGGGACGTGGTCGACATAAACAAATACTGCAGAGACGTTTTGGTTCTGCTAAGTAGGCAATTCTATCCCATATGTTAGCTGTCTAGCTGAGCTATTGAAGACGTTGAAAGACTACCTGAAGCGGTCGAGTAACTGGTGAGCGCCAGAGTTACACCCATAGGAGGAAACGGACCTGCACTTGTGTGTAAAAATAACACCCCGAATTCCCTTGCCATGCCGAAGAAGCAAACCAGGCGTCCCAAGCTAACCCAACGACTCAGCCTCCAGCAGTATCAACACCATTCTTTCCCTCCTATAAGTAAAAACATTGTCTGCAGCGCGCCTGCCTCAACTTGTGTACTGTGTGCTGCACCTAGTAATCTGTTCGCTACTCACGCGACCGTAAGCTACAGTCAACCAGTAATAATGCGCAACCCGGCAACGTACGCCTCGGTTGCCACCAAGCAAACACCGGAAAGAGCACAGAGAATCTTTGTGTCCGGACAAGAGAAAACAAAATTGTCGCGGTACGGATGACCCCTATCAGCGCCGTTCACAAATTTACCAATAACACCAGCTACTAATGCTCCAAATCCAAAACCAGTAGCCATCAGGCACAACCATGGTGCCCTAAACCTTGTGTGCACAAATGTCCCCGAATCCAAATCCAATACAATTAAGGGTAAGTTGACGGACGATCGAAATCAGTGGGGTTCCATCTGTACGTCGACCGGAGTCCATGCTAATCCCCAGACATTAAAAAGAATCGCGAGTCACCCGAACGCGTTGCATTACGGAGAACGCCGGTTAATTCTGGTAACACTAAACTCGGCGGACGAGACTGAGGCCGTTCTGCTGTCTGCGAATCGTCTCCGCAACGACTCAAGTGGAGTGCGCATACTACCTGAAATCCCGTGGAAAGAACGTTCAGCGGATCTCGCTAACAGAGAGAGGTACAGAAAAAGTCAAGATAAGAAAATAGTGATTGCTCACGGTGTTCCTGAGCTTACTGATTCCTATTCCGATGATGATCAGATGCACGACCACGAGCAATGGAACTTTATCCGGTAGGCACTTTCTCTCGAAAATGTTGTTGTCACCTCGTTGACAAACATCTCCATGTCACCAAACTATAAATGGTAAGGTCCCACGATGTTAAAACGTGTGTTACAATCCGAACTAACGGCACAAACCCTACTAGCGAAGTGGGCTAAATTCCGTTGCAGGCTGCCAACGAAAATTCGTCTGAAAACAGCAGGAACACCAACACCTTCTAATGACAATTCAGTAGAGACACAACTCTTAATGAAAACGCCAAATTCAAGACCGGACTCGGGGACGGTTTCAAACAGTAGCAATAATATCCAGAGGGACGCAGCAGAGCACGAACAAACAACGGTATCCGGGGCATTTGATACTTGGCCACATACCAAATTCGTCTCGAGAGTCTGCAACTCATACAAAAAACGATTAGTCGCCGACCGTTTATTGGTCAGCGTAAACTCACTTGGTTCATCCATCCAATCTAACACAATTTTGGTCTCCGAGAAGCTCTCATGCATACACACAATTGCCCAAGGTTTACCCAGTAACTTAGCTGAATTAAGACTTCCACACGCGTTAGCACCTTGGAACCTTATCGCTGTCACCGAAACGTGGTTACGCTGTGAGAAAACGGATGCTGAAATCGCGCTAACAGACATGTCCGTCATCCGAAAGGATCGAGCCAGCAATGGTGGTGGGGTAGCCCTCTACTTTCGTAACAACACGCAATGCGAACCCATAAACGATTCGGAAACCGACGTACCTGATGTCATTTGGTGTAATTTCCGGCTGAGAGGGAACGATCTTGGCCTATTGATTGTTGTTTACCGCCCACCATCGTCTACTCCTGAGATGGACTGCAATTTGATGGCTGCGTTGAGGCAAGTGATAAACAAGAAGTACAGTCACATGCTAGTCACCGGCGACTCCAACTTACATGCTCTCGTATCCCAGGCCACACCAGGAGAGCAATTCAAGGCAGACCTGCAAGATTTTGTTTCAGACTTCCCGTTTTGTGGTCACGTCATTACGCACACCAGGTTCAGGGGAAGTAACACGCTATCCATATTGGACCGAATATTCACCAATGAAGAACTAATGGTCGAGAGAGTGATAACAGATACTACTTTGGGCCGCAGTGATCATGCGACGCTATTGTTTCATTACATGTGCTACGCGGATTATCCTAAAGAGCAAGCCAAGGAATATCATGTCGTAACCAACTATGACGACCTGTCTAACCTCATTGATGCAACAAGCTGGTCGTTCTTAGCGGAATTAACCCCTGAGGTGGCCTGCGGTGAATTCGTCAACATATTTACCAAGCTCGTGGCAAGGACATCTGAAGCCAAACTCTACCGACCTAAAAGGGTGAAGTCTTTCGTAAGGAGCGGGACAGATAAATGCATGGCATTAAGAGACTTGGCACGGCATACCTACATAGCCTCCCCGAACGATCATATCTGGGATGTCGACACAATACAAAGAAATCACCGTGTCAAACTCGTCCGGGAGGATAAACTGAAGAACAAACAACGTCTGGTGGAAAAGTTCGGCTCCAATCCCAAACTGCTATACAGACACGTAAACAACTTCGGCTGTTTTAAGCGCAGTATTTCTGCACTGAACACAGCATGCGGGTTAGCCCGAACCGCACAAGAGGCCGCCAACGTTCTTGGATAACAATTTGGCCGTACGTACCAAAGTGTACGAACATCATCCCTCCTGCCTAAGCAGATAACTCCGCCATCAGGGATTAATCACATATCGTTCACCTCCGCAGCTGTACTGAAGAGGCTGATGTCTCCGCTCGAGTTCAGCTCCCGGGGTGCAGACAGCATTCGCCCGAAGGCCTTGAAAGTTGCTGCCATGATTCTGGCAGGACCACTAGCAAATTTTCTTTCAACGATGTCTGAACGAGGTGTAGTCCACACCATGTGGAAGCACAGAATCATCAAGCCAATCTTCAAAAGTAGCAGTCGTGCTGTACCAGCAAATTGTCGCTCAATAATCTTAACTCCTGCGATCCCCAAGATTATGGAGTCCATCGTAGCTGAGGCATTGAAGGGGCATCTGGAGAACAATAAACTTCTCTTTCCGGAAAAACACAGATTTTGCCAAAATCGCTCCTTTACCACCAACCTGTTGATTGCTTGTGCAAACCAGACGGAATCTGTGGACGCTGGTGTAGGAGTCGAGGCGGCCTACTTGGATTTCTCAAAGGCATTCGACCGCATAGACCATCGCATTCTCCTCCACAAACTCCAGAAATATGGAATCTGCGATCCTGTACTGGGCTAGATAGGAGGCTTTCTCGTGCAGCGTCACCTGAATGTGAGGGTTGGAAGCACCTTGTCGGAATCCATCGAAGTTCAGTGCGGCGTACCTCAAGGCTCGGTACTTGGACCCCGGCTGTTCCTGGTTTTCATAAATGTTCTCGCGAGTGTGCTATCTTCTAACTGTTTGCTATTTGCTGATGATCTAAAGGTATGTCGTATATAGCTGCAGTGAAGGACCACACAGTGTTACAGGAAGACCTGGACAAAGAGTACACATGGTCCATCAAGAACATGTTGCATTTCAACGTCGCCACGTGCAAAGTTCTCAGCGTACGACACAAGAGCATGCACAAGTACCGCCTAGGACCATGAATTCTGTATCGGGCTTCTCACGAGTGCGATCTCGGCATGTTACTTCAAGATGACCTCGGTTGTATGAGTCAGACTGAAAAGGCAGCTAAGAAAGCAAACCAGTACCTCAGCCTTCTTTGCAGAGCTTTCAGAAAATGTGACCCCCCCAGGCTTTCCAAACATGTGTAGTGCGTATCTGAGGTCACACGCGGAATACGCTATACAAGCGTGACAACCGTCGCTCAAGCACCATCTCATCGCGCTCGATACCGCACAGCGTAGGACAACGAATAGCATCAGAGGTTTGACTAGCCCCCTCTACCCACTCAGGCTGAAGACTCTCAAAATATACAGTAGACGTTATCGGCGTCTAAGGGGCGATCTCATAATGGTGTACTTGATTTTGAGAAACCCCAATCACTCATGCCATTCCCTTCTAATACTCAGTCAAAACACCTCGCTAAGAGGTCACCAGTTTAAACTGGTCACGTAGTACAGCCGCCTGGAATGTCAGCAAAACGTTTTCACCCTTTCGAGTCTCACAGCCTTGGAACGCCGTCCCGGAACATGTAATTAATGCACTCACCCTAACCGTTTTCAAAAAACACCTTGACGCTACTCTGTCACATTTACACTAGGTACTATAGCCCATGACCACCAGACGCCGGCAATAATGCACAACAGACAGTGGATAGTGCCATAACCATACTCGAGAATGAGTCACCCCAAACCCATTGCATACAATTTGATAAACGCTAGTACTATAGGAACTGTATTTCTGTTCCCGTCGACCCAAGATAGTTGTACACGAGTAAGCGTCGTCCTTGCTATATTTTATTTTTGCTATCCTATTATGCGTTCAATAACCACTTCCCTTATTGCTTTGTGTGCGTACATTCTCATTTCAAACTCTCTTCATACGGTAGTGCAGTTAACTTTGTAGTCGCCCGAACTGACTCCATTATCCCTTAATCTAGCTTTTCTCACACTAAACACCCTACGTGACAATTCATGCCAATGCTTTTTTACCCGTTATAAATCATTGTTAATTGTTCACTGCAATGAAACACCCCGATTGGATTGCAGGAACCATTTTCGCTCACTTAGAATCTGTTCACACTGGTACACATTGCCAACATATGTGTGGGGAATGCACCCAACATCACCTAAGTGATAAATGCTGCACAACAGCCTGATAAGGTACAATATCTTACTGATATTTCGCGATTCACTTCGGAACACTTGACTTCTATTCGCTTCATCGCAATCAGGATAAAAGCCACAAATGTCAAGTGCCTGTCTGGAAATGCACCAGTCGATCGTTTCGTCCTATTAGGGTTTGTCAGTGGTGCGTATTCCTTCGGCCCCGTACTGGGGATCGAACACAACCGCTAGGCGTTGGCAGTACTAGCCAGCAGTTTGTCTCACTGTGCCCCGAGGACGATAACCGACAAACACTGATGGCGATCTAGCTGCGACATAGTCCGACCCATCCTGTGGGACTTGTAAATCTACTACTATTCTTCCATCATTCACTATTGAACTATTGAACCATTGATTTGCTGGAAATTACATAGTGTTGTCTGTAGTTTCCTTGCTCGAGAAAGCTGTAGCTCGTCTGTAGTTTAGCCACACCACAGACGAAAAATACTGTGTTATGTTTCCCAAATTCAAGAGCAAATAAACAAACCTAAATGAACTGTTAAACGACTCAGGTTTGGCGCCGGCGTGAGGTGTACTGGATTGGATATAAACATGTCTTACGCAACACATGACAAAGTTTGCCTCATTCTTTGTAGAAAATCTGACACACACGCGGACATGGATGAATTTATCAGACATAACCTTGCGATAGAGCTAGACACCTGCATGTGACTTTCTGACCACCAGTGCTCTGAATCACTCTGGATACAACAGGTAGTACGGAAGTCCAAAGTTGATGATGGATTAGAACAACGAACTGTATTTAAAAGGTCACAACGAAAATTTAAGGTGTAGGATGCAGCAGAATTGGACAGCAGCACATGGATACACCCAGCAGACAATCGCAGAATTGATGTATCCTAAACCGAAAGAAGGATGAGAAGTAACCGATAGAGAATAAGCCAAGTATTTTCGGCTTCTAGTAAGTGCTATGAATAAAACAGTCAATATGGTGACTGTTTGCAAGGTCTCTGTGGAAGATCTTATTGGTGTTCGACGTAATTGTGTGTGTTTCAATACTATTATTTGATCACGTTGAAATCGTCGGTTACCTGATGGTACAAACTGATCCCGCCGTCTTTGATGCATCTCATGTAACATCGAGAATAGGTATTTTTATCTTTTTGTTTTTTCGCCCCATGTTGGACTGGTGCAAGGACGTTCTGGTGCGGTGCTTGATGTGTAACCTACGAAAACCCAACTCCGTTATGGGCATTCTCTAAATAAATTGATTAAATGCTCCTGTCAATACACTGTTTTTGTTGAGGATTTGCCAGTAATAATCTAGTCTAACAAGGACAGTTATTAAACCATTTCCTATGGATATCGCGGTTCTCAGTAGCGTTTTAGAGCAGGTATACTGATCCATACTATCATAGGCCCTGTATTAGAAACAAAAACAGCACCAGAGACCTACCAGAAAATTACCATTCTGTAGCTAGTTTGATAAGAGCCAAGTTGTAGGTCATAAAAATGGAACAGTGTTTTCTCACGAGGTGCTGCTTTGATAGAGATCTCGGAAGGAAATCTGCTGTGGCCCGCATACTAGCACTCCAGCTCTATTGTTGACACTTGCCTGGATTGAAGGATCCCTTTCACAATCCTCAAAATACATCAGTTGTAAGCTGACGATCTGTGCAGCCTCGAGATCGACTGCGCTAGGACGTTTTCCAGGGACCTGGTCTCCTGAAAGTAGCGTCACTGTTTCTGGTCATATGTAGTAGCTTCGCGCTCATCATGACCTCCAGTCTAGGGAACCCCGTGTAGAAGGGTGGTGCGGACTAGGAATTCCTTCCGGTGTTCCTCCAAGTCGTGCTTCGCCTGTTCGCCCTCGCTTCACGGAATATTCTGGATGATGTGGATGGAGCATGATCTCTTCCGTAGGCGAGATGTCAATAAGGGAACAGCTACTGATTCATCAACGGGACTCAAGACAACTCGGAGAAGTCTCGGTTAACCAAAGTGCTGTGCGTTTGGGTGAAGTATGACCCGTGTCAGTTTGGTGAATTTTACTAAAAGACATATAGTGTCCCATATGAAGTTCCACTAGTTCATTTCATCGTGCTCTATTCCTTTAAATGAATTTGACGTCGGTAGTGGAATCTTGATGAGGATTACCGATGGTACATTATGTGCAGCCCGGATTAAAGTCAACGGCCCAGTTGGTCGGCAAGCCAACTTTAGAGGCTGTTGCAGTGCAACTTTTTCTTCTGCAGGTACATTGGGCCCAGTGGACGTAGCTGAAATCCTAAGTTACCGGCTGACTTTGGCGGCAACCATCTTCCAACCACCATTAGTGTCGACGTCCTTCTAAAATTTCGGAAAACATTGGAGTATGGCCGAGGCCCCGGCCGTACTAAATCCAGTCGGACTGGCGGTAGCAGTTTCTGGCATATTTGGGCCAGTGTTGAAACTAGGGATACAAGTGAAGTACTTTTACGCGCTGCCCAGCTGTTTTCCTCAGGTTTGAAGCGGAGCCTAATGGCAATGACTGGGTTTTGCTCTCTGTCAAGCTTTTTCAATGAAGAGATTTTAGTGTCCCCTTTTTGTTCAAGCATTGCCGTCAGTCTTTCGTGTTTCTGCCATAGTTCCTCTAAAAGCTTTAGCACTGCGATGGCCATAACTACTTCACATAGACGGCAACAGGGTGAGTCAGTAACGTGAGCTTCCAGGCCATCAACTTTTGCACATTGCAGATCGCTGCGGAAGTAGAGTGGGGCGCCACCTCCTCTGCTGGGGCGGTCGTTCCAGGTGAGTGACATTGCGGCTATCTCAACCTCAGCATCAGTCACCTATTGGTGTAACCAAGTTTCCGTAATAGAAATTAAGTCCCAAGCATTCGCAACCTGACCTAGCCGAAGTTCGGTAAGTTTAGCGTGGTGCTCTTGGGCGTTGGTTACATACATGAAAGTTTCTCAGATGGAAGCAATGTTTCGGAGGTTGTGCAATTTATACGTGAAGTTACGCTGACCAGTGAGTGGCAGGCGACTAATTACTTTTCGGTGTGTACTTGGTGAAGAGTTTAACGTCTTATTCATCGTCCGTGTAGTTAATCCCGTGTCTAATCTTCTACGTACAGTGTAACGTGGCTGGTCAGTATCATTTCTACAGATTGTATGGGCTCCTTCGACAAACTACTGGCAACTTGTTCTTTTATAGATCCCATCGCGTTTGGTTCTTTAAGTGACGTATCATCGCTAGGAGGTCTATTGCTGACTATCTTCAGCAGAAGCTCAGATGGTAGCCTACAACGGAACATGTACCAGCTTTTAGCGGCCGGGCTACCATATGTATGAGTCAAGCCACCTAAACACCATCCGTAACAGACTAACATGTTGATCCACAGTTTTAGGGACTTTCAACTACTACTCTGAACTGCGAAGACACTCTTACATCCTCAAACAAAACTTGCGCCTTGTGAAGCGGTCTTCAAATTGTGGTCTTGAATCTTATGTATGTTTGTGGGCCCATCGCGTACATGTCTGCGTTGAAAAGCAGTATATTTGTCTCACACCACTCCAACACATGGTTTAAGTGTCGTTGCAGTAACCTTTGATTTTCCTCCTTACTGATCGCCGCCATATATCCATGGTATCGGCGAATAGCAGGAAATTCCATCCTATGTCATGCGAAAGTTCGTTGATGAAGAGCAAGTATAAGCTTAGCCCCAACAATGACCCTTGGGCACCAATGAAGACCACCTCAACATGATTAGCTAATGAGTCTGGAACTTGTTTAATGGTAAAAGTACTGATCTATCCGAAGATAGCGTTAACAGTTCCGTATGCTTGCATGCTCTTGGAGAAACAATTATGTGATCAAAGGAGCCCAAAGTTCCAGGAGATCAAAGAGACGGCATCAGCTTCGGTCTATCACCGTCATTTTGATCCAACTGCCTTGCGCTCTCAACACTTTGCTGGTACGTGACCAATTTTGACGGAGATTGTGTTGCTCCGGCGCTATGATATTAAATCACTCTACATAACCCAGTAGTTTCTTGCAGGTAAATTCTCCAAGTGAAACTCGATAAACCCGCGTATTGGCCTCCAGCTTGTCTACCAAGGACTCTGAATGAAGGACATCAAGCAGCTTGAGAATGCAAGCTTGAAATCTCAGGAGGTAGAAGAACTGACTTTGTAACTTCGTCCATGCCCATTGTAGGCTTAGCACAAATTGGGTTGAACGAGTCCATCTCACGTCGCAACCACGTTTAAGATACTTAATATAAACCATGTAAGCAGTGTCGAGAAAAAGACACGGGGATTTGTCCGGATAGAACTTGAGTACGGGCGTCAGATATTTACATAAATAACAGTATGTTTGTCGGCTGCATCTATCTCGGATTTATGTTAGGCTTACCTCTGATTATCCAGTAGTGGACCTAAATTCGCCTGACGCGATTTTTTGCAAACGAATTTCAACTATCTCTGCACTGAGAATCTCACCTCGATTCATGACGAACGTTCGAAATATAATCACCAAACATAGTCCTCCAACAAACACTTGAATCATCCAAGCGAGCTACTGCTATTTTGAAATCTTTTGAGCTTTCAAAACTTAGGCAGAGAAACCCTACTGCACCAATGCGATGATGCAGCCAGTAGATGTGCAACAGCAATCTACACTCTCTGCTGCTTGTTATCAAGGCATCTGCACTTAAAAGGGTGTTAATTTCTTTCACCGCAGACTGTTGCCCCTTGTTTACTCGAGAGTTCCAAATGTGATAATCCCAGACCAACAGAGTACAACCTTCTATGTCTTTGGCTTGTACCCGGTTAGACTTTGCTTTGCTATTCCAGAAACGATTGAACCACCGTTCATCCATACGCTATTTACGGTTCTTTAGCCCGCTATGTTTGTATCCACACGCTGTGCAAAAAGGTACAAAAGCCTTTGCGAGTTAGCTGGGTGATGTACTATGCTTACACATCCACAAATACATTGCACCGCAAACACTATAAGTAAATTGGAGCGCCGAGCCCAAAGAGAGGCTACTTTTTTTCCCTATGGTGTTTCATTTTGCGGCGACTTGCAAACTATGCTTCCTAGGTAAGCAGGATAGAAGTCGCTCAGTTTTGGTTTCCTTCGAGGTTTTGTTTTGACTTCAGGTAGACAGAAGGAGAGGCGTAAAAGTTGGTATACTACAGTAATAAATTCAAGCACTTACTCTTGGGCAATTTGTACCTACATGTCGAAAGTCTGGGATCCCTTACGTTACAGTTATGCTCTGTTCCCGTAGAGGTTAGAGAAGACAATTTTGGGGATTCCTACTGAACTTTATGTTTTCAATAGTGAATATATAAAGTTTTGCTTGTTACAACGAACATGTGGTAAACTACCACTGAGCATCAAGATTCGCAGCAAAGATACTTACTCATATATATCCTTTTCTTTCCCAGGCCAAGTTCATAAACTTCTTGCTAAGGATAGTATATCGCTCGTTGGTAAATATACAAATTTGTTTTATTTAGTTGTCTGGGTTTCTCTCTCTTCTTTACTTCTTAATGAGCTGCGTGTACTTACTGGACGGCAAAAGTAACTGATGGGATTTATACAAAGCGCAGGAGTAGCCAGTGCGATTAGCAAGTGAAATGAGACTGCTCAAATACAGGGTACATAAAATGTAGCCAAACGTACGTATGAATAGTTGTCGTTCGTTTGAGTCATATAACTAACGAGACAGAGCAAGGTGAGGTTGCGACACGAGGCACGAGAAAACTAAAATTTAACTTTAGACCGCTGCAAGAAAGAAGCACAGCACTGGCCAGAACTGTTGTTGGGAGTGAGAGCTGTCGTTTAGAATCCTGCATTACCAATTAACTCATGTGTCAATAAGCTTGCTAGCTGCGAAATCTACGAGAAATCCTCTACTTAATCTAGAGCATGGTGAAACAGATTTTAGTGATCGCACAGGAATAGTATAGCCATTTTAAAGAAATATGGTAAACATGACCTGGAAACAGGATGACCACTGCGGATGGATATATATATTTTCCAAACTTGTTGAATGGTTTCTAGAATATGTGTCGATCAGGATCAAACGTAAGAGAAAAAACATTGAAATATTTAACGGAATACAGTGTCTGATGCTCCTTTACTCATTAGCAAAGGAGGAGCGATATTTAACCAAGGATGAAGGCTGTCAGGGCAGAGAAAATAGAATGTGACATCACAACACTTATAAAGGAAATAGAGCGGGAGTAAGCCCAAAGCAACATTTAGTCTAATCCTCGCTAACGGTTACAAAGCGCCTCAATTAATGGAGTTATACACCCTAGGATGACGTCACCAGCAATTTTACGCCCAATTAAACTGGTTGTTATGGGCAGAAATTCAACATAGACGCCGAACAGCTAAGGGGATAAAAGAGATTGCTGCCGTACGCGAAAATTATTTGGGATTGTGGAAGAACTTCTCTCGCTTAATTAATTGGTGTGTGCGATATATATGGTTGGCTGCATCAGGCTTCGGATTTGCTTGTCACCGTGGCCAGCCACAAGAAGCCGGCGCCTACAAAGGGACCATGGGTGGCTTGCGCTACCCCACCCACAACCCCAACCACACACCCCATATCCAGTGTAAATTCGAAGAAAATAAGACCGGGAGGTACTTGGATGGGAGCCACGTTTCATCAACGGAGCCGGCTCACAATCCTTCACAGGCAAACACAAGCACGTTGTATTTGGGGAACCAAGCGCATACAAGGCGGTGGCTGGACCTTAGTCCTCTACACACTAAGTGCGTGGAAGCGCTCTTCGAGCCTAGCACGGTCACAAGACCGGTGCATCCCGTCCCCTCCAGCAACGACCAACTGTCTCCTAGAGACAGTATGGTCGAGGTTGTGGGTAAAAGACAGGTAGGCACCTTGTATGCAATGCACTGCATACTTTTATATATATATATACTTATATATAGTCCACAAATTACATTACATGAATCTGGGGGATCACTGTGGTTGAAAATGAGGTTCAGTAGTATACATCTGTCAGTGTTTCCGAACGCATTAGCCGAATCGAGAGAGAGGACACGCATATTTTAACTAGTTTAAGCAAAGCAGTGGCGACGGAATGCATAAGGTAGGAAATAGCATCCAGATTGCAATGCTCTCGTTTGCAATCAAGCTGTTTGACCATATATTTTATGGCTTGTGAAAACGTAAAACGATGGATTACCTTCAACCATTTCGTCAGAGCAATGGGAAGACATGACTTGCGATTTGTCAACAGCTCGATTGTTCCATCAGTCGCCAGCACAATGCAAGCGGATTTCATAGACAGTCATATACAAGGGAAAATTGGCACGCCAATCAAAATGCCTAACTCAAGACCACGATAGCCTAATCGATTGTCACAATAGTTTCTGTGCATACAACATAGGATGATAAGCCCTAAGTAGCAAACCCTTACCAAAATTCTCGGATTGTTGTTGCTTAATAACACCTTGAACGCAGTCTCCGGGTGCACCTGATGTCAAGTTGCCATGAGATGCATGGTGCTAGACGAGGTTGGGTTCCGTTTCATCTTCGGATTCACTGCGTTTTGTTGCGTCGTCAGTTGTTCCAAGCACTTTGGCACATGTTCAGATACCCACTGAGCTAACCGACGGTCAGTCCTGCCTACGTATATGTTACCGCAACCGCATGTGAACTGGTAAACGACGTGAGAGGGCGGACTGACTGATGAGTTGCTCTGACGATCATGAAGCACAATGCTTCGCGTTGCGTGTATGAGTCGCAACTGAGCGGTTGCGTAGTTGTGCCAAAGTGTTTATGTCCGATATCGTTTGCTACATGGTCTCCTTTAAAAGACAATAACAACTAAACATATTTTTTGTCCGCAGTTAACACGGGTATTTTCTCATTGGGAGATAGGCTGCTGATCTGAATGAATTTTTTAGGATCCCCATTTGACATCAAGATTTTGAACACAAATGCTTCTCCAGCTTGCAGCATTTCGGTGCTGCATTTCCGTCTGGCTCTGTAGAAGAACGTTTTCATTAAGCTTCGTTTTACTGCGACCGGGGCAAAGCTGGAAAAGGGGGTACTGCCATCTCCAAGTTGCCTTGAGATGAACCATGCGCTGTGGTGTACCATCGGTCCGTCTATTAATGAGTATATCCAAACAATGCAGACTACCGTGTTGCACAACCTCATGGGACACCGATAGATTTTGACGAATTGCCTTCAGAATTGGCGACAGCAATGCAAACTGTTCGTTGCTGGTGAAGACTTGGATGTCATCCACATACCGCTTGTACAACCTAGGTTCACCAATGCTGGCAGTAACTTATCTTTCTATAAAGCCGAGAAAGATGTCTGCTAATACTGGTCGCAGAGAGCTAGCCATGGTGATGCCGTCGATCCGTTTCTAAGCAATCCCCTCAAACTCGAACCGTATGATTTCCGTGCATCATTGGATCATATCCCTCAAATACTCCAGGGACAGGACAACCGACATGCTTTGACTCGCGATGAAACCACACAAATTTTCAACCGTCTCACCTAGAGACACGTTTGTGAATAGGGGTAGACGTCAATTGAGTACATGTGCTCCGTACCCAGCGATACGTGTTCCAGTGTCTCGGCTAATTCAAAGGAGTCCTTTAAGCAATATGTGACCTGTACTTTGCATACAGGCTCCAGCATTTTCGCTAGCCACCGCACAAGATTGTGATACGGTGACTTGTTTGTACACATAATTGGGCGCAATGGGTTACTTGCCTCGTGTAATTTAGGAGCGCCGCTCATTCTGGGTGCCTGAGTGCCAGACGATTCCAACCGCCTGCATTGCTAGTCATTGAAGTAGCTATGTAGTAAGACAATCTGCAGTTTCCTTGTCACTTGCTTCTCGACCGAGATGTTGTTTTTGTGGTCTTGTCTAACGGGGACTTATGTCTGTCCCTCAAAAATAGATTCCATTTTTGCAATGTAGTCAGGCCTGTTCATTATCACAATGCTTGATCATTTTTTCGGCTGCAGAAAAATTATGTGACCCATTTGTTTCAACTCTTTGATCGCCATATAGTGTTCAGCATTCAGACAGCACCCCTGGGTTATCGGCGTGCTCAAGTATTGGTTTGCAATATCCATTAATTTTGCCCGGAAACTTCTTCTATTGATCGTGACGTATGATCACTGCGCTGTTCATTCAGATACTCAAACTGAGTCTGCGTGTTGAGCGTATCTATTGCTTATGGCGGTAATCGGTATTTTAGTCCGAATGAGAGAACTTCCAATTGTGTGCGTGTGAAGTGAACAGATGACAGATTGTATACGCTTTTTAAGCAATTGGAGCTTTTTCAAGGGAACCCTGCAGCTTGCGGACTGTTTTACTTCTCGTGCGACGAATAATCACAGCTGAGAAGGCCCCAAATTTCAACCGGAAAACCAACAACAACTCTTTGAGCATGTATGCAAACTGTTTCTGCCTCTCTGGAAATTATCTTTCATGTCGTTTACCAGTTCACATGCGGTTGTGGTAACATATACGTAGGCAGGACTGACCGTCGGTTAGCTCAGTGGGTATCTGAACATGTGCCAAAGTGCTTGGAACAACTGACGACGCAACAAAACGCAGTGAATCCGAAGATGAAACGGAACCCAACCTCGTCTAGCACCATGCATCTCATGGCAACTTGACATCAGGTGCACCCGGAGACTGCGTTCAAGGTGTTATTAAGCAACAACAATCCGAGAATTTTGGTAAGGGTTTGCTACTTAGGGCTTATCATCCTATGTTGTATGCACAGAAACTATTGTGACAATCGATTAGGCTACCGTGGTCTTGAGTTAGGCATTTTGATTGGCGTGCCAATTTTCCCTTGTATATGACTGTCTATGAAATCCGCTTGTATTGTGCTGGCGACTGATAGAACAATCGAACTGTTGACAAATCGCAAGTCACATCTTATCCCTGCTCTGACGCTTGTGAAAATGCCACGAATCGGCATTATTTTCTACAGGACGTTGGTACACGCTATTTACCGATAGTTCGGTGGTTCCTTCTTAGAAAAATGTGTGATTCTAACTTTTCTCTTAATGTCTCAGATGGTGCCATTCGTTAAACATCTGTTGAAAATCTCTGTCAAATGGGGCTTTAATGCATTCGCACATTCTTTCAGAGCGACTGGTGACAGAGCAGCAAGGAAAAATGAGCAATGACTGTAGAAGAGTTAAGGAGTACTGATTTAGAAGCCCCACTAGGTGGCTTGGTGAGTTTTTGAAAAAGGTTAATGAAAAAATGCAGTAAGTAGTTTTATTGTCAAAAGAATGGACTAGTCGTATGCAGTGCAATAGCGCTGCATTCCGAGTGTTGTCAAAGACAACAGGCCAAAAAGGTAAATGCAACGTCTTTCCCAGAAGTGCAATGGACAGCAGCGTCAAGTAACAAAATCCAAGTGGCGGAGTGCGCCTTGCAACGGTCTTGTAAATATCGCTAGAGTGGGTGCCGAAACAAGAGATTCGGGAAGAGCGTTCCATGGTTGACACACCCGAATGGAAAAGAAGTTTCTATAGCAAGCCAGACGGCTGTATTGTTCTTCTAGTTTCTTAGTGTAGCCTCTAATCGTGGTGTTACTGCTGAGTTGAATTAAAAATCGACACGCATGATTTGGATTGCGTACAAGCAAGTAAGTCATAAGGAATTTGCCTCGTATTCGACGATAACACCGGCTGAATATTCCAAAACGTTTCAGCCTCTGTACTCGCGGAAAGTGGCGCAATCCATAGACGTATTTTGAAGCCCGACATTGAGGTTGGTACAGTGCACTAAGGTCCTGCTTCAGTTAAGACTGCCAAGCTTGGATTGCGTATTCGACATGGCGACGGACATACGCATTCAGCACCCATCTGAAAATAGTGGTGTCAAGTTGTCCGAACACCCGTCGTTGTAATCCGACGTGCTGGCAACCAGTTTTGGAAGCATTTGCGGATTGATTGGAACTACCCAAGTTATCCTGTTCGAGGACGCCAAGGTCGCGTGCGGCGCTTGACCACTGCAGCACGTGTGTTCCTAGACTGTGGGAACTGGTACTGTGGTGTCGTGCGGAGATTATGTTCCTTTGGTCCACCTTGAACTATAACAGATTCCGGGTTGACCAATCTTATATCGAACCTAGGTCACACTGAAGTAAACGCTGATCGGCATCCGACTGAATCTTATGCCATGTCTTGATATAGCCAGCAAACAACAGGAAATTTGAAGCGATATTCCGTGCAAGGTTACCGATAAATACCAAAAAACAACCGTGGACCTAGAACTGAGCCTTACGGCACACCAGATTCGATTGATATGGGGTCAGGTTAAAAACTCTGAACTCTGATCATCAAATGCCGTTGAAATAGAAATTTTGTAATCCAACTTATAATAGGCGCACCGATCCCATAATACTACAGCTTGGAAAGGTGAATACGATGATCTAAGCGATGGAACGCCTTCGACAAATACAACTATGCGACATCAACAGCCTCTACAGAATCAGTTGACTCGGTCTAATTACTCCGTGTGATTAATCTTGTCGATTTTCACCGTCGTTGTCGACGAAAGCCGCGTCGGTCGGGAACCCTAATTTTGCCCAATTCAAGAGAAAACACCACGGCATAGAGATGGATTCCATGACCTTGCACAATAGAGGGAAAAGGACACCGGGAGGTATTTTAAGAGCTCAGTCTTGCTTATGCTGTTTGTTCCAAGATTGCACCTCGCAGAATTCTGGTTCCGGTCACCAGCACTGCTGGGTTATATACTCATGAGCACCCTGAAACATACACGTCCATTCAGACAAGACTGCGATTTCTTAAGCCAGTGAAGGGTGAATTTTAAGCGTTGATAGGCACCCTAAAGTTTTCACGAGAAAGTAATTTAGAAAATGACAGAAAACCACACTAGAATAAACAAAATTAATGGCGAATTCACTAGCAAGTTTTATTGCTCTGTTCTGGGATAGCAGAGATTTGTTCAAACAGGAGTCTGACTAGATAGTATATACTCCCCGTGAGCAGCAGAAATTTAGTTGCTATTTTTTATGGTATTCATCCCAGTAGTTTACAAGCTACATAGCACAGCCTAGTCTGGAAAAGCACCAGACGCATTGCACCGTAATGAGGCTCGTCAGCGGTGCCCCTTGGTCCCATGCCGTGGATGGCACATATGACCGCTAGAGACGAATGCCGAATAGTCAGCAGCTTAAACTGGATATTGCGTCTAGCCCGAGGACGTCATCACCACACAGACAAGCCACTGTCAGTAACAGTGAAAGATAGGTGGTACAAACTCCCGGTTTAAATACAAATTATGTATCCCATCTAACGTCCCCATGGCTCAGTGTCTTGAGCTGCTGGCTAGTTGGTATCCGCCTCTATTGGCCATGGGTTTGTTTCCCAGTAGGGGTCGAGGTACTGCGCAATAGGGCGAAACGCTGCTTTTTCTTTTCAAGACTAGGTCATGTTATGCAGCTTGTGAACTACTGGGATGAATCCCTCAACAATGTCACCACTAAATTCCTGCTACTCACGAGTAATATAAAATAAATAGCCTCTGCTAATTTCAAGTGCTATGAATGTGGCGTCTAGCGAGTTTACGTCATCAACTCGCAGGCCATCCACTGTCAGTGACAGTGGAAGATAGGTGTTGCTAACTGCCAGTTTAATTGCAATTGATATAGCCCAGTTAACCTCCCCCATGGCTCATTAGCTTAAGCTAGTAGCACTTTGTCATCCACCGGAAAGCGGTCATATGTTAGATCCCCAGTAGGACACCGAGGGAATGCGTACTATTCACGAGCCCCAATAAGGCGAAACGCGTTTGGTGCTTTTATGGACTAGGCTGTACTATGTAGCTTGTGAACTAATGGGATGAATATCTTAAATTTATAAAGGAATAATCAACAAAACAAAAGACCTCATGCGGGCCTATATCGTTCTGTATTTCTGTCTGTTCGATGAGATTAGGTGAACAATGATATTGTACGGGTTAAGATTATCTGTTTTAGTAGCCAGAAAACTCACAGAAGTTTAACGAAAAGTTTAATCAATACTTTTACTGTCAAAAATATGGACTTATCGCATGTTATGCATTTGTATTGCACTCCGCGTATTTGCACAGATCTAACTGGTAGCAAATAATAAAGCTAAGTTGTTTTCTCTAATTAAGAACTTGCAATGTAGCACAGCCTGTGGCTGAGTGCTCCGTACAACCGGCTTTTAAGTATGGCTAGCGTGGGTGCAAAAGCAACTGATTCGAGGATGGCGTTCCACAGGTGGCACACGCAAATCGAAAATATTTCAGCGGCACTCAATACGGCCGCGATGTTCGGCTAGTTTCAAGAGGTGACCTCTCAACTTTGTGTTACCGCCGAGTTGCAGTAAAGTGCGACACACTTGGCTGCGTTGCGTAAACGCAAGTATGCCATTATCAGGTCATTTCGTAATCAGCGACATCGTCCACCGAATAACCTCAAAAGTTTCAGACTTTGCTCGTACCGTAAGTTTCGCATTCATATGACGTATTTGGAAGCTCGAGGTTGAGTCTGCTCCAGTCATCATCATCAGTACACGTTAGCTGATGGTGAGAACCACAGAAGCTAATATGCCGCAATACTAAAAGTTAAGAGACTAAAAAGTACTACAAAAATTCCGACGGTAAATATTATATTATGCAATTTGCATGAGAGCGGAAATAGATGGGGAACCTAAAGGAAGAAGGATGGACAAAGAAACTCACAACACAAACGCCATTGGGGCCGGCTCCTAGTCATATCTGTAAATGTGTCCAACCAAACGTGTTCACCATCTTCAGGACCCCAGCCAGGCAGTCGGGATGCACCAACCGACGTCAACTTCGAAGTAAGGGTTTTCATCTCTCTCGAGCAAGCCACCGTTTGGCCTCCCCTCCTCCTCTTCCAACCGCACCCACAACGCGCAAACAATGCACGTCGCAGAAGTCGGTGTGCTGGCATGCGCAACACGTGGCCCAGTCACCGGAACCTGGTGGGTGTTGTAATGATGCTGAGCAGTTCACCCGTTCTTACTGCACCAAATACGCGACGCCGAACACGCTCATTGCTCACGCGGTGCTCCCACCAGACATGAGCTAAGCTGCGAAGGCAGCGATGATCTAATGTGACTAGCCTCTTTATGTCTGTCGACCTGGTGGACCAGGTTTCATAACCGTACGGCAGCGTTATAAACTGTGCCCTTCAGGCAAGAGCAATGTCACGTTTGCGCTACAGGTAGCGGCCATTGGCAAGAGCACCTCGAGCTTTGCTATACGGTTCGTAACCTCATCTTCGATCCCATGGGCGCTAATATACCTGCCCAGGTACTTGAATTCCTGAACGACTTCTAGCTGATCACCACAAAGCGCATGGTTGGGTTCCTGCCAACCTTGGCGAAGTACTTTTCATTTCGATGGAGCAAAGCCTGCCCAAAACGACAGACAGCCAGTGCCAATCGGTCCAGTGCTGTATGACATGTTTGGGAGCTGTCACAGATTAGGACAATAGCGTCCGAGTACTTTAAGTCAAGAAGTCGCTCACCAGGAAGTAGCTCCCACTTTCTAAGTCGTGTCCGGCCAAAGCAGTTTCCATGACTTCAACAATGGCGAAGTTATAGAGAAACGGTGACGGCGGGCAACCCTGTCTCACGGCGCTGGTGATATTGAAGGGTGACTATAGTCTACCATAAACCCCCACTCTGCCCAAACTATGCGCGTACAGCGTTTTGATATTGTTTACGTATTTAGCAGGCACACCTTTCCTCAGCAGACAGTCCAAAAGGACACATGGATCGACTGAGTCGAAGGCGCTTTTTATGTCAAGAAACACGACAACGGTGGGTCGCTAATAAACACGGCAGCGTTCCAACAATTGACGCAAGGAGAAGATGTGGTCAATGCAGCCCCTACCTCGACGAAACCCGGTTTGCTCTTCACGAATCTGGCTTTCACGAGTGCCAGTCAGTCTGTGGAGACTGACAGATGCAAGTAATTTGGAGGCATTTGAGATCAGACTGATCCCTCTATGATTGCCACAGTCCGAACGGGAGCCTCGCTTGAAAATTGGACAATGACGGAGCGGCTCCAGTCTGTCGAGACAGGCTCTTGCTCAAAGTTTCATTAACAACTCAAGTAAATCACCTACTAGAGCAGGCCCCCGCTATATCCTAGAATTTTCTGGACACAGACGTAATTGAGGTGACACACTTCTTCCATAACAATAGTGTAAAGGGACTTCACCAAAGCAGGCTGTATGTTTTCATAGGCTCTACGGAACCGTGTGATGTGCGGCGAAGAAAAGCGATCAACATGGATGAAAATGGTTTCTGTCCGACAGCAGAGATCGTAATATAACTTCAAAAAACTTGTCACTTGGTCACAGTATGCTGATACAGCGGTACCTTAAAATAAACTAAAGTCTGTGGGGGGGAACAACTCTCACAATCTTCCTATGTTTGAAGGAACAGCTTGTCTCCATTTCCATCTGCAATCATCGCAGCAAGTGGCATTCTTGTGCTTTGTATTACTGAAGACAACAGGGCATAACTTGACTAAAGAATGAGCAGAACTACCAACTGGTGCTCGATTAAAGACCGGAAATTAAATTGCATGAGCAGCGATAAGGAAAGAAAGCAGGCGGAATGTGTTCGATTTTGAGGGGTTAAAGTCTACGTTGAGCAAATTCACTTTCACAGCACCGATCTGGCTATCGGAATTTGACGGGTGACTTGATTGAAGACCCACCACAGGTCACCGTAACTGTGGTTTTGTAGAACGGTTCAATATATATGCCGTTTAACTATATTAGCTCGGCTTTTATAGCTACCAATAGATGTCTCGGGTGCAATTATTTCTCTGTGAAGTGACCGGAGATTAATGCACAGGATAAGCGGAATTTGCGCATTGTTAGCAGGACAGCGTCTGAATCCAACTTGCCAGCAAGTAGGCGCACTTTCTACATTTTCAAATTTTTCTTGACAATTCTTTTAAAAGTGTCCCAATATTGCGGCCGTATTTGACTGGATGTGCATTTTAGACAACTTCACGGAACCAACTCAAACGATCAACAGAGTGTAGAATGCAGACAAGGGAGAACCACAAGGATTGAGACCTAAGTTCTATTACGCAACACGTAGGCTCTATAAGAAAGAATCAGTAACATAGGAAGGGATGAAAGAAAAGTTACAGTCAACTGTTCGCTTCACGTTTTTGTCCTTCTTCAATAATGACGCAGGAGTGTCTTTCTGAAAGGCAGACAGAAAAGGTGTCGTCAGAGCAACGATTTAAATTCAACCACGCGCCAAACTAGTTTCGATCACTCTTTACACCGCACCCTTTCTATATAGGCAACGTCCCCGTTGCCACACCAAAGCCCCCTTGAGCTGGTACTTCAACTTCGGTGGCTACTTCTATCGGTGGCTCATTGTGATGTTCCTCATCCGAATGCTCAGATTCGATACGGAAAGGTTTAAGCCGATTAAAATATACGACCGTGGGCGGCCCAACGGCGTTCTTTGGGTCCCTAATCACACAAGTCAGATCAGATATTATTCGGTCTACCACGTAGGGACCAGCCCACTCACGATGCAGCTTCGCTGATATTCCGGATACCGGTGCCTGATGCAAATATACGAGGTCGCCTGCTTTCAACGGGACACCGAAGACCTTCTTGTCGTAGTATTCCTTTTGTCGCCGTTGAGCCTTCGCCAAATGGATGCGTGCCGCTTCGTGTGTGCGTCGAACGGAGTCGAGGAGTTTGCTGACGTATTCAACAACCGACGGTTATACCTGTTGTGATCTCGGTAATCGGACATCCGAGGGCAACCGAACTTCTCTACCCGTCCACATAAACGACGGCGTTTGTCCGGTAGAAGAGTGGACCGTACTGCCATAGGTCAATAAGCATTTAGGCAATAACGTATCCCACTCGTAAATGTTCTGGTCCACGAATGCCTTCAAGAATGACTTCAACGACCGATTCGTACGTTCAACTTGTCCGTTCCCTTGTCGATGGTAGGCCGTTGTTCGCGTTTTATCAATACCGAGTACTCTGCACATCTCCTGGACCAGTGAGCTTTCGAAACATGATCCCCTATCGGAATGCAATTGTCCAGGCGCTCCCCATTGGCAAACCCAGTGGTTAGCCATCGCTGTTGCCACAGTGAGAGCATCAGCCTGCGCGATTGGCACGGCTTCACACCATTTGGTGAAGTAGTCTACCATGACTAGAATGTAGCGATTCCCTCTCGGCGTTTCCGGTAGTGGACCAACGAGGTCTACTCCAACTATTTCGTTCGGGTAACCTGCTGTCATGGATTGTAATGGTGCCCTATGAGCAATAGGCGGATTTTTGAACGTCGCGCATCTTTCGCAAGTTTGGCAGAAGTTGACAATGTCTCTTCGTTGGTGCGGCCACCAAAATCGTTGACGTGCCGCCGATTCGAGTTTATTGATTCCAGCGTGTCCCAGCTGTTGGTGCAGTTCCGACAGCACTTCGGTAACTAATGCCTGTGGAACAACGATCCTCCTCAGGTACGTGGGGCCGAAATCGAAGACCAACACACCATCTTAGACGGCAAGTTTATCCCACATCGCCCACAAGCACCGAGCTTCGTAGCTTTTCCCTTCCATTTCTTTCGGAGCTGGTTTGTCCCTTCCCGAGCGCCGCTCATGGTAGATGAGTGATATGTCTGGGTCCGAAGCCTGTGCCTCTTGCCAACGACCATACTCGGCTTTTTGTAGGTTGACTAGCGCTACGTGTTGCGTAATGCAGGAAGGACAGTTTCCGTGATCTCGAGACGGAATCCTCGATAGCGCGTCCGCGTTGCCGTGTAGTTTCCCAGGCCGATGGTGACATTCGAACTCATACTCCTGTAGTTGCTCCTGCCATCGAGCAATCTGCGCCTCAGGATCCCTGAAGTTTTGCAACCACATGAGTGATTGGTGTTCAGTCCGTACTAAGAATTTTCTTCCTAGAAGGTAGTGCCGATTTTGTTTTATGAAAAACACCAACGTCAACATTACTTTCCTTGTCGTACAGTAATTTCTTTCTCTTGACGTAAGGCTTCTACTACTGTACGACACCACTCATTCTATTCCGTCCTGCCCTTTCTGTGACAAAACAGCTCCAATCTCCTGGTCGCTTGCGTCCGGCATTTGGTGACAGATCGGGGAAAACCAACACCGGAGCTGCACAAAGGGATTCTCGTAACCGATCGAATGAATTTCGACACTCAACGGTCCATTCGAAGGTTTTACCTTTCTGTAACAAGGTATTCAAAGGCGCAGCGATCTCTGAGAACCCTTTCACGAATCGCCGATAGTATGAGGTTAACCCTAAAAAACTGCGTAGTTCATCAACGTTGGCAGGGGTTGGCCATAATCTCACTTGCTCCGTCTTACGAGGGTCAGTACGGATCCCCATCCCCGAAATGACGTGCCCAAGCTACGTTACCTCGGTCTGTAGTAAATGGCACTTTGTGGGCTGGAGTTTGAGGCCCACTTTTACTAGGCATGTTAGCACCTCCGCCAAGTTGTTTAGGTGCTCGTCTTTTGTTTTTCCGTGTACAATGACATCGTCCAGGTAAACGAGACACTTGTGGGGCATCAATTCGTGTTACACTTTTTTGCATCAGTCGTTGAAAAGTCGCAGGGGCGTTAGAGAGGCCAAAAGGCATGGTCTGGAACTCATAAAAACCTGATGGTACTACAAACGCCGTTTTCGCTCTGTCGCACTCCTCCACTTCTACTTGCCAGTGGCCAGAAGCCAAATCTAGCGTACTGAAATAAACTGATCCTCCCAGTGCGTCAAATAGATCATCGATCCTGGGGAGGGGAAAAGCGTCTTTTCGAGTAATCTCATTTAATCGTCCATAGTCGACACATAGGCGAAAACCACCATCCTTCTTTTTCACTAGAACAACCGGGGCTGCCCATGGTGAAGTCGAGGGCCGTATTACCTCCTTTTCTATCATGTCATCTATGAGCTTTTGCAATTCAGTCTGCCAATGTAATGGTATGCGCCTTGGGGGGATTTTAATCGGGATTGCATCACCGGTGTCGATACGGTGTTTCACGAGATTGGTTCGATCCAAGTCGGTACTGCGCCATGCAAATGCGTCTGAGTGGTTACGCAACACGTCTTTGAGCCGCTTCAGTGTCTGCTCATCCGTGACTCTGTCGAGTGAGCGAATAAAGGCGTTAATGTACTTCTCACTCTCTAAGGTGTCCTCATAGGTTGTAGATGCTTCCAAAGCACCACTTCCACAGGGTTTTAACAAAACTGTACAGTTATCGGTGATTAGTTGGCACCTGTCCAGATCTAATCGACACTTCAACCGGCGTAACAGATCCATCCGAACAATAACAACAAACGGAATTTTGTCCGCAACAATAAACTCCTGGGTGAAACTCTGTTTCGCGACGTCAACTTGTGCGGTTAGGGATCCTCGAACGGACAACAATTCTCCATTGGCGGCAGCTAGTCGGCAGCGACAAGGCGCGTATACACGTTCTGCTAGCTGGTTAGTCAAACTAGATCTGATTAGGCTCTTACATGCACCTGTGTCGATGAGACCTATCAATGGAACCCCTGCGATCTGTATTTCTATTGCTAATGCTGAATCTGTGTTCGACGCACAAACAATGGCTGGTATAAAGTGTGAATGCAATCGGTGCCACTCACCTGGGCGTCCGTTATTGTAGCGAGATAGACCGCGATTCGGAATTGGTCGGCGGGGCCACCGGAAGTACGATTGCACTGGAGGTCGCGAATAATCCCCTCGAAACGGGACGCGATTCCAATTTCTTCGGTCTGGTGGTTGGAATCTAGCGGGGCGGTATCGATTCAGCACGCAGCATGGTTCCATGGGGCCCGTGGACTCGTCGACTTGCTCTAATTGATCTGCCACTGTTAAGGCTGACTGAAGACACGTAGGTCATCGTAAACGGAACTCTCTTTTTACCGAGGGCGTCTGGATGCCCTCGAGCAACTGCTCTAACACTCGCTCGTCCTGTTGTTCCGGCGTTTCATCTGTGTAGGCATTTACCGCCATCCTCCGCAATTCGCGAACGAATGTTTCCACGTTTTCTCCCGGTCTCTGATACCGGGCATGGAAAACTCTGCGCAGTTCATCGGGCAGGCCAGGCCGATCTAAGATGCGGCGAAGGGCAGAGAAGGTTTCCGTGGTGACTTCTCCTTCTAACACTTTACTATCCGTAACTTTGTCGAAAGCCTCTCCTGCTAGCAGGCCCATGATCACCGTACCCCGTTGTTGGGCTGGAAAGTGCCTGACGTACATTTGCACCTGTTTCTCCCATCGGAGATATGGCATGCCTGGAAAAAACTTTTCTGGAGGGGGTAACGGGGGTGTGGAAGGGGCGGGTGTCAGATTTGTTGTCATCTTCTGCATAGCGTCCGACAAGGATTCCAAAGCAGAAGCAATCCTTACCCCCGGATCGGAGGTCACCGGCTGAATTTCACCACCAGACAGTTTACCTGGCTTTGCCATTATCTCTTGATCCTGGCAGGGTCGCCAATTGTAGAATGCAGACAAGGGAGAACCACAAGGATTGAGACGTAAGTTCTATTACGCAACACGTAGGCTCTATAAGAAAGAATCAGTAACATAGGAAGGGATGAAAGAAAAGTTACAGTCAACTGTTCGCTTCACGTTTTTGTCCTTCTTCAATAATGACGCAGGAGTGTCTTTCTGAAAGGCAGACAGAAAAGGTGTCGTCAGAGCAACGATTTAAATTCAACCACGCGCCAAACTAGTTTCGATCACTCTTTACAAGAGTTAGACAACCTCGTTCACCTACAAACTGGATCACTTAAACAAATGCTAAAATAGCATGCGGAACCAAAAAGTATCCCCAGTATTGTGTGTATTGTATTCTCAACAGTCAATTAGCTAGACAAAGAGCCAGTCTAAAACCATGGAGATAAGGAGATAAACAAGATTCAAAGCGTCATAATCATCGTGGCATGCTAGTTGAAGGTGAACAACACACTTCAACTAATATGCCGCAGGAAGAATGGAACAGTTTGATAAAAAGCAGAACAAAACATTTTTAGTTTGTTTTTCACACGCCGCTTTTGTTCTTTTTTTGTTATTTTAATGTTTGTAGAATTAAACATGTGAATCAATACAATAATGTACACAATTCTTCCACTGATTCCGGTTGCGGGCCATATCTTAAAGAGTGCTAAGCCATTGGCACTCCTCATCTTTGGGTCCCCATCCTGGAAGACGTACGGATCCTACAGCGGCTAGACACGACGTCAGCAATTTCATGTGCTGCCGCCACGTGGAAGGCTGACCACCACGCGGTCGCCTCCAGCCAGGTCCTTGACGAGCTAATAGAGCGCGGCGCGGTAGACGCTCAGGTGCCATGCGTAGAACGTGACCGAGCCATCTCAACTGGCGCAACAAAACCAGTTTGTTGAAGGGAATACTCGCATTCCCCAAGATGCGACGTCGAACGTCATTACTATTAACTCGATGTTGCCACCAAACACGCGCGATCCTCCTTAAGCAACCGTTATCGAACGCAGAAAGACGACGCATGTCTTCCACGCGAAGCGGCCAGGACTCGCACCCATACAACAATATTGAGTGAACTGATGCACTGTAAACTCGGCCCTTTAGTGAGAATGAGACGTCGCGATGACGCCACAAGTGCCTCAAATTGACAAATGCCGATCGAGCTTTAGCGATAAGAAGAGAAACTTCTTTATTGATAGTGCCATCAGCAGAAATACAGCTCCCAAGGTAGACGAAACTATCTACCTGTTCAAGTTGTGCACCATCGAGAGTGAGTACGGGAGCAGGCAAATGTCAATCTTTGAGCAGTATTTTACACTTCGATGGGGCGAAGCTCATGCCATACTTAGATGCTTCAACCGCCAAACGATCCAGAATGAGTTGCATACTCTGAGGATCGTCACCAAGTAGGGCGATATCATCAGCATAATCTAAGTCGGTCGCGCGCTCACCCGGTAGAAGCTCTAGGCCAAAATGTTGGAAACCTTCTAGAGCATTCTACAGAACGTCTTCGATTGCGAAGTTGAAGAGGAATGGGGACACAGGGCAGCCGTTTTGCACACCGCTATTGACAGTGAATTGCGAGGAAAGCTTGCCATAGATCCTCACTCTGCCGCATGTATGAAGGTAAAGTGCTCGTAAGATGGCGGTATATTTCTCGGGCACCCCGTTCTTTAGTAAGCAACGCCATAAAGCAGGACGATCAACGGAGTCAAAAGCGGCACGTATGTCTAGAAATGCAATGATAGTGGGCCTGTGATAAATGTGGCGATGTTCGAGGAGTTGGCGGAGCGTGAAGATTTGATCCACGCATCCGCGGCCAAGACGGAAACCAGCTTGTTCTTCACGGTAGTATGATTCCCGTACTGGGGATAGCCTGCGAAGCAGAATGGATGCCAATAGTTTGGAGGCAACCTAAATAAGACTAATCCCGCGATGATTTGCACATGAAGTGCGAGCGCCTTTCTTGAAAATCGGGATAATGGCTGATTCTCCCCAAGAGGAAGGCACTTTCTCTTCATGCCAAATTTTTGCGAACAGCGCGGTCAGCTGGTTAATGATCGCCACACCACCGTACTTTAATAGCTCCGGAGGAAGTCCGTCTAAGCCGGCAGCCTTGAAGCGCTTCAAGCGTCGAATCTCAAGGCCGACTTCCGCTTCGCTGGGTGGATTCAGAGGGACTAGCCAGGGTGGACAACAACGTATACTGCATGTACTGATGGATGGTGGAGGCCAGTTGAACTGCGAGTGAAAGTGCTCGGCGCAACGGTCCATACGCCTCTGTTGGTTGGTGATCGGAGACTCATCCACCTCACAAATGACCTCACTGACACCAGATTTCCTGAGGCCAGTGGACCGAATGAGTTGGAAAAGCCTGCGAGTGTTGCCAGAGAGGGCAGCGGTCTCCATCTCTAAAGCACGTTCAGACCACCACGTCTCGCGATCCTTGCGTAGGCTATGCTTGAGCAGGCGGTTGGCAGAACGGCGCCGCTCGTTGCAATCTGATTCCGCGGGGATATCTTTGCGGCGTTCGAACAGCTCCAGAGAACGAGCAGAGATCCAAGCCTTAAATGGGCGTCGAGTTAGGCCGCAGCATGACTGTCCGGAAATGGTCATTGCCTTCCGTATACAAGTCCAGTGTTGTTCCACTTCTTGCGGTGGATTGCAACTGAGTGCATATACCAGTGAAGACTGATAGCTCGTCTGGACAGAGGAATCAGTTAATCTGTTTACATCAATCTTGCGGTGCTTCGTGTTTCGGGATCCTCCAAAACACATACAGATTTTCGCGCATACCAGAGCATGATCTGAGTCAACGAATGTGGACCAAAAGGACCTGCAGTCTAGTACGCTGCCGCGCCATCTGAAGCTAATTGCAGTGTGATCAATTTGAGACCACGGTTGTGCTGAAGAAGGGGGACGCCACGTTGCGGAACGCTTCTTCGTACGCCTGAAGTTAGTGCTGGAAAGAAACAGACGGTTGTCTTCGTACAATGTGAGAAGTCTCTCTCCGTTATCAGAGCGGTTCTCATCGAGCGCGTGATGACCACCAAGGTGGCGTTCGTATGGTAACAGGCGGCCAACCCGTGCATTAAAATCCCCAGCAAGGATAACGACATCCGACTTTTTAGCATTAGTCAAGAGTTGTTGTAGATCCCGATAGAATTCGTCCTTGACCGAGTCGCCACTGCAGTCAGTTGGAGCGTACACAGAGATCACAAACAAGTTGTGTCTCTCTTCGCGGTGCCTGTTGATTCTACACGAACCCCGAAGCCGAACTGCACATAATCGGCTGTTTATAGGGAACCAGTCCAGTAGTGCCGCCTCGGCCTTGTCACTTAGTGCTAAACCTACACCAGCCTGACCCGCTGAGGCTGCTTCTGGATCTCCAGAAAGACGTAGGTGATATCTGGCTTCGTGGTCAGTGGGGGATGTCAGTGTAAGCACAGTGTTGGGATCTTGCAATCGGGTTTCTGAAAGGCAGCAGACATCAATGTCTAGGGAATCTAGAGTGCGCGCTAGACCGGCTTGCTGTCCAATCTGCATGAGTGTCCGAACGTTGAAACACGCCAGACGGAACGAGGATCGGGGACGAAGGAGAGCCATGGGTTGAACCTCTTGGTCTGCGGCTCAACCGGAATCGCAGCCAGATTGCTGAGCACATGAATCGGGTAAAGGAAAGTGAGGATTGTTAACAAACAAACAGTTGGCGTGTGATGAAGTCGCGTGAAAGTGACTAGCAGAAACAGCAGCTGATGAGCAATATCCCCAGTGAGTAAAGTAAAACAATATTCCAACGACAACAGCAACGGCTCGATTTGTAGGCCACGCTTTTGTGCACTTCATCGATTTCTGTTGCATGTAAAATTACAGTAAGCAAATTAGTCGCGTCCCAAAAAAGATCTTGCTCCCTATTCGACAATGACCTAAAGTGTCATCAGAGCAGAATCGAAGTTAATCTATGTTGTGGTATCCTAAATTTCTGCTGAGAGCCTGAGGCAAAGAACCTCGTTGTTGTTTATGAGTGCGGGGAATAAATGAGCACTAGGTTCCTGGAAAGTTTTTAGGCTTGTTTACTCGTGCGACGAATTCACTTGTGTAATCAGCCTATCCCTACCGCAAGTCCTGCTATTCTTAAACTAGTACTTCTAGTTAATGGCTATTGAAACAACTAAGTTTTCGGAAGTAGATAGCAGCACCATATTGTTATTATATGTTCGATCTGACTCCTGTAGTATACGAATGTACGAATCGATTATTCAGTTAGTGCTTAAGGTGACGGAAATATGAGGGACGGGAATGACTGTCGTTACTAAATGGGATATAGCGCTGCCCACTCTCAAAGGTAATGGAATCCATAATTGGCGATGCACTGGTATGATATCTAGAAAACTACAGTCATCACGCCTGAGAAGCATGGCTCCCGTTGACAGCGGTCATGCACAATGAATTTACTCATCGCACGCAGTAATTAATCGAGGCAGCTGACGCTGGAGAAAGCGTTGATGTGATCTACCTGGCTTTTTCGAAGGCTTTCGATCGGCTAGACAATTAGATACTAATTTCCAGTCTCCAGCATCACGGGATCGGTGACTCACATTTAAGCTGGATTGCCAACTTCAACGACAAGTAGTGAGCAGAGTTCGGAGCTCTTTATCAGGCCCCATACTGGTCGAGGGTCGTGTGCGGCAACGCTCAGTTCTAGGTCCATGTTTCTTTTTGGTGTTTAATAATGACCTTGTATAGGGAATCGCTCCAAACTTTCTAATGTTTACCGAGGATATTAATATTTGGCGCAGGTTCCAGGTGAACTCCAACCAGCCTCTTTTTCAGAGTGAACAAGATACGGGGTTTCAATGGTCAACTCAAAACTTACTGCATTTCAACGTCAGTAAATGCAAGGTGCTTTCCATCCGACTTCAAAGCAACTACACATACCGGCTCGGGACGAATATACTGCAACAAACAGCTATCAAACATGCCTTGGGTGTCCTGGTTCAAGATGATTTAGGTTGCTCCAGCCAGTCCGAAAAGGCCTTGAAGACTGGAAACCAAGACGTCGGGCTGTTACGACTGGCGTTTGGACAAATAGACAGCTCCATATTTCGACAAATGATCGGTGCGTATGTTCCCCCCTCCATGTCGAATACGCAATTCAAACCTGGCATCCATGGCTGAAACCCGATCTTAATGCACAGGAGCAGCCACTACGTCGGGCATCTAAGAACGTAATTGAAACGCGAAATCTTTCCTACCAGGAGAGGCTGCAACGATTGAGGGCATTCAGTGGAATCTATCGCAGACTACGGGGCGACCTGATTATGGCATACTTGATTCTGCGAGAACCACATCTTGTGTGCCACCCCGTACTGCGACGCAGCACCACCACAAACATGAGGGGCCATTCAGTGAGACTTGCTGTATATTATAGCGGCCTGGAGTGCCGCAACAATTTTGTTCCCATTCGTGTCTGTTACCCGTGGAAAGCCGTCTTACTATCGGTCGTCTCTGTGCCGACAGTATCAGTATTTAAAAGACGGTTGGACGATGCACTCAGCCACTTACACTTTGTCACTTAGCACTACGTCTGTATCCAACATCTGGAGTTTACCATAGATTTATTTGATGTTAACTGCGGATGCTGTGAATCAAACCTGATTGCAAGACTACAGCGGAGCAGACGATAAGTCCGTATTTTCATATTTTAAGTACTAAGTCTTTTACTAGCCTTATTATTATTGTCATTTCGATATCCCCACCAACTATCAAACAGGAGTTGTATAGCAACCCTGCTTAACCCGTATAAATGCACTGTTCATTGTTCCCTGGCTTGCAATTTACTGCAGTGCAAAAAACTGAGTAGTCCCATCCCCAAGCGAGGTGCTTAGTTTATACTAATGACATTCTACTACCCATATAATCAAGCACCAGACCAAACTGCTTATAATGTCATAAGTTAAGCTCCAGCTTAAGCTTGACAGCATCGTCGCTTGGTGAGAGGCTACCCGTCCTTTGCAAGCCAGTAACTTGCAAGTCAGTGCTACCGGTGATTACCATTCATGGCAGTTGAAATGGAATCTCTAAAGTGGATGGACGAATGCGTGTTGTAGGAGTTTACAATAATTCCACTTATAAGCTAAAATGATGCAACGCTCGTGGGGCGCGTTGCTTGCAACGTAAGGATGTCTGCGCACTGCGATTGGCACCGATGGGCTGCTGTGTTGCCTGGTTGTACTGTCCGCAATTGGGTTGACTTGTACCGACCTGAGCCCTGTTGCCCAAAAGGCCTAAGCAAGCAGCTTAATAGCAGGATATCTCTTGGTTGAGACAATCATCAATTGCCGAATCCATGGCCGATAAAAAATAGGTCATCCTAGTATGCATATTGCATCCGAAAAGTTTGAAGTATAGCAGAATGATTTCGGACGACAGGTTGGAACAGTGCAATAGCTATCCTTATTCAAATGTTCTGCAACTCACACAGTGTAGGTCAAATTTGAAGGACACCCGTCTCTCTAAAAGCCGAAACCTTATTAACCACTACCGATCACTTTTTTATGACTAACTATGGTGGATAGTCATCTCACAGAACTGACCCTGCGATGCTTTTGCGTAAATCTGATTGAAATCTCAAAGTTTTACGGCGCAGTAGCCACACAGTTACAGCGACCATTGTTGGCACCCTTGAGTAGTTTCTCCGCTTCTCTGCTGATTTTGCATAGAAGCCGGACGCATTGCACGTACGTTCACCTCTCCAAAGGTATGTCATTGCGGCTCAGGTGATCAAAGTTCGCCTGCAAGCGAAGGTCATCCGTCTGGTCTGTAAAACAGCTGTTTGGTCTGGCACGGTGATTCTACCGTTCTAAGCTGTGCGATTAAAAGATTAACCGAGTACTTAAGCCCTCATGGTGAAAGAGTCAGCTGACAACGCAAAGAAACTCTTGTACAGTTTACTAAAGATGGAGCAGTTTTGTTTGTGACCTTAACATTGTTGAAGCCGCTGTATCTTGAAAACCTTTCTACATAGCATCTTGTCCGGAGAAGTTTTACAGTCTTAGCAAAAGTCGCAAGTCCACTAAATACATTATCAGATTGTTAGTCAAGCATTAAACTATAACCTCCCGCTTGGCTCCAAACAAGTTCCGAGATATAAAATGTAGATACAAGCTTTTTGCTTGATAAATAATAATGAATTCCTGCGCATGGAGATCATCACATTTAACTGGGAACTTATCAGCTTTATAATATATGATGCTTCAAGAATATCATTACTCCCGAATCCCACATAGTTGAACCTCCGCAAATTCGGCCCACTTCAGCACGGATAGCTTGCAGAGCATGCAAAGCGTTTCTAATACAAAGGATCTGTCTGATAACTAGATGCCTTGGGATTTCTGCCTCTATGAGGGTCGACTAAGCTTGGATTCAGCGACTTCTGTGACACAGACAAAGTGTGACCAAATTTCTAATGAGGTTTCCGACGTTAACGCAGCAAGAGGACGGTAGTTTGAATGAAAAACAAGTAAAGCATTAAGAATAGCTACAAGGTCGAGAGTCAGAGCGACAAGTTGAGATCCCGTAGCAACTAATACAGTGATGTTAATACGTCAGATAAAATATTGTATAACTAAGGGTAGGGTGTTAAAAAGGGGTTATACTATTGCTACCGATAAAGTTGAGCTAAAAGAAGAAGTGGTGCTTCGCAGCGTTGTAATTGATGTGACGAGATTAACCGTTGAAAAGGCAGTAGAATTGTGTGCATAGTTAACAAGTACAATTAGATTTTTACAGCCGCCGGAACTTCATCTTGTGCTAGCCGAACACACTTCGTTATAGACGCGGAAGAAGGAAGCAAACGATGTTCTTACAAGGTAAAAGCATCATTGGCAAAAAATAAGGCAAATTATTTTAAAATACCTTAGAGATCATTTGACCACGGGACCCAATGTATGGCTGGAGCCGAAAACGTTGACTTTGGTAAGGAAAACAGGTAGGTGGCTATCTGAGAACTGTTATGGTTAATTTAGAAAGGCATTATTGGTACGGCATTTTGCAGAGATCTTCTATACCACATAGAATTTATTGCCTACCAAATATGCACAAACCACTCATCCTGTTAAAAATGACTTATCACTGGTAACAAGGCGGAAGCTAAACAACTTCCATAGGTAAATAACGAGATCAAAAAAGTGAATGTTTCATAAAAAATAACAGTAGTTATGATCTCGCCGCAAGTTCCCTATGCACATATAGTTTGATTACGTTGGGTTAAATCCTTTAATGCAGGCGGCGCAATACGTTATCAAGGAGAATTTGCAAATTCAGCCAACGTAGGACCGGATAAGACAGGGTGCGGAAATAATTTACACGGGTATGAAACATGAATGGAGAAATCGTTCCCGAGGCACTAGAAGTAGATGCTACAGACGCTTCTACACATGAACTCACGAGGTAAATGGCCAACCTACTGCAACCTCCAAATTAAGAGAATGAGTACGTCAGAATATTTTGTGATTTGCGATCACCACCTTGTTTACACATGCATCGAATGAACACTAAATGTTGGGAAGAAAGAGCAAAAATATAAAAATATGTCGTTACATAGTAGATCGATCTGGTAAATGTGCAGAATGACATCGCTGCTTCCTGCGTGCTAGCAACATATTACAGCTGTATTACATTTTATCCGGGGATCATGCACTCCCTACATGTGTAGTCCGCAAAGTAGATATCAAGGAATCTTTCAAATTCCGAGACCGATTTCTCCTCGACTAGCGTCTCCAACAATGTGCTCGACTATTTCCCTACTCGACGCTCAATGCATAGAGTGTGAGCGATGTGATTTAAATTCAGTCCTTCTAGTTTGTATCGGTGTCCGCGTGTGCTGCTTAGTGCGCAAAAGTGTAGCAGCGGCCTCAGCATAGAGAAGTGGCCTAGGCGTAGTATCCGGTGCGCGATAATTAGATCAACTCGAAACCACGATTTGACAGGGTGTGAAGCCTTAGTCTCCTACGTCGGTCCTCGTAAGACATCCCCCATAAACTGGGGATGACCCGGGTAGCTACATCCTGGACCCGTCGCAGTCTCTGCATCTCACCTATTGTGATCGGACAATAGGCGGGTGTGTGGTACTCAAGCACCTGTTCTATCATGAAAGTGAATAGACTGGCGGTAAGCTTTGCATCCCAAGTGTAGAAGCTGCGTCTAAGTTCCCAAAGCGGGCGTATTCTGTTTGCGTACAGTCTGTTCCTGTTATGGAGAGACTAAATATTACAGCTTGGGAGTACGCCTAGATTCTATACGGTACTGGTAGGATGCAGCGGGTAGCCGGCTAGAGTGTACGCACATTCTTTACCACCACTCCCCAGCTTCAAAAAGGAGGACTTTGTCGGGTTGACTGGTTAGTCAACTTCTGCAGACCACAGGGATATGCGGTAAAGGTCCAGCTGGCCGGCAGAATCAATAATCCTACAAATCTTCGGGTCGCCTGCAAACAATATGCAATACAACCGAGGAAGCTGGGCCATTTTGGTTATGTGGATCAGGAATAAAATGGGCACCAGCACTGTGTCTTGGTGTACGCGGCTAGTGGTCGGGTACCATTCCGTTAAATGCTCATCCACATGAACCAGGAATTTTCACCCAATAAGGAAGTCACTGATCCACTGGTGTGGCGCGCCAATCACACTACAAATCCACAGCTTGTGGAGCAGGACCTCTAGTTCGCTTTATCGACAGCTTTACTGAAATCAACGTAAATGACGTCCACTGAGTTCCTCCGGTTCAACGCTTGCAACGCGTCTTGCCGCGTCAACAGCAGGTTGTGATACGCGGGTGGCCCTTCATGAAGCCGTGCTGTAACACTATTAGGAGATCTTTTGACTCTAGCAGCTGTAAAAGTCCCTAGTTCACGACCTTCTCAAGCACGTTTGCAAACCAAAGATGTGAGTAATCGGCCGGTAATAATCCACATTGCGTGGGTCACCGCCATTTGGAGTCGGCTTCACTACCGAGCATTTCCAGTCGCTCGGCAATGCACTTCGGACAGCTATATGTTGAACAGATCCGGCATGGCAAGCGAGATGATGACCGATAAGGACAATAAAATTAGCCAGTGTAGTCCATCGGGTCCGACAACCTTCGTGCGGTCAGTACTAGCGGGTAGACTGCAGACATATTCTACACCGCAATCCAGACCATCGAGTTCTGTAGGAGTTGCACACATCGAGTTGGGCAATGATGCATGGTCACTTGTGAATACGGAAGCGAAGTGCTCCGCCAAGGCAGACCCAGGGTTCAGTGCTAGAAGTCAGAGGCTGTCCGGCCTTGTCTTCTAACACCGTTACGTCAATTGCGGGCCGCAGACGCCGCTTCAGGTAAGAAAAAATCTTCTTGGGAGCCGACTTCGTTGAGGTTGCTAGCTGATCTACGAATTGTCGACGATTTTGCGCTTTTTCGTAAATTCCGCAGCTTTTATCTGACTCATAAACATCGGTAGAACCAGACACATGAAATTTATTCTGCAAAACGCGTCGCCGTCGAGCTAAGTCGCCATGCTCCCTGTCAAACCAATGTTGCTCCAGCTATCTGATATTTGAGAGTTACAAAGCGTGCGCACAACCATATTAACCACTCTTTTATATCAGTCCAAGAGGCCTCGACAGATAAATCCTGCAACAGTGACCAATACACTAAACTGGCGCCTTGATTAAGACCACCGAAATCGGTCTTCCAATAATTATAGGACGGCTCCGGCCAACGCGAATAGGGCAGCGGCAGTTCTAGGCTGGCTAACACCCTCGAGTGTTCACTAGCTGCCAGTGGCTCCAAAACCTGACTTTTATTTACAAGTTGCTCGCTTCGTTAGTAGTAGGTCCAGGCACGATGCAGCGGAAGGCGGTGAAATGCGCGTCGGTTGGCAGACATGCTGTGCTGCCCTCATTTCAAATATCATCTCCGCAAACTGCGCCTTGATTTCACAGTGCCTGGAAAGAAGTTGAACCCCAGGCCACCGTATTTAAGGGAAGTTAAATCGCCCATATGCATGAAGCGGGCCGACTCTTGTAACTTCTGACATGCGAAAACCAATCTAGGCATCGACTTCGCTGACTGTGGTGAGTCTCACACAAATAGAGCACCCTATATCAGGAGGATCGAACACTATATCTGATCGCAAAGGGCATCTTCGTTGCGGTAGGTATGTACCAGTCCCCCTCACAGCGAGGACCAATTGTACAACAACTCGCCGCCTCGATCGTTTTATAGTCTGTAACACCGGAAGTACGAGTAACCACTTATCTCTAGTACGTGGGTAGTGATCTCAGGGTTTAACCAAGTTTCCGCCAGTCCTGACGACAAGAAGCAACGAAGGGAGGTGCCTCGTTACGTTTGTTCATTTAACTACAAACATTTGTGAAGCCTACTCGCAGGCCGCGATAGGAACCGATAGACGCGCAGGAAACGTCATCGACCTGTTAAGCCGGGTTCACCGGACCTGGGAAACTACCCGCAAATTTACGATGCAGTGATCGGTTTTTCCACCATCAGTCTGCCGTTTCAACTGCACGACAGTAGACTTCAGTTTTCCTTTGTTCGCCGTATCTAAATTTGGACTACTATGGAGCTTTAGGCCTCTTACCCTACAGAAGCGAGCTAATATCAACCTCGAGCTAGCTCCATCAACAAACGTTACTAGCAGAAGCCGGGACTTGCCCTCGTCTCTGTTTGCAAGACGGATGATTTGCTCCACACGCAACTTCTGTTTATTCACGTCTAGAAGCCTATAAAACAGACTCTGCAGGAAATCCACCTCGAGGTCATAACGAGCCCGATGATTAGCATCCTTCTACACAGGCGTGTGAAATATCATAAAGTTACAACGCCGTTGTCGGCTGACAGTTGTCCTCTCCTTTGTGCTTCGCTGCATTCTACAGTGGCTTTAAGGTCTGCGCTATCGCCCACCTGGATGTTAGTATCTGGAGAACGCAACGTAAGCACGTCAACTGCGGCTCCAGCAACGGGTGGACATCGCGCTGGAGAGCCTTCAGCCGGTGTGCAGGTGGGCTCTTTCGAACACAGAGGTGACTGAGTTTTAGCTTGCTTGGATATACCCATGCAGCGTCTCCCTATTAAATGTTTCGCCTGTCTTGTAGGCTCGCGCGGTTTATCAGCTGTTTGCGACTACACACTGGTTTGGCATTTCTTGCACAATATTTGGACAAAGTCATGCTGAATTTCAAGCAGTAATATAAAATGATGTTAAGACAAACTGATATACAAATTTTGAAAACTCACACGACACCTAAGGCACTTAACCGTATTGGCTTTATGTCCAACTATTTTGTAACGAGTACCATAGTGATTCAGCATCGTTATCGCGGATAGCTTAGCAGATGTGATGATGTTGCTGAGAAATTGACGATAAGTACACGATACAAATACCACAGTAGAATGTGCGGATCCGACACTAATACACAATAAAGAAATGCAGAATGATAAAGGAAATTAAAGTTGACAGGAATAAAGTCGAAGAATCTGCTCTGCACAAAGTAATGAACAATGGAAACTGGTCTGTACTACAGAGTGAGAATAGCCGTCCGGCGATCGCCATCCGCAGGAGGTGGTAAGACTAGTGAGAAGCTGCCTGATGGAGGAAGGCGGTATAAGAAACAGACCAAAGTCTACATGTGAGCAGCTGATCGAGGGAACATTTTAGTCAAAATATATAATGATGAACCTAGCCTGGCCATGGAATCTCTAATGTCCTCATATTGGTAAAAGTGTACATAGGGGAATTTTAGATTAATAATAATAATAATGCTGATGTGTCAGCTACACCTGGTAACGGCGCTTCGCTACCAGGCGGTCAACACCATTCGCGTGCTGGATGAGTATACCACGAGGATGCCCACCCCGGTGCGGACTCCAACCAGTGACCTAATGGTTGCAAACTGGGAGCGCAGACTACTAGGCAACACTTCGACATGAAGGCGCTACCAAATTTCCTTTGTGCTCCGAGAGCATGATGGCACTGCATAGACGAAACATTTGCAAAAATACTCAGGTATACCAATGTTGCACTCATAAAATCGTCGAGTTCGTTGTATTCAATGGCAGATATCCGACGATTATTGTGAGAAGTGTATTCTTGGCTGCGGATGAGGGTCTTTTGGTGTACTTAGAGATCGGTAGTTTGGCTGCAAACTTTTCGTCATCAACACAACCTGAGAACATTCATAGTCGACATCTCATCTGCATCTCCATCGACAATTAGATTTTGCACTGAGTTTGCTTGTAGTTTCCGTGGTTGAGTATGGTGCATCTGTTCTTCTGTCCAAATTCACGGTTGACAAATGAAAGATCTGAGTCGTGATTTATAAACTCATAACAAATGGAGCATCCTGGAATCCGACGTAAACCAACTCTGGGTTAGCGACGACATGTATCTGCTACTTTGAGGCTTTGTGTACATTTGATTGGAGTTACCAAAAAGACTGTCAGTACAGTAGCCACAAAACGAATGCGACCATTGCTGGCACATAAATCTGCTGAAATTGACTAGGGCACAGATGCACTGCACGTATGGTATATCCATGAGCGATTTCATTATAATTTTTTTCACAACTTACGTCAAATAGCGCTGCGCCCCAAGTTCTTTATGCTTGCATTCAATTTTTATTTTACACTATTTAGCAAAGCATTTGGCATTAAAGACATTGAAACTGATGACTCACATACCCTTGCTTTTGTAGATTTCACGCTAACTATCTTACGATAGTTACCAAACACCTGTATTTTTAACCTGTGATATACCTTTGCTCATTGCTCACCACGCCATTGGAATGCTAAAAGCAATCTGGCGATCAAAGTTCAGCTGTACTCAAAGCGCACATATTTGGATCATCCGATTGCTCAAGCAGAGAAAGCCTACTATTCTGGGTTAAAAGATCTATAGAATGAGTGAACTACTAAGTAGTGATGGTGACAGTTTCAGCTGAATAGGCGCGGAAACTAGTTTACGGTACACTGGAGAATGGTGGATTTATGTTGACGGAAACACCAGTGTCAAGTTAACAGTATTCCCTTGTGCACAGCACGTGGTTCACCCGCAGGCGTTGAAGTCGACCACAGTGTTGTATCAAAGAGAAACGGTTCATAATAGCAAATGGAGTCCGATTGTCTGCTTACGTACATTATACCAGTGAGTTTAGTCTGTACGCAAATCAGGTCGCTTACACCGTTCCACTGATTCGGAGCGTCCGGCTGGCTTCCCCTTACTGTGTTTGTTTTGGACACTGGAATGTTGGTAATCACAAATGTCAGAGCTTCACATTTTTGTTCACCGTTTAGTGGTATTGGGTGCGCCGTGGCCGTTGGTGTTGGCGAATTGCTGAATATACTGGACAATGCTGCCAGGGCTTACACATTTTCCTTATCGTCGGTTATATTCACGTCAGCCGAGGTCACTGGTATTAACGTTTTGGCTAGCGAAACAACAACCGCTGCGTAAACTGGACGATCTTCGGCTGGGTTCGGTGTCCATCAGTTGAGCGATACTGTAGGTGTTACAGCTTCCTCGTTTATTGCACTTAATAGAACGATGGGTGTGTTAAAACTTGGTTTGATCGATCGTAATGAAAGATTAGTTTGGGTTCCAAACAGCGCTGCAACCAAACTGCTACGTCAGAGCTTGTCCCATATTTTTGGTTTTGTAGCCGGGACTCAAGTGGATGAATGTTACACATGTTTGGATATTGTTACCTCTAACAAAGGAATTTTTGCGTCCACTCGAATTTCAATTGTACCTACTAAACTGCCATACTTTCGTGATGATCTGAGGATATAATTTACCAGTGGAAGAGTTATCCACGCTGTACATTTCCAAAATGAGTCTGGTCAAAGGTTGTGCTGCTTTTATCGATGGTTGCTGCTTTGGTACATTTCTGACGATAATAACTGTGGCAATGAAAACATAACACTTCACCACAATTTACAGAATCATAAACACCCCACAGTCGAACGGTGTTTCCTTTCGCCTTTTGACGAACCTCCGTGAATTACCTTGTCAGTTGACTGGGTGTCTCTCTGAGTAGTCGCCGGTAAGGTGAAAGTTACAAGTACAATCGTGAAATCTGTTCAGACATGCAGGTGGGCTGGGCTGTCGCAGTTGCGCGTAACTAGATGATCCAATAGATTTAATGACAGGTTGACTGGCTCTGTAGATCACCCCTGGCTCTTATGACTGACTGAAAAATACTGTGCTTGTAAGAAGGTTAGCTGTACACCATCAGTTTCATAAAGTAGTGAACAGGTACGGATTATAGCTTATTCGAACGCCGTTGAAATGCTCTATGGAAAGAGGCCAAAAAATTGATGTTTGTTCTCGGAATAGAGCAATGGTGCGAGTGAACATCGGTGAAAAGCAGTTAGAAAAACGAAAAGTCTGGTTAAAAACAAGATGCTTAAATTTTTCAGAAGGAATAACTTCACACCCTACAACTCGTCACTTCAAGACGAGCATGAGTAAGTTTAATGTAGCAAGACGAAATGTGCCTGAGTAAATCTAAAAAAGCAAAAGTGCAGAACACTTACTGTCATTGCGTGCGTGTTCACCCGTTAATGAACAATTGCCTTCACATATACATGCTACAGTAGTCATCGTAGGAGGCACTAAACTATCCACCATAAGAGCGTTTTTATGCATAAATCGAATCACCCTGTGACGTAGGGTATAAAGTGCACCTTAGCTCACGAGGATGAAACAGCATCTCATCAGCAACAATGATAGACATTGCTTTCCACCAATGTTATGCCTTTACATTTATAAATAACTAAATAAATAAATGGTATATTCCTCGGTGATTCAAGGTGCAGTCCAACTATGTAGTCTGATCAATGTGTACAACAGGATCGCAAAAAAATAATCAATTTGTTCACGCTGTTTGCAATGGATCCAGCACAGGTACTAAACTAATTGGCAGGATTAAGGCATTAAAGAAATTAAAAACCAGAAACAATAACGTAAGCAGCTTTAAACAGATGTCCAGTTAAAGTTATACGGTCACTCATGGAACCATCTCCATCTATGGTGCTTGAAAATCTCCAAAAGACACTGAGTACTCTGAAGGTAAAGAAGTCACAATTGATGTAGGGTAATCACGGGGTACATAAAACTAAATTTCTTTGTAAACGGTGGCCAAATCTTACCTACATACGTGCGAACCGGTATATGTTTGACCACCACTGCCACCGTTGGCAGGAAACGTGAGTGAATTTTCAGTCGTAACATTCAGCGCATGTGTAGCAATGTTGTCGTAAGCTTAATCATGAATACCATGGGGAAACAAACATGGGGATTTAGTGGACCGAATCCATTAAACGTCTAGCGTTCATGGTAATAACTTGACATTGGGTGTGTTTGTTAATAGGCTGTATTGGTACGGGATTTAGGTTAGTCACTGTGGCTAATCGGAGAACTAAGATTGTCATCGGGTGGTTCCGTTCTGCTCAACCAATGCGCGTGGTTCGATCCGTGATAGCACAACGTTGCTGCGAAGAATCTTTATATTGGGTTATGTTATCAGCTTGTTGCCTGTATAAAGCTGAGTAGCAGAGTGGGTTGTGCCGTAAGTTTCAGCTGAGGAAGATATATCTGTGAGTACGAGTTATCGTATGAGTAATAGACGTCTACTCATCCGCTGTGCTCACCGTATTATTGTACCTAACGTTTTACTTGTTTAGCTTCCTAAACTGATTTCGGACTCACCAGTTAATCTTTCAAAAGCATCAGTAGGCAAAATAAAAATATTTCCTTCGTTCATTTTAGATCCATTTTCAGAGGGAATAAGCAATAGTTTTCATCAACACAATATCAAACACTGCTTTTTACAAATTGTACTGGAAAGTGCCTATGAAGTCTTCACTCACAAACTTCAACTATGGTTGTCTTAACATGTCTTGTTTGAATGTTGGTGAGTGTACATAGACAAGGAGCAGCATTTTATGAACTACGGAAACCTTGTTACCTTCCGATCAGCTGTTAGTATGCGCCGCTCAAAGCAGTGGTCATTACAGGTCTCCGGGCGAGTATTGAGGAACGGTGGCTTGGGGATTTGTACCAAATAATTGAGCATATAGAATGGAAGCATTTAATGGTCATGTCAAACTGCCGCAAGGTCCCGCAAACGGGTCAGCTGATCTACTTTGTGATCAGCGGAACGCGGAGCTGTGCGTTAAGCCTACGGATGTGACAGAATACATTGATTGACAAGGTTATGCGAAAAGCAACGAGTAGGAATGTCGGAAAACGTGTAAAATATACAGTAGAGCACGGTTTGTTCTAACATGTTGGGACTTTGTTTCTGTCATCAGTACTCAGAGCGTGACAGGTACATTCAGGTTAGAGGCTAATCAGTGAGTCCCTGGCGAATGTAACTCAGTACAAGTTTATGATAGGTGTGCAGGTGGTAAGTGCGCTGTTACCTAAATGCCCTAAATCTAAGCGCTTCTCGTTACAGTCCCCAAACATACTAGTAATTCACAGTGGCACAATAGCAAGCGCCGAAATGATTCCCTTAACCTAAGGAGGTTAAGCACATTAGGACTGAATAGACAATATTGTTTTTACTGCCTTCCAATTTTCATACATATACGTGGCCTTTATAAATAGCTAGTCATGTTCTGCGGTAACCTCATCGTGGGCAAGTTGATAGACGATTTATCAGCGTTTCCGTTTGTTAGTGTGGAAGATCGCAACTTGTGAATTGGTCATCGGAAGGTGAATATCCATGTCGTTTGACTTGCCCGACATCTACGTTTCGAATTATTTTGCTATCTATATGTATATCTCATATTATTAGTATAACAAATACTGAGCGACCCAAGTAATCTGTGCCGCCGCCTTCTGAAACTCAGCTCAACAACCTACCTCGGAGGCAATAGCCTGAAACTGAGTGAACAATACCGTGGTCTAGGTTGTTGACGAAATTACTTCTTCCTCCGAATTTGCCAACTCTGAAATGCTCTACCAAACACAGTTTTATGCTCTAGCACTTAGCCATATACAAATACATACGATTAGATATCACACTGAGCTCCCTACACTCGGTTACATAAAGGAGTACGCTGGGATATATTCAAGATAACTAGTTTCTTTGACATTCTAACCCATTTTGAGTCACGTAAATCAATGCGAATAGGTAAGCAATTCAATTGATGTTTCCATACGCATTAACCATTACAACTTGTTATACCTTATAACATGGTACAATCCCACTCCCATAACACTGCTTCAGCATGCTATTAGTCCATGGCCTCACCGCTACGCATTTTATTTGGTCTAATTAAGTAGTATGTGAATTTGAAATTTTTCTATTGCCAACCTAGACACATTAAGTATTTCCTTTTTTATCCGTTATAAAAAATAAATTATTGTCTGTTTCGAAACTGTAGGCATTTATGTTCTCATTGTTACTGGACGCAAGGGCATCTCTGATTTCCGCCAGCAGTCTTATTCACCAGTTTACGTAGCTCTGCTTATGGTAGCTATGTCAGCGGTCACAAATACGGTTGATATAGTCTATATAGTGGTTTATTGTATCTGCTCTCTGCACCCAATTTCATTCTCATATGGTAACGAAGTACAAAGTAAATAATCAACGTGGCTCACCAAATTGAACCTTGACTGAGGTAGGGTCCTTCTAGTAGCACTTTTGTTAAAGCCTCCGTGATCCAAAACAGAACGGCCTCCTTCGCTTTGATAGTGTTGCACTGCTCGCAGAGTTGGCCGGTTCCAGTGTAAATGCATATTTATTCTCCAGAATTAAAAACGTACTGCAATAACTACTTATCCAATATACCACCTTAATTCAAGGTAACCGAGAACAAATATGGCCGGGAGGTTGATCGGTAATGCCTTAAGATAAACATAATAAGACAATGAATAAACAGCTAGTTTAGAATAAAAGCCAAAATTGGTAGCTAAGGTTGTTCTGGCGGTAGTCGAACTGTTCGCTGAGCTTGGCGACTTTGTTGCAAACTTTTCGTCACCATTTAAGGTGATATTAACACTGCGTTCGGAATGATTTGGAATCTTGGTAGCTGGGGAAGTTTGTTCAGTTGTTGTTCTCCGAGCTAGGCAAATTGATTGCAAACGTTTCGCTGCCATTCGAGGTGGCATCTTCAGTGCAGGTTTGATAACAGTCAAGTAGCAGCAGCTGGGTTTGCTTTCTATCAGCTCCTGCTACCTGGCTACTATCAATCCTGCACTGAAGATGTCACCTCGAATGGTGGCGAAACGTTTGCAATCAATTTGTCTAGCTCGGAGAACTCCATAACAACTGAACATTGCGTTGTTGAGTAGCGTGTAGTCAGTAGCGTAGCGTACTTAAGCCTCGGTAAGAGTTCGTCTGGTCTAATGCGCGTGCGCTTGTTCGTGTGTTTGGTCGCGGTGATAAGCAATCTTATTCCTTAGGACGTTTGACGTTTGACCTGTGACGTTGGTCTGTCCTACTTGTGTATTGTGACCTTTGCTTGGTTACTACATTGCTCATTTATGTATTCCGCACGGTTTGTCTGGTGTTCTGCTTCACCGGATTTAATCGATTGCGGTGGTGCTCCCTCGAACATAGTGCGGTGCATGTTGTGTCCAGTTCAGTGTACCGGCCAATTGGATCAGCTGTGGAGTGCCATGTTTTCAGAAATTTCCTCTGTTTTGTATTCCCAATCCCCAGATGCTGGGACGTTAGCAACAGACATGCTAAGCTAAGCAAACAGTTCGACTGCCACTAACCAGCAAGTAACAGGCGTCAGATTCGTCAAAGAATAGCAGAGCAACTGCCAGTTGTGATGTAGACTGCATAGCCATAGTGGGCGACCTGTGGCACCACATTCGCGACCAGGTGACAGCTGCTGCCGAGGAGACCATCGGGCGCGCAAACTGTAAGCTGCCTGATTGGTTTGATGACAACAACGTGACGATCGGCGCATTGGTATCAGAGAAGAATGCAGCAGTTGCTGCACATGTGGCAAACCCCAGTGACTTGGGGAAGAGTAGTCAGTTTCGCAAACTTCGACGGCGACTGACCCGAGAGCTCCGTCGCAATGAAAATGCATGGTGGACGGAGAAGACGAAGCAGATGAAATGCTACGCCGAACGCAGTCAACACAAGAAATTCTTTGACTCCATGAAGGCGGTGTATGGACCAAGATTGGAGACGCTGAGGACACTGATCGATGGTAGTTTAGGCGCTACCTGCACACAGACTGCAGACGTAATGCAGATTTGATGGAAACACTTCGACTGTCTCTTGAACAACTTTTCAGAGATCGACTGGCCTATATTGAACGGCCTGAAGCAGCACGATGTGAAGGTGAATCTGGCGGACACGCCGACACTGGATGAGACGCAGAGAGCATTTGCTCAGCTGCGAAACGGCAAGTGTGCTTGAGCCGACGGGATCCCGCCTGAAGAATTGAAACACGGCGGACCAACTTTGGTGACTGCGCTGCACCACTTGGTGCAACGCGTGTGGATTGAGGAGGTGCCTGCTGAGCTGAAGGATGCCCTTGTGCTACCACTGTACAAGGGCAAAGGAAGCAAGCAATGTTGCACGAATTATCGTGGCATCAACTTGCTGAGTTGTGGGGGCAAGGTGATTGCCCGAATCCTGCTCAACCGCCTCGTCAGGCAGGTTGTGGAACCGAATGTGGCGGAAGAGCACTGTGGATTCCGTTCGGGTCGCAGCACTATAGATATGGTGTTTGCGGCTCGTCAGTTGCAAGGGAAGTGCAGAGAACGACACCAGCCATTGTACTCGCTTTTTGTTGATTTCACCAAGGCATTTGATATGGTGAACCGCGAGGCATTTTGCTTGGTGTTGGATAAATTTGGTTGTCTGCGTAAGTTTGTAAGTTTAATTGGATGTCTGCACAGTGTTATGCGGGCGAGGGTGCAGCTGAGTGGAGAGACCTCGGATGACTTTGCAGTTGACTCTGGTGTGAAGCAAAGCTGTGTCTTAGCTCCTGCCCTGTTTAATATATATCTTCATGCAAGGTTGTCTTGTGCTTTTGATGCCGCTTGTGCTTACGGTGTTCGTGTGGAGCACCGTATTGATGGTGGGTTGCTGAACATCCGTCGTTTCGGTGCGAGAACTCTAGTCTGTGAGACAACTATCCGTATGTTGCTGTTTGCTGACGACTGTGCGTTGTTTTCACACAGCGCGGATGAGCTGCTGCACATGACTAGTGCTCTGGCTTCGACAGCGGCCAAATTCGGGCTCACCATCAACACAAGCAAAACTGTCTGTCTCTTTCAGCCTTCACCGGATGTGCAATCTTCAATATTGCCGCAAATCAGCATTGGTGCTGAAGTATTGGAAACCACCTCCCGCTTTTGCCACCTTGGGAGTGTGATGTCGACAGACCAGCAGCTACACAATGAGTTGCGTAATCGCGTGTCGAAGGCAGCGGTGGCATTCGGGAAGCTTGAGTATCGAGTGTGGAACAACCATCAGCTTACCATTGGCACGAAGCTGATGGTGTACAAATTAATGGTGCTGTTCGTTCTTCTTTACGGCAGTAAAACGTGGACGATGTGCCGTCGGGATGTGCGATATCTCGAGCGGTTCCATCAGCAGTGCTTGCGACGTATTTTGCGCATCATTTGGGGTGCCAGAGTTGCAGACACGGAAGTGTTGTGCCGTAGTGGAATGTATGCAGTGAACTGCATACTTTTATTGAGACACCTGAGATGGCTCGGTCATGTGAGCCGTATGGATTCGACGCGGATACCGAAACAACTTTTATACGGTCAGCTGAGTATTGAGAAGCTGCACGTGTGGAAACCAAAGTTACGTTACCAGGACATGATTAAAGTGAGCCTCACACGTTCTAATCTTGATTGCAGCTCATGGGCATCGAAGGCGGTTGATCGGCGTGCATGACGCGATCTGATCACGAAAACATTTGCCGAAGTGCGAGAGAAAGCCTTCATGCATGCAGTGAAGAAGCTACAGGTGCGGAAGCAGCAAGCACCGATGGGTTGTTCTCCATTGACATCAAGCGCATGGTGCTGTAGAACATGCGGTCGCGAGTGCCTTAGTCAAGCAGGCCTAGTGAGCCATGAGCGAGACCACTCGGGACCGCTACCGAAGCGACGACGGGTCCTGCAGAGAAAGTAGGCAGAACCGGCGCAGCGTTTGTATGTACGCTGCATTCGATTTACTAACCGCGTACTTGCGTGCTAAGTCTATTTATTTCAGGTGGTGGGTTTTCAATTTTTACCCTAATTCTTTTCTTTCCCATATAAATGTCTACCTGCACTCTCTTCTATAACTTGCACACGTCACTTAAGCCAATTTAGGTCAATTTCGATACAATTTCGTGATTGTGGCATTTCCATAAAATATACTTTCTGACCTCTGTGAACTTATCTCGCATTCTTCTGTAACAACATTATTCATATGCTTATTACTTTAAGATATATGTCACCGTTTCCTTATGCATTAATCGAGTTATTTTCTTTGTATCTCTCTCTCTCAAGTGATTAGCTGTTGCTTGATATCCTCAGTGTGGCTGCGCTTGATGTGCATGTTGACAAGGTGCCTACCTGTCTATTACCCACTACCTCGTCCATACTGGCTCCAGGAGACAGTTGATCGTTGCTGGAGGGGACGGGGTGCACGGTCCTTGTGGCAGTGTTAGGATCAAAGAGTGGTTCCATGCACTCAGTGTGGAGCGGACTACGGTTCAGCCACCGTCTTGTGTGCGCTTGATTCCCAAATGCAGCGTGTTTGTGTTTGCTGTGAAGGTGTGTGGGCCGACTCCGTTGATGAAACGTGGCTCCCATGCACATGTCTCCCGGTCTTATTCCTTCGGTTTTTCTCTGGATATGGGGTGTGTGGTTGGAGCTGTGGGTGGTGCAGCGTAAGCCATCCATGGTCCCTCTATATGTGCAGCCGTCCTTTAGCTGGCCACAGTGACAGGCAAATCAGAAACCGGATGCCGCCAACCCTACCAATATATGCTCCTCGACCATTGGAAACAGTCGCCTACGGGAACGCGATGCACATAAATCCAATTCTGAATTATATACTCAATCATCCATAAGTGCCGCCGAGCAAGAACACTTTTCAACCAAACTCAAATACAGTGCAGTGCCCCGCAGCTGCCAACTGCGAAATTTAACTGCCTTATGTGAAATACTGGTATAGCTTCCACATCCCAAGTGTTTCCTTATGTTTTTCTTGGTGCCCGAAAAACAGTCGCCACTTGAACCAACAATGAAGATAAGGCGGTTGTACAAAACAGTTTAGTTATTACAACAAAATATGCAATATATTTTCTCGGAATATGCAAAGTTCCATGTGCTCAAACAATTTAAAGAAGAAGCTGGACTGTCCGGAAGCTTGAAACCTGTCAAATATCCTCATAAAGCCCTCGACTGCAGCTGCTGGAATCGCGTAGTGCAGTTCACGCATCATGCGCATGGCATTTGGGAATATATAGTCAAAGGGAGCAAGGTCTGGAGTGTAGGGTGGGTGATCAACCTCCCGAATGCGTTCTGTAGCTAGAAAGTCTACGACCTCATGGGTGCGTTGTCATGGTGCTGCAAGTTCCGTCATGCACCAGTCCCTCTACGACACCTGGCTACAGCATCCAACACTTGTGGTAGACGGTAGGCGACATGCCAGTCTCCGATGACTGTGAGTTGCCATACGAGCGGTAGAATAGCCCCATGACCGGTGTGCCTCACGAACACAGCCACCATCTGCTTGACCACACTGCGCTCACGCTGGAATTTCTGAGGCGGCGCCTTACAAACGACCGCCCACAGAGCCGACTGTTACTTGATTTATGGGTCGAAACTATAAACGCATGTACCATCACCGCTGAGGATTTGCCAACCAGCATCGGAAAGACCGCCATCAAGCCTGACAAGCACGTTGCGCCAACAATTCACCCTAGTTGGGTTCTGATCCTCAATGATCTGAGGGGGTACCCAGCGTGTTCAAAGCTTTCTAAGTTCGAGTTTCTCATGTAGAGTGGCGCGACTTGCTCCAGATGAGCTCCCGATGACTTACCCCAGTTATACCACAGTCATCCGGGTGTCCTCCTGCGGTATCGCATACACAGGAGCAAAGTTGACCGCAGTGGTGGCCTCCTCAGATCGAACACACCGTGTCTGATCATTCAGGGACCGCTTGCCAGACTAAAGTTTCGCAAACCACTCAAACACGTCCTCGAAGGCGTGTCAAATACCATACATAGCAAGCAATCTCTCAACCTTCTGGTGCTGAGTTAAACACAGTTGCAGTCACAGAAATTCCTCGCTTCCCTGTGACATCGTCATCATCATTATACATGTTAGCTGCAGGTGGGAAACACCTCAGCTATTGTGCCGCAATACAAAAGACAGAAAACGAAAAACAAACAGTAGTACGTCGGCTGTCCCCAGTAACGGATGGACATTGCTCCGGAGAGCTAACAGCTGACTATCGTGCCGTAAAAGGAGAGTTATATTATGCCTAACAAGTGAGACTGTGATTGGAGGGGATGCTAAGCAGGAAGGGGGTGGACAAAGGAACTCACAACACAAGCGTCATTGGGGCCGGCTTCTAGTCATATCGGCAGGTGTGTCCAACCAAACGTGTTCACCGTCCTTAGGACCCCAGCCAGGCAGTCGAGATGCACTAACCGACGCCAGCTTACAATGAGGGTTTTCATCTCTCACGACCAAGTCATCGTTTGGTCACCCCTCCTCCTCTTCCAACCACACCCACAACGCGCAATACGATGAACATCAAACAATTTCCGGTGACATTGACCGAGTTTCATAGTTACAGTCAAAGTATAGCAACACTTCTGACTTGTGAGCTCCTCTGTGTTGCTGACATATGATACCGTGATTTGAAATCAGTGACTAGTGTTCAGAATGGACTACAGTTTAGACTTTTCTTGCCAGCTAGCCGCACTTAATAAGTGTACTGCGGATCCGGAGACTTGTTGCTCTGTCCACTTATTTGAAAAATGAACAATGATTTATGACGGGTAAAAAAGCAGGTGTTTGACATGTCCCGTAGGGTGGATACCGTGACAAAAACGAGCGAAGAGATAATGTTGTCAGTTTGGGCGCTTACAGATGTAACTGCATTTTCGTATAAAGGGGGTTCGAAACGAGAATGTACGCACACAAAGCAACAGGAGAGTGGTTATTCTTCACATCATAGGAGAGAAAAATTAAAAAACGATAGCAAGGACAACGCTTACTTGTGTGCGATTATTGTCGGTCGATAGGATACAGAAATCCAGTTTCTATAGTAGTAGCGTTTATCAAATTTCGTGCAAGGCGTTTGGAGTGACTCGCTCTCGAGTAGGGTTATGGCACTATCCCCTGTCTGTTGTGCATTAGTGCCAGCATCTGGTGGTCAGGGCTATAGCACGTAGAGTAAGTGTGACAGGATATCGTCAAGGCGTATTTTGAAAAGGTATAGGGTGGGTGCATTAATTACATGCTCGGGGAGGGCGTTCCAAGGCTGTGCCACTCGAAGGGGGAAATAGTCTCGCCGACATTCCAGGCGACTGTACTGCGTGACTAACTTAAACTGGTGACCTCTTAGCGAGGTGTTTTGACTGAGTATTAGAAGGGAATGGCATGGGTGGTTGGGGTCTCTCAGGATTAGGTACACCATTATGAGGTCGCCCCTTAGCCGCCGATAACGTCCACTGTATATTTTGAGGGTCTTCAGCCTGAGTGGGTAGGAGAGGCTGGTCAAACCTCTGACGCACTTCGTTGCCCTACGCTGTGCAGTATCGAGCGCGGTGAGATGGTGCTTGAGCCAGGGTTGCCACGCTTGGATAGCATATTCTGCGTGCGGCTTCACGTACGCACTAAGTATTTTTGGAAAGATCGAAGGGTCAGACTTCCCGAAAGCTCTGCGAAGAAGGCCGAGGCACTGGTTCGCTTTCTTAGCTGCCCTTTCAATCTGCCTCGAACAACCGAGGTCATCTTGAACTATCACGCCGAGATCGCACTCGTGAGAAGCCCGCTGTAGAATTCGTGATCCTAGGCGGTAGCAGTGCAAACTCTTGTGCCGTATACTGAGAACTTTGCACTTGGTGGCGTTGAAATGCAGCATGTTGTCGATGGACCATGTGTACGCTTTGTTCAGGTCCACTTGTAACAATGTGTGATCCTCCAACTCAGCTATAGTGCGCCATACCTTTAGGTCATCAGCAAATAGCAAGCAGTTAGAAGATAACGCGCCCGCGAGATCATTTCTGAAGACCAGGAACAGGCGGGGTCCAAGTACCGAGCCTTGAGGTACGCCGCACTGAACTTCGATGGATTCTGATAGGTTGCTTCTAACGCTAACATTCAGGTGACGTTGTAAGAGAAAGTCTCCTATCCAGCCCAGAACAGGATCGCCGATTCTATATTTCTGGAGTTTATGAAGGAGAATGCGATGGTCTATGCGGTCGAATGCCTTTGAGAAATCCAAGTAGGCCGCCTCGACTCCTACACCAGCGCCCACAGATTCCGTCCAGCTCGCACGAGCAATCAAGGAATTAGTGGTACATGAGCGATTCTGGCTAAATCTGTGTTTTTCAGGAAAGAGAATTTTGTTGTTCTCCAGGTACCTCATCAAAGCCTCAGCTACAATGGACTCCATAACCTTGGAGATCACAGGAAGGAGTGTTATCGGGCGATAGTTTGCTGGATCAGCACAACTGCCAATTTTGTAGATAGGCGTGATGATTCCGTGATTCCACCTCGTGGGGACGTACATCTCGTTCATACATCGTTGAAAGAAAATTGTTAATGGTCCTGCTAGACTCAAGGTAGCAGCTTTCAAGGCCTTCGGGCGAATGCCTTCCGCACCCAGGGAGCTGAACTAGAGCAGAGACATCAGCCTCTTCAGTACAGCTGCGGAGGTAAACAATATGTGGTTTAGCCCTGATAACGGCGTTATCTGCTTAGGCAGGATGTACGGGGATTGCTCGCTTTAGAAGGTACGGCCAAATTGTTGTCCAAGAAGATTGGCTGCCTCTTGTGCGGTTTGGGCTAAACCGCATGCTGTGTGCAGGGCAGGAATACCGCGCTTAACACGGCGCAAATTGTTTACGTGTCTGTATAGCAGCTTGGGATTGGAGCTAAACTTTTCCGCTAGACCTTGTTGGTTCTTAAGTTTATCCTCTCGAACGAGTTTGACACAGTGGTTTCTGTGAATTGTGTAGACATCCCAGGTATGATCTTTCGGGGAGGCTATATAGGTGTGCCATGCCGAGTCCCTTAATGCCATGCACTTACGCGTCCTGCTCCTTACGAAAGACTTCATCCTTCTAGATCGGGAGAGTTTGGTTTCAGATGTCAGTCGCAACGAGACTGGACCTTAACGTGGTGCGACGGTTTGCGTACCTCATTGACCCATTGAGCTATACTGGGTGATGCCTCCGAGCATCTTGAGAGCTACTCCTACCAGGTTGGTCAATGGTGAGAGGTCAGACAAACTCAGTCTCCTGGTCCTCCAGGTTGGGGGTTTGAAATGGGATGGCGTCCATTTCTGTAAAACTAAATCATTGCCACCCCCCGCTGCCTTGCGGACAGGCTTTTGAGCCAAAGGCTTTGGATGAGGACCCTAATCGTTCTCCTGTCTAGGTCTGGGCGCCCTGGCAGTATCCCAGCCCACATACAACCATGACATTTTCTTCAAACATAAATTTCATCCTGCATCGGCCGTCGCGCAGATTATCAAGGGTCGCCTTATCTGCTGCATACAGCAGGGCGGATAAGCGAAAGCATGCTACTGCTGGCGCCTCCCTTCTTTCTTTTCCACCTTTTTCTCTTACTCCCATCCCGGCCCCCATTACTAACCTTCCTTCTATAATTCCCAGCTTAATTGACAGCAACCGACGTGCTACTGGAGTAGAACCATCTGCAGCCACCATCCCACAGCACCTATCGGACGCCTATCGGCAAAAGTCCCTTATAAGGCCACGCTGTCCCGTTACCATGGCGACATTCAACGTCCGCACTCTAAGACAAACAGGTCAGCAGGCTGCACTCGCACGCACCTTAGACACACTGGGTGTTGATGTGTGTTGTGTGTCCGAAACTAGGATTAATGACCCTAACGGGGTTATTGAATTGACTGCACCCGGCTTATCCTCTCGTTATTGGTTGCACGCATCCGGAGACGCCGATGCGGCACTCACCGGTCAAGCTGGTGTAGGTATCATTCTCAGCTCCAAGGCTGAGTCATCGTTGGTTGATTGGATTCCGGTGAACAGCCGTTTATGTGCAGCCCGTTTGACTACATCAGCTAAGGTGAATTCGCGAAGTAAAACAAAACGCTGTTTGTTTGTGATTTCTGCTTATGCTCCCACGGACTGCAGTTCTAATGCAGTCAAGGACACTTTCTATCACGAACTGAACACGTTGCTACGCAGTGCTACTAGTTCAGATATTGTAGTACTTGCAGGGGATATGAACGCACAAGTAGGGCGTCTGAGCTCTTCAGAAGCTCAGCTGGATGGTAAGTATGGACTTAATGCCGAACGGACTGACAACGACGAGCGTCTGCTGCAACTGTGTGCGGAGCACCAGTTGTTTCTTACTAGCACTGCTTTTAGACACAGTGGGCGCCGAAGTGCCACTTGTCGTCCACCTGTAGCTGGTCAGCGATGGACCCAAATTGACCACATAGCCATAAGTTACAGGTGGCGCGGTTCCATTCTGGATTGCCGCTCATACTGGAGTACCTGTGTCGACTCTGACCATGCCTTGGTGCGCTGTCGTTTCTCCATGAACTTTACCGGAAGGCGCTCAGAGCGTCTCCCCCGATTGGCAACGGAGAAATTGTCCCAGCCCTCTGTCAGGCAAGCCTATCAAGAAGCACTGCATAGCGAACTCTCGCTGTTTTGTCCTAATGACACTGAACTTCAGTGGAATAGGATCTCCGCCGCTATGCACGACGCAGGAGCATCTGCTTGTGGCACTATCAGTCGTCATCGCACCAGTCACTGGATATCCGAGAGGTCCATGAACCTTTTTGGAAGCTAGAAGGCACCTCCCGGCTGGTTCTGAACACAATGTGACCAGACGGGCTATTAGGCGTGAACCAAAGCGGAGCCTACGTGCTGACAAGGAAGCCTGGTGGACCAGTCGGGCTCAAGAAATGGAGGAGGCAGGAGCAGTAGGCAATTACCGGAAGCTCTTCCAGCTAATCCCCACCACTGGTCCGAGGAAACCAGGCGTCAGTGAGACAATCAGGGACAGCGCGGGTGCGCTGATACACAATAATGAGCGCCGTATGGCTCGTTGGGCTGAGCACTTTGAACATCAGTTCAGCTGGCCCCCTGCTCCCGGACGTCTTCCTACTCAGGTGATGCAGGACGAGCCATGGACGGTTAGTTTAGAGCCTCCGTCGGAGGCCGAGGTCCGAAACGCGATCACAGCCCTCAATCGTTTTCGTGCCGCTGGCCCGGATTCCCTACCACCTGCACTATTTAAGGATGGAGGTGAGGTCCTCTGCAAAGCACTGACCTCCCTATTCGAACGTATCTGGAACGAAGAGAGTGTGCCGGCTAATTGGAGCGAATCGATTATAGTGGCAATATACAAGAAGGGCAGTCGCACAGACTGTGCGAACCACAGGGGTATTAGCCAAACGCCAGTTGTGACAAAATTACTGGCCTCGATTGTCGTTCGTCGCCTCACTGCGGAACGGGAATCTCGGATTAGAGAAGAGCAGGCCGGTTTTCGCCCAGGACGTGGCTGTATAGACCATATATTCACTTTGCGGCAGGTGCTAGAGCAGCGCCACGCATACCGCAGACCGACAATAGCTGTGTTCCTCGATTTCAAGAGTGCGTTCGATTCAGTCGATCGATCGATTCTGTTCGAAATACTTGCGCGAAAAGGTGTTCCCACGAAATATATGAACATCCTTCGTGCTCTATACTGGAACACTAGAGGCCGCGTCAGGGTCTATGGTGCCCTATCGGATAGCTTTTCGACTACAAGTGGCGTTCGCCAGGGTTGCCCGATTTCCCCGTTTTTGTTCAATTTCGTCGTGGATTCTATCATGGAATGTTCCCTTGGGGAATCCCACGATGTAGGTGTTGAAGTGCTGCCTGGTGAACGGTTAGTTGATCTAGATTATGCGGACGATATCGTCTTGCTTTTCGACAATGTTAAGGCGGCACAATCAACCCTGAATAGCCTATCCAGAGTGGTCCCATTATTTGGTATGCACTTCGCACCTTCAAATTGCAAAGTGTTGCTGCAGGACCACCAGTCACTTTAGGACCCCTTGACCCTTGCTAACGAGGAACTCGAGATGGTTGATCAATTCAATTATCTTGGCAGCTGCATCAGCAATGATGGGCGCATAGAAACTGACGTGAGCTCACGCATTGCAAAGGCCAGAGCTGCCTTCTTGAACCTGCGTCATCTTTGGCGACAGAAGGGAGTTTCCCTCCGTCTGAAAGGCCGTGTATACAAGGCCACAGTGAGGGCCGTTCTGCTTTATGGTAGCGAGACTTGGCCCCTTCGGTCTGAAGATCTAAGGCGCCTTCAAGTGTTTGATCATCGTTGTTTGCGAAGCATTGCTGGTGTCGGATGGCACCAGCGTGTCCGCAACGATGATGTGCGTAGGCGAGTACTAGGTGGTGATGATCATGCTAGCTCGCTAGAACAACAGATAGCACTGAATAAGTTACGTTGGCTTGGGCACGTGCTACGCATGCCTGGTCACCGCTTACCTAGGAGGGCCTTGTTCAGTCTACCAGGTGTAGGATGGCGCAAGGCTCGAGGTGGACAGAAGTCGACTTGGCAGCTGGAAATGAAGTCACTGACGACCAAACTGGGTGCCGTTGGTCCGTCTCGCCTTCCGAGCTGGAGCCCACGTGACTCACCTTGTGCTTGGCTCGAGACTTTACAGGACATGGCTCGCAGTAGACACCAGTGGCGCGTCTGCTGCCGTCTCCTAATTGGATTGTCTGTTTAAAATGTGTTTGGTGCTGAGTTATCTGCGGGGTAATGGCTGATTATGACGCGGGGCAGTGAAAGCCGCAAGGAAGCTGTCTCGTTGATGCCGCCTTATCTTTGCACGATAGCCAGCTGTTTGTGACGGAATGTTGTTGACACAAGGTGTAGGCGCCTTGACCCTGAATGTTTGCTTAGGGCATTAAGGTTTTCAGGTAAGTCCCCCTTCTCTCCCTCTTCTTATTCTTTATTTCATAGGTCCTCATGGTTGTATGGCAGCGAAGCATCAGTTCAAATGGCTGATGTACTGCTGTTGATGATGATGATGATGATGATGGTTTCAGATGTCCGTGCCACGAGCTTGGTAAATATGTTGACGAATTCACCTCAGGCCACCTCAGGGGTTAATTCAGCTAAGAACGACCAGCTGGTTGCATCAATTAGGTCGGACAGGTCTTCGTAGTTGGTTATGACACGATATTCCTCGGCATGCTCTTTAGAATAATCCGCGTAGCACATGTAATGAAACAATAGCGTCGCATGCTCACTGCGGCCCAATAGAGTATCGGTTATCACTCTCTCGACCATTAATTCTTCATTGGTGAATATTTGGTCCAACATGGATGGCCTATCAGTACCCCTGAATCTGGTGGGCGTAGTGATGTGGCCATAAAGAGGGTAGTCTGAAACCAGATCTTGCAAATCCGCTTTGAATTGTTCTCCTGGTGTGGCCTGGGATTCGAGGGCATGTAAGTTGAAGTCACCAGTGACTAGAATGTGACTGTAGTTCCTGTTTATCACGTGCCTCAACGCAGCCATCAAATTGCAGTCCATCTCAGGAGTAGACGATGGTGGGAGGTAAACAACAATTAATAGGCCAAGATCGTTCCGTCTCAGTCGGAAATTACACCAAATGGCATCAGGTACGTCGGTTTCCGAATCGTTTATGCGTTTGCATTACATGTTGTTACGAAAATAAAGTGCTACCCTACCACCTCTGCTGGTTCGATCCTTCCGGATGACGGACATGCCCGTTAGTGCAATTTCAGCATCGGTTATCTCGCAGCGCAGCCACGTTTCGGTGACAGTAATAAGGTCCCAAGCTGCAGACACGTGTCGAAGTCTTAATTCAGCTAATTTGCTGAGTAGACCTTGGGCATTTGTGTACATGCATGAGAGCTTCTCGGGGACCAAAAGTGTGTCCGAGTGGATGGATGAAGCAAATGAGTTTACGCCGACCATTAAAGGGTCGGCGGCTAATCGTTTTTTGGATGGGTTGCATACTCTCGAGAAGTATTTGATATATAGGCAGGTATCAGATGCTCCGAATCCCGTTGTTTGCTCGTGCTCTGCTGCGCCCCTCCGGATATAATGGCTACTCTTGAAACCGTCCCCGAGTCGGTTCCTGCAGTTGACGTTTTCCCTAAGAGTTGTGCCTCTACTGAATTGTCATTAATAGTTGTTGGTGTTCCTGCTGCTTTCAAACGAATTTCCGTTGGCAATCTGCAACGGAATTTAACCCAGTTTGCTAGTACGGTTTGTGCCATTAGTTCTGACTGTAACACAAGTTTTAACAGCCTGGGACCGCACCCTTTATAGTTTGGTGATATAGAGATCCTTGTCATCGAGGTGACCACCACATTTTCGAGGGAAAGAACCTCCCGGATGTAGTGCCATTGCTCGCGGTCGTGCGTCTGGGCATCGTCGGAAGAGGAGTCAGTAAGCTCAGGAACACCGTGAGCAATCCCTGTTTTCTTATCTTGACTGATTCTGTAACTATCTTTGTTGGCGCGATCCCCTGAACGTTCCTTCCACGGGATTTCGGGTAGTATGCGCACTCCACTTGAGTCGTTGCGGAGGCGATTCGCAGACAGCAGAACGGCCTCAGTCTCGTCTGCTGAGTTTAGTGTTACCCGAAGTAACCGGGGTTCGCCGTAGTGCAACGCGTTTGGGTGACGCCAGATACTTCTTAATGTCGTGGGATTAGCATGGACACCTATCAACGTACAGATGGAATCCCACTGATTTCGATCGTCCGTCAACTTACTTTAATTGTAATGGATATGGATTCGGGGACACTGGTGCATACAATGTTTAGGGCACCATGGTTGCGCCTGGTGGCTACTGGTTTTGGATTTGAAGGCTGAGCATCCGGTGTTTTGTGGAAATTGTGAACGATTTTGGTGTGCCATCCGTGCTGCGTCAGTTTTGTTTTCTCTAGTTCGGGCACAAAGGTTACCGGTGCTCTTTCCGGTGTTTGCTTGGCAGCAACCGATGCGTATGTTGCCGGGTTGTTCACTATGGCTGGTTGACTGTAGCTTACAGTCTCGAGTGTAGTGAACAGACTACTAGGTGCAGCATACAGTACAGAAGTTGAGGTAGGCGCTGCAGGCACTGCTTTTAATTATAGGAGGGAGAGAGATTGGAGTTGATACTGCTGGAGGCTGAGTCGTTTGGGTTGGGTTGGGACGCCTGGCTCGCTTCTTCGGCCTGACTAGTGAGTTCGGGGTGTTATTTTCACTCACAAGTGCAGGCCCGTTCCCTCCCATGGGTATAACTCTGGCGCTCACCAGTTGCTCGACTGATTCGGTTAGTCTTCCACACCACTTCAGTAGCACAGATAGACAGCTAACAAATGGAATAGACTCGCATACTTGGCAGAACCAAAACGCGTCTGCGGTGTTGGCTTTCGTGGACGCCTTCCCAAGGCAGGTAGTGTGGTAGGTTTTCACACACATGGTACACACCAGACCACTTTTTACCACTTTGGCACATGATTCGCATTTGCTCTTCATACGAGACATGTTCTCAGTAGGGGAAGGAAGTGGATGGAGATATTGACGCACCGTTGCGTGGCGATCGGCGCTGGTTTGAGGTCAGCAGGTCCAGGCGTGTCGAGGCCAGATGAGTCACAGGTTCCTTAGGATAGACAACGTGCGTGCTATCGATCCAGACGGTAGAGAGTAGGCAGTGGTGGGACGTAGGACTGAGGCAAAGCAAGGTGACTTGAAAAATACTGTCTAATGACGACAGTGGCAGTTCCAAGGACGGATCAAATTGACGACTATCGCTTTGTAGAGCGACTTGAAGAAATGGTAGTAAGCTGATCGGGTGACTCTCAAAAAGATCTTTAAAATAAGACCAAAGGAGTTCTTATGCGACGAGAGGAAAAATAAAACCGATAAACTTCAAATACGGTTGATTTCGAAGTTGCAAGAGCACAGTTTGTTGGTGATCCGTGAATGATAGATCCAATAGATGAACAGTGGTAGGAGGAGCTCGCGAAGCCAAATCGAATGATGGCACGTAGGTCTCTGTGAGTATAAATCCAAAGATTTGGAGGCGGATAACGCAGGAGGACAGTATTTTTGCGACCGCATGTGACAGCTGTTATCTGTTGGATGGCATTTACGCTGCCATATATCAACGGGATTGCTGAGATGAAAATCAGGCTTCCACAATACGGTTCTCTACCGTGTATAATAATGCATGCTCATGTACGAGTTGCGGATTTTTTTTTAAAAACCGTACATCATTAATTCTAATTGCTTGGATTTTGGTCAAGATGTTACTTTTCGGTCCAAATCTGTGCAATGCTTCATATATGGTTGATGGTAGCACATACAATGCTGCGGTATCAGCTCTGAGCCTTACCATCACCTTCATCTTTGTACCCCTGCCTGTCGTAAGGCCGCACTTTATCCCGCATCTCGCTTCACTCGCTGTGCTCAATCCATTTCTCCACACACATTATCCTGCGTGTGCTCGTTCGGACCTGTTCGACGAGCCTTACTCAGTGCTTTTCATCTCTTGGATCTAACTTGTATAGATAATACTGTTACTGCCGTTCTCATGTTCGGCACCTGCTTCATCGAGTTCTGCTTGTGAAATCACATTACTCCAGAGCACTCTAAGAATAATTTTGGTCTCATTCGGCAGAAGAAGCTAAGGACTCTTAAACGACCTCTCAACCACCCCTACAGGTGGCAGCATAACGAAGTTACGTAATATTTTGCGTCATTCACCTACAACACATCGAGCCCGAGGCACTTAGAGTAGTTTGCCAAAGCCTCTTGTGTATCGTCGCGCAACGCGACCTCATAAATACTGGTAGCGCCTTAATGTGCTTGTGTGCGCACTGCTGAATCCCACTATCCGAGCGTGGCCGCAAGTACGACACTTTGAGACAGACTGTCTAGGCGTTCTGACCTTGACGCCGGATCAAGCAATCCAGGGTTCTGGGTAGGACTAATCATCACACGTTCACTTGCTCTGATGAATTCAAATAACCGAGCACGAGACGTAAAAGCGCCTGTGGAAAGTGCAATAAGATGGACAAATAGGAATTTGCTGTGGATATTGCCAATCCTATTTTCATGGGAAAAGCGGAAAAAGCACTCCAAGCCAGTGCAGGCGGATCAGCAGCAGAGCTGACTCATGTTCGTTCTGTGCGCGGTGTAATACGGTCTCATTAGTTACAATAGTAATTTCACTGACCCAAAAGTATGAAAGGCTTACAAACGTAGTTGGGAAGATTTTGGGCACCAAAATAGCTTCGGTAGGAACAAGCATAGCAGAATGTCTGGCATACGCCCGTCCAACCAACTCGACGGCAAGTAACTGAACAACGCCGATTACTACACTAATAAAAGTGCTCCCGCAAACACTGCAAAATAATCCAAATCGCCCAAACGTTTGCTAACACTTCACTCCCAGCCTATTTACGGCAATTTCCCACAAATCTAATTCCTCCCACCAGACTTCGCCGAAACCCACGAAGCATACAAACACATGTGGTGGCTGCGTTGTTTTCGCATCAAGATGCACTCAAAAATCAGATGTTGTTGTTTCTATACGCACACCTATAACTAATGTGAAGAGTAACGCCGCACGGATGCACAGGAAATCCCTGGGTCTCCCACCTACGCTCCACACTCCCAAGAAAGACAATCAGAAGCAACCGCATGCCCTATCTGTAGTATGTACAAACTTTCCTGAGTCAACATCGAATCCGTTGAGGTGAAAACAGGTGGATGACGTGAACCAATGGACTGTTATAAGTAAAGTCCTCGGTATGCTGACTAAACCCTCCAACTTGACAAGAATCACCCGCCACCCGAATTCTAAGAATTACGGCGACGCCAGGCTTCTTCGGGTTATGCTAAACGTTGTCTATGAGATGGAAGCAGCGTTGCCTTCGATTACTCGTTTCCAGGACGAAATCGGTCCGGTCCGCGTCTTTCCAGACGTTCCCTGGAGCGAGCGCAAGCGAGTGAGCCAGATGTTAGGATAGTTCCAGCTAAATGCCGTAGCAAGAACTGTTTTTGCCTACGGAGTCCCTAAATCTTTCGAGCATGATGATTGCGAAAAAATCGCACGCGACCAGAGACAGTGATGCTATCTTTGTGAGACCCTGCTCTTGAATGGCGTTGTTGCTACTTCTCTCTCGAGGCTGCCAAGATCAGAAAGCTACAAAGTAAATAAATAAACGTGTTATACCTCAGCAGTGCGAGGCACAGACCAATTGGGTGGTCTTATCAACATGTACAACGTGATCGCATAATATAGTTGATTATTCGTCTTTTGATCAATGGTTCCCATATGGGTTTTTGAGGTGCTTAGCAGTTTGGAAAAGGTAGAGAGATAAAAAAATGGAAACAATAATAGATGTAGATTTCACGGAAAGTTCAAGTAAAGTAATATGGTCATCCATGGAACTGTCCTCACGGAACTTGCTTCCATGCAGGGTATTTCAACGATGGGTTTCACCCGAACTTCCATGCTGTCCAAGGATAATAAAGGTTTGTTACAAACTAGGCTGGTGTCATTTACGTCAATGGCACGATGGTATTCACTTCGGAACAGACTACCAAGTGATCTCCGATTCAAAGCGGCGAGCGAAACTGTCGTCCGACTTAAAGCACCAAAACAGCAATGAACGATGAAAATGAATTTATACGGGTTAAGAAGCGTTGCTTTACAAATCCCGTTGGATAGTTGGTGGGGATATCAACATAATAATTATGATGAAAAGGATAGTAAATAGTTAACACTTTAAATACGAAAATAAGGACTTATCGTTTGCTTCGCTGCAGTCCTGCGATCCACTTAGATTCACAGCACCCACAGTTAACAACAAATAATTCCATGGCAAACTCCAGGTGTAGCATGGAGACGTAGTGTTAAGTAACAAAGTGTAAGTGGATGAGTGCATCCTCCAACCGTCTTTTAAATACTGTTAGTGTTGGTGCAGAGATGACCGATTCTGGGAGAGCATTCCACGGGTGACAGACACGGATGGAAAAAAAATTTCTGCGGCACTCCAGACGACTGTATTGTTCTGCGAGTTTTAATGGGTGGCCTCTCAGGTTCGTATTGCTGCTGAGTTGCAGTAAACGGTGGCACACAAGATGTGGGTCTCGCAGAATCATGTACGCCATAATAAGGTAGCCTCGTAGTCTGCGATAGCTTCCACTGAACAATCCCAGTCGTTGCAGCCTCTCCTGGTAGGACCGATTGCGCATTCCAATTACGTTCTTAGATGCCCGGAGTTGTGGCTGCTCCAGTGCATTAAGGTCGTGTTTCAGCCATGGATGCCAGGCTTGAATTGCATATTCGACATGGGGGCGAACATACGCACTGAGCATTTTTCGAAATATGGAGCTGTTTATTTGTCCAAACGCCCGCCTCAACAGCCCGACGTGTTGATTCCCGGTTTTCGAGGCCTTTTCGGATTGCCTGGAGCAACCCAAGTCATCTTGAACCAGGACATCCAAGTCACGTTCGAGAGTTGATTGTTGCTGTACATCCGTTCCGAGTCGGTATGAGTAGCTGCTCTGATCTCGGAGGTAAAGCACCTTGCATTTCCTGACGTTGAAATGCAATAGCTTTTGGATCGACCACTGATACACCGTATCTAAGTCCCTCTGAAGCACATGTTGGTCGGCGTTCGCCTGGATCCTGCGCCAGATCTTGATATCGTCGGCAAACATTAGAAAGTTTGAAGCGATTCCCTATGCAACGTCATTAATAAACACCAAAAACATACGTGGACCTAGAACTGAGCCTTGCGGCACACCACACTCAACTTGTATGGGGTCCGATAAAGAGCTCCGAATTCTGACCACTAATTGCAGTTGAAATAGAAAGTTGGCGATCCAGCTTAAAAGAGGGTCTTCGATCCCGTAATGCTGCAGCTTGGATAGTAGTATTCGATGGTCTAGACGATGGAAAGTCTTGGAAAATTCTAGGTAGATCACATCAACCCCTTCTCCAGCGTCGGCTGCCTCGGTCCAACTACTGCGTGCAATTAATAAATTAGTTGTACATGACCGCTGTCGACGGAAACCGTTCTGTTCAGGAGTGATGAAGTTACAGTTTTTCAGATAGCACACCTGTGCATCGGCAACTATGGATTCCATGACCTTGGAGAGTATAGGAAGAAGGGTTACTGGGCGGTAGTTGGAGGGATCAGATCTGCTTCCACCTTTGTGAATCGGGGTTATTATTCCAAGCTTTCACATGGCGGGAACTTGGTTCTGGTCTAAGCAGTGCTGGAAAAACTGAGCTAAAGGTGCTGCCAGTTGGTTTGCTGCTGCTCCCAATGTCTGGACGAATGGTGTCGACGCAGGCAAACGGAGTAGTGATTTTATTTGAAATGCACATCGGAATCAGGTCTGAGGGAATTGAGGAGGTTCCTGTGCGATCCTGCAGCCACTCATCATGTACTGTGCAATCTGGGTTTTCAGACAGGCTAATCATAAGGCAACCAAATCCAACTCCAAGCGACTCACCGAGAATATTATACAAATCGGCTAGCGGCCGACCATACCACGGTCGGCACTTCCTCTCATCCTAGTCACAAGAGCATCTGTTCTTTGCAGAGAACCAAAACACTTTCCTATATGTACACGAAAGCCCAATGCATCTTCAGCAAACTCACCGTGCTTCGGTTGCTTCATGCAACAAACGTTTAGGATCTCAATTCCATAACCGAGACTTGGTTGCACTCATGGGTTACTGATGCCGAGATCACGATTCATGGAATGTCCTTGTTCCAACACGATCGTCGCAGCAGTGGAGGTGGTGCTATTCTATACCATCATAACGACTTACAATGCCAACCACTAGATAATTCGGAGAAGCCAATCACTGATTCGCTATGGTGCCGTTTGCTTCTAATACACAACGACAACTGCTTCCCGGAAGTGGTATATCGCTCCCCATCGTCCACTGCAGAGATGGATTCTTACCTAATTTCATCACTGACGAAATACTTACTCCTAACTTCCAGCCACGTCCTTGCCTCCGGCGATCTCAACGTGCACTACTTGGAAACCTCGGCCTCCCCAGCAAAACATACGAGGCTAAGCTGCAAGACATTATCGCAAGTATCCCGCCGTAAAATCCCATCACCTCACCTACCAGGTACAAAGCTGATAACAAACCATCGGTATTTGAACTCGTATCTATAAATGAAGAACTAATGATCGACAGGCCATGTTTAAACACCCCACTGGGGTTAAGTGCTCATGTCAACATACTTTATAACTGTGTGTCACGCTGAATATCCTGAGAAATACACAGAACTAACACGTACTATCACACATTACAAAAGCTTGAAAAATCTAGTTGGGACGACCGATTAGAAGTTCTTGAAAGGTGGCTCGGCTGACAGCGCCTGGATACAGTGTATTGGAATCTTTAGCAATCTAACCGCAACAACTTCGGAAACAACGAGTGTTCGTTCCACCAATCCCTCTTCTTTCATCAGAAATAGTACTCGCAAGCATATGTTAACAAGAATTGCAGCTTGGCACAATTACTGAGCTCGTCCTTGTTCCGAAAGTTGGAGCGATTGCGTGAATTAGCTCAAACACTGCAACATACTTGTCCGAGAAGACAAATTGCTTCCCCAACAACATTTTGCCTGTAATTTTGCAAGCAACCAAAAGTTCCTATACATGCTTTTTAACACCATCCGAAAAGTGAAGCTCTGTATCTCCGCACTTAACACGTCAGACGGAATGGTGCAGAGTGCCGAAGAGGTAGCCAACGCGCTACGAATGCAGTAAGCTCCAAGCTTCCAAAGAGGCTTCGGCCAGTGTTACGGCCCACATCCCTATCCCCATCTTCAACACGCATTAACACTTACTTTATAGCCACAGCTGTGTTGAAGAAAATGCCTTCAATACATACCTACCGCTCTCTCGCAATGGACTATATGCACCCAAGGGCGCTGAATGTAGCAGCAACAACGCTGTTTATCGGATTTCTACCAAAACGTGATTGGATAAACAAATGATGCCTACCATGTGCAAACATGGCGTAATCACCCCAATTTTCAAAAGCGGTAATCGCTATGAATCCTCCAGTTGTCCTCTTCCCTGTGCTCTCAAATGTGATGGAGGCAATCATCGCTGAGGTCTTAGTAGACCATCTACTATTGGAAAGCGGCTTCAGCTATTGGAAGGCGGACTTTAATGGCCTCATTCGAGCAGCGAGCCAGATAGACTGGCCTTTGCCACAGGATTCGTCTATTGAAACCTGTTGGGCTATCATTAAAGGGGGAGTAAAATCGTTATGAGCCCGATTTGTGCCCCTCAAATTTCGGAAAGTTGGACCAGTCAAACCACATTGGTTCGATAAAGAGTACAACAAAATGGCCCGACGGCGACGTAGACTATGGAACAAATTCGTGTTATCTGGCTCTGAAGAGGACTACAATGCGTACAAGATACAGCGAAATCGCTGCAACAACGCGAAAACAAGAAAACGCAGCAGCTTCGAAGAGGAGCTTGCAACTGCCTCGAAAACTGCTCCCAAGAGGATCTTTGCATACGTGAAGCGGCGCCTAAGGCCTATAGCCAATATCCCAGTGTTAGAAGGCTCAGAAGGACAGCCCCTAACCTCGAGTACAGATCGTGCGTCAGCATTGTCAACGCACTTCGCCTCCGTATTCGCAAGTGACCAGGTGTCTGTAACGAGTTCGACGAGCACCGCTCCAACCGAACTTAACAGCCTGGACTTCAATATTGAAGATGTGCGCAAGCTTCTAGCAAATCTTGACGGGACGAAACCTGCTGGGCCAGATGGTATACACCCACTAATCCTCAAGTCATTATCGACCATAATTGCACCTTCTGTAACTGAACTGTTTAACAGGTCACTATCCACCGGTCTACTACCGGACGACTGGAAATGCTCAGTCGTAAAGCCTATCCCGAAAGGTGGTATCCCAAGCAAAGTGGATAACTACCGGCCGATCTGCCTGACGGCAGTTTTGGCAAAGACGCTCGAGAGGATTGTGAAGAAGAGCCTTCTGCAACTTCTCGAGTCGAAAAACCTGTTGACCTCCGCACAGCATGGTTTCCTGTAAGGTCGTTCGTGCATCACCAACCTACTGTTGACAAGACACGAGTGGTTACAAGCGCTGAACAAAGGCCAATCGGTCGATGTCATTTACATTGACTTCAGTAAGGCTTTTGACAAGGTTAACCATGCAGTGCTCCTTGACAGGCTGAGAATGTGTGGTGTTGGCGATCCGCTGCACAAATGGATCAGCAATTTCCTTATTGATCGGAAGTGGAGAGTCCAGGTGGACAGCCATCTAACTGAGTGGTATCCATCGAGCAGCGGCGTGCCCCAAGGCACTGTACTGGGACAGATATTGTTTCTAATCCATATAAACGATGTGCCTCAGCTACTGAAATCACATTGTGCTTTGTTCGCAGATGACTTAAAAGTGTGGAGAGTAATCCGCACACTTAATGATTGCGATTTACTTCAGCAGGATCTCGACAGCATCTCAACATGGTCTGCAGAGGTTAACCTTCCGATCAACCCTGCTAAATCGCAATTAATGAGGTTGGGTAAATGCGAGCACAGCCGAACGTACACAGTGGCTGGTCAACCGCTGCATCCCGCATCTTTCGTGTGCGACCTCGGTGTGCTCTCACGCTGCGACCTAAAGTCCATTGACAACACGAATAGGCTGTACCAAAACAGCCTTCGGATGCTTTGGGCGCTCAGACGCAGCTTCAGCATTTGGTCCGAAGAGATTGCTTCTCGCCTCTTCGTCTAGATAATATGACCAATGCTGGAGTACGGCACTCCCGCATACTGTCCCATCACCCGGGGCGAAGTAGAAAAGCTTGAGCGGGTGCAGAATGTAGCCACGCGGCTGATTCCCAACTTACGAGGTATGCCATACGAAGACCGATATAAGAAACTAGGGTTATACACCCTATCTTATCGTCGGCTGAGGGTTGACCTCATCATGACCCACCGGATATTACATCTGGGTGATTACCCCATGTTGAGACAACTACTTCATCTGCGCACACCAAGCTGCACGCGAGGACACCGGTATAAACTTATCGTCCCGGATTTGAAGCGGGTCGCCCATCAACTCTGTTTCGAACGCAGAGTTGTGAATGTCTGGAACGGCCTGCCTCAGCATACAGTAGAAGCCAACACAGTGTCTCAATTCAAGATGCTACTAGACCGACAATTTGCAGAGGCAAAGTACAGAGAGCGAAACGATAAATAAAGAGTTCATGTCCGAAAACGACGAAAGATGCAGCTACACAGAGCAACCTCTACTCGCTGCTTCGCACCAGTTCTCAGTTCTCAGTTCTCTAGAACGCCACAACATCGTAGTACCCGAACAACAGGGTTTCCTACAGCACCGTTCATGCACTATCAACGTACTGATTGCACGCAGTAGTTGAACGGAAGCACCCGATACAGGCAGATCCATAGACCTCATTTACCTCGACTTCTCCAAAGCCGTCGATCTACAGGACCACCGCATTCTGCTTCACAAGCTGGAAAACTATGGATTGGTGGTCCTGTGCTTCTGTGGATCAGGATTTCCTGCAGGATTGGCAAATGCAGATCAGAGTTCAAAGTGCGCCGTCCGATCTGCTTCATGTCGAATGTGAAGTTTCACAAGAATCAGTTTTGTGGCCACGTCTGTTTCTCGTGTTCATTGACGTGCTTACGAGTTTGACTGCCTCATGGTTCTTGCTGTTCGCTGATGATGTTATGATGTGGCGAACGATCGCCGACCCAGCGGCTCACGAAGCACTTCAGCAAGACTTGGACAGAACGTATAGGTGGTCACTCCATAATCAGGACCAGTTCATTTCGGGGAAGTGTAAGTTGGTTCCTATTCGCTACCAGCCAAATATCCCAAACAAGCTTGGAGATCATGTCCTGCAAGTTGTCCCCCAGGAGTTCGACCTTGGGGTACTAGTTCAAGCTGAGCTGGGATGCTCAGAACAATCTGAGTAGGCCTCACAGACCAGGAACCAACACGATGATATGCTGCGGAGGGAGTTTGGGCGGCTTGATCCCTCTGTCTGTTCACAGTTGCTTAACACCTAAGTGCGGCCTCATGTGGAATACGCAATCCAGGTGTGGAACTACTGGCACAAACAAGACATTGCGGCACTCGAGACTCCACAGCGACGTGCTACGAAGCACGTCAGAGGGTTCGTTAAGCTTCTTTATCAACTTAGATTGAGGACCCTCAAATTATACAGCGGTCGGTACCGGCGCCTGCGTGGCGATCTTATTATGGTCTGCCAGCTTCCAAGACACATCAACCTCGGCTGCCGTGACCGACCACAACTGAGCCACAACACGAATTTGAGGGGCCACCAGTTCAAGTTAGCCATGCAATACAGTCGGCTTCGATGCCGACGGAACCTTTACTCTCTTCGTGTGTGTCATCCTTAGAACGCCCTACCAAATTACACTGTTACCGCCCCCACTTACCGTGTTTAAAAAACGCATTGATGTTGCCCTAACCCACCTACACTATGAGATATAGCCTGTGTGTCTCGACAGACGATATAATGCGACGAACTTTACACAACCAGAATTAACCTACACAATTGAGCTTGGCTCTTTCTGCGTGTTCTGTGTTAACACTATGGTGAGTCCATCAAAACGATTTTCATTCTATCCCTTGGGTTTCTATTCACCATGGTGTGGTTCTCTTGTTGGCCATCCTACAGGACTAACTAAGCATCAGCTCTTTTGCCTGTAATATAACATTGTTCCGTTATTCCAGCATTGTTCCATAGTGACTCGTACAGAACTGCAGGAAGCAGTAATCGCCTGTCTAACAATCTACGGTCGCTCTTCCCATGTTCCTTTCCAGTCTTGTCTATGTTCCCCCAAAATTAGGAACAGCACTGTCCTCTCTCGTTCTCCGACGCTGCCACATCGAAACGGCGGAGTCAACTGCTATCCGCTTCCTTTGTAACAGGTCCATTGGGTGATGGATCGAGCCTTCGGACAAAAAGGAAGAGAAGTGCAGTCGTAACTGTGGACTGCAGATCGATATCTATCTCCTCGCTCTCCATTGAACAGGGTACAGCCCAGAGCCGAGTTTCCACTGTGTTCTCGCTAGAATGGATTAGGTCTTAAGCACAGCGCAACACTCAGCGGGGGAGTTCCTTTGCTTCCGTAGTAAGTGCGGCTACTCCCGAAACCTTTACCACTACCGTTAATGTCGCGCACGCTGAAGCGTCACAGACAGCTGCGAAGTCAAAGTATACGTCTAAGCCTAATTCGACAAATCCTAAGTGGAAGCTCGTTCTTGATCGGGCTAACCAGCTTTAGAAAGTGGTTAGCGAAAACCCGCGTCCTAAAAGGTCACAGCACCCTGGCGGACGCAGATCTCCACATGACAAGTGACTAGTGGTTATGAATGCTTCTGAGCCCAACAAGGAATTTCCAGCTGAAAAGATAATGGATGATCAGGCTTTCTTAGGAGTTTGATTTCTCTTATGTTCGACGACGGCCAGCAGGAGATTAATATCGTTCCATCTTTCCGCCTCGGTAGAAAGCAGGATGACTCATCCAAATCTCGTCCCCTAAGTTTCGTCTGTCAAAAGGAGGACGAAGTTCACCACATTCTCAGATGAACTTTGCGACTAAAATGGAAAGCGTTTTTTCCTCAGAGAACTATCCCCTGAGGATGAGGTGAAAACATAAAACCTGGTTGATGAAATGCGGGCTCTTCGAACGAATGGAGTTTCGAATCTCCTTAATGTGTATTCTCAATTAGTCCAGAGAGTTCCTAGCGCTCGGTGGAGGCCAGTATTTGTCACGGCCGGACATGGGGGTTATAAAAGGGATTACGTGTTATAAGTGCGAATGTGCGTAGGCTGAAAAATAAACTAGATGATCTTCATCTTTTCAACAGAGCACTACCGGCATCTGATAGCGTTCACTGAGATTTGATTGACTTCGGATCTTCTACATTGCGATCTTCATTACAGGCTACCATGCTTCCCTAGCTGATCGTTTTGGGAGGCGAGTTGGCGAAGGTATTTAGTGGAAGGTGGATCTTGGAGTTCATATTGTTGAAACTTTATGTGATGACGACGGCTAAGAGGAAGTTCTTTCGTGCCGCCTTCATTATGGTTGCAGGTAGTTTTTAGTAGGTATTATCTTCAGGAATCCATCAGGGTCTGGTACCGGCTTGTTGGCAGCTAACAACAAGTACGAAAGCGGAAGCGACTGTTTGATTATGGTTGACTTCAATAACTACTGTATTGCTTGGGAACACCTTCTCTATGGGCTCTCTCTTGAATCTTCTGATCATGCTTTCCTCGAATCCGTCCTGGAAATTAACCTGACTCGAGATTTTACAGCCGCTACGCGCATTCTCACAGGCCATGCTCTGCATATCATTGATCTAGTGCATACACCAGCGCCATCCGATGTCACTGTGTTACCTCTCCTCAAACCGCTAGACAAAAATGATCAACGTGTTTTCTGCCTCCCGTGGGCACTACTTCTCAATGTTCGTCGCCGAGAAGTTTACTCCCAAAGTTTCTGACGTGCTGATCCAGGACGCATAAAAGCTGTTACGAATGCAGTCGATTGAAGCATCCCTGAACTCCTGGAGGTAGAGGATGCTTGGATGCATTTCCTCCCCAAGGCAACCATGCACGTCGATCAGCCTGTCCCAGTTTTCCAGGAGTCCCCTTTGGGTTGATGCTGAACTACGACATTTACTGAAAAACGGAGGCTGTGGAATAAATTCAGACTGTACAGTTGCCTTCCCCCTATTCTGACCACAGAGCCATCAGGAAATTTTAGACGGCAAAAAAGTCAGAAGGGTCAGAAGTGTGTGTGTGCGATTCGGCTAAACAAGCTTCAGCATGTCCCAAGAAATAAGTTTCACATCTGAAGCGGAGTAATAAAGCTGGGAATTGTGTCCCCGCCCTGTTCTCCTCTCGGGAGGCGGACGTACATCAAGGTGACAATGCGAAAGGTGATTTTATTGCTAAACAGTACTTCTCCGTCTATACGATAAAAGCCTCACTGACCTGTGCTATTGTGGAAACACGTCCGTCTCATCTTGGGTCTGCTGAGATAAACACAGACATGGTCTTGAGACTTCTGCTTGAATTGGATACTAACTCGTCGCGCAGTCCAGCTGATTGGCATCCTCTCTTTCTCAAAACCGTCACTGGGTATATTGCACCCCCTATAAGTCACGTTTTCCGGCTCTCATTGGCAACTGGGCGCCTTCCATCGGATTGCAAAGCTGGAATCATCAAGCCAAGGTACAAAGATGGGAACCGGCAAGACCCTTTTAACTAACGCCCGATTTGCCTGATGTCGGTTGTCCGTAAAAGCGTGGAGAGGCTTCTTAAAGATTCTCTACAGCGTCAGTTGGATGCACTGAATCTGATTTCGCGTGCCCAACATGGGTTACGGAGGGCTTGCGCTTGCATTTCCAACCTACGTGTCGCCAGAGAAAGATGGGCTAAAGCGTTAGATGTTTGTAAATGCTTGGAAGTTTTCTTCGTCGATTTCAGTACAGCGTTTGATATGGTGCTAAATGAATGGCTCCTCCCTAAGCTCCGGGCTACTGGGATCAAAGGGGATATAATCGCTTGGAACGCGGATTTATTGCACAGTTGTTTAATGGGAGTCAAACTGAATCAAGCTATTTCCCAGCCTTTTCTGATGACCGGTGGTGGGATGCAGGGTTTCGTCCTTAGTCTTAAATTGTTCAAAAGCTTCATCTAGGACCTTTCCTTTGTGCTTCAGGTGCAGTGTCGAATATAAGCTGATGATCTGAAACTAGGGTTAGAGATTTCTGGCCCAAAAATAACCGACAGATTACAGGCAACACCTGACATATTTATTGATTGGTCTAGTACTTGTGGTTTACGCAGTAACCGTGACGAGTGTTACGTCCTCCCAATCAGTGTCACTGAACCCTTCGGCACATCTATGTTGGCGGTTGTCCGCTCACGAATGCCACTCTAGCAAATGACCTAGGCAGTATGGTGTCTCACGTTCTTAAGACAACCCAGGATACTTGGGGGAAGTCGGTGCAGCAAACAGGATGTTCAACCCTATAAGAAGAGCTTCCTCTCAATTGTCCCCAGAGACCTACAAACTACTTTTGTCGCGCATGTGAGGCCTATTCTTGAGGATGGCTTAGCGGCTGTTAATCCATCCGCCACCCCCCACGAGGTTTGAATGCACCATGCTTGAAAGAATACAGAGGAGTGGTTCGAAATCTGTCTCGGCCTTACGTGTTATGTCCTAGACTGCTCATCTACAACCGATGAATCTGTTTTCTTTGAAGTATCGTCGTCGCCGAGGAGATCTGATTGACACCAGGCGTATGCATAGGGGAGAATTGGGGACAATTTCGCAGCACCTCTTCCAGTTGAGCACTGAAAGCTTGACGCGGGAACACAATTGAAAGCCGTTTAAGCCTAGGAGCCTCCATGTCCTTCCGGAGATCATTCTATCTACTCAAGTGGTGAACGACTAGAACTCTCTGCCGGTGCCTATTGTCATTGCGTCTAGTGAGGAAAGTTTTAAGGAGCTGTTGCACCTCCAGTTGATGCGTTTGCCGGGAGCTGCTTGCTTTCGTTACAGCCGTAACGATCCATTGTGAATGTCGTTTCTCAACGTCACGTATCGTCCCTACCCTGACTGGGATGCGATGAAGCTGTCAAGGGCTCCCTCTTCTACTTTCCATAATTTAATGGTTCAATTATTTAAAAAAAGCTATTCACAACACTTCGGAACAAGCCTGTCGGGGTCAAGGACAGATTTACCATAGAATAAATAAGTGATACTATCTACAAATACCTTTGGAAAGCCTTCGATGCTTAGTATTCGGAGTTGACAAGAAGAAACCTTGGCAATAAGCTACGTAAACATGAACTGGCTATCCGCTGGTATGACGATAACTCCTTAATATCACTACATATGGATGCAGAACATTATAATTTTCATTTGGTTAGTATGTAAATTGATCGATGCCTGACACTCAGAGAGGAACTCATTCGATAACCATTTGGATCAAAATGGCGTCTGCGAAGCGGTACGAGTCAAACCAGCAATGCACCTTAGGCCCAGAAGGAAAAGAAGCCAAATCTTGACCTCGGGAGCTTTGTTAAGTCACTACCTTGAAGATGCACAGTTGGTGTTACCTAACGTGATAACGAAGTGTTTGCATCCGAAGTACCCAGTTCAGAGTAGAATCGAACATATACTCACCTCAGGCTACGAAAACTCCCAGGTTTTGTCTGGCATCCTGTCAATGCTAAGTAGCAGGCGTTGCCGACACATTTGTGAGCCCACTACGTTGACCTATGGTTTTCATGGTTTGGTTTTGGAGTAAATACCGTGTGTACTGGTTACGACACACTATCTCTATAAAACCCACAGTTAATTTTGAAGTACAACTAAACGATGGTATTCCACGGATAAAAGAATCCAAGGCTTAATAAGTTCCGTGAGATGATTTGTAGGAATAACGTTGACGCAATGAAGTTACACAAAAGAGAAAAACACATCGTTGGACTCATCATATTATCCACGTTAACACTTAGGTATATCTGTCTAACCCGATTTCGTGGGGTTGGTGAGCACAATGTTTGTCTGCGTCTTTTCGTCACTCAATTAATAGAAATAAGATCAGGTAATGTAAATAGCCTAAAGCGTCGTCAAGTCCTTCTAAATATGAGTAGCATGAACGCGGAAATGACAAAAGTCGAAAGTACGTTCCACCGTTGACAATCTCGAAAGGAACAGTAATTCCGGCGACACTCAAGCCGACTGTATTGGATAGTAGCTTACAATTTATGACCACTGATTTCCGTGTTGCGGATAAGCTTCAGGAACAATGGAACAATGGTTCATTACGGGAAAGAAGCATTGCTTAGCAAGTCCTGTGGGATAGAACTTATTGCGAAAATTGATTTGCATGATCAAGTGAAAAGCGTTGTGGTGGACTGCCCATAGACTTATGTAGAACAGCGGAGGTTTTCGCGTGTTAAACGTATAAATCCATAAATCCATTGGTTGGGAGTTTGGTTTGACAGCGCTTGATTGCTTATGGTAGCCCATTGGCTAACAAGTCATAAAATGCAATGTAAGTGAGAAAATCGGTTTTTAAATATCGCCAGTTTGAGACCAGAGACGACATAATTTGGCGTTCTAAGGCTGGCAAAGTGGAGAAAAGAAATTTATACGATGTTTAAGCAAGTTATATTGTATTTTCAGTTTCAGAGGAGCACCGCTAAGCTTAGTGTTCTGGTTCAATTCAAGCAGAGGACTGTAAATATGGTTTGGGTTCTTCAGAATCTGGTAACCCATTATGAAATCGTCCCGCAAAAGCCGATATGGACTGCTGTATATTCTTAGAGATTTCAGTCTACCCTGATAACGCAGATGAAGGAGGCCCCTGCCGTTCTTGGTTGCCCATTGTTGAGGAGTCTCGAGAGCAAAGAGATCCTGTTTCTGCCACGGCTGTCACTCCTGGATAGCATATTCCACTTGCGGTCGCACGTAGTCGTTTAGCATTTGGGGAAAGATCGAGGGTTCAAACCGCCCGAATGCACTTTGAAGCAGGTCGAAATGTTGATTGCCGGTTCTCCTCGCCTTCTCTGCTTGTTTTGAACACCCGAGATCTTCCTGTACCAACACACCCAGGTTACACTTCTGAGAGGCCTTCTCCAAAGTGTGGTCTCCAAGCTTATAAGCCTTCACCTGCTGGTGACGCAGATGGATCACCTTGCACTTAGCTATGTTCAATTGAAGCATGTTCCTCTTTGACCATTCATAACTGCAATCTAGATCATGTTGGAGTAGATCGTGATCTTCATTGTTACTGATCGCTCGCCATATCTTGACGTCACCGGCGAAAAGCAGGAAATCTGAGGAGATAACTCTTGTCAAATCGTCGATAAACACCAGGAATAAGCACGTTCTCAGCACTGACCCGTGTGAAACACCACATTCCACCTCAATTGGGTTATCGAATGATTCCCTAACACTTACTTGAAGCTTCCGTTGGTGAAGGAAGCTGCCAATCCAACCAAGTACAGGATCTCCGATTTCGTAGCTATGTAGCCCGTGCAGTAGGATGCGGTGATCAAGGCTGTCGAAAGCATTGGAGAAGTCCAGATAGATGACGGCAACTCCGACACCAACATCAGCAACCTCCGTCCAACTACTTCGTGCAATCAGCAGGTTGGTGGTGCATGACCAGTGTTGACGGAAGCCATGCTGCTCCGGTACTAAGATAGTCCAAGCTAATACCGGATAGTCCATAAAAGCCTCCGCAATGACTACTTCCATCACCTCCTTGATCACAGGGAGGAGAGTCGCTGGACAATAGTTTGCAGGACCTGAACGGCTAGCTCCCTTAAAAATTGGGGTGATAATGCCACGCGTGCACATAGTGGGGACTTGTTGCTCATCAAAGCACCTTTGAAAGAACTGTGACAGTGGTCTAGCTAGCTTGTTGGCTACAGCCTTCATTGCCTTCGGGCGGATGTTGTCTGCTCCCGGAGAACTATGCTCACGCAGTGAGAGTAACTTCCTCAGCACACTTGATGGGTTAAAGATTACATGTGTAAACAGTGTAGTCAGTAATGTGCATGACATTATGAGACAGATAGAGGTTGCGAGTTCGAAAATTGGGCGTATTGTAGCTGCAGGGCATTAGCTGCCCCTTCGGCACTTTGTACTCTACCGCCTCGCGTGAAAATTGGAGGGATTCCATGCTGCAAGCGTGATCGGGTTTTCCCAAAATCTGGAACGCCAGAATGAGGTCACCCGTAGATAGCCATATCTTCCGCAGTACACTCCCAGGGGTTTCAGTCGCCTCTGGTATTGCAGGTGGGACAAACTATTCACCTTTTTCATTGCCCGTCGCTATGCTGTCTCCATTGTAGCCATAGCACGTTTTAACCAGAGTTTCCAAGCCTGGATCGCGCACTCTACACTGGGGCCTCACGTAAGCATTGAGTGTTTGGGCGAAGATGAAGGGATCAAAGCGCCCGAACGTCTTCCGTAACAGACTAGCATGTTGTTTCACGGTTTTGGACGCCTTCAAGGACAGCTCCGGACAACCGAGGTCGTCTTGGATCATCACCACAAGGTCTCGCTCTTGTGAGGCGGTTTTCATCATGTCGCCTCCAAGCTTGTATGCGTAGGTGGGTTTGTGGCGGGCATGCACGGTTTTGCACTTGTCCGTGTTAAATGGTTGTAGATTTACCCTTGACTATGCAAAAGCGCAGTCTAAATCTCGTCGCAACATATCGTGAGCTTCATGACAGTCGATTGTCCGCCATATCTTGATGTCATCGGCAGAATGCAGGTAGTTTAACTTGATGAATCTCGCAAGGTCGTTATTGAAGAACATGCATAACTGCGGCCCGAACACCGACCCTTGCGGAACACCGTAGTCCATAGCAATTGGAGAAGCAAATGAATCTCGAACTCCAACCTGCAGACGCCGCTGACGGAAGAAGTTTCCGATCCACCCAAGGACAGGGATCCCAACTCCGTAAGCTTGCAACTTTTTGAGAAGAATGAAGAATCTAGGCCCTCAAAGGATTTAGAAAAATCGAGGTAGATGATATCATTACCGATCCCACTGTCGGCTATCTCGGTCCAACTGTCACGGGCAAGCAGTCGGTTAGTAGTACATGACCGATGCTAAAGGAATCCGTGTTGTTCCTGTGCCCATTACTGCCTCAGCTATGGTCGATTCCATCGCCTTTGAGAACACCGGGAAGAGAATCACTGGGCAATAGTTGCTTAGCTCTGAACCGCTACCATTTTTAAAAATCGGGGTATTGATGCCTTCCTTCCACATGCTAGGGACCTGCTGTTCGTCCAGGCATCTTTCAAAAAATTTCGTTAATTTTTCAGCCATTCCCATAGCTGCCATTTGCATCGCATTCGGGGGAATGTTGTAAACTCCCGGGGGAACTATGGATGCGCAACGACAGCAGTTTCCTCAACATGGTCGCTGAACTAGACGTGAAGTGTACATATTTGCATCTCAGAGAATGGGACAGGTAAGTTACAAATGCTGATGGCACGTCGGAAAACTGGGACATATTCTAGCCGTAGAAAGTTATCTGCATCCTCGGCCAACATGTGATATGCTAATCTGGTTTGAAGGAATAATTAATATATTCCAGAGTAGCAAAGTTAAGGCAACGAAGTGATGGGAGAGTAGGGCAAGATCAAATATCTTTTGAAAAAGGTGGTGGAGGAAACAACGAAGATTGGGAGAGAGTTCCAGCTTGGGCAGACCCGACGACAGAAATAAATCTGCCGACACTCCAGATGGTTATACTGTTCACTCAAATTCAGCAGGTCACTTCTGCGATTGGTGTTATGGCTGCGTTTCAGCAAATGACGTTATACGTGATTAGGGTCACTCAATATTTGGTAGACTAATATGAGATCGCCGAGCAGCCTTCGGTTGCGGCCACTGAAAACTCCCAGTGACCTCAGCGTTTGATGGTAGGGCAGATTTTGTAGGTCTTTGACGTTGTTTGTGGCCCTGCGTTGTGGCTTCTCTAGCAGTTCTAAGTCACGCTTTAACCACGTTTGCAAAACTTGGATGGCGTATTTAAGCTGACGGCGTACGTTAGAATCGTGCATCATGGGAACGATGGATGGGTCGAAACTTCTTAATGCTCCCCGCAGCAAGCCGACGTGTCGGGTTGCTCTCTTCGCAGCTGCCTCTGACTGCTTTGAACAGTTAAGGTTATTTTAAATGAGCACACCAAGATCGCGTTCTTGGAAAGTTGTATGTAATAGATTTGACCCAAGCCTATACATGTAGGTAGGTCTATGGCTCAATTGAACAGCGTGACATTTTTCCACAGTTAACGGTAATGTATTCAGAACTGATCAGTATGAAATCGTGCTAAGGTCACGCTTGAGGTTTTCTTGGTCGTTCGGTTTTCTAATCACTCGCCATAAGCTGTTGTTATCCGCACAGAATAGGAAACCAGAAGTAATTTTCCTCTCCAGATCGTTTATGAAAATCAAGCATAGACGGGGCACGAGCACCGAGCCTTGTGGTACGCCGCACTCCACTTCAAGTGCGTCGGACAGGGATTCTCGCACTCCCTCCTTTGAACGATGTTCGTGCAGGAAATTGCCTATACAACGCAGCATTGTGTCACCAGTGTCATAGAGCCGAAGTTTATGGAGGTGAATTCAGTGATCTAGGTGATCAAAGGCTTTTGAAAAGTTCAGGTAGATGACATCGACTCCTGCTCGACCATCAACTGCTCTAGTCCAGCTTTTGTATGTAATTAGCAGGTTCGTAGTACATGAACGTTTTTGTCGAAGGCCGTGTTGCTCTGGAGTCATCATCCTGTGATTTTCCAGATACTGCATAAGTGCATCAGTGATGATAGACTCGAGAAACTTGGAAAGCACAGGGATTAGCGTTATAGGACCGTAATTAGTTGGGTCAGTACGACTGCCTCCCTTGTGAATAGCGGTGATGAGCTCTCACTTCCATATTGTTGGAATATGGTTCCCCTACATACAGCGCTGATAGAATATAGCCAGAGATGCCTCCAGATAGCTGACTGCTGCCTGTAAAGCTTTCGGTCGAAGGTTATCGACCATAGCGAAGCTGTGGATACGCAAGGACAACACTTTTCTGACATTTTCCGCAGTAAAAGTGATACTGGAAAAAGTTGACGGCAGGACAAAAGAAATAGGTATAACCGTTGGACTTATTACGCTCTGGAATGTTTGTCAGTAATGGAACAGTAAGAGGTCGGCTGGTTCTGTTACTGATCGCGTGCACCTGTCAGTCATGATCAATGCTGGAACTCCGCGTTGAACCTTACGAAGGCCATTAACTTGCCCGTATAAGAGTTTGGGGTTCGAACAGCATCGCTTTCTCAACTCCTGTTGATCCATCACCTTATCCATGCAGATAAATCTCACACAGAAGTTACGCTGTGCCACGAGCAGTCCAGGTTGCGGAATTCGGGGAGTCCTTGTGAGCTCTCCATGCTAAGTCCCTCAAGAACATGCACTGACGTGTTCTGATCCTCAAAACTGACTTCCTTCTCAATAGAAAATTGAAGGATTTCTGCTCAGACGTGTGCAATACCAATGTGCGAAATGTCCATGGGAAAGTGTCCTAGACGGTTTCTGGGAGGCACTCAGTTAAGAAGATCCGAGGTGACTCAACCAGTGCAGATAACTCGTTGTAGCACGTGACCCTATACACGTTAGCATCCACTTCCTCCGAATATTCTGTATACCATACATAATTAAACAATAAAGTTACATGGTCAGTACGACCCAGTGATGTGCTTGTAATTATTCCGTCGACCATGAGGTTTTCGTTGGTGAGCACAAGATCAAGTATCGACGGCTTGTTAGCATTTCGAAGTCTGATGGGAGAGGTCACGTTGTTTTAGAGAGGGAAGCTGAGAATTACCTCTTTTAGCATGATTTGAACTGCATGCTATCGGTCGTGCTCCTTGTAGTACCCTGCGCTAATAATATGACTGTATGACGGGCTCCAAGCTACCAGAAGAACGTGATATTGCATGGAGTCCATTACACATACAGGGTTTAATGGACGGTAAACCACAGATATAAGACAGTTTTGTTCCGCAACCATAGCCAGTATCAAAGCGCATCTGGGGCACGGATCTCCGGGTGCTCAATAAGCTCACACCAAACGTTAGCCTTGTAATACAGCATTTAGCCCCCACCGCTTCCATCTCTGTCCTTTCGAAGCAGCGAAATACCAGATAAATTGACCTCAGAATCTGCTATCTCAAAGCATACCCAGGTCTCCGTAATCATACTGAGGTCGTGCGGTTGTGACGCCTGGCGTTCTCTAAGTTAGGCCAACGTACTAATAAGACTTCGAGCGGAGGGTTTCGGTGTGATTCTCTCCCATTCCTAGACTCCACGAGCTTGAGCGCTAGTATACAAAAATAGTGCTTTTAAAGTTAGAAGTGTAGGGGTAGACAACAAATTCGTGTTTAGTTTTAAGACGACCCTCCGTCTGTCGGTCGCTAATCGGTTTTTGCGTGGGTCATTGGTACTTGAATTCTAGGCAAACGGCGTGGTAGCACAGAGCATCCCAGATCGACATGTTCTCTTGTATTTCTGCCTGTTCCGTTAGGTGCAGCGAATGCTATGTTGTCTATCGCTCTGCATGGTTGTGGAGGAACGTTTTTTTATTGAGGTTGCATGTCCCAAAGAAGCGCTGAAGGGTAGTGGCCATGCGCCTGCTTTCTTTGGCAGAATTACGGTAGGCAACCTGGAGCGATGCTTCAACCAACTATCCAAGGGGCCTTCTGTCATTCCTTAGGAGTGTAGCACGATTTTCAATTTTTTTGGTCCGTTGCCTTTGTAGTTTGGACATGAAGGAATTCTGGTTAGTGATTTAGCAATAACGTGTTCCCGAGAGAGAGCTTCGCGGATGTAGCATCACAACGTTCGGACACGTGTTTACGCTTCGTGAGCAGGACAGCCCAGTAGTTCAAGAACCCCATGAACGAATATGGATTTCTTGCTTTCGTTCATAGAAGGGCCGTTATGCTTTTCATTTGATCGCCCTTTCCAAAGAATAATGGGTATTATGCGCACACCGATCGATGAGTTGCGACGGTGAGCTGTTGAGAGTAGGACTGTCTCTGTCTCCTCGGTTGAGTTCAAGGTTATTCGAAGAAACCGGGGTTCGCCGTAGTGCACTGAATTCGGGTAACGCCCTACGCGTCGTAGCGCGGTTGTCTTAACCCAAATACCAATGGCATCACAGATGGAATTACACTAGTTGCCGTTATCTACCAATGCCCTTTATTGTGCCGGCTCTGGAATCAGGAACGTTAGTGTGGTTCTGTTTATCGAATGTAGGTTTAAGTGTTGTGGCTGCTAACTTGGGTATTTTGACGGGCACCAAAGAATATCGTAACAACCATGTCGCCTCGCTCCTGCTTAGTCCAGAAAATGGACGTACGGATGTCTCTTTGAACGCTTTTATCGAGACGATGGATGTCGATGTCGATATCGTGACTAAGTCTTAAGACATGGCATCTAGGTTTGAGTTAGTAGCAGTCACGCCGGATGTGGCTTGCCTACTTAAAGGGTCTGTAATTGTCGGAGTAGCTGGTGCACTTGCCGTTAGGCGGTTAGTCAGACTGAGTTAAGCCTTTGACTCAGGAACGGAGCTCTGAAGGGTTTTGCTGTAGACCAAGATCGGTGTTGGTAGATTCTAATAGCAAAGCCCTAAAGCTCGCCATATGCTGGACTGTTTCAGTCAGTCTTTCAGATTTCACGGACGATATTATACATTTGACTATTGGGATTGCTCTGCATTTTTAACAAAGCCAGAGCGAATCACTCAGGTTGATCTGTCTTTTATTTTGTGGTTGAGTTAAACCGTTACAGCGAGGGTGAAACGGTAGGCTGCAAAAGTCACAAATAATGTCTCTTCTGACTATGCGTGCACGCTTCTGCTCACCACATTTAAGGTTACGTGGAATCCATCCCATTGAGGACAGTTGTTGCACACGAACGCTTTCCTTGTCTGGTCATGTAAGGTAGAGGGCGAATGACATGCACTTTCTTTGTTCAGTCGAGGTCGATTACCGTTTGGGCCTTTTTCACGCTTTTGACACACGCACACGGAGTTTGGCTAACTTATTGATCCACACTGATTCCTGTTGGTCAAAGCCGTTGGTGGATGGTAGCGAGAAGTGCCGGCAATGGGCGAAAGCAATTGAAACCACAGCATGAGTCGCAGCTTCGTTAGTAAGGATCCTGTTGATGTAATTCTAGGACCACCAGATAGCGCGGATACTTCTTGATAGACAACGGTATCGCAGCAGTGAAAACTGTTAAATACCATAGGGTGGCGCATCTGGATAGAAGCAAGAAGTGCATTAAAACAACGTGGGTAGTATACATCACTTTTCATAGGAGATAATTCCGTGAAAATATGCCCCCGAAACACGGGAAATTAACCCGATTAGTATGAGTGTACGATAGTTGAGCGACTTGAAGCGGGAGATGTGAAATTCTGTGACAGAGGAGAGCAGGTTTACTATGTGAACAGTCATCGCACACGTACTTTCAGTTTCTCCAAGCAGGTTGTCTAACTCAACTATTAAGAAACGGTATGAAAATTAACTTATCTTCGTCGACAAACAGCCATTAGTGGTGTTGGTTAAAAGGTATCTCTGGTGAATAAATGAAAAATGGCGTGACGCTGAGCGTACTAGCACCGGAATTTTCGGAGAGTGTGTAGCAACTGTCAAACTTGTTTGTAGATCCAGATATCTGGCTGCTTTTCCTGGACCCACTGAACATCAATGTATACCTCTTGGCTTATTAAAAGACAAAAAGTGATAGATTTGGTTTCTTGGCAACCTCTTTCGACTTAATGCTGGTAAATGACCAGTGATTTTCTGTTTCTGCCCACACAGGTGAACACACGTTTACCCTGAAAAGCAGTAATTACATGCTACTAGAAAACCTGAGCATGTAGTAAAAGTAGGAATAAGCTTCATCTTGTATTTTACTTCCGAAGCGCTGAATACCTTTTATTTGGGTTGGTCTTGTGCTTAGAGCTCCTTCTTCTTCCTATGGATCTAGTTAAGAGTCTAACTGAACACAGTTAAACCGCCCTATCGTGATGAAGAAAAGCATCTATTTTGACTTAAACGAGTAAGGATTTAGAAGAATTGCTTTAGTTTATCATTCTAAATATTACAATGAGAAGGCGGGTGTTGCAAGTTGATATCATTTTGTACCGTCTGATCACAAACAAATGAGCAACGTAAGTAAAGGTCACTAAAGGAAATAACCAATATTTGGAATGCTGCCAGCAAGTTAGAGAATGCATGCGACGTCACAGGCTACAGCAAAATCAAAAGTAATGAAATAGGCCCCATGGTCCTCCAAAAAACTTGCTTGTTACAAGCAACACTTTTTACACAAATTTTAGCTAGAATATTTGCACCAGTAAAGCAGATGGTCGTGAAACACACCATGAAAGACACCTACGAACCAATCGCACAGTGCAAAGTATGAAGACTGCCGATAAATTAATGAGTTTGCTTGGTATGTAATTAATTTCTACTGACACCCCACTAAGGAAGACGATGAATTAGTTATGTAATTTTTTAAATAGATGAAAATAGGCTTACTGACTCCCGCTGAATATCTGAATGGGTTATTTCTAGCCAAGGAGGAACAGGATGCACTCAGACCTCTACAGGAACACGAGAACATTGTAATCCTACCAGCGGAGGGCTCACTGCAGAAGCTGTGATTCAGAAATTGGAGCGCATTGCACTGTTGTTTATTAGCCCAAAACTCTGGATACGATACGTGGATACGTTTGTCATCACAAAATGGGACAGAGTATAGACCAAGCACGATTTGCTCAACAGCACATTCGAGACTCGCAAATTTACGATTGAATTAGAGGAGGTTAACAAGTTACCATTTTGAGATGTATTGGTCACTAGGAATGCAGACGCATCTATGGCAACGTGCGAATATCGAAAGAAAGCGCATACGGACCAGGTATGAAACTACCACTGCAACCACCCGATGAATCATGAGAAGAACGGCATTCGACCCCTGTCCAAAATGAGCGGAAACGCACTGCCGCACAGCTGAAGCGCGGAAAGAGGAAGAAACTCGCCTAGATCGAGTGTTTAGAAACAAGAGTTATTCGAGAAATTTCATCAGAAGAAGTTTAAAGAAACAAGTGCCTCAGTAACAACAGCAGCATCAATCGATCAAGCAGACAACCGGTTAGTACTCCCCGACGTCAAGAATGTCTCCGAACTAACAGGAAGATTGCTGCAGTCACATGAAATCTCTGTGGCTCACAAGCCAAGTGCCACCCTAAGAAACTGATCTCAACACCCAAAGGAAAAGTCAGTCAAGCTGACCAATGCAGTTTCATGTATCAGCTAAAATGTAGCGGCTACGATAAAAAGTAGGTCGGACAAACTGGAAAAAAGCTTTGTACACGAATCACTGAACACAAGGCGGCAGCAGTCTGCACGTAGATCAAGAGGGCCATCATTCGATCTGGAGATGTAATGTTCCTACATCACTGAACTGGACGCATATTGCCACTACTGATGAACACCGCCAATCGGTCGACTGAATCCGGTGGAACCTGGGACTAGACAACCAGAACTGACGGCAGACTCGCTCGCAAGAGCAAGCACACTATGGCCACAAACACAAGGAGGCGAGGTCAAAGGTCATCTGCCCATCAACCAAGCGAAGAATCGAAGTCGCAACCAAGAGGATTGCTCGGCTACACGGCCAACCAAGGCGGTATAAACAACGCACGCCTACGACACGCCATTGCACAACGTTTTGCTAAGCCGTGCAGATTCGCGATACATGTACCCCAGCCAGAAGTCGAGAGGGCCCGAACACGGCTAACTTTGAGATTAGTGTTAATTCTGATATGCACGGAGAAAGTTCACTTAATGTTCGAAGTTGAGCCCAATCGGCAGGTGGACAGCGTCGCTATGTGAAATACAGTCAGTGTATGCAAGCAGACGTCTTCATATCAATAATTGAATAATGTGATCCAAAGTTTGACTAGATGTGCCTGTACAAGCTGCACTTACTTGAGCGCCCAAACATCAATTCCGCCAAGTCTCTTTTCAAAGCCATGAATCACCCACACCCGAATGCCCGTTTTACTTGTGAGCTGGCGAACAACGACTGCATTATCATTTCTATACACTATTGACGAGAAATGCAAACGGCTCAGTACGGCGGTCTGTCCATCGAAAAGCCACTTGGAAAGAACTGCACGAGCACTTTATTAGTTTCACGTCTATCTAAATTAAACTCCATTTCGTTAAAATCTTATTTCACCGTGCTCTTATAACATGCAGCCACGAAAGTTTGGGGTCTGAATTGCGTTTATCACAAAGACGCTGCGGACACGTATCTACACTGTAGTCTTTAGTAGTATCAATGGTCGTACAAGGAATGAGAACAAACCAAAGCCCCTTACCCCCCTTCTTGATTGATGAGGTAGCCACGGACAACACGCTGCCCGCTATACTAGCAGATTTGTTTATGCTGATGATACGACAAAACATATCTGCAGAAATAGCTCAAGTACCATACTATAAACGATAAGTAGACGACCTCCTGGCGGTTTGTTCCTCCGAACAGCAGATCACACAGCTGGTGACACTTCTAAATGTTGCGCATACAAACTTGAAAGTCTCTTGTGAAGTTGATTGGCAGAACAGCCTCCCTTATTTGGAGGTCTTCATCAGCTGCATCAAAAGCTGACAGGTTAAAAGGGCTGTCTACAGAAAAGTCACGTGCTCCGGCCAGTACCTGTATATTTCCAGCTTTACAACAATGCTGAAACAACGGACGCTGGTGAAGCCGTTATTTAGTGTTGTCAGACGAATATGTTTGACCGATTGCCTGGCCGACGAACTGGAACTGTTTACTAGTGTACCAATTGCAAATGGATACCCTCTTAGGCGCACGAAATGCATAGTCAAATCAGCCGAAACAAATAGCCAGTGTCCACCGTGCCTAAAAGGACATATAATTAAAACTTCCCTTAAAGGGTGACATTGCCACAATGAGGACCACTAGGCGACTAATCGCGGCCACGCAGAGTACATTCGGGGTTTCCAAAGTAAACTCAGCCTATCGGGGCCAACTCCCCTTGTGCGTATCAATTCATATGTAACTGAGGAGCTAGTTATATAGGCAGAACCGATAGGACCTTGAGTATCAATGAAGGAGTAGGTTCTGTAGTCGCTCCACCAAGAACCAGCTCAACGGGCATGCCCAGCTCAGGCTACACATTCACATAAGTGGCCAGCATCTTCGATCGGCAGGCAGTTACTGATCTCAGTTCACCGGATCGAGGTCAGCAGATCGTGCAAATTTCTGCCGCGGCATATTAATTCCAATCTACTAGGTTTAGTCGAGGATGTTGCGATAAACCGGATCAAACCGGAGCTTTGCGTTTAAAAGCAAGTATCGGTCGGCCTCAGGTTGCATTGGACATAAGATGCGATTCTCAATCCGTTTTTCCTCTTAGTTGTTTGCAGGTTTACATCATTTGCATTATATTTCCCTTCCAGTTATTGTTTTCGGTACTGACGAGATGATACGAAATGCATGCATCTGCCGATCTTTTTCTCAGCATTGTAATTTTAAAATTAAGCTTTAATCCAAACGGAGATGTTTCGTTGCAAGTAGCAGCTGGTGGCTTCAGGATTGTTTGTAAGCGACCAAGATCTGCAATGAATTACATGGGTGTTCGCTCTTATGTAGTATCCGGTATATGAGAACGAGATTTCTGCGCAACCGTCGGTATTCTTAGGACACCCCGCGTAGACGAATTCACGATTCGTATCTGAGAACGGTTAGTCCACTTTTGGTCTTGGTGACTTCCTTTGGGCTTCTGCAAGAGACGAATATCTCGTCAAAGCTATGCACGTCACGCCTGCACCACCTATTAAAGGTGGGGACATATATATCAGTTAATCAACAAGGATAATAACCATCGCTTAAAAGTAATGAAAGCTAGCCTCAAAAGTCTCAAATGCAAGTTCGCCACATGGGAGCGGTACTGGTAAAGTGCCTTCTTTGAGAATATTTTTGTTTTTCCTGACCTTGCACTAATGATGAAAATTCTGTAGTCAAATTACTAAGAACACCAAAACACTTTCATCCGCACCCCGAGCTACAGCTAATTTTAAGAACTGCCAAAAGGACTACTACTTAATCCAACAGCATAGATATTTGCAAATATTTATCCTTGCCCTCCTCTTTTAAACTTGCGAAGGTATCGTCTATGCAACTCCACCATGCTCTCAGAAAATAAAGGAAATTTGGTAGCACGCACTACTTTAAGTCCTTCCATGTACATAATTACCAATAGGGGGATATTGATTTAAATGTAAAATAGCTTGTCTTGAGGCCCAAACGCTATCCCTGGATTAGTTGCTCAACCGTATGCATTGTTTTGTCACAGGTTGCTGTCATTCATCAGGCAGCTTCTCCCTAATCTTAACGACTCCACTGTGGATGTACTTGTGACCAAAGAGGCAATATCGATGCTGACCATCAATTCGAATGTACTTTTTCACCAGTTAGGGGGTTTCAGTAGGCTGTATAGTTTCCACTGCAGTTCATGTTTGGAAGATCGTATGCCATTCAGTTGTATGGTTGTCAGTTAATTTTCTACATTAGTATGTCCCAACCGTGGAACGCCCTTCCGTATTCTCTCATCTGTGCTTCGACGTCAGCCGAATTCAATGCTCGATAATATGACACGTTGCACCTCCTACCTTACATGACCTAACCCAAAGTCCACCACTACGTGTTACTATTACTGTTACCTAAACTTTTTGGTCTAACTCTTTCACTACGAAAATTCTTTAGCGTTTGTTTTTTTATCCGTAAAAATCCATTGTCAAAGGACGTCGTGCGTGCGTGCTCTTAGTAGGCTGTAACTACTGCGTTAGATAGCCCATTGGGATCAAATACGCTATAACTTATTTTCTTAAGCTGCCCTTAGCATTCCTTATGTAGCCATCGACGTATGTACTATTCTTATGCATTACCGATTTGATCATTTTTTGCTCCAGTTTCCCACAGAATCCCATAAAATATGGTTCCTCAATCCTTTCAACTGTTTTGTTTTGTTCACGAACGCAGTCTCTTTAGCCATATCCGCCCTTGTAATGACAATAGTTGCACTTCCCTTCAGGGTTTTAACGAAGTGTGTTCTTCTTGTGCCAGTTACGTTTCACCGGGTTGTCAAAATCTAATCATATTTGCTACCCGTGAAAGGATGCACTGTGCTTCTTCAACCGGTAATCTAGTCGCTGCAATTACAATGCTAAGGAACAGCTCTTCTGCCCTTAGATTTTCGACTTGTAAAATTTAATCCTTTTAACTTACTCTTGGCTTAGTTTCAATTACTAACCTATCTGACATATTAAAATTACTAAACTAGTCACTACTAGTTACCGGCTTGTCTTTATGACTCTCTTGTCGCGTGTAGCCATCAAGTGTTCTAACTTGCGTCCTAGTCTTTCGTTCGACTTTCGTTCACTTGCGGTCTTAGCATCAGAAGCTTTACTGAAAAAATTTTCGTAATCAGTCTGTGGCAAGGAAGTCTGTAAATACAATCTTAGTCGACTCCCATGGAGACGGGTTTCCCAAGACCTCAAGCTTTCAGGCAGATCTTTTGAATCAGAAACTATTTGCCTGCTCTGTGAGCTATCCTTGCCGAAATGTACGAAATCTGTGGCGGTTCGCCGATGAGGGATTCAGGAATAATATTATTCCTGAAACATCTGAGGTTAAAACTCCAACGATGTTACTAGTTAGCTTTGATGCTTACTATGCACACAAATTTACTATTTTTCAAACAGAAGGCTCGTATATGTATTCTTTATCTTGGAATATGTTTGGAGCTAGCGGGGAAGTTCTCCTTTCATGCTTGGTTGACTATCTGTTAATGTGTTTGTTGGACTTATCATGTTTTGCTGTTGACACTAAATCTTCTTCATACAAAGTGAAAAATAGAAAAGTTTTCCGATCACAGCAGATCCACCAGTGTTACCGCCATCTTCTGTGCCATTCTTTAGTAATCTGTAGTTTCCGTAGCCTGTCAGCCGACACGTTCACCATTAGGGCTTAAGAACTCAGTTAATCTTTTGATCGTGCGGCTTAAAACAGTAGAATCTCTGTGCCTGAGCGAACGGGTGTTTAATGGATCAGACGTATGACCTTAGAGTGCAGGTGAACTTTGATCACCTGGTCAAGAATGACCTTCCGATGGAGAGGTGAACGCACGTGCGATGCGTCCGGCCGCTACTCGAAATCAGCAGACAAGCAGAGTGACTACACCAATGTGCCGACAATGGTCTCTGTCATTGAGTGGCTACTGCGCAGACAGTATTCTGGAATTTGCAATCTTTTGTACGCACAAACATTGCAGTGGCAGGTTGGTACGATAGCCATTCCACGCAACTGAATGTCACAATTTGTGTTCAGAATTTGTCAGTAAATATTTCGTTTCTGTACAGACGAGTATCCCTCATAATTGACAAATTCTGAGCGTTTTTAGGAACTATGATTAAGCATAGCTACTGCAACGTTTCAACCGGTTTCCAAACATAATTCTATCGTATTTCAAAATTTGCAGATGCAATACTCATACCACGTGAACCCAACGATTTATTGACACTCTCATGACAAGCCTTTCCATATGGATTATATTATCTATGATTGTCTCAATCAACGGTTACGGTGTGTGTTTCGAGTTATTGGTGAAAACGGCTCAGACTGAAAAATATCAACACGATTATCGACTGGAAAACTTTGGTAACACAGTTAACCTCATCCATTCATTCGTTGGACTACACAGGCAGAGCAAAAGCATGTTTCGGGCGATCATAGGCATTCTTATGCGCACATCAATGCGCATGCATCACTGCGGTCTTGCGGCATCGGGATGAATAAGACCTTATACGGTGTGGGCAGAAACTGTCGTTATCCAAAACTATTCCACGCTTTTTCACCGCACTCGTCACAAATGTAGTTTTGCTGAAATGCGCACTAGATGTTCCCCTGGTGGTAGTCGTGTCACAATCATTTTTGTGGCGGAATCACCACCTGGACCTAACACGACCCCGTAGTTCACCCTCCACTTCCACCATCGATGATCGACAGTGTTCTGGAGTCGGCGATAAAGATAGTGGTGTCCGACTGGCTGGTCTTTACCACCATTCGCATCATTTATAACCAAAGTTGATTAATCACACGAGGACCAGGTCCAGATATTAGACTTTCCCACAGAATTTGACAGTCACGGAATGCTGTTTCGATTTCTCTCATTTCCGTCCTCACCTTAACTGCTTTTTAAAGCAACTCGACAATGCGTTTCGCTATTCACATTCTTGGCGTGACTCGTGCTCATTGCGTACCGATAGGATGTGGACAAACAATGCGCTCCCCAAACACACGTATATGCAGACGGATTTGAACAATGAACAATTAATGTTTACGGGTTAAGAAACATTCCTTTACAAGTCCCGTTGGATAGTTGGTGGGGATATCGACATAACAATAATGATAATAATGATAATAACCCAGTTAGTACTTATCGTTTGCTCCGCTATAGTCCTGCCATCCACTTAGATTCACAGCACCCACAGTTAACATCAAATAATTCCATGGATTTCATGTGTGTGACATAGATAATATGTTGAACCCACAGACTACAGTCCTCCGTTCCCCATGCTGAGGCTGATGTTGCAATCTTGATGCTACTTCACTGCAGTTGGGCTCAACCAACTTACACGTAAACTAGGTCTTTTCAAGCTGGATACAATTCATTCCAATTTATTTGGTTTGTTCTGCCTACCTGAATAACCTTCTATTAACTGGCCACGTTGCTTACGCCAACTGCGCATATCTTCGGTAACTTTGTTGTGTTTGTAACATTTTTAAGTAAGTTGTGGACATTTTTACTTATCGCGGATTCGTTGCAAACCAACTTGCCTCATCCGCTCATTTAGCGAAGTTATGTCAGCGTACCTGTATGCATTATTGGATTTATTTTATTTCATCTTGTCATTTCAAGTGATTGGCTGTGGCCGGTGTGGCTGCGCTTGATGTACATGTTGACAAGGTGCATGCCTGTCTATTACCCACTACCTCGTCTATACTGCCCGTAGAAGACAGTTGGTCTTTCTGGAAGGGGACCGGATGCACGGTCCTTGTGGTCGTCCCAGGCTCGAAGAGTGGTTCCATGCACTCAGTGTGGAGCGGACTACGGTCCAGCCACCGCCTTGTGTGCGTTTGATTCCCCAGATACAGCGTGTTTGTATTTACCTGTGAAGGAGTGTGGGCCGGCTCCGGTGATGAGACGTGGCTCCCATCCGCATGCCTCCCGGTCCTATTCCTTTGGGTTTACACTGGATATGAGATATGTGGATGGAGCTGTGGGTGGTGCAGCGCAAGTCACCCATGGTCCCTTTGTATTCACAGGCGTCCTTTGGCCGGCCACATTGACAGGCAAATCCAAAACCAGATGTCGCCAACCATGTTGAACCCACAGATACTTGATCTATTTGGCTTCAGCTTTGTTGAATTGATCAATTCCTGATTATTTTTATTCACCTTATACCATCGTTCCATTTTCTCATTGACAGCAGATATTAAATCTACGGACGGCATTTTAAGTGAAAACCCGTTGCCTCATGGCAGAAGCAGTATGCGCTAAGGAAGAAAACTGGAAGCTCTCGTTTGCTTTTACTGGTACCTACCCATCGTTCGTTCCCCATGAACTCTCCTTGTCCACGTTGTTAAGCTGATAGTCTTCTATGGTTAACTGTCTTCTTTTTAAACCAGTATGCTTATCTTTTTCACAAGAGAACC